>OX388317.1:4989413-6189413 GCA_947579605.1 Athripsodes cinereus | reverse complement strand
GAGCATCCATTTCAAGGGCGCGGCATACAATAAACATACGAATCGTCCTTTCATGAAAAGTGATGGGTGGCATGTTTCATTTTTTTTTATAATGAGGGGAAATCCTTCATGAACACCTAATAGTTCGTCGGTAGCCTGGAGGTAGAGTCTCGGCCTCTTGAACAAGGGGTCCGCGGTTCGATCCCAGGTGCCGGCAAACTCCCCTTACACGACACAAGCTTTTAGCTTACTGTGGAAGGTGTATAAAGTTGTATTTGGGTTTATAACAAAACCCAGATATATCTTTTAAAAAAAAATAGATAGTGCCGGACTCCTACCGGCTAAAACCTCTCATTCTTCTTTACAGCCCCGGTTTCCACCTTGTAATTGTTCCCACCAAATTCCCACCATTGCTGAATTGTAGATGTTAATTTTAACAAACACCTACTTTTTACAGGATTCTGGAAAACTTACAAAAAAGAGTAGTAGACGTACTCTTTACCGGGGACAATACTGGGTAACCTACTATCACTAATATAAAAGTATTTTTAAATTTGTATGTCCCCTTATACAATGTATTTAGTGTGGTAGAAAAAGAACATGGGACATTAGACATATTTTTTATAGACACATTTAGGCAAATCCATTTGCACGCACGATGATTTCTTTTTTGCAACACTGACTGAGCTCGCTTCAAATGTTCAAGTTTTGTATATCTTTTTGTAAAAACGTTAATATAGTCAGTTTTCATTTATCTTTAAAGATTCAACACACATGACTGGACTATTAGGAATTTTCTAGCGGTAAACTATTATTGGAGATTCCCCAAGCACGACCCAGAAAGGATCATCATCAATATCCTGTCATATCACAGAGACAGCATGTCTTTGCTTCCTATATGGCACACAGTTTCATCATGCCAACAACTGACATCCAATATCTCATAGATTACAAAATAAATTGTGGAAGGCTGCGCCCTAACAAAATTAGCTAGGGATTCAAACGGAATACATTAAGTGAAGCAAAGGGCAATCGATTATATTCATTACTTGGATGTCGAGCTATATCTCTAAAATATCTTTAAACGCATAATTTGCTTGCATATGATGATGATACCGCCGAGTTTAGTATGTAAATTAAATTTACTTTAAAAAATATTTTATATTATTTTTCGTCTTAGAAATCACTGACATTGGGTAAAGAACTAGTATAGTAATATATGTGCCTAATTTGTGTCTTTTGTAAATTATTTTAAGGAAATTTGTATTTTATTTTATTTTTTTGCATTTTAATGTTTTGTGTTAACTCTTTATGGAGTAGATGAAAGGTCATTGCGTGAATATATTCTTGTTGTTTAAGTAGTTTAAATTTGAATTGAAACTAATTATCAAGTACCGATCTAAATAAATTATCATATGTTTTCGGAGGAGAAAAAAATGTACGTACAAATCAATGCTAAATGAACAAGGTCACATATGCAAAAAAAAACTTGATAGAATGACAACTTATAATTATGTGCAAATACATATTATAAGTATATAATAAATAGGTACGTAATACAGTATAATGGTCTCAATGATATTGATTTTTTTGGGTTTATGCGCGGATCTCCGGTTTCTTCTTCCTACGAGCTATCGGCCTCGCAATAGATTTTTTTTTATTTCAGAAGATAACCTCAACTACGATAAAGCATTGAATTTAATTGTTCCAGCGTCATTTAGACGGGATGTCGTGATCCATTTGAGACTTGAAATAGGTATGAGAATGAGATCCCGAAAAATGGATTGCATTAAATGTTTCTCGATTGATGGACCTTAAATATATCGTGACAGTAAGAATAGCAGAATTGGTGGACTTGTCCATGGACAACGGAAAGTGATCACTTTAACCAGCCTGGAACTAATTCGTAAGCGTTGGGACGCCATTCTCACGTTTACATTACGCGTTACATTGTATAAACATGCATTTCATAAACATGGTTCACAAATCGAGATATCTAATGGAAAACTTTAATAGTACCAAATGCTGCGAAAGTTTTAACGATGTTTTGTTTTTGATGTAATTTTTTCCATTTAAAAGTAAATTCACCACTGGGCTTCTTCAATTATCAAATCAATTTGTCCCATTTGAGATCAGATGTCTTTGTTGTATGAAAAATATATTGTGAATAAGCATTTTTTCGGACTGTATCATGTGGGAATGGAAAATGAAATAGCATAGTATCTACTTCATTATTAGGTAGTAGGTACCTACCAATAAATTTTCAATTTTTTTTAGGTAGGTACCAATAAATGTCTATCCATCCTTACAAAGGGCATAGTAGCACAAGCTTATGTTTAAGATCAAAAAGAAGCGGAAATGCAGAAAAAGGGAAATTAAATGAAATGATATTATATTTTACGAAAAAATATAACAGCGACTAACTCATCACTTAGCATAACAGTTTGGTTCGGTCCCGAGGACAAAAGATGATCAAGGCTTTTACATATTTTCGAATTTAGATGCTAAAAATAATATTGTGAAATTAATTTTAATACAAAATGTTTGTGATTAAATATTTTATAAACAGTATATCGTTTTATTAATAAAAAAAACATGATTACTAGGTATGGATTTTATATTATTTTATTAATAACTTTATCAAAATGTGTCTCAATTCTATATTATTAACTAATAATCTTTATAATTTGTATTGATTTTAATCAAAAACCAGACAGTCAGCGGCCAGATTTGATCATAAAAATGTGCATTAAATTGCTAAAAGTACCTAGATTTAACAACTTTAATAAAAGGATTGGGTTATGCAACAATGTATCAAGCCAAACCAACATTAAATGGAGATAATCGAATACAACACTAACAACAGGGCGTATAAAGGCTTATGTCGTTTATTGTGTAATAAATAAACAAAAGTGTTTATTTTGCACAACGTAACATATTGTAAAAATAGTTCTCCGATCGAGATTGTGATTGACTATCAACAGTTCTACCTGGGTAAAAAAAACTGAGCTTAAACAAACTGAAATACCGCCGAATACCATCACAGTTGGCGATATACTCGTGTCTTGAGGGTGGAACATGTCACAGAGGGAGGAATCGAATCCCGAAACTCTCGATTTAAAGTCTGGAATTCCACCACCAACCACATAATATAAGAAGATTGTTTCAGTGGCTCAATAATTTTTCTCATTAGCAGGTTTGAATTGTGACACAAAATCATCTTATTTATTTATGTACATATTCATTATTTAGTGTGAATTTATTACAAGTAATTTCACCAAGAAATATGTTTACATTAAATGCTTGCAATTTACATAGCTAAACTACAGAAGGGTACATGCTCGTACATGTAGTTTATCGCAATATTTTGATAATTTCCAAATCATCGTTTTTGCTGCATGATACATTGTTACTAAGAACACTCTAGATATTTTATATGATTTTAATAAGTACATAATATGTATGTTAAATAAAAATGTGTTGTTCAAGGGTTGTGATAAAGTCATTATTACGATATGAATTACACAGAAACTGTATTAGATATCTAATCAAAATAAGCACATAGGCATTGTATTTTTTAGTTTTCATTTGCCGCCTTTGATATAGAAGAGTATTGTATTGAGGTTGAAATGATCAAATTTTAAGATAATTGTGTGATTATTATGACTTTGAGCTCAGTTGGAAAGACCTAAATAAAGTGTCTAACAAATTACCTCTGAATTCGTAGAGCCAAAATGTCGTATGCATTAAAATATGAAGTTGCAATTATATGTCAAATGTTTCTGAATGTCTTTCGCGTACACAAAAAGTAAAACTTTCAATATAGGCGGCATGCTCTATCTATGAAATGAATATATAAGTGATAGTGTTTATGTTTATTAAAAAACACAGTTAATTTTTCACTTCACTTTCACTAATTTATTTTAAAACCTCGAGTACTTTCGTCAATATATCAATATATTATATCGATTGACATTTTCAAGAGAACAGTTCTCTCACTATCATGTCCTAGAATTGATGAATTATTTTTATTTTTATTTTATTTTCACAATATTTAGAATCAAACAGTCGTTATACAATATGTTGACAATTAATATATTTGACATGTAGACCAGCGAAGATTCCACTCTTACCAGAAATGTTTCAATCTTGAGGAAAAAAAAGTAAAAGTTAAAATGCTCCAAAAAAGTCAAAGTAAATTTAAATTTAAAAACAATTATGTTATTATCATAATTATGTTATTATCATAATTATGTTATTATCATAATTATGTCGGGTGGTAATCTCTTTCTTCCGTCATCGCTAGTGATCACTATTGATGAAACGTCCGTTCACATCTTTTCATTTTGGAGGATCATCCAGAGTGATCACTGAAAGTGAACAAGTGTGAATACCCCTTTAGTCTGGATTACCTTGTATAGTATGTAATTCCTATTTCAATATGATTAATATTCACATCGATTCAGCCATGATGATGTTGCGGTTGTTGTTGTTGTGGACTCTGTATAATGGAATTTTGAGAGGGATATTAAATATTTCATTATACGACCACCAGCTCTCGTAACGGAAATTGAAATGAATTTTTAATCGAATTTTTGATAGCAGCGGGAACCTATAGACATCATTTTATTTTTGAAATATGTATTTTATATGCAATGTATTTTCTACTTACTCTATCTATACCGTCACAGCATATTACACAAGTGGAGCTACCAGCATATTTACAGTTTACAGTACTTATGTCTCGACGTAGGGATTGAGGTGCATTCTCTAATGATTAGAATCTGCAGGGCTACTCTTGACACAATCTAAAAACGATCTTAACCTTATTTTGATCTTAATCCTACGACGCGCGAAGTGACTATAGTCAAAAATACGTGCATACCAATCTTGCAGTAGCGGTAGCGCGGTATTTTAAACTATAGTCCTTACGCGCAAATTATGATTAAGATCGTTTTTAGATTGTGTCGAGAGTAACCCTGCTGGAGTCATGATAATTGTACAATCTAATATCAGTTCTTTATTAGCGGGCATGGTCGATGGAAGGAAATTAAATCTAGTTTCTATCTTATTCTTCTATAGGCAAAAACACGATTTCTTTAGATATGATAATGAATAATATTTATAACGAATATCAAAACAAAAAGTTGCAATAAAATTATTTGTCTAAATTATTTTTAAAATACTTACAAAACAATTTTTTTCTTATTGGCCTCATTTCGAAAAGGATGTAAAGAGAAAAAAATACAATTTCAATAAATAAGTATGTATTATATAATAGGAAGAAAAAAGGAAAGAAAAAAATACTTATCAGTCGAAACCGAATATCAAAGAGTAGAGGTGGTTGGGTTGGTGGAAAAGGGAGTGGGAGAATGTGAGAAGAAAGAGGGGGGATTGCAATAAATAATAAATTTAATTAAAATTCCTGTCATAGGGTCTTATAAAAGGCGCTTCTCATGGTAGCCGGGTATAAAATGGATCTCCGCATATACGATGAAATTTAATAAGTGTAAATATATGATTTATATATTTGAATATATGCGGTTTCTCGTTTTCGTGCTGACTTTTGTTTTGAATTCATTCAAATTAGGAATTTATTGTATTACTTTTGAAAAAATAATGTAAGAACTTCTCAAACATCTTCGATTTTAGATTCGTGTTTTATTTACTGGTGTCTGGATTTTTTTGAAATATTTTGACTCAGCCTTTTCTTATAAATGTCAATATTCTTAGTTTTTTCCTACATCTATTGTTTAATTTTGCATATATTCAAAGTTGAGAGTATATTTTTATATTCAAAATGTTTTTAATATCTAACACTAAAAATAAATTTGATTGTTAATGAGAATTTCTAACTGGTGAATGGCTCTTTTACATGCAGTGTCATAAGTGTGTCAATAGGGAATCGTCATATTTTTCAAAATCTAGGAGATAAACAAGGAAAACTAAAGTCTAAATGCAATTACAAAATTTTCTTCAAAGTAAAATAATGTCAACACGGCTTCTCAAAATACTTTCTTTTTCTTAATATAAATACCAAATTTAAGATAGATACGAATACATGTTTGATAATTTCACTTTCTGAATATGATTAGTAAACATATTTTATATGCGCGTATACGAAAATTCACTTTTATTGAAATCGTGAGAATAGAGTTGCAACGTTTTTATAGAGCGCCAACTGGTTCAAATATTGCTAATCTAGTATAATATGCTCTTCGGAAAAGTGTTGTAAGGGCGAAATTTGTTTGATATCCATTTTTTGAATTCCTTCTCTCAACCGAGTGTACCTACCTATATTAGAATTATACTTATTCTTAGCGTTGGTGGAGAAGATCAACGTCAACTCGATTTGCGCCATCGGATCTTTAAAACAGTAGGTACATCATATTATTTTTGTAATACTTAACAATTATTATAATAGCGACAAAAAACATTTCAATTGTAATCTTCAAAAGCAAAATAAATTAGTGAATCGAATTTCCCTACAAGTAAAAGACTACAACGAAAGTTTCATTTATTTAAATTCTAAAGCGAACATGAAGAGATTCAGAAGCGGGTTAGTGAGTATGTACAGTAACCCTCTCTGTACTAATGAAATTAAGGCATTCATGATGAGTTGCATACCTCATAAATAAATTCGTGTTGGCACAAATCATCCTCGTAGGATGCTATGCCATAAATAAAAAAAAAATAAGATAAATAAATTCGTCAATAAATAAATTTTTATAACAGTATAGTATCCAAAAACATTCCATGGCCAAAAAGCATAAGTATTTCTTATCGCAGAATTTAACATGACATATTCAATGTCTTGGTTTATGATGTTTTAAAGATACCAGAGTAAATAAACAAATGAATGATTGACTTTGTTCATTTTATGTAGGCGCAAGTATGTTTATGTAGTTCAAAATACAGTAGTAGGTACATAAACTGTACAAATACATAATATTACCTTTCTCATGCCTTTTATTACCTTTTTCCTGTACCGAGTTAAGGGAAGACGAATAAGTAATAAGGGAATTCGCGGGATAAGGAAATGGCTTTTCTCAAATTTTACTGAATTCTGCTTTTTTATTTCGTTCTAGTGTGTGTGTGTGTGTGTGTGTACATATTTTTTTAAGAAATAGACAAATGAAATTCGTTTCCCGTAAAATTTGTTGACTTGAAGATTTTTTCTCTTACCGTCAATTTTTTCAACTTATGTCTCATTATTCTATTAGTTTTTTTATTGTATTTCAAACAATTTGTTTTTACTTTTTACATTAAGAGATTTTATTCATTACTGAGATGCCTACCTACATAATTTATTAAATTATATAACATCCATCTTTTTCTACTAGATATGTTTTATTACTAAAAGTCATCTTTCATCTTATAGGGACATTGTCAATCTACATAATTCTCTACAAACTAATTCATTAATTTTCCCTTAATGTTTTATCTGGAAACACATAATTGAAACATGCCCTTTCCAGTTAAAACGATTTTGTTTTAATAAATAGGTCATTTCTTCCGCTGATATCCCAAATGTTCCGTTGTAATTGGCATAGGAATGGTGATTATGATAGAGGCTAAAATATACTTATGTAAAAAGTCTACACTGAGAAAAATACTCAAAACGAATCATTGGTACGGTACTATCAGATTAGGACCAGAGATCGTACAAACGATTCATTGGTATAAATCTATAATATTAACTCTTCGCAAACAATTTTTTTTTTTTATTTTTTTATTTTTTTATTTTTTTAAAAGATATATCTGGGTTTTGTTATAAACCCAAATGCAACTTTATACACCTTCCACAGTAAGCTAAAAGCTTGTGTCGTGAAAGGGGAGTTTACCGGCACCTGGGATCGAACCGCGGACCCCTTGTTCAAGAGGCCGAGACTCTACCTCCAGGCTACCGACGAACTTTACGAACGGTAAATTTACCAACAACTTGTTTGCGAAGAGTTAATATTATAGATTCGTACTAATGAATCGTTTGTACGATCTCTGTTCCTAATCTGATAGTACGTACCAATGATTCGTTGTGAAATTTCGTTAGTATTTTTCTCAGTGTAATGCATTAAAGTGTTATGATGAGTAAGAGAAATCGACGTGCAAGCATTAGAACTGTATGACTGTGGAGGAGGCGAAAGAAGTATGTAAGGACAGATCTAATTGGCGTTCCGTTCTCTCTGCCTACCCCACTTGGGATACGGCGTGAGGGAATAGATAGATAGATAGATATATGTAAAAAAATTATGTCTAATGCATTTATTATTTTCTTTTCAGGTGAATGTGAAAATGTTTGACCATTGGATTAATACTAAGGTAAGAAAATTTATATTTATTATTCTTCATATATATACTAATATTGAAAACCTGATTCTAGATTTACAGATTTTTATAGTTATAGATTCTAGTTTAGTACCTACAAGACAATGTTTGTCACCTACAAAGGGACCTATGGGAGTGGAAAAATTTAGACCAGACACAGAAACAAACGAACAAATACATTTATTATTTTTGTAAAAGATTGATAGGCAGGTAAGTACCTACTTATGCTAAATTATAAAATTAAAAATGACAAAAAAATAAAAGGATGAATTGTGGGTAAATTTTCAGTTTAAAAATTAATTATATTACCTAGAATGATTGTATACGAATCCCATCTAAATTATTTTATTTAAATTTAATTTGCTTGGTAAAACATTATCCCGTGGAGCAAAGAATCGGTCTGGCACACTTTTCCGTAAGTTTTTCAGTGTCCTGTAAAAGACAGATAATCGAAAAAATAAAGATGTCTTACATCTTAAATTCATCGATGAGGTTTGCCACCCATCCTGAAAATCTTAATTTTTGGTTGATAGTGAAAATGATCTATAAAGAATAAAAAAAAAAAGACTAATATGTACATGGAGTGCTATTATTTCTTCCAACTCACTCGAAATTCTGAACCCGAATATAGGTTCTGAAATTTGGGAGACTCTTAATAAATATTTTACATTATTTTTTATCATAATAAATCGGTAGATGCTTTTATTAATTTTCTCTCAAGATAAAAATGAAATGTGTGGAAACATAATATCTCATTATTTGCAGAATATAAACAAATCTATCCTAAGGCTCTGCACAGAAAAATTCAGTTCAGCTATTGTTTTCAATTACTTTTTTTCTTTTGTAGTGGGTATATGTAAGAGTTGTTTTTTTTTTTTGAAAATAATATTTGTTCAAATTTTACTTTCTATACGGAATAGCTGGTAGGTACCTACCTCCTATACAGACCGTTATTTTATATCTTTGATGTCCCATTCGGGACATGAGACCCTTTGAACTACGATCCGAGAAATCTTCTGAAACGACCCGATGGAATTTTCTTTTTTCTTTACTGCACAGCCGTAGCAGAAACATGATCTTATATTTTATTTTCTGAAACTTTATTCACTCTTTTAACTAAATTATTTTTTTGATTATGTAAGTATAAAAAGTTTTTTGTTTCAAATATATTATATACGTTCTTACCTATACATAAATAATCGTTAAATAATTTTATAACCCACAAGTAGGGAACAGAGGACTAGGTATTTGATAAAAAAAAATGTAGATTGCCTCTCGGTGGTGATAAAATAACAAGACATTCAAGATGGGTAGCATGGCTCATCGCTGAATTGCAGATGTTGATTATCTTAATATATTATGTGAGGTTTTATGAAAACCTGCCTTTTACATGAATTCAAAAACTTACCGAATACTCCACCGGGGACTCCACTAAGTAGATATTAAAACTTATGTAGGTACCTACATCTCAAAAGTCAAAACTCGCTCATATATTTATAAGGTACGCTATGTATTGTTTTTCTTTTATATAGAAAAGATATACTGTATCTGGGTTTTTTGTTATAAACCCAAATACAAACTTTTGTTATAAACCCAAAACACACTGAGATTTATAGATACTAACACAAATATAATATATATATTCAATAATAAATCCTACTTATAATGTCGAACACAACTTAGTCAATCACGCAGCCTAACAATGCAAGTCAAGGTCGTATCAATAATGAGCGCGTTCCCTATAGGAAGCTAACCTATATAGACAGTAGCGTATTGCTACTCAGTCATTATCACCACTGTTTATTTGTAAACAAGGTCCAAGGTTCACTTAACCTGCTCAGTGTATAAAGTCCATACACTACATACACCTTTCACAGTAAGCTACTAAAAGCTTGTGTCGTGAAAGTGGAGTTTGCTGGCACCTGGTATCGAACCACGGACCCCTTGTTCACGAGACCGAGACTCTACTACCTCTAGGCTACCGACGAACGCTTAGGTTTCTTTCATGAAATTGTAATAATGTAAGAACTATTCCTTACCGGGAACACGACGAGGTCTTACTGACATAGAGTATCCTGACATAATATTCATATTATTATAGAGCATTGCCTTGGCATACAAAATATCTAGATAGTAGGCAGGTTTAATTGGTATATTTTATTCAAAACATAATGCCAGTCTAATGTCTACCTAACATTTTCATTTCTTGGGTGGTCAAAACCCACGGAACTACTGACAACAATATTTACCTGTTCATAATAATGAAGATGCTTAGTAATAATGCGTTGCGATCATCGTAATAACTAGGACATTATGCGAAATGGCTAGGAAATGAAATGGAAATCAATTTGATTCGTAGGTAGGTACTAATGAAATATCACTATTGACCCTTGAGAAGGAGTAAAAATATTTAGTATAACCCATAATATAAGATTCGTACTTATCTTAGTTTGGTACTCGTTCGGTTTGTGTGAATTGTCTATACAAAAAAAACTTTCATTCTCGTGAAGTAAGTAGATTTATGTCTTTTGATTAACAACAATGTTTTGGAAATTTATATGATGTGGAGAATATTACGAAAGCGAATAATATATATGATTGATACAATGCAATACAATGTTTTGTTGTGCTGAAGAACTGTTGATTTAGAATGCAATACTTATCGAGATTCATATTGGCAACATCACTCGTGTACTGAATGCAATGCCAGAAAGACAGAGAGAGAGAGAGAGAGAGAGAGAGAGAGAGAGAGAGATAATATATTATATTTTCAGTTAATTTCAATTAGAATAGCTACACTTCACTATTTGATGAGAATGTGTTTTATTGATTCTGTATAATATTATCTTGCATCGAATTTCGGGTTAGTTGGAAGACATCGCATTCTTGCGGTAAAGTTGCCCTCTCTTTAGTGAATTGAATAACTGTTTTTTTTATGATACTTTATATTGATTTATAGTAGGTGTTGTAACCAAATAAATAAGTAAATAAATAAATTGTAAGAATACCTATTAAAGAAAACAGCTACGACAACTATGCCATCACATAATACCTATCCCACTAGTGGGGTAGCCAACAAATCAGTTGCATGTAATAATATAGGTATTTTGTATATTGTCATTGAACTAGTAAATTTTGTAGTAATAATTAGAGGCCTACAATTTCTTAACAGGGCATTGCGCACAATATAATTTATTCCCACAATGCCTACAACGTGAATAACACACGTAGACATTTCGATAATTAAAATAATTAGATATTTTTTTTTATAAAAATTATAATAGAACAAATACCGGTAGACTCGGTAGCTTAAAATAATTATTATTTACCAGACATACAAGTACCTAATATCAACTTTGTATTTGTACATAACATATTAAATAAGCGATTAATATAATTATTTATTTTTCAAAGTAACTACATAAGCGTTGGTAGGTATCATAAACAATTCTTTATTTATTTATTTATTCTATGCCCTAACTGGTTAGTATTTCCTGACAATACCGATTCGTCCATACAACTGTAGGTAATAATGGACGTATAGTATGGGATGTGCACACAAAAAAGTGTTATTCTATTACAACATGACTTATCACATGAATGCGTAATAAGCTTTTGGAACACCGTGTGAATCATTGTACATGCGATAATTGTGATAAGCACATATATATTTACTGCTTACTAACTGCTGGCTTTCATCTCTTCACTGCTGGATATAAGCCTCTTCAAAGTCTTTCCAATTCTTTCTGTTTGGAGCAACAGGAATCCACTTATTTCATATCACTAGAGCAATATCATTCACCCATCTCTTTTGAGATCACCATATTGTTCTCTTGTTCATCCACGGTCTCCACTCCAGTATCATTGGTGTTTGCCATCTTAGATAAGGGCACATTATATACAAATGTAGTATAATTTTGTTAATATTAATGTCCCCGGCGAAAAATAGGTCTCTCAATCATTTCTGTAAAATTCGAGTGTCCTGTAAAAGGCAGGTGCTCGTAAAAGATCACTGAAAGACAATATTGATATCTACCTACAATTCAGTGATGCGATTTGCCACCCACCTTGAATGTCCTACCATGGAGAGAATAATTTGCATATTTATTATAATATATGCAGTTAGTCCACTGTAATAGTGATAGTATTTATGACAGTTCTGATTATCACAATAGGTCAAAAAGAGACCTGATTTTCCTGCCACGTAAAGATAACTAGGTAATAATGTTCTTATTACGTTGGGTGACTCAATTGGCACACAATTGATCTGAAAGAAGGTTCATTTCTATCCTATGCTCTCAATACTGTAGAGAAGCTTTAAAGCGAGAAATTAGATGAACACACCTCAGTAAAACATAATATTAGGTGCTCCAGAAAATAACAAAAAAATAAACGAAACTACTTCATGAAGGTTGACATTCATTCGGAATGTATCGAAATTTCAATAACAGTGATGGTATAAATAGATAACTGAAATTATGTATCTTGAAATGCAACAAAATGTATTAATGGTGTTAAAATCGTCATATAACAGTGAAACTGATGTAAATATTGTTTATGTGCATAGTTTACGTATAGATGTTTTAAATGTTTCTTTTTACTCATAATTTATTTTATTTTATTTCGCAGACAGACAGTTATGACGTAATTAATAATATACATACAGCAAATCCATAAGGTATACAGTTAGAGAATCTGTAGAATTTGCAAATATTGTTTAGTATCATAGATCTTTAGTTGACATTACAGCTGCTGTAGGCCTAGTCAAAACGCATTTGAGCGTTACGTTTTCGTTTCGTTTTTGTTCAAACAAGACGAGGTTGCGATAACATGTCAATTTTCGGAGCTACATGTGTATTTTAGCTCCGAAAATTGACGCGTTCTCGCAACGTCGTCCGCGTTTGAACGAAAACTAAACGAAAACTTAACGCTTAAATGTGTTTTGACTAGGCCCACTGTAATGAATTCACCAGTAAAACAAATATCAAAGCATGTGAAAAGAATCATCTCCAATCAAGATAGGAAGAAAAAAAGAATGGAATTAAAAATGGGAGATGAAAGGAAAAGCAATACATGATATAGCCCCTTTGTAATCCGTTCGAAAATACTCGCAGGAAACAAATTTCAGAGCTATTGAATTAAACGGATTATCCGGCCTCATCAGATACTTCAGATTTCCGTGCACGTTTGTCATTCTAATTGTGAATTGTCTATGTATGTTATGTTATTCTCCTCAAGAATCAACTCAACTAGTGTATGGATACCATAGACAAACGAGGATACACACATTTTTGGTCGAGCGCCTAAAATACGTGCGGATACGTACAGTAATTTCATTTCAAGATTATCAAAAAGTTTCATTAAGATTTTTCAGCATACCTACTCAAAAAATTATACATTAAAATTTTTCAAGCTTATTCTTATCTGAGATTTAGAAACTGTTTTTTATAAATTGTTAATACTGTTGTATAAACATATTATTATTATTATTTACTTTAAAAACACTTAATCTTTGAATGTAGCTTTAATGTTAACGGACCGTTCGCATTATTTTGCCTCATCAACCTTGTAGATGGGGCTATTAAAAGTTTTACGACATCTTAAATGCCATTTTTTTAAATTTAACACAACTTACCAAAGTGAATACTGCTTATTTGGTACAATCGCCGCGTAAACATTTTAAACTGTTTATAATATTTTTGTATATTTGTGAGTTTATATGCTGTGCGCCGGCGCACCCAGCAGAGACCTGTAATCTCCGTAATACAGGAGAGACAATGGTCCTGGCTGGGACATGTTTTGAGAATGCCCAATGATAGTTGGCCAAAAAGAGCACTGTTCTTCCGTCCGCAAGGGTTCCGTCGGCCCGGGCGTCCCTCTTTCACAGTACAACGTTCCTATGACAACGATATCAGAGCACAGGGAATGTCGTGGAAAGAGGTGACGCAATTGGCGCAGAAACGCTCTGAATATAGGAGGCTGGTTTCTGGCCTGTGCTCCCGAGAGGAGCGTTGAGGGCGATGATGATGTGAGCTTATATATCCATTAAAACTTGTTTAAAACAGATTTTATCAGAAAATTAACAAGTATATTGAGTAAATAAAAGAAGAATAAGCGGATGCAAGAAGAGTGTGGTGGACAGAATGCACGTGAATAAACTACGGTGGTTTGGACATGTTGAACGAATGAACGAAGTAAGAATGACAAAGAGGATATACTTGTCTGAAAGGAAGAGTGTGAGGAAGCGTGGCTTGATCACTAGGATCAAATTCTTAAGGACGACCGTGTGTTGAGTAAGAGGAACTGACGTACGTGTATGAATATGGAGGAAGCGAAGGAAGTGTGTAAAGATAGCTGATCTGTTTGGCGTTTCGTTATCTCTGCCTACCCCACTTGGGGACGCGGCGTGAGGTTATAGTATAGGAACAAGTAAATTTAAATCGAGTCACTCAGTAAATAAAAAAAATGTTATTTTACATAAATTAATACAAACTTTACAAAATCAACATCACCTCAATTAAGAATTTAATTTTATATTTGTTGTTTAAGCAATGTCGGGCTAAAAACTAGTACAAATAATAATAAAGGAGCCGAGAAAGAGAAAATAATGAAAGAGTGGACTTTACTGTCGTAAATGCCAGACTGTAAATTATGTTTGTGAAAGACTTTCGTACTGTAAAAACATCAGCTAGGTATACAAAAATAATACTTAATGAAATTTAAAAAGATTTCTTACGTTGTTTTTGGCCGCACAGGTTAATTTATTATTATAAAACTATTTTTTTCTTCTTTTTTGCTTGTAAATTTTAAACATATACAAGATAAGCTAATATGGCGTTTCATTCTCTCTACCTACCCCACTTGGGATGCGGCGTGAGGATATAGAATATAATTAAAGATATGAATATAATAGAACATTTTTTACTCGGTTGCATGTGAAGCATACACAAACATATTTATGCTCTGTGAAGTAGACTTTTGGAAATGATTTTTTAGAAGATGAATCTTTTTTTGGATCTGGATTTGGATCGAGCTCAAATACACTCTCACAGTGAGCAATATGCTTGTGTCCTGAAAGTGGATTTAGTCGGCTACGGGTGAAATTGAATACGGGTCTCCCAAAAAAATTCAACTAGCTTATTGTTTGATCATAACTTATATAAAATTTGACTCCGGTGATGAATTAAAAACCCATTTTGAGAATTATTGTTGAAAGTTTATAATAATATACACTTGGCAACAGAATCTATGGTCTACGATTCCATAGAAAATCTACTGATTTCCTTGATAATTGTTAGGTAATTCTATGTTTAATAAATCCTATCACGTTACTCCACAATGAATTTATTATACAGCAATGTCAACCGGCGAATCCTGCATTGTCACATAATTTGATTTAAAATATAGTTTTCTCACGATATAGGTAAAATTGAAATTGTAACAATCGATTGATTGATTGTCTATATACAAACTGAAAAAACACATCATGTCGTCTGTAGTACTAATATATCTTATTGTTTATTGCGCTGAGAGGACGCTATGAATAATCTAACGTGTCTCCATTTATCTATTATTCCACTAGAAAATACTGCAATCGTTTCATAACATACATATTTATGTAGGCACCTTGGCATAGTTATATTGAGTATTCAATAATTAGTGTTGGCCTAAAAGTGTTAAAAATTTGAGACATAGACTATCGTTTTTCAAAATATACAATTCTAATGGCAATAATATCAGAAAATTATCAAAAATATCATGGTTATAGATAACTCAATAGTTCAGAATCGCTCTGGATGTAAAGACCATTCTTCCATCCTATGCTATCGAAATGAATGTTATGGGGTGAAAAAGTGAAAGGGATTTCTTGACTTTTTCAAGTACGAAACTGAGTTCCAAATAAATCCAGATAACTCCCAAACACCATTACTGTCAGTAATATGATTGAGTCTTAAAGGTGAAATGTTGGTCGACAGAGGAAATCGAATCCGTGCACTCTTTATTGAAATTTTATACTTTGCCATCCGACTTTCTCAATGTTAATCTGTCCTAATAAGTACTCCAAATTGATTATTGATTACTTTCCGATTATTATACGCCTTGCAGAAGTACTGACAAATAGAAGTCCTCTGACTCTTTTCGAGCTATTCATTACTCTTTTATAAATAATGTAATAAAAGTCTGGCATTATATCTTCAATGCCCTCTTCTAAAAGAAAGTTGTCACGACAATGAGAGTAGATAAATGGTTAGATTTAGTTATTTAACTGTTTATGAGAATACTGAAACGCTTTAGTATGTCCACCGTATCGACAATCTGTTGAGAATGGATACCCCCTTAATTTATCTTCTGGAAACTCCACAGGGAGTAATAGACATAATTCTTAGTAGGATTATTATCCAATAGAGAGATTCGAGATAGCTTATCGTCTATTATTTGCAATGAGTCGAAATCGTTTTTTAATTCATAATTTTTCAATTTAATTTTCATCATTTGTCGTATACTGCACTGTGTTAAATCAACTTTTTATCAATTTCTGTGACTCAAGAAGTCACAAAGGCTTCTGAGCCCATAAACAATTTTATGGCATAGCTATATTTTGTGGAAGCAGAAAGTGAATTTAACTTTATATTATATGGACAATTTGTAAAGCGCCGTTTATTTATAACATGACCTCAAGTGCGCCGTATACCGCGTCTATAACGTGAAACTCCCAGCAAAAAGGTGCGTCTTCATCCGTCTTTTAAAGTCTCCATTCATCTCCTCTCAGACCCAGAGGCAGTCTTCTCCAGTAGAAAGCGTCAAACATATTTTGAATTTTTATAAAGAAATCTCTGATTACCTACTCTATTCTTTTTTTTATCAAAAGTTATATCATGCCCCCCCCCCCTTTTATCTCTTTTTTGAGATAATGTATATCTATCCTGGATTGTTAAAAAACTCCACAACATTTCTTATGTCAGCTCAGTCTTGTGAATAGTTTTGGAGATAAGAAATCTGGTCACGAAACCAAGTTGAATATATATCTAATGTTCGATATAATTATTCGAGTGGAAATAGAATATTTTTGAGAAAATTATTATTTTAATAATTTTCCTCGTTAGAGAATTTTGTTTTTAATAATTACCAACCATTATACAGAAGGAAGTTTGGATCGTTATTTTGAGAACTTATTGTATGGCAGACTTCTGTGGCTCATTGGCTACGATAATGAGTCTTCATTGTCCTCTACCTTCATCCTACTTACATCTTCTTCCCCTTTCCTAAAATATATATTGCAGTATATACAAACTCTGTCTCATTTTACCAAGTCTTCTTCTTCTCTCTTTCGCTTTCTCTCTTTTGCATAGTTAGCTCTCATTCGAACAAGGCCGGAAATTACCGAACAACGATCGACTTCTGAATACAATTTCAACCCTCTAATAATAATAAGAGTATGATGTTCATTTTCAGGGTGAGAAAAATATTAAATCCAGTTGACAATAATTGTTTAAAATACACTTTTGTGTTAGTTTATTTTTTTCATTTTTTCACAATGTCCAGATGGTCCGTCAAATTATTCAGACACTCATCATCGTCACACCTTTCTATCTCGGGAAATATTACTCCAAACATCAACTGCTTAAAATCTATCGGAAGGTGTATAAACTGCCTTTACTGAAACATTTATGTTTGCATAATACTTTATATTCTTTGACAATCCAATCAACTACTTGAACTTTGGTCTGCCGACAATGCGTAGTCAAACTACTTAGTCTACTAAAATGCATAGTCAATTGACACAGATTGAGTTAGTCCCAAACTTGGATATGAATATAGCATAATGCGTACTAATGCGATGATACACATGTGCAATTCACAAAAAAATATACTTGTAACACCCAGACCCAGGACAACTTGAAAACGGTCATTCTTCATTTTTCCCTGGCCGGGAGTCGAATTCGGAACCATGAGATTTAAAGGAAAGAGCACTACCTCCATGCCACACCGGCCATCTTGCACTTTGGGATTTGGGCACAGGAAGGAGTCTTCAATGTCCATCACGCTATTATTTTTATACTATCATGAAGGTTTGAGGACTATCTCAAATCGTTAGACCATTAACCTGTGATCACCCCCTAGCATTTTGTATCATGTTGAAATGACACTTTCTTTTATCTATCTCATATGAATCAATAAAAAAACATGTATTGTTTGGCAAGTAAATGTACCTACTTGATGGAATCCAAACGCTCAATATTGATAATGTTTTTGTTTAAAGTATTGTTTTTTGTCGCATAAATGTTACAAGTTGCAAAAGTCTACTACGAATAAGCGTATAATGACACCATTTCTGTTTCAACCCTTGAAGCAGATACTTACTACTACCGCCCTTATTCTAAAATATAATAATAGTAATAATGCCGAGTAGGGGAAACCTTGCCCATTATGTATTATAATATTGGACGTGGGTAGGTCCTTGTAGTAGGTATATCTCATATTATTACATACATATTATAATTGTAGGATAATCTACGCTTCATAATGACAAAACTCCTTACTACATAACTACTTATAATCTACAGTTCCAGTACCTAATGACGTTAATGGAACTACATAGGAAAATAATTCATAATATGGCTTCTATTATACTATTTCTGTTGCTAATAATATATCACTCAGTCATTTTCTGTTTTGAATAATGACGGTTAATAATGATTATGTCTCCGCGATGATGAGAGGTCTATAGGACCTATGTGTGTAGTTAGGATGCATCAGGGTTAAAATAAATAAAATATGCCAAAAAATATTAGTGACATCAACATTTTCACTGCAACATGATCAATGTGATTTTAACCAGCCAAAAACTACAAACTATAAGTAATTTTGAATGCACTGTATGATAGTAAAATAGACGACAAGTCTATGAGACCAGTTAAGTATTTTATGAACTGTGAGAAAGATTTACCTTCTTAGGTTAAGCTAAGTCAATGAATTTAAATAAACTCGATACATAAGCTTCGTGATGATCTAAACTTTCATAATTTACCGTTAATATCTATGAATCGGCAGAAATTATGCCACCCTTCTTGAATGTCTCATTTTTTATTGGCACTGAGAGGACGACTTGAATGTTTATCACAAGAACTTGATCCACTGGCTGCCCCAATCTTGGGAGATGCCGTGATAAGGTATGTATGTATGGATATCGACATTGATGTGTTAAGAACATCGTGAAAAGATGGGTCTCAATCAGCGAGCAATCGCTCTCAATAGAGGAAACTTCATTACCTACATATTATATTACATGTAGGAGGTCCAGAAGAAGGGCCAAACGTAGGTGGCAAGAAGTGGTAAGGCAGGACATGCGAAAGTGCCATGTCATCCAGAATGCCCCACCGGACAGAACTACGTAGCGAATTAAAACGAAAAAGGCAGACTGCACCATTATGTGGAACTAATAATTATCCTAGGTGAAGATAAAGTTCTTACTTTCATAATTCACTTTAGGTTCACTTCTGAACTGATCTAGATATACCTACTATGTTTCATACATTCAATATTTTTCATATGATGATACTCACGCATTTAAAATACAGCTTAACTGTAGGAACAATACCGACAGCGCCATGGTTCGAGTAATACTGACAGTTGCATTACGCTATTTACACATGGCAATTAATGGCGCACCACTAGTGGAATCATGCATGCCACTAAAAATGCAATGTATAAATTTAGCTTTAATGCATGAAATACAATTTGACTAAATTTACTCGTATTTCGGAAACAATTCTAGTACCTTTACAAAATCAATTGATTTGTTCTGAAACTGTTCGATGATCAGTTGGTAATATTTTCATTTTGTAAAGATATTACTCCGCTATACAAACGTTGAACAAGAACATCTAATATCCGATTCAGAATCAAGATATCAAGTAATAGCTAGATGGAAGTTCGAAAAGAATGAAGATGAAATCTTTAAGATTTTTCTCTTATGCAAAATAATATGTAATAATATCGATGTGTTTTGTAAAAAATATCATTTGAAGGTAAAATGGTTTTGAAGATTTCGATATTTTCTCTATGATCTTGTATACGATTTTGTAAGTAATACCGACATACAAAAGAAAATAGTTTCTAGTCGTTATATATCAAGTAGCATGTATTATTAAGACCGACGTATGTTAATAATATGTTGTTTTTTAATATAGAAATACCAATGTAGTGTTGGAAGTTTAAACACAACGAAAAATAAGTAGAATGACATCATAATGACGTCACTTTTTAATATTAGAAGATGAAATAACACTATCAAATTGTAAGAACAAAGTGTCTCAATTTTTTCATTAATTTTATTTAATAAAACCCGTACTTCTTGTGATAAGTTTACTGAAAGCCTTATAATTATATAATTATATTTTTGATATTTAGAGTACCTACTTACCTTTACTTTTCTGTATAAGTAAGAGCACAAAAATAGAGTTATTGGCATTATCAAACGAAAACGGTATAGCGCCTTCGACAGAAAGGATTTGAAGCTCCTTTACAAAAAATGACGAGCTTTTTAATGCTTTTCAAAATCTACAGCGAAACCACTACGATTTCGTACAACTAAGCCAACAGAATATTTATTTTATGGCTTCGAATCAATACAAAGGCAAACAATTACATAAATTCTATGACAAATTATCAACGCATCAACTTTCTTTTGTCATTATCAAATACCTTGAAAAACAACAATTATTGCAAACAATTATTTCTTCTTTTGAAAAAGTGTACGCGGTTTTAGGGTTGAATAAAATTGATTTATTATTGCGTTCTGCTATATTTTAATACTAGTATAGAATTACTCGACTTCGAAGGGAATAAATATCGAATTGACTAATGAAATATTGCAGGCAGAGATGCGAATGCTCATTTGGTCAGCCGGTATACCTACCATTGAAAGACAAAATAAAAAGTTCAAGCATTCGTGGTAGGCATGAGTGCAGTCACCCGCTCTGAAAGGAATGATATAAGAGAAATATAAGAGAGATAGGCGGAATTGGTGAATGTCGCCATGGTATAAAGCGCTTAAGCCAGCCAAAGCTAATTTGTAAGCGTCGGAACACCTAATACTCTCTTCTCTACCCTGCATGTGATGCATATATTGCGATTAAAAAACCATACCTTTCGTATAATATATCATACTAACACTTTCTTAGGTGTGAAATTCCAAGTTATACGAATAAAAAATCACCAAAAAATCACATAACATGTTTAGTGTTGCGGGTCCCAGATGTTGGAACAAGCTGCCTCTGTGTCTGCGAGAAGATGTGAATGGAGAGAGTTTTAAAAGAGGGCTGAAAACGCACCTTTTTGCTCGGAGTTTCGGGTGATGGATACGATATACGGCGCCCTTGAGGTCATGTTATGAGTATATGGCGCTTTACAAATTGTCCATATATATATGAACTGACACAAATATTTAATTGATTGCGTTCCGCTATATTTTAATAGTATTATTATTTGAAAATAATAGTAAGAAGTGGGTTGGCTAGTTGTGAAACTGGGAAAGGGTTGAAATAATATACATAAAATATCTAGGGGTTGTTTGTTCCCTATGTATCTCCCCTTATATACTTTGTTTTAGACAGGTGGGCAGTTTGTTATTATATACTTTGTTGGCAACTTCTGTTATTATTATATAATTTATACATATTATATATTATTTAAGTGAATTGTTTTATAAGTAAACATGAATGATAAAGCAAAAATATTATCTCCATTATTTTGTTAAGATGATCGTCATCCTGATGGCAGTGCCGTAGATTTTTAATCAAGAGAAAAATAAAAATGTTTATTATTTTTGAATGAATAATGTCATTTAAGAAAAATCGTTTTGTTTTTAAATTATGTATAAGTAACGATTTGTTATGGTAAATTTTCATTGAAACTGTACCTACTTATACGTAAAGGATGTGATCGTAAATGAATTTTCAAATTTTGGAATTTGAAAACTTTTTAAATAGTATCATATTATAATTCTAGTATCCTTTTTTTGTCTTCTATTTATATATAAAATAGTAGGGTTAGAGTATCTAATTATTTAGGTAGGTAGGTATATCTATATAAATCGCGTTGACTAAGTGTAATTTTAAAGTCAGTTGTAATTTAAATTATATTGTCAATTATTGTTATACTGTAATTTAAGAGGCATCAGTCGTTCATTGCTTAACAAATAAATACCTACATATATTGGAGTTACACACTTTGCAATCCGAAGCGTTTTGATACCTATTAGGGCTTGCCTATTTCATACTTAGGTACTTTTCAAATTTCGAGTTATGGAAGGTAGGTACCTACCTATTATATATAATACCTATTAGTTACCTACATACAAATAAAGGGTGGCTGAACAGTTGTTCTAAATGTTTTTAGTTCGCACGAAAACCACAAGGCACCTAACTAATACCAAACTTTTGTGTAAATTTCAGTAGGTAGGTATTCTACCTATATAGTAGATTTTTGAATTTAAACATTTGCAAGTGTGTTACTAAGCTTCATAATTTATATTTTAAATCTGTCTATGTATATCATAGCCGTGTCTGGTATGAATGGGGTAGCTAGTGGACTACCTGCATCTAACGATCTCTACCTATCTATATCTGTACCATCACGGCACATCCTGCATTAATTTCTCTGGGATCGCATTGGCCGAAAGCTGTATTGGTCCCAGAAGAATATGGTGTCATTTTAATAATAGTAAAAATAATGTATGGTAGCGAGCAGATCAGTCGCATGTAACAAACATCCAAGCTGTCCTCTCCGTGTCAAAAATACTTTAGACATTCAGGATGGGTGACAAACTTCATCGCTGAATTCAAGATGTAAAATTCCTTTATTATAAAAATGCCTTTTACAGAACACTCGAAAACTTCGGAAACGAGTGGGAGACCAAATCCTTGCCGGGTGCGCCTAGGATGATAATAAGGACAGGTTATCCCATTCGTGTCACAAAAATAATTTTAAATTGTGTGTAATCGTCTTTTTGCCTGCCTCGTTAGAGATTTCCAGCGCTCTATTATTTAAATGTATTAAACATGTGGCTTGACCACGTGTATCAAATTCTCAAGGACGGTCGCGTGTTGAGTAAGACAAATCGGCGTGCATGTATTAGAAACTGGATGAATGTAGTGGAAGCGGAAGAAGTATGTATGGGTAGATCAACATGGCATTCCATTCTCTATGCCTACCCCACCTGGGACACAGCGTGAGAGTATAGTGTAGTATAAAACATTATTCAATCTCCCAGTTTCATGAACAAATGACTCGAAATTCTAATATTTCAAGATGATAATAATAATAAGAAAAACCTCGACATATGCATCACACAAGATATAAGTTTAATGAAGGATATGTAGTCCCTAAATTCAACAATAAATACGGAAAAAGAACATTTGAATATAACGTGCCAAAAATACTTAATATGATGCCAAAATGCAAGAGTAAAAATATTGCAAAAAAATTAGTCAAGGAATGGTTAATAAAGTGTGGATTTATATATAACTAATAATTATTTTTGTATTTAGGTTAATGTCGTATTAGGTTAATGTCATGTAGGTATATAGTATGTTATAAGAGAACATGCCGACAAATCTTTTAGATTTGGCGTGACTCATTATCCTAAGAAGTACTTATATATTTCTGATTCAATGTATTATTTTCAATAAAAAAAAAAAAAATAAGTATGTCACGAATCATGACAGTCTACCAAAAACTGAAAAGAAATATGTGCTTCTAATATAAATTATTCAAATTTTAGAATTTTTTGATTATGGAATTGAATGAGTATCAATTTTGACGTGAAATGAGCCAAAAATGTAGATTTTGAAAAGTTTCTTGTTTAGGCCCATGGAACTGCATATTTACGCCTTACGTTTTGTTTTACCTTAAAGATAAGAACAACTTTACTCTTTTGTAGGTAGGTACCTATAATAATATCTATACAAAGAGTTGTTACTTCATTATTTTGTTCTATTTTCCAACATCTCTATAACAATTTCAATGTACCGTAAAACAAATGTTGGAGTTGATACAGTTTTACATAGGGTAAAAAATGATGCGCAGATTCTACCAAAATGCTATTGCGCATACGTATTATATTTTTAATGAATTTCATGTTTGACTTCAATTTAGCAGCGGAGAATTAGGAATTTATAAAACTTTATCTAGAAAATTATAAATATCATACACTGCAAATACAAATAATTATTATTATTAGCTTAAGAATGTCACCCTGCACTGAGCCATAACAGCTTTTAGCCAAGGCGATCTCAGGAGGAAAAACGAAAAAACTAAAAGAACAAAAAAAAACAGACAAAACAAATCCCAAAAAAAGAAATTTAAGCAAGTAATTTTTACTGTAACCCTTTTCACTCCGACGGTGACGATTGATCGAAATAATAGATTTCTCAGTTATTCCGATGGAGACTATAATTATGTCGCCATGATAAATGTACTTTTAATTCACTCAAAAACAGATTGTGGAATATGCATTAATATTTCATTTGAACATTTATCTAACAGTTTCAATGACAATTTGAAGGACACGTTTTCTCTTTTTTTCTAAAACTTATCACTTTTGTGTGATTTGTAAAACAGCTTGAATAGGGTGCTGGTATGTCACGAAGAATTAATTCTGATTGCAAAAGGATAAATTTGTCAAAAAAACAATAAGATATTTTACGCATTATCAAATTCGGTACAGTCAGACTTTTTTCTAGTAAAATGGATTTCGATGGAATCTAGACCATTCATTTATTGTTTGCAGTCGTGCTATAGAACTACGTTATGTTAGAATAATAAAACAACAGAACCATAAGCACTTATCTTGAAAATCTTTATTTTTCTATCTTCTCGGTGGTTGGAGTATTCTCCATCCATCTCGTAATTTCTATACCTACAAAGTCTGACTACAGGGTGCCTGCCCCAAAAATATCTATTGCCATTTCTACCTACTAAAAAAACCTGGAGATGTGGATTCTGCAGTCCCTAGTTTCAGTATTCCGTGGAGCACCTGGCAAAGCATTTGTCTTCAACTCTTTTCCGTAAGCTTTTGAGTGCCCGAAACTTACACTTACCCGAATTTACACATGCAACTATGAACGTTATTAATGTCGCACCATTAGTGTGATACCACTAATTGCCTGGTCTAAATGCCGCTTTAGTGTAGAAATTTTATCGGATAATTTTTTTTTTTTTTCTTAGGTACACTTTTTTTGCTAAACATGTAAAAGCCGTGTATTGTGTAAATAAATAAATAAATAAATGGAAGTCCCCAGACTTATGAGCTATTCGGGTGGTAGGTGGTCTCCTTCAATTTCCAAAAACCAATCTACTTAGATGTTTGGAAACTGTGGAAAAAGGCAGATGGTTGCTAAGTTCTGACCTTCATAACTGTAGAAAAGTGAAGAAGGTCGTTAAGCCCTGACCGTCACAGAAAAATCTGGCAAGAACTTATGTCGGACGTATATAGTGAAGACATGGTTTAAAGTGAGCAGAGATCCTGGAAGCAATGGACCAAGGTCTCTAAAAGCATACAGTATCTAGGCGCGATGGGCTCTCGACCCACGGCAGTTCAAATAATATTTGATTATAATAATATTTATTTACAAGTTCCCTGTATATTTTGTATTGTATACTTGAATGATCTGGAGAGATCTATTCGGGTTCTGGAATGGTCCACTGGAAAATAAAGGAAATGTCTGAAGGGGAAAATCGCCAGACTGTGAAGTAGTACTTACGTGTATCTATAATATATAAAGAATTATAGATATCTACCTAAAACATACCAACCTTGTCAATAATATTATGAACTGGATACAACAATATAAGGATGTTAGAAAATTAAGATAATACATTTCTACCTACTTATCAATCAGGAATGTAATATAAACATCGATATGTCTAATTTTTACATGTAAATGTTTATTTTTCTTACTTTTCTTGCTTCAGCCTTCCTTTGAGGACTACGAGACAGAAATAAACCGTCTTTATTCAAAATGAATTTGCCAATTGGGGTCACCTCTTCCCACGGCATTCTTAATAAGCCGGGTCCGCACTGCTCGACGAACGCAGCGAATAAAGGATTCTATCATTCTTCGTCGATATAGAAATGAAAAGAGAAGGAAATATCTTTTTCTTTTTTTTCTTTTCTATGCAATTAAGAGGAGAATTGAGACACTGAACTCTTTGTTCGTTGTGTTCAAAAAATAAATTTGACTACACTCTGATATCGTTGTTGTAACAACGGTGCACTGTGAAAAAAGTTGTCCAGTACTCTTATTGCTACGTTATGAAAATTCATAAATACAGTAGGTAGGTATATCCTAGTATGCCGTCCCTCTAGCGGTGTAGTTAAAAACGATCCAGCGTAATATCCTTAGATACATTTTTCGCTTCCGTTAATCACATACAATTTATTATGCATGCTCCTTATGAAAGTAGTCCGCAGAACATTATATTCCGCCAAGGTCTTGCGGCGGAGTATTTTAGTATGCGGAATCAATATCTACCATAGAGTCTTGCTATTTATATTAACAAACAACTAGCTATGCAATAAGTCACTCAAATTTAAAATTCTTGTAACAGATACTATTGCAGATTAACGAGCTATGTCAGCTGCCTAAATAATGTTTTCCTATACCATTATAATAATACCCATACACCCAATACTGCATAATGAAAGTAGTCTATTCGATATATTCCGCCAAGGTCACATTTGGTTGGAGTATTTTAGTATGCACACCAATACATCTAATACTTCAAAATGAAAGTAGTCTGTTCGATATATTCCGCCAAGGTCACATTTGGTCGGAGTATTTTAGTATGCACACCAATACATCTAATACTTGAAAATGAAAGTAGTCTGTTCGATATATTCCGCCAAGGTCACATTTGGGCGGAGTAATTTTGTACGTAGAATCAATACAATCTACAAAAGTGTGTTACTATTTATAGCGAGTGTACAATTGACTATGAGAAATCTAAGATAGTACCTATAACTTGTAATAAATACCTACCTACAAGTTTAACGATCATAGTGAACTGTTATGTTACTGCCTGAAGAATGTTCCATTAGAACATTAGTAGGTATATTATATAATGTATTTATATATAATTGTAATAGTACATAGGTATATGTTGCATTATATACCGAATGATGTAGTAACTTCTAACAAGATGGAATGTGTGGATACGTATATAAATATGTAAATACATAGAACAAACAGTGGTGTCTTTAACATTGAAAATCTATAATCTGTACCGCTTTGGGATTGCAAAAGTTGCAGTGGTCTCAATAGAAAAATTGTACCTTTTTAATACAAACATAATATTAGGAATATCCTAAAATCTTATATTTTGTATTAATTAGAATCTATATTCTTTTTCTCAGATAGATATTTCTACGTGGCTAACTAGGTAGGTACTTTTGAAAAAAAAAAATATGCATATTTTGTAGCCATGTAGCAATATTATTTTGTCTGAAGTTACTTAATCGTTTCTACGTTACCTACTAAGTTACTTAATAATTATAAATAATATTTACAATTATATATATTATTTATAATTAATTTTTCCGATTTAAATAGATTTACATTATTACATCTTTATCGTGGAACACCACTGATATCTTAGCAGGTACATGCTACAGGAATGTTTAGAGTAGGTAGTTACATATTACAATGTATTGTGTAGGTTCCTATATAATATGAAGGTACCTAATGAAGAATAGTTGAGTATTTCATCTAATACCATTTTAATATAATATTTACAGAGTGTATAATTTCACCTTGATGAGACCATAATATTTATCTATAAATATTTTTTAATTTTCTAATAACGTATTATTCTAAGCAAATATCTATACTATTTGAGTTGACGTTAGCTTTGTAAAACTACAAATTCAGTTTTGTAAAAAAAAAAAATGGTTTCAGTTTTAATAATATGGTGACCCGGTTTCGAGTTCCTTTGTCATTGTCAAAAATTTTGTTATTCGGATTTGGCAATGACTTTGTAAGTCGAAACCAGACCCCCTAGACAAACCGTACCTACTTGGCGATCGACTACGAACAAATTTTTGACAATAACCGCAACAATAACGCATAATTACACGATACATTGCAGGTATATTGTCGGAAAGTTCGCCTGTAGTCGATCGCTAAGTGCGGTTTGTCTACGGCCCCGGTCAATATTTTATTAAAAATATTATAAATTTAACCATTTGTTTTCCTTTACATAAAAAAAAATATCTACATATTTTAGCGCCATTATAAATTGTGAAAACCACGCTGAGAGCCAAAACTCGACTATGAAAGCTAAATATTACCATTTCTTCAGAAGCAACATGATTTTAATTTTTCTCATGTATCAAAAACGATAATTACCTAAAAAAATTCTTCCCAATCCAATATTTTTGTATCCTTATCTTGATCTCTTGTCTATTTCCACCACCAAAATTTTTTTAGCTTTTCCGGTTTATTGGACTAAATTATTTGGTAATGTGAGATTCCTGTAAAAATGAAAATTGATTGATTTAATGTTTTGAATGGATGATTTCACATGTAAAGAAAATACAAGGCCGAGATATCTCGTAATAAACTAATTTTAATTTATTAACTTTTTAATATCATGTCATGCCTCATCTCAACGTTTCACCCTGCATAACCAAAAGTGCTTGACTTCGTTAATCTGTTGGTATATTAAAAATTCTCTAAAAATATATTTAATTCTAGAATTAGGTACGTGATGTGTTTACGTAATCACACCAGTTCGTTATAATTTAATACGGTGCCTTGATATAATATTAAAGTCTCTCAAACTGTAGAGCGGGACCACCGATCATATTGTTATTAATGTACCTACTAAAATAATGAGATCATCTGTAGTTAACGTTACTATACATTTATATCTTGCCTTTGGAATGTTTTTTCATAATTATTATTAGGTACCTATTGATTAATTATTATAATTAATTAAAATTTATTATAGGTTATTCCTGGGTTCTTGATTCTTATTGATACATCAACTTTTTAGACATATTTTATTTTTAAAATTTATGTTATGATGGATATCAATATTATGTTAACATATTATTTTGATTTATATTTGACTTTATTATTTACATACCTACATTTTTTCTATTATTCTTTGTATGAATTTAATTTATTTACAACTTCTTAAATTTACCTATGTAATATCGTTGCTATTTTTTACATTTAATATTAGTACTTTTTCCGGGATGGAAGGAAGAGATCGCTTATATAATAAGCCCGCTTTTTGGTACTTTTTGTTAACATTTTATACTTGAATACCTACAACATAATATTTTACCAATAAAGTTTTGTTCATTTATTTATTCACCAATTTTAGAATTTAATAATTATTAATATTGATTTTTTTACCTGCTTATGTTAACATACATATTTGATGTTTTTGTCTATCAAACTGTACATTTTTTAATATTGTACATTGGTTACAATATTACAAAATAAAACAGCGTCATAAAACTATCAGTAAGGTATACAATTCAATGAACAGAGGGCGAGTTTATCACTAGAATGCGATGTCTTCCAACTAGCATTCCAACTAATCCAATAAACCCAAAAAAAAATTGAATTAGAATATTTAAATTAAAATTTAAAAAAAAAACATAAATAATATTGTTAATTAATAATCACTGTACTAGTAGTAGTATTGATTACATACCTACAGTTTTTTAAATTTTATGATGATTCACTGAGCAATATCGGGTATAATGCTAGTAGGTACAACAATAAAATAGGTACCTAACAGATGACCATTCACGTTCTTATAGTGTGATCGTGTAGTCATACACACTTTTATTATTATTATTATTGTTGTTAATATTACGAGATGTTTATTTGTATTTTCACACCAAATTTTATGACACTTAAATGTCTCTTAAAATCACAAAGATGGATTTTACTACCACTTAAATGGATGTACTCAAAACTTAAATGGGTAGCCAACTATCTACTTATCTACTTGTGAAAGATAGATAGGTACTTAATTTAACAGATATAAAATAAAAACATTTTTTAATGTCCATCATAATTATTATCTATCTAAACATCTAGTATCTAGATAGATAATTTATCTATTTATCTTTAATTCAGCAATGAGGTTTGTAGGCCACCCTTTCTTAATGTCTTATTTTTCTAATTTTGACACGGAGAGAATGAATTGCATGTTTGTCTCACGCAGTTAGTCCATCTCTCTTGTAAAGATAGGTACTTTGATTTTGTAGCTGAATACAGTAGATATAAATATTTTTCACTTCAGAGATCGTGGCCAAATGCTCTAGTAATCTCAGGGTGTAGTGTATTTTTTTTTAAACAAAGTGGCATTAAATTATTACTTATGTAATGCAGAAATGATGTCAGAATTTTCTTTAATTCTTGCAAAGCAAATTAAAAATATGCACTAGGTATATCAATATCCTTGATTAACAATGTTTTTGAAAGACGAAAAAGTCTGTCTCTCAATAAAAAAACAATGAAATAAAAAAAAAAACATTTGTTTTAAATTGAAATTATTTCATTCTGCCTTAATGTCATTTACAGAATGTTCTATCCATAGACACAAATCACTATGGCAAATTGATTTGTCTATGGCTCCATCGAAAAAAAATCATAAATATTTGCTAACATGGATATTTCAAAATCACGGAAACATTATTTATTTAAATTTTATTTATTTTTATCTGATACAATAATAGGAAATACCTACAAAGATAGGTAGGTACCTACAAAGCGAGTCATATTTGAAATATCTACTAGATAAGGTATTATTTTTCATACCTACTTATTTTTGTACAAATCCTGTTGAGATATCCATTTACCTAAATAGGGATAAAAAGTGCTTAACTATCGAATATATTTTAAAATATTCTAACAAGATAAAAAAAGAACAAACTGTCATTCAATAAATTTGAAAAAAAGATTTCCTCTACTTGTTTCTATGTATCTGAATGTAGGTAGGTGCTTACCTACCTGTGATTGGACGGCACCATCCCGCTATAATAATCATTATAATTTTATTGGTTCATTTCGTACCACGTGACAGCTTTTGAAATGGCTTTTATTCGAAATTTAAATATTTTAAAATACCACATAACTGTTCCATAATCAGTTGCTTGTACTGTCATTATACATTTTATTATGTTAAGAAATTATAGTGCGTTCATCTTGATCATGTTGATAAGTTCGATAAAAAAAACTCTTATACATAAATTCTGTTAGGTTTTGATTTAAACAATTGAGATCGATTTCGGCGTAGGTACTTATGCCATTGACGAGTGAATTAATACAAAAATCGAATCGATGCCGACGCAATTGACGATCGGGATACCTAATACTTAAATCGAGTTTATTAATAAAAATCAATTATACAAATGAAAATTATTTAAAAAATTATAAAAATGTCTCGCAACTGTTAGGTAGGTACATAGTTAATCCTTAAAATAACGCAATTTTAAAATAGGCTAGTAAATTTTCAAAATCTGAGTAGCTACCTTCAGACTAATTGTAAGAGTAGACAGTATATTTAAATGTTAGATATATTTTAAATTTTAGTTTCAGGTTATATTTAGTTTAATATTTGTATATTTCTTTTTAATATTTCATCCATTAATTGATGTACTTTCCTTGAATTATACCGAAAATTCGGCGATAATTTTTCCATATTGCTGAATAGGAAACGGGCAAGGGTAATCCAGGAAAGAAATTAGTGAAGAAATAGGTATAAAAGAGGCCTATATTCAGCAATGGAGTGATGTCTCAGGAATATGAAAAACAATGAAAAATAAGTGGGTAGCAATATGTTGATTTTAGATCATTTAGGGCCTTGTAATTAGGTATCTAAAATGACTAATAGGTATGTAAGATTATTAAAATATTTTATGCCTTGTAATTATCTAAAATGACTAATAGGTATGTAAGATTATTAAAATATTTAATGCCTACATATTGTCTGATATCATTATCTAGAACTGAGCATTCCACGGTTGTGTTAACTTTAAATATTATATTATTATCTTACCGGTAATCTTAACTTGAACGCACTATTTCAACCATATCATGTCGGGACCGATTCGGTATAATATAGAAATGGTATACAGAAAATTTATATTATGTACATATTATAGTTTATTTTTATTCAAATTGTATTATTAACAAAAGTATTGTAAGCCGAATCTTATTACCTATTATTATCATTATTCTTATTAGGTATTACCTATATCCTATAATAGCAGCATGTTGTCATGAATACTCATCTTATAATACCTATCAACCGAAAACCATATGACATGGTATACACTAATGTATTAAATTATATTTTTAAAGTTTAAGATATACCTACCTATAGTTTTTGATATACAGTACCTACCCACGTTAACCTACCCGAAGATGTATAATTTATTAATTCTTTTTATTTATTCGTTATACCTACGATCTAGCTAGATAATAGGTAGGTACCTACATAAATTATTATCGACTGTCTAGTTCCATAATGGGGTGTTCACATTTGGCGAATATCGCCAGGCGAATTTCAAAATATAACAGTGATATACGAAAGGAATGTGGAATGAAAGTTGGTGTAATAACAAAGATGAATGTAAATAAGTTACGATGGTTTGGGCACGTGGAAAGAATGAATGAGGACAGAATGACTAAGAAGATATATTTGGCTGAGAGGAATGGTGCTCGGAGACGCGGACGTCCGAGGATTAAATGGCAAGACCATTTAAATCAAATCCTACAGGACGGTCACGTGTTGAGCACATTGAACAGGAGAGCATGCATGAGGAATTGTATGACAGTGACGGAAGCGAAAGATGTATGCAAGGATAGAAGGAAGTGGCGCTCGATCCTTTCTGCCTACCCCGCGAGGGAAGCGGCGTGATGGTATGTATGTATGTATGTATGTATGAATTTCAAAATATAACGCCAGGCGAAAAAACTAAATTCGCCGTACGCCCATTGATCGTCACACCTGTTCACACAGTCCACCACCAGTCCACCGATATAGAAACGATCTGTCAGATGCGCTTTGATTTTGACATTGTTTTCAAAATGGCGGACGTCGAGATGGAGATCGCGAAGTGTTTATTTTTAGTCGAAAATGTTATACTTGAGGTTAAAGGTGCCTTTTAATTAACGTAACAAACGCCACAAACCAAAAACAAAGATAATAGCTGTCACGAAGCGGGAAACATTATAAAATTTATAGGTTAGAAAGTTTTCACGGACACCGCGCACATCTACGCATGCGCGAATCGTTTAACCAGAGAAAAAGTTGGAAGGTGGTCAACTCGAGACGATATCGTTTCTACTGGTTTTTGTCGTTTCAGACTAGCTGTCATTTTGTTCACACGGTTCAAATGGCTAGCGATATTTAGGTGCCCTGGCGATATACGCCAAAGTGAGAACACCACATAACTCAACAAGTAGAGATGTCTTATATTCGAGAATTCACATTTTTTGTAGTTTTGGTACCTATATTTATATTACGCTTAAAAAGCAAAACAGAAAGTAAAATTTACCATAGGTAGGTATTAAAATAATTGCACTGTTAAAGACATGCGCTGTTTTTATTATTTCGTTCAGTAGGCGAACGATTCGAAATTTAGGTAGGTACCTAACCTATAGATATTATATATACCTATAGATATATCGATTAACATACTATAGATATTATCTATTTGTGAAATTAAATTAAGAATATTTTTTTTCTATATATTTAATATATAAAGGGAACCGTGTACTTTTATGGTTAATTGTTTGTGGAATTGAAAGAATGGTGTTGATTGTGTGTATTACCAATTAAATTAAAAATTTCGAAATTTATGACTTATTGAGCTATGGGCTTGGACAGTAGATATTACAAATATATTTATGTAATAATATCTAACAATAATATTAATCTTTACTGCGCCAAAATAGTACTTCTACAGTAGAAAAATAAACATGACAAATCACTACTGAACATGTATAACATACTGCAATGGGCGAGTTTTTCGCAGAAGCGCGATATCTTCCAACTAACCCATAGGTACTGTAATCATACTAATATCGAAATAGCACATGTTTTGCTAAATAATATAAATAAGTATTAATGGGTAAGTAAGTACCTACCTGATATCTCGAAAAAGTAGGTAGGTATAGGTCTCCATTATATTCAGCAATGCTTTCAAATAATAATTAATGTATTATTTATATTGTCTTTTGTCATTGCTTTTTTTAAAAAAATCTTATTGATAGTTTCATGTGTTAAATGTCCATAATTATGTAAAATCGTAATTCAATTATTAATATTGTAAAATGAACTTCTCATAATAAAATGTTCATTTTGATATTCAAATAAGTAGAAAAATAAGGTATAGGTACAGAATCAAACCTGATAAAATAGGTGAATTGAAAGAAATTGCACATTTGTGATAAACTCGCCTTCTGTATATTAATTTTATTTAATTTCAACGTATTACTCTATGAAATTGTTTCTAATCAATGAACAATGTATACATACATACCATCACTCCGCTTCCCTCGCGGGGTAGACGGAAAGGATCGAGCGCCACTTCCTTCTATCCTTGCATACATCTTTCGCTTCCCTCACTGTCATACAATTCCTGATGCATGCTCTCCTGTTCAACGTGCTCAACACGTGACCGTCCTGTAGGATTTGATTTAAATGATCTTGCTATTTAATCCTCGGACGTCCACGTCTCCGAGCACCATTCCTCTCAGCCAAATATATCTTCTTAATCATTCTATCCTCATCCATTCTTTCCACGTGCCCAAACCATCTTAATTTATTTACATTCATCCTTGTTGTCACACCAACTTTCATTCCACATTCCTTTCGTGAACAATGTAAAGAATGAATAGATAATTAAAATTATAATAATTAAAATCATTATTAGATATGTAGGTACCTAATTACATTGCCAAAATTTGGTAGGTAATCAAATTTGTCATTCACAATGCGCTTTACATTTTATTGCAAGTAATAAATGCTATTACCTATAATTATATAATTTAATGACATGTCTCGCATTGCAATAATAATGACATAGTAGGAGTACAAACAGTAATACAAATTTAATGACATCACAATCATGACCTATGATAACATTGTAAAAATTGAGAAAGGTAAGTCTGCATGTATAATAATATCATTGTTATTATTTGTTAAGTTTAGGTAGGTACCTATCCATAGTAATGATAATATTAACTTTATGACTTTTTTATATCCCTCATAATATAACAAAGAATGTACCTATGTAACAATATATACTTGCAGTAGTTTAATGTTGGTATATAAACATATTATATACAGTACTTATATATTATCATTTGTTACATAATAAATAGCAATTGTTATAGCTTATGGTACTACATAAGTGCAAGTGTTTGTACATATGTGATTGGTGTAGGTGGGTATGTATTTTATTTTGTTTTCATTAAGTGAATAGAATACATAAATAAAATGCGTTTTGTTTTGAAGGAATATAACACGTCCGATCGAATTGAACGCATTCTGAATTTATCAATTTTTATTGAAGTTTTCATTGATATGCCAGTCATTTTCGTATTTGTGGTAGATATAATATATATATCTACACGATTATCATTCATTGACATAGGTAATATGAAAAACTATAAATATTTTCCCGTTTTATAAGTTATAGACATTCCTTTTCAATAACTCTTTCGTATTGCTCTCATGACCTTGTTCTTCAAATAGTTTTTTGAAACAATACATTCTTTTTCTTTTTTGTTTAGTTAAAAAGTAAAGAGTTTTTAATAACCGCTTTATATTTTTTTTTCGAAACAATGGTTTTGTTTTGCCCTGATATTTTTTGTTGTTGTCATTTTTGTATTATTATTTATATGGTGTTTTACGGAGGTTCGTTAAAATTAAAATATCTACAAATTTTTGTGCAATAGAAATACAAATTAAATAATACAATTTAAGTGATCTTCGTAACAATATGAAAGAAAAATGTGAAAAAAATTAAAATATTGTGTTAATCAAATTCTTAGGATAGGAATTCTTAGGAAGGATAGTTGGTCTTCGGCGTCGCAAGAGGAAACAAATTCCGGCCAAACAGGTCAATGACCTACTGCAAGCAGAAGAAGAAGAAGTAATTCTTTTAACGTTTTAACTACGTATAATGTTGGTGCTGTGAAAACATCGCTCAATGTTTTCAAATCTTCAGTTAAGGGAAAAATGTTGTTGTGTAGGTATAGGTTTATTTGTTTTAATTAGGTGTGCGTCAATGTGTCGTGGTTAGATGGAAGAAATCAATTCAGATCGATGTTTTGATATCAAGCTCGGAAAATAATCAGTGCCTACCTAACTAATACTTTTCACATTTAAATCAATGCACGTTTCCTATACATAGGAAGGTACCTACTTAATAATTGCTTTCATAGAGTGCCTAGTTATGAAGGTCGTATAAAGCACGAACTCTTTGTGTACCAACTCATTGCACGAGTACCTACTTACATACCTGTAAATTCGTTACATGCAGCTGGTTTACTGATGGCTACCTCAATTGAGGAGATACCGTGATGGGAGGTATAGAAAGTTAGGTGGATAGATACTTGTACAAACATGTTGATTTTAGGTAATGTTTTATCGATCATAATATTGTCATCTCTAATATATCCTAAATTATTTTATTTTGTTTTACTTATATATTATTGTTTTATTTTTGTTTTTATTTGATGAGTTAGTTGAAAGATATCGCGCTTCAGCGATAAACTCGCTCATTGCACAAAATTATTTGTTCTGTAATAATGTTGTCATGTTATGTTCTATTGTATACTTTTTTGTAGGTAAAGATTTATATTATTAATTGGAATTATTAATTTATTATCTATTTAAAGAAAACTTTCTACTACATTAATCTACACAGTAAACGTTCTCTTCGTATCATTAAAAATAAAAAAATCAGGATGAATGTCATATGAGACCGCCTTGGCCAAAAGCTGTTATGGTCTCAGTGCAGGGTGATATTTTTAGAATAATAGGTAATAATATATCATTGCTAAACAGAAAATGGTAAACGTCTCATACGTGATGCTTCATGAAACACTTGTCAAAATTACAGCCCTATTTAATTCAGAAGCCTTCTTTATAGAAGAGAATGGAGTAGGTTTATGGTTATTTCCTAAACCTACATACTTGTGCAACATTTTTTTACAACATCTGCTTTCATACGAAAAAGAACAATCAGGCAGGTATACTGTCTACATATTAGTTTACTGAAATAAATACAACAAACGACAGTAAAATATGACGAAGGACATCCAAAATGGTAGCAGTAGGCACCTAAAACATCTGTTACATCTAAAAAATATATATAGGTACAAATGTTTTTTGAGATACAATAAATTTAACCCTTTCTTTCTGAAAACATCACCAGGAAATGAATACTTCTTTTATATATAAAAAAAAAACACAAGATAGCAATAAATTAAAATACACACAATCAAAGAAAGCAATATATCTATGTTGTGAATGCAGAGAATATTGTCTATATTTTGTTAAAAAAATAAAATTAAATAATAGAATTCTCTCTTTATTGTTTGCAGCACTTTTTTGTTGTCGTTATTAACCCTTTCAGACCAATAACTCTTCCTTATTGCTCTCGTGACCTTGTTCTTGAAATATTTTTTTAAACAATGCATTCTGTCTCTTTTTGTTACGTTATAATTTAAAGAGTTTGTAATAACCCTTTTTCTTGGAAACAATGGTTTTGTTTTGTCTTTACATTTTTTCGAATTTTTGTTTCTTTATTTAGGTAGGTATATGGTGTTTTATGTAGATTCGTTGGAACTAAAATATCTATTTACCTATGTTTGTGCAATATTGTAATAGAAGATACATAGAAATATTAAATAATACAATTTTAGTGATCTTCGTAAAAACATGAAAGAACTATGTGAAAAAAAAAATCTCAAAATATTGGGTTTATCAAATTCTATTAACTATATTGTAGGTGCTGTGACAACATCTTTCAAAAATGGGGTTTAAATGCCATTTCTGTGGCATACCGAACAAGACGTTCACACCGTTTTTCAGATAAGCTTTGCAAAGCAAATTATAATTTTATTATGATCGACGTTCTAAATAAACTAGCTTTTTCATTGCAGATTCTCAAAAAAATCATTATTTTTCGGGAAATATACGTGTACAAAATGAGTTAAATTATCAATAGATCTACGAATAAAAACATTATTATTTAAAATATTAAAATTACAAATAAGGTGTGGCGAATAATTTGGTATCAGAATTTTAGAAGTATTAGAAAAATCAATGCGGTAATTTTTAAAGATAATGTTTTAGCCCTAAAAGCAATGTAAATAGATAGGTATGATTTAAATCTCAGTTATATTGTATCAATAAAACCCGCATTTAATATGTGACATTGCTATTTAAATAATTGTTTTTATTGCTTTGTGTATATTATTCATAACTATAAGCTGTACAATAATTTAAATTAGAAATTTAATATGTATTACCTGTGTATATTATTTTGTTTTTGATTGTCTGTTCAATTGTTCTCCGATATCCCTTATAGCTTACACACCTACATCGTAACTATACTTAATTGAATTTAGTATGGTGATAGGTATTATGATTGGATTAAAGTCTATGGTTGGCCATCACACGTAGATCAAGACTCAATTTGTGGAAAAAATATGCAATATTTCTAAATTTGTATACGTATATTTTTTTTAAATCAAAATACATCACGAATTTCCACACACTAAACGATAGGATTCGAAAACAGTATCTTCCAATTGAGTGTTCCAAGCTCTACTATCAGGCTTTCTGCCACCTCGGTAAAGCAACAAAAAACCACACAAAGCATTAGGCTCTTTTGTTTTAGTTCTTTAACATCAGCTTATTTTGTATTTTATTTTGGTTAATAACTACGTATATGTACTAGACCAAGGGTGGCCAACCCGCATGCGGCCCGTTGGGTGTCTGCGTGCGGCCCGCGAAGCATTTGGACACTTTTTAATAATAGTTGGTACAAATACAAGGAGTTTTGAAACATTTCAAATCCTTATGTCATTTTGAAAATTTGGCGACGGGGGGTAGAAATTTTAGAGTAAAGGAAAATTATCAAATGTTTCATAATATACAGAGTATATTGTTGTGCGGCCCGGTAGGAAATCTCATTCTGAAATTTGGCCCGGCTGCTGAAAAGGTTGGCCACCCATGTACTAGACCATCTCCGCATATATCAAAAGTGGGGTTGCCAGCGAACTAGAGGCAAATAATAAACGAGAAGATTATCCTTTCCGAGTCAATACCTAAAATAAAAACAAGACATTTAGTAATAATAAAACATTGTGTGATAGAGTAAGAAATGAGGATAATAGAAGAATGAGTGGATGCAAGAGGAGTGTTGTGGATAGAATGCGTGTAAATAAATTGAGATGGTTTGGTCATGTGGAGCGATTGGATGGTGTAAGATTGACGAAGAGGGTATATTTATCTGAAAGAGAGGGTGTGAGAAAGCGCGGACGTCCAAGAACTACGTGGCTTAACCACGTGGATCAAATTCTCAAGGACGGTCGCGTGTTAAGTAAGAGGAATCGGCGTGCATGTATGAGAAACTGGATGAATGTAGAGGAAGCGAAAGAAGTATGTTAGGATAAATCGACATGGCGTTCCGTTCTCTCTGCCTGGGACACGGCGTGAGGGAATAGTATAGTATAGTAAGTAATAAATAAGGCATACCTCATCTCTGAATTGTAATTGTTGATTGCCTTATATGAGATTTAACGAATGGAACACTAGAACACTTACAGAAAAGAATAGGAAATAAATAAAATAAATCCTGAAAACGCCAAGAACTAAACCTAAGTTAATATTATTAAATGTGTATTTATTACGACGCCCCCTACCGCTTTGAATAATCTATGTAATATCAAACAATATTATTTTTAACATAGAATAATGATCTTTACATAGATAATGACCAAGAGAAACATGCTCAAATTTCCTGAGCAAATAATACCCACCTAAGTACATATTATTATTATATACATATAGAACTTATTAGAACATAATATCTAGAATATAAACATATTATATAAGTAAGTACCTATTATTTATGCTAGTTGTACATGTTTACATAATACAAGTTGTATATATATAATTATGTTTTGTTTTATGTACTTTGATTATTATTTGATACATGAAGGTAAATGGACATAGATGTTTGTTTAGATACCTATTCCAGATTTAGAATGTTTTGTACTTCATGTACCTAGGTATATCTAGTTACTAAATATAATAATAATAATAAACTTTATTGTGCTTAAAAAAACATACATATAAACAGATTATAAATACCAATAATTATCATGCACAATGGGCGAGTTTATCGCGTGTAAGCGATATCTTCCAACTAACCCAAAAATCATAAAAAAAAGAAAATAATATATACATACATAAAATGTTAAATAAATATACACACAAGCAGGCAAACACCTGCGCACACAATGAGGGAAAGTCCGGATATCGAGGGAAGGGAAGAGAAGGAATGTTCGCCGTGTATATATACTACACGTGAAGAAAACGTTTCCTCAGGGTTTACAAAGTGTAAGTATTAAAATTTTGAAGACTAGCGACCACCGAGCTGCTTTCTAAACAATTAATATGTGGGACAGGTACAGATACTAGGCGGAAGTTGATTCCATGACCTAGCACCGAGAACTGTGGAGGAGTCTGTATAGATACCAGATTGGTGTGAAGGAATTGCCAGAAGATTGTTATTGGCTGATCGAAGAGGCAGTCCATGTGAATGCAGGAAATGAAACCTTTCTTTTAGGTAAGGCGGGGTGTTGGGATCAAAATATAGTTACCTAGGTGAATTTTAATGACGTATACAACATTATTTAATAGGTACCCAATTGTCTTATATTATATTTGTGTAGAATAGCATGAATACAATAGGTATACAGTTTTTATATTTAGCGTAAGGACAAATCCTACAAGTACCTAGTAGTGTTGCCAGTGAATTAACTACAGTAAAACGTGCCTGGGATTGGCCAATAGCTACCTGAAACGGTCTCAGTGGAATGTTATGTTTTTTCAAAAAATAATAATAATGTAACATTTCGTTCTAATACCTATAGATTAATAACGCGAGAGCTACGTCTTTCGACTTCTTAGATCATTATCAATTGATAAGGGTGTCTTTCGACTTCTTAGGTCATTATCAATTGATAATAATGTCTTTCAACTTCTTTGGTCATTATCAATAGATAAGGATTGAAAATGCCCTAAATAGTCGAAAGACTTATCTCTCGTGTTGTTTAATCTATGTTTTAAAGAACGAAACGCTTGTTTCAATCTAATCTAACCAGTAATCGAATTCAACAACTTGTGTGCCAATTATATAAATAATAATAATAATGTAAATAACATACAAGTTATCCTCGTTGTAATATAAAATGAGATATGGATGAGTGACAAAACCCAGCCCTGAATTAAAAATGTTAAATGAACTTAAAGAAATATACCTACACATTACATATTATATTGTGACATTAGAGAGGAACATATTTTTAATTTATTTCCTTTTTCCTCCCTCTTATCACCAAATATCTTAAGAATTAATAATGACATTCAAAAATTAATTAGGAATTATGCAAATTTATTTTTCATTATGGGTACTTCATAGATATGTTAATTACTTAGGTATATTGTATTGTATGGGAAGTTATCTCTTCATTTCAAAAATAAAAGATTATTTAAAAAAAAAACGCAGATATACCTAGGTATTTAGGTAGGTATATTTGTTTTTTGGTTTTTATACTGTGTTTTATATATACATAAATATAAATTGGCATGCCTAATAATAAAAATAATAAGACAATTAATATATTGCGCCGCTTAATAATCCGTGACCATCTCAAGGGCGCCATGACTTCTCATGAACATGTCTTCCTTTACACCTTCGTCCTAAATGTGGTTCTAGACTGATTCTTTCTTAGGTCTGTGAGTAATCTGTTCCAGACAGTTGGCGCAGTGGTTCTCAAGAGTTTGTTGACAGTAATAGAAGTTGAGCGCAGTTTCGTCGACGGAACAGAGTTCAGTGAGACAAGTGGGTACCGTCCCGCTTAAACTCCACTCTTTCTGGGACTCTCAGCTATCAGCCAGTGAAGATCTCTTATGGCCGGTTTCAATAACCTATCTATCTGTTATAATGCAATTTGAAACAAGTGTTCCTTTCTACTATTGTTTGTTAATTCGCAGAGAGACGTCTTTCGACTTATAAGGTCATTATCAATCGATTGATAATGACCTTATAAGTCGAAAGACGTCTCTCTGCGAATTAACTAACAATAGTAGAAAGGAACACTTGTTTCAAATTGCATTATTATGGAATTCTACTACGTGTGCACCGACACAATTAATAATATACTATCTATCTGTGACTGTCGATTGAAATCTATGGTATAATATACCTATAGAACACAATAGATTTGTCGACTCAATCGACAGCAGCGGATAGATAGATTATTGAAACCGGCCATTAGTAGTGCAGTGATGTAACGGTTCTTGTTTTCTCTATAAAATGGTCCTGGCGACAGCATTAAAAGCCATCTGATGTCGATTGAGAAGTGTATAATTATATAATATAAGTCGGGGCAGAAGTGTATAATTATGATGTTGCAGTAGTCCAGACGAGATACGACCAAGGCGGCAACCAAACTTTTATAAACAATAAACTTGAAAAAATCTAAAAACTTGAAAATATTTTAAGCGTAGATGCCAGCAAAAAACCATAACAATACAATACAAAAAACCATAACAATACCAGCAAAAAACCATAACAATACAATACAAAAAACCATAACAATACCAGCAAAAAACCATAACAATACAATACAAGCATGAAAGTGTCATTTTAATATTTTTATATACCGAGGAATAATTTCTTTATTCCCTTGAAAAACACAAGTTTTACATTAGGTAGATGAGTAAGTATTTATTATTAAATATTTCTATCTTGATATAAATTTCTTATTCCATGTTCCCCTACCATAATCGTGTTTTCTGACAAGTAAACAAAACGACGAAAACATGTCTATTTTGATCATTAGATAACAATTTTAATTAAAATTTATGTAATATCGACGATAATAATTTTAGTTGTTACATTATGAACAACCTTTCCATACCAGCGTTGTACGATGTACACTACTGATCAAAATTACTGATTCTAAATTTTTTTAAATATTAGTTAATATAGGTACTTACCTACTCGTATTTCTATGCAATAATTCAAATAGGTACATACGAATATTTTTGATATTATTTTGTAGGTAATTATAGCTAGAGCACCTGACAAAGAATTGGTCAGTGCTGTCAATTTTCGAGTGTCCTATTAAAGGAAGGTGTTCGAAGAAATGAAATATTTTACAATTTAATATCAGTTATGAGGTTTGCCAGCCATCCCGAATATCTTATTTTTTTGTTGCCACTGAGAGGACAGATTGCATGCTTATTATATTTAGCTGGTCTGCTGTCTACCTACCTCACTTATGGGAAATGCCGTGACGGTGTACATATTTATAAACCTATGCAGTATTTTCAAAAATAATCTACTCAGTTTTTTCCTCAAAAAGTATCTAATAATATGTCCAGTATTGTACAAAGTAGGCTACCAAACAATAACTTATTTCAATGAAGGGTGATTCAATGTGAACTAACAGGTATTAATTAGGTAATTTAAACAATAAGAATAATGCACAAAATGCGTGGTAAAGGGTCATTATATCTATAATACTTACCTACATACCTATATAATAATAAATATGTATAATATCAATGTCAAAATATTTCTTTAGTCACATAATAACGCCAATATTATAACTACTGAAATTGTTTTTTTTTTGACTTTATCAAGAATCGTGTTTTATACAACAAAAGAGCTTTTGTTTTTTAAATTAATAATGAAACATTTTTCTTTTGTTTTAGATTTTTAAATTATGAACAATCGCATTACAACACGCAGAAGAATGTTCTATTTTTAATTTTGATGTATGGTAGGAACGCCCTAAATATTATAACACCGTCATGGTGAACACGTTTTTATATATTGACATTTCATTATCATTTATATATTGACATTTCATTATAACATTGACAGTTCATTATCTATGGATAAACACGTCTCATCAACCGTCAGTAAATGTTTCTTTTCACTGAGGCAATTAACTCCCATTAGAAGATGTCTGACATCCCACGATGCTAGAACATTGATAAATTCCTTTGTGATATCTCGGGTAGATTACTGTAACGGTATTCTGGCCAATTTACCGCAATACTGTACCAGCTTCAGAGAATCCAATCTGTGCTCAACGCCGCTGCTCGCTTAATTTTCAAAATGGACCAACGCTCCCATATAACTAGTACCCTCAAAAATCTGCACTGGCTCAAGTGCGCTGAAAGGATTGCTTTCAAGGTTTGCCTCACAGTCTTCAAATCCATTCATAATATGGCTCCATCATACATCTCCGAACTCTGTAGACAGCAAGCTCCAAATCAAAGACAAAGCACTCTTAGGTCAGGTTCTGATACGGGTGTCTGGAAATCGGTGTAAGAGGGAGACCTAAGTATTCCTTTCGAGCCTTCAGCTCGGCTGGACCATCCATGTGGAATGATCTTCCTGAACAAGTGCGTAAAACACAGTCTCTTGATTTGTTCAAGAGTCGATTAAAGACACACTTGTTTGGTATATCATATAAATGATATAAATTGTACAACTTATTATTATTTATATATGTTTAGTTTTATAATAGCTTATTAATATTTGTATTATATGTATCAGGTTTCAATCATAGGTATAAACACGATATTTTAGGATGCGCCCTTGAAGTGAATATATTCCACAAAACGGCGCACTATAAATTGTCTAGTTATTATATTATTATTATATGTCGGCAGCAGAATTCAAATATATAACTTTATAGGTAGGTACGCATTTTAAGCACGCTTTTTAATTTAAAATTCAATCTAGGTATAATTTATTTTAATCTATTATCTTCATAAACTGATTTAGCCAGTGGATAGACTACATGTTTTTAAAAATTGTTTTAAAAATTTAATATATTTTTTAAAAAGAAGAGATATATCTGGGTTTTGTTATAAACCCAAATACAACCTTATATTATTATACCTTCCACAGTAGGTAAGGTAAAAGCTTGTGTCGTGAACAGGGAGTTTGACGGTACCTGGAATCGAACCACGGACCCCCTGTTCAATTAATAATCATACCTAAGTAATAATAACATATTATGTTTGCTTTGTAAAGGAGTAGGCATGCAGTGAGACTTGAACCTGGGGTCTTTGTATTGAAAGTTCAAGTTTTTGCGATCAATCTGTCAAATAACTTCAATTTGCTAGATACTTTTTTCACATTAAGCTATGTATTTGTATTTGGCCTTCAGCTGTAATGATCCTTGTAAGAATCGTCTTATTGTCAGTAATAATAATAATAATAATTTGTATCATAAAAAAAAACATGGCAGGTTAGCTGCAGAGGTTGAAATTCGCATCTCTCAATTAAAAGTTCAAAACTTTGTCATCAGTCCATCGACCATCTACGAGATGATACTTTGATCACGTAGGCACAATATTCTTATGTCTTCTACCAGGTGTGTAAGAGATTTTAAAAAATGACGCAGAGAATGTGTCTAGTCGAAAGAATTATATGTATTTGCAAAATATTGTAATAAGTACCTAAAAAATATTTTAATATCGTTATATTAAGATAAAAATTCATCTACATATCAATATAATTTAATTTGCTTCTATTACGTAGGTAGGGGACATAATTATGTATTATTTTTAAATCTTCGAACACAAATTATATTATAAATTAGTTGGCTTGTAAGTATAGGTACCTATCTGTTCTTTTTTTTGATCATACACCGGATAGAGATTTTTTGTCAGTGTGTTAAAAATCGTACATTAGGAAAATAAATGTTTACCTCTAAAACATTTTTTTTTTCAATTTTTTAACCCCTTCTCCGGTGTCGAATTTTCAATTTGGTCTTTCTTTCTTTTATAAGCATGTGACGTTTTTGTTTCTGCATATATGGAAGGCACGCCACTGCCATCTAGGCGACTTTAAAAAGCATGACACAATGTGTGAAATAGGAAAAAAATATTTCAAAAATAAAAATTATCTGTTGATTACTTGTCAATTCTAATGTTAAGAAACATAATTATATAAAATAAATTATTACCTGTCAATCGTTAGGTATAGTTTGTTAGTTTTTATTCAGATTATTATCACTACTAATACTATACTCTCACGGCACATCCCACAAGTGAGGTAGGCAAAGAACCAGCAGTAGGCATGTAATAAACTTGTAAGCCATCCTCTCCGTGAATTAAAAAATCAAAAAAATCAGGATGGGTGGCAAACGTCATCACTGAAATTAAGATATAAAATGTCTTAATTTTTTAAGTGGAACACCTGCTTTTTACAGGACACTCGAAAGCTTACGAAAAATAATCCAATTCAAGGATAATATAAATCCAATATAAAATAAGGTCCACTTCTTCGGTCGGTGCTTTACGTAACTAATAATTTTATTATTTATCGAATAAATTCGGGTTTACAAGCTAGTATAAATGCTAGATAAAATCCATTAACTTAACGCTAGAATTTTATGTTTTTAATGTTTTTTATTGGTTATTTTCACACAACGAAACAAACATATAAGTTTGAACGATGTAGTTACTAATGGTACCCGGTGCTATATAATAAATATTCTTAATGCATGAACGGTGAATATTAACTGAATTTACTGGCTTAAACAGTTTTAAAGTGTTATGAAATGGATTTTGAATAGAAATAGGAAGGAAAATTATGTAAAAAATATCTTTGAATTGTCGTTTATAATTTTGTTAACACGTCGGCCGCGACATGCAAATAGAAAAAGATAAATGGAAAGGTGCATATACTTACATAAATAAGTTTGTTTTCATTTCTATCAAAGAACCAATTTATTTATTTTTACTATCATAAATTTTCCTGCAACTGTACCATCACGGCACGTCCCACAAGTGCGGCAGCCAAAGGACTATCAGCAAATACCTAATAATCATGCAGATTGTTCTATCCCTGCCAATAAAGAAATAAGATATAATAAGATCGTCGGTAGCCTGAGTCTCGGCCTCATGAACAAGGGGTCCGCGGTTCGATCCCAGGTGCCGGCAAACTTCCCTTTCACGACACAAGCTTTTAGCTTACTGTGAAAGGTGTATAAGGTTATATTTGGGTTTATAATACAACCCAGATCTATCTTCTTTAAAAAAAAGGTGTTCAGGAAGAGTGGCATGTCTCAATGCTGAATTGTAGATGTTTATTATTATCTTATTATTTCCTTGCATCTCTATAATTGTGGGAAAGCAAAGATGATTTTTATTTAGCTTCCAAATTTGACATGTTTACTTAATATTATTTTATTTATTATGAATATGTATAAATTATCATTTGAATAATCTCCGTGGGTACCCACTGGCCACTGGGTAACCACAGTATATTATATTATAATACATACATACATAGATACATACCTACGTACACCAGATATCAGATTCCCTAATGAGTATGTATAAGTACCTACGTTTAGGTACCTAACTGTTGTGTCTATGTGCTGTGTGTAAGTGGTGTGATTTCCAACTGAATACTTGATACTGTTTTGAAGAGTCCCTGGACAATTTTCTCCCAAACTCTTTTCTAAATGTCCTGTAAACGGCGGTTGCTCACAAAAAATTGCAAATAATACTTTTAACATATCATTAAATGTAGCGATGAGGCTTGTCATTCATCTTGAATGTGTTGTTTCTTTTATACCTATTACCTACGCACGGTAATGACAACATGATGATGAAGATTCTGGATGATTTCATTTTGACGCCGTTTAACAGTCCCTAGACCGTCTCAAGGGCGCCGGTGAAGAGTTCAGTTTTCAATTTGCGTGAAGCTGGTGACAAGTCTGTTTATCTCTCAAAGGCACCGGTATTATTATTAAGTATGCTTTGATGATATAGATAGATATGATAGTAAATATAATATGGCATTAAGAAAAAGAGGTATACCATATCTAATAAAACCTGTTCCATAAATCTTATTGTGACAGGTCCGGTTTTGTGCTCTATACGCGCATTCTTATGTGGTGTATTATTTTCAAGGGGTCCCTCCGCCCACAAAATGGCCGCATATAATCACCATTAGAAATATCAGACAGGCAGGTAAGTATACACTCACATATTAACATACATGTAGGTAGATTATAATGTGGGAACGATACCTTATACTGAATACTGTAGTATGTATAGTAAAATCTACAGGTTCTCAACAGGTTTTGATAGAAACACCCCACTACTATAAATTACACATATCATAAAAACGAATTAAGTACCTATCTACCTATGTTATGTACTACGAAATGAGCAATAAGCCAATGAAAATTATGTATTACTACTACAAACTTATAAACTGGTTTAAAGTTGTCGATCTGGCATCCATATTTAATCCTAATACTAGATTTATGCCAGCATAAGCCTATAATAAGTTATCTACTAATTTAGGTATTTAAGAATTTGTTGATCAGATAGATATTACCCTAGGTAATTTTTAAGAATATAATAATCATATTTCTCTCTCTTTCTCCCTCCATATTTATTTATTTACTATTGGACAACATTAAATTGTCGTTTATGTGCCAGTGCACCTCAAGGACATTGTACAATTCATCAATTCTATAGGTACCTATATATCAACCATCATGGTATATCCCGCAAGCGGGTAACCAGCAGACACACATGTATTTAATAAACATGCTTTTCGTTCTCTACGTACCAATAAAATTTAAGACTATCAGAATGGGTAGTATGCCTCGAATATATTGCTGGACTGAAGATATTAAAACATCAAATGTCTTATATACCATGTTTTATGGACACCTGCCTTTTACAAGATACTTGACAATTAACAGTATAGGGAGGGAGGCCATTCTTGCTGAGGCCTCCACAGAAAATGAAATTATGATTTCTACGTACAATTATAATAAAATATTTGTACATACTGTATTATTAATATAGGTAATAATTCTTTTACATAAAGGTAATTAAATAAAATGGTTTTTGCTTTCATGTTTAAAAAAATATCTAAAAACAAATAAAAAATGGACCGTTTTTTATACTAGGTATACACAAAATTCCCGAATGTCTATAATGTAATGTAAACAGTTACTATGACAATAGATTTTTTAGTAATTTGAAAAAAATCCTACAGTTTGAAAGCCGCTGTTACAAAAACAGGTAGATAAGTGCTCGGAGCTTTCTTTTATTCGTTGTGATTTGAATGGTAGGCGTCATGGAATCGAATTTCTTTATTCAAATTTAAATTTTCGAAACATGTTCCTAATCACTGCAGACATGACATGTATCTTCCTACATACATATTTATTATCTAAATGCATCTAGGTAGGTAGGTACCTGTTGATTGTGTTCGAAACTATAGGTACCTACTGTATAACTAATTTTTAAATGGGTATTTTCACATTAGGGTTTTATTTTGACAAAAATCTAACTAAAAGGATGCGTGGCAATAAGACTCATCACGAAATGTATCTATTCCAAAAGGAGGAGTGGCAGCTGGTCTCCTAAAAGCTGAAAAATGATATTGAAGGACTCAAAAATAGCACCCAACGAAATATGGATGGGTGCTATTTTTGCATACTTCAATATCAATCAATAGGCTACTTACTACTACAACTATTGCTAGACCATCATAGTACGAGTATATCCCACAAGCGGGCTAACTTCAGGTCATAATCATAAGGAGTGTCCTCTCCGTACCAATGTAAGTTAAGACATTGAGGATAGGTTGCAAACCTCATCGCTGAACTGAAGAATTCAAATGTCTTAAATGGCGATTTTTGAAGGCGAAGGCGACAGGACACTCAAAAAGATAGTCAAGATAGGAAACATGACAACCCTGATAAAATGTTTAAGCTAAATTATACCGGGCAATTTTTAATTACCTACCTTCAATTCTTTTTTTTTCACCATTTCACACGATGTTAAAATAAGCCTCTTGAAACATTAGGACAAGGTGATTCTACGTCTTTATTTTTATTTATTTAAAATTATTTGGTAAGAATGTGTATTTTTTTGTTATTTTTCTAAATCACTCCCCATTCGCTATTACCCTGTTAGGTTGCACTGTCAGAATGCACAATAATTTTAATTTTTTAATAAGCCATTTTGAAAGTTGTCCAGTGGAATATATAATCTCAATACGTGATGGTAACCATAATACATATTAAAGAGAATCCGTTCATAATGTATAACATGAGTGTAACTGCCTTAATGAGCCGTGACCCAGAATAAAAACAAACTCAAAGTGGGATGATTTAAAAAACTTTAACGTTTTAATACACACTTCTTATTTTTGTAGACAATATTGTTTCGTCTCATTATAACATTATGAATAAGACGAAACTCTTGTCTAATCATTTTAAATTCAATTTTTTTGTTGTACCTACACTAAAATACTTGCATCATTTTTTTTCGTCTATTTATTTACATGCAGCTGTAACTGTATTTTGTAAATTGTTATTTTTGTCTTTTTATTTAACGTGTAAAAGGGTTTGCCGTGTAAAAGTGAATAAATAAATATACTTTACCCTCACGCCGTATCCCAAGTGGGATAGGCAAAGATCTATCCTTATATACTTTATTGCTTCTTCTACATTCATACAAATTCTCATACACGCACGTCGATTTCTCTTACTCAACACACGGCCGTCCTTTTGAGAATTTGATCTACGTGATCAAGCAATGGAGTTATGTAGGAACTACTTATTTTTATCATTACCATAACTTAGGTAGGAAAATGTCAACGTATTAATTTTAATAATGTAACTGGCCTCGATTAAATTGTTGATACTCGTATTATAAAAGCTTGCAAAGAAAGAAGTAGAATGTTTGAGGTTACAGGTTTAAAATCCTGTTGTAGATATTAACATTAATATCATTGCTTTTCATTCTCAAAGCTCCTGTTACTTAAATAAAACAATCAAACATACATAATAAATATATAATAATTTATTATTTAACCTTTCTTACAAAAGTTTATATTTTATTAACAACTCTCTAGGTATCATTAAATTATTCCTAGTCAAACCAAAACAGTCTGTGATGCCACTTAGGTACATACTGATCAACATTTTATCAAAATTATTATTTACCTAGAAATGTAACCCTGCACTGAGACCATTACAGTTTTTGGCCAAGGCGATCTCAGTAGGAAAAAATAATGCAATATCCAAAAATATCGCAAAAGAGAAATCATAAAAAAAACAACAGCTATGATTGTTGTATTGCATCGAACTATTTATGATTTTTTTGTATATGTTTAATGGCCTTGTGCCGTATATGTTGTTATAAATAAATAAAAAAAAATATACCTACTAGGTATCATAATATTATGTAAAAAGTAGATAATAATATGTATTACCCGCTATCCTATTACAGCAAACACCTCAAGTGGGGTAGCCAGTGAGCTAACTGCGTATAATAAACACGCAGATAGTTTTCTCCGTGTCAATAAAAAAATAAGTCATTCAGAATGGTTATTCGATAAATTCTAGATGTTAGCTATTACATACTGTTTATAATTGCAGTGACGGAACTAGAGTTTTTGTAGGCATATGAAAAACTCGCCACTGAATGATTAGGTACTTCAATTAAAATAAAATAAAAAAAAACAATAAATTATTAAATTTTACATTACCACTTGTTTGTTGTACGTGCTAGAAAAATTGCAAGAGTAGGAAATGGTTAAAAATTAAAATTAGATTATCTTTTCAAACTTCAGGACACATTTGAATTTTTTTACGAGTTCCCTCACCCCGCCATCGCTTCCTCAACACTTTCCCTCTGCTCCAAAATACCTACATACACATTGAAACTCAACGGCTGACAGATATAAACATAGTAGATCCAACACACTATGTACATAAATATAGGTATGTACCTTATAGGTACATATTCGTTGATGCTGATGGGTACCTTCTTACTCAGCTGTTTTAATATTAGCGGGTATCTGCAACATCTGTACCACGCCGCAAAAGTGTTAAAAGCCATCTGAGATAATATTGTCGTGAAAGGGTTAAATGAAATAAATGCCGCCGCGATAGCTTTTGTTGATGTTTCGGTAAAACCAAAGTTTTCTAATGTCACTTGACGAAACGATTCGAATATATCATGTACCTACTTCAGTACCTACTTAACTTATACAGCGAAAGTTTATTTCAAGGTTTTGCAATTTTTCATAACAAAAAGTGGAACGTAAGTTCTTATTGGGAAAAAACATTTTTAGCTACTTAGTTTTGACAGTAAAATTCTTTGAAACAAGTGACTTCTTCATAAATTATCGTTTCAGTACAAATATCAAAGAAATGGGTGCGCGAGAGTCGGAAATTTACGAACCGTCTTTATAGGTATGTGTTAGTGAAGATTTTGAACGTAGGAACTCAAACGCCAATGCATATTATATACACAAAAATTCCTTCATTACATAATTATTATATACGTAAGCACCTACCTACCAGGAGACAGGGCAAGAGACCGTTAGGCAGACCAAGACAAAGATTGTTAGATAACATCAACCGAGATCTAGAGGAGCTCAATGCTAAAGACGACTGGCAGTCCATTGCTCAGGATAGAAAGGCTTGGAGATCTATTGTTTCGGAGGCAAAGATCCTACAAGGGCTGTTCGGCTATCAGAAGTAAGTAAGCACCTACCTGAATGATTTATTATCCACTCACACATGTGCTTTGAAATTTTAAATATTGGCATATTGTGAAATATACCTACCTACAGGGTGAGTAAAATTACGCTTATCTATGAGGGTTACGTGGTCGTAAAATTCAGTAGGTATTAGGTATAATTTTTTGACGTGTCAATTCATTACGTTGGACTTTTATGTGTGTGTTGTAAAATTCTTTACATATTATGCGCACGTTCCGTTGGATTGTATTCGAAATTTAAATGTTTTCGAAAATTGAAAACATCTAGGTACCTACTATCACTAGGTACTACCTATACCTACCATCAAGCCGTATCCCACATGTGGTATAGCAACGGATCAACTGCATGTAACAAACATGCGGATTATTCTCTCCGTGCCATTTAAAAAATAAGACATTCAGGATGGGTGTTTCACCGGATCAAATGTATATAATAAAAAAAATAAAACTTTCAAATTGGGTGGCATGCCTCATCGCTGATATTTAGATGTTAATATTGTATTACACGTGACATTATACGCATACCTGATGCTTATTACAGGACACTCGAAAACTAACAGAAAAGATAGGGAGACCTATTCTTTACAGGGAACTTTTGTAGCTAACTAAGTAGGTACCTACCTACCTACGAGTTTTTTATTTAGATAATTATTATTCTTCATGAGCGATACGGATTTGAATGTGTTTGAGTTTTTTTTCCAATCCTGTAGGTATTCAAAAAACTAAAAGTAGGTACCTACATATACCTGCCATGAGGCACACCACCCATTTTGAATTGTTATTTTTATTTACGTTGAGAACGAGCTTGACTTTGTCTACTGTAGGTAGGCGATACTGGGATAATACTCATAGAAGAAACATTTTCAAATCTGTTCACTCTAGAATGCACCTCTTTCAAATATCTTATTTTTCATAGAACAGAGAGGACGTTTCATTTGTGTTTCTGACTATCTCACATACATACCTAAGAAATGCTTTAAAATGGAATAACTTCTAGCGATAGACTTTTGTAGTTAGGTATAGTATGGAGTTATACATTTAATTTTAGAATAAAACTTGTATGTATTTTAAAATCGCTGTAACGCTATTGGTGGATTTGAAATTAAATTCGAAAAGACTACGTTCTTCTGTTGAACATGTAAGTATTAAGTGTTGTAACTATAGGGTAAACTTCATATTATTAATGAAGGTAGGTACATATTTTTATTTCGTAACAGGTTTTGAATAAGTATGTAGGTACCTGGGTACCTGCTTAGTTTTAAAATGAACTACAATATCGCTACCTATTTTAAAACCACACATGGAATTAATTTTTATACCCATATATCGTATAAAATCCAAATCTGTAGAAGTAGGTACCACATCTCATTGGTAAATATTTTGAATATGAGAATATTTTTGGCACATTATATTAAAAATTCAGCAATGAGGCATGACATTCATCGTGAATATATTTAATCCTAAGTACAGAAGGGGTTTTTAAAATCATTTGTACCTAAAACAATAAAAAAACTCGGTATTTAGTAGGTAATATAAAAATATATACAAAAAGCGTGCATATTGCCTGGAGATTATCTCTTCCAACAAAGCCGTAATATGCATCCCTACCCAGTTTTATAAGTAGATACCTTCCGATTCGAAATGAGTGTGCATTCATTGCCTACCACACTTGTGCATATTCCTTGATAGGATCAAAATAGTTTTTTTTTAATATGGTAAAAAAAACAAATGAATTGTGTTATTTTTTTAAATTAAAATTTGCTGTAGAAGAAACATATGCTCAGCGTGTAATTTTTGGTTATCATGATACTAAAATCTAATGCAAAAAATGTATATAGGGAAAATGACAAAAAAAAAACACATTCTATAAAATAAATTCTATAGTTTATGGAAGACAATATAACCCTTTTCGGGGGCGCGAACATTCTATTAAAATCCATAAAACGAAATTTAGGTTCAACTACAAAACATTATCCAATAAAAAATATTGTTTACATCATTATAAAAAAGTTACAACCGCGTATATAAACAAATAAAAATGATATAACAATGTGTTAATTATATTTTTACAAAGTGCCGTAATTTTACTATACCAACACCTGAATTTGTTTACATAGCGTGGCTGATAATTTTTTCACAATGTAATCAAAGAACAGCTGAACATGTTCTCGGGAGATAAAAAATAGTTGACATTGTACATAAAATCACATAGCTATCTTGCTCTGATACTCGTCAAACCGGTTTGGAAAGAGGGGGACGGAACTTGTTGTTTTTCATACCTACCCACCGATACCATCAGTTGGAGTAAAGAAACCAGTAATTAGCCAATTGACATGTAGTGTTGAAAGATGTTTTCTCATAAAAGGGTCGACATATTCATGTCATAATAAAATAAAGTTCTTCATATAAATATTTTAGTCTATTTGTGAGCTTGTGTACGAATCAAATATGGATACCTTACCCTTAACTTCAATGAAATATTGAGTCTTTTCAAAGTCCCTTGAAAATATTTTTTTCGTATCTTTTTTATCAACGATATTGCCGGCAATGTACAGGCATATCTCAAAAGTGATGTGACACATTTTTAGAATAAAACACTAATATTTTATTGATAAATGACTTTTACTATTTTATATTAATGTATTCATTCTTTGCTGTACATTTATTACAAACAATTTCATAATATACATTCAAATGTGTCGTTGGCGGGCGAAAAGACCAAGCGTCCAGGGATTTGCGTTATTTGTACAATAATACAATCGTACACTATCATGTTTTATAAGTGAAAAAGAAAATTTAACTATATATAGTTTTGTTTTCAAAATTCATACACAAAAGTTAAAAGATTTGGTGAGGGGGAGCTTGGAAAACTGGTTATATTCTGAAATCCCTATTGTTTCATCCTCAAGGTCTTACAAATCAAACTCAAAAAATAATTACCTTCTATGTAATGGTTTTTAATCAATGTACAGTGAAGAATGAATAAATAAATAAGAAAAGTTACGATGCCCGGGGCACCGGAAACTATAAGACGATTTCATTTTTTTCAAGGTCATTGGATTCCAAAGAATAGTATGGCAAGTTACGTTTATAAAGAATTGTATTGTGAATTCTTGATGGTAGTTATTTGTTTCCTTGTTCACCGTAGTCAAAATTTAAATGGCTAAACATAAATAAATTTCACTAAACACAATGTAGATCTATCTTCAACACGTTTTTTATTAAGTGTGAATAGATGCCCGGTTACTGATCTCTTTACCCTACTACTGTTTAATTTTTTTTATATTCAGGACATGCGTGCGACAGAGATGCGTTTATGTTGTTCATATATCTACATCCCACTCGCACTCGTTGTAGTTAAGGCGCATGAGCGATTTTCATCGACCCATTATACATTATAATACCTATATACAAAACAGCTGGTCTTATGTATATAATATATTTAAAGTATCCATATATTATACGATTATTTTTATTCGGCCATCTTAGAAATTGCTTTTATATAATATTTTATGGTTATGGATACTTCATTTTGTAATTTATTATTTTTGTTATCTTTAATTACAATAACATTACCTTTTTGACATTATTAAACACAAATTTATTTATCTATTATTATTGTTATTAGTTTTATAATAATTATTACAATGTTGTAAGTGGTAGTTTTGAAATATTACTTATCAATTAATTGTTTATTTTTAAGTTGCAATAAAATCTGCTTTTATTGGTTACCCCAAAGGTGTCTTTATTTTTACAGTCCACATTATGAGGTAATCTACCATACCAAATGATACTAAATGTGAATGGTACAACTCAATAATGTGTTAAGCCACAAAATTGGAAAAAAAAAGTTTGTCCGTAATGATTAATCAGCAGCTACTCAATCCTCTGTAATGCTTACGAGTTGGTAAATTTGTTAACTCGTATACCTTACAACTGTCAACATAAAATACTTTTTTGATTTTTGACTTGGTGTTGGATAACATAATCCATAGGAACCTACCTATATCTACCAAGGGGAAATGTGTTAAAATTATATGTTTTGTTATCAAATACGCAATCGATTAAAAATCATTACAGTCACTGAAGGTACATATACACAGAAAGAAAGAAACGTCTTATGTTAAGAGAATTGTCTTGAGTTAAGAAACTAAAGATTTGTAGATATATTACTTACTTTACTTATGCAGCTATTCCTGTCCACTGCTGAACATAAGCCTCCTCCATATGTCACCAGGTATCTCTGTCCTGGGCTTTCTGCAACCAGATATATTACAACATTTGAAATATTATCTAAACTTCAGAAGATTTCAAAAATATCCAAGCCAGAAATTATTTCTCAATTAAAAACACATATTATTATCTAAACATTATCTAGAGAAGAATTAAAATTTTCAGAACAATCTTCATTGAATAAATTAAAATTCTCAGTCTTATTGAAGTATACTGATTTTCATTCAAGGAAATATTTTTGACTCAATACAATATTCTCATATAATACCTACCTATTGAATTTTTATTGAACAGAATGACTAAGAAGATATATATTTGGCTGAGAGGAATGGTGCTCGGAGACGTGGACGTCCGAGGATCAAATGGCAAGATCATTTAAATCAAATCCTACAGGACGGTCACCTGTTGAGCACATTGAACAGGAGAGCATGCATGAGGAATTGTATGACAGTGACGGAAGCGAAAGATGTATGCAAGGATAGAAGGAAGTGGCGCTCGAACCTTTCTGCCTACCCCGCGAGGGAGGCGGCGTGATGGTATGTATGTATGTATATTGAATTGTTCGAAATACGCAATCAAAATATTTGGATGGAGAGATTGAATTGATCTATGTAGAAGTAATCGGATGAAATACTAAACTGTAGGTATGAAATAAACATGCAAGTCGTCCTCTCTGTACCATAAAAATTACTTACATTCGATACGTGTGATATATTTTATAAAATATGTTTGGTATTGAATGGTTTTCAACCTGCATACTTTTTTACGAATACGTGTGCTTTTAAAGGGCACTGAAACACTCAAAAGAAAAAATTGAGACCTACGTGTTTCGGGGGCTCCACAACTAATTTAAAATTGTTAAATCGAAGTAGAGTATTGAGCTTATATAGTGAATGTATTTCCAAAATACATATTGTCTTGGAAATAAATCGGAAGGTGGATACCAACATAATACAAACGTTTAAAATGAATATTCGAAAATCGAACAAAATCTCTTCTTATTATTATCTAAATAGGGTTACCATATCTAGCTGGAATCTCGTCGGGACAAAAAAAAATATAATTACACACTTTTTATTTAGAACGCAATTTTATGGAACTTGTGGCGGTAGAAGTACTTGGTACGAGACCATTTTTTTTTTGCAATATTTCACCTTTCAACAATTTTTTTCTCTTTTACGTATTTATAAAACTTCGTCCTAGTCAGTTTGTAGTTTAACTGGCAGTGAAAGATTGCTTGCACAAGCTCTTGTAGCAATCTATTTATAGTATGTCATCAGTCAAGAACCAAGCTTGTCACAGTACCTACTTTGCTTAAATCGAGACAAAATTGGGTCTAGTCGGGATATCGGAACAAGAAGGACCATAACGGTGATGGTGCCGATATATCGGGACGGGTGGCAACCCTATACTTACATAACGTGAATAAGTAGGTATGTACCTAAATACCTACTTAAAATCGAATGTCAGCATTGGTTTACATTAAAATTCAGCACAGAATTATGAACTTCACATCGTATAGAGTTTCATATTCGGTAGTGGTTAATATTGTATACCTACGTGATTTTGAACATAGAACAAAACAGTTCTTAAGACTTCTCGAGGCGTTTGTAATATTGCTGAATGCGCAATATTCAATTCAAATGGATATTATCGTTTCGTTCGTTCCATTGATCCGTTCTTATTTTAAACTGAAGATAGGGTTGTCAAAAATGGGTAGGTACCTAAAGAAATATTTAAAAAAATATTTGTTCGTTTCGACATACAAAATTATCGATGCTATTTTTGAAAATGGGTTTAATTCCTGGATGTTTCCAGTTTTTTTTATATATTAAATTGAAAGTCAATCTTCTCACATAACTGTGAAATATTAAACATGTACTTAGCTAATAAAAATGAATTATTACTACTACTATACCATCACGGTATATCCCATAAGTGGGGTAGGTAGGTACTAAACAGACCAGCTGCATGCAATAAACATGCAAATCATCCTCTCCATGCCAACGAATAATAAAGAAATTCAGGATGGGTGGCAAATATCATTGCCGAATTTAAAATGTAAAATTTCGTTTGAAAACCTGCATTTTTTACCCCTTTTAGTCGTCTATGATATTTCAACTTACCTATTTCTATCTAGATCTATTTAACTAAGGAAAGTTTAACTGTTGACATTAGGTAGACAAAAATCACAATATTGCGATAAAATCGCCCATTGTACCTACTTTGTGTATAACATGTTTTCATTCTTGTTAATGATGATATGATACCTACCTTAAATATTCAGGTAGGTAATTAAAAAAAATGTTTCAATCTCTGGCAACCCTGCTATCGTTCAAGTAGGTATGAGCAAACCAGTTCATTACATTAATTATAATAAAACCCATATAATAATATGAGATTGCCAGTATGTAAAATAACAATACAATACAACAAAACAATGATAACCAATAGTTATCACATATCATGTGTATGTAAAATAATAATAATAATAACTCTATTGTTTTCAATATATGGCATTATTATATTGTGTTTATTATTAAGTATGGCAACATTGTAATCAATTTTGTTCCACTTGACCATAGCTCACGATTCGCCAGACGCTCGCTGTTCTTAATTTGAAAATTAAAATAGCAGTGATTCTACAGGTAGTATTTTTGGTATAAATTGTCAGATTTTATTCACAAACGTGGATAAAATTTTTAATTTCATGAGAATATAATATTTGCGAATTTAACGTTTTCAGTACATATTTACTTACTTACTGCTTTCTTTAAAACTTTTTCTTTTTTTTTTCATCTTGAAAAATACGGACCCACTTCTTTCTCACTACTTGAATAATATCATCCGCCCATCTTCTCTTATCCTCTCATGGTCTCATGCTAGGATCTTCGGCGTCTATCTGCCTTTTATTTAAGCTATCCTTTACAACAATATTAAAGGTTGGTATATCTTTGTTTAATCATCGAAGAAAGTAGTTGTACATCCTTAGAAGCAAGACCTAAAACAACTAAGACTGCACGAAACGAGATTATCGTGAACTCAACTGCCCCCCTCCCCTCTCCTTTTTAATAAAAATCTGGGTAAAGCCTCAACTATGAATGTTTAAAGCTCTAGGTATAGCAATTCCGGCATCTCTATCAAATTGACCCATAAGTACCCGATTATTGTAAGTGATTTTATATTCACTGCTCCTAACGTAACATTGCTAATGCGATTATTCTTCCTGTTCAATCCATCTTTAATCCCTGTCAATGCCTTGCGTTACGCATATCAAACTAATATGTATTGTATGTACATACCTATTACTACATAAGTATATATTCTGTTATAAGCTACAATAACAATAATTGGAAGTAATTGTTTAGTCTTTGTATTTGCATATTATTACCATCATGCACATAAGGAAACATGCATACTTATATACATATTGTGATGAACCCGCCAACCATACATTGTTTACAAAATACATACCTACCTACCTACTTTCTAAGTGTTTATATATAGTACGTTCGCTATAATAGTTCAGCTGAACAAAATAAAAAAAATAATAAAATTTTTCTTCTCCTGACTCCACTTAGACATTTTTTTCTCATAGTCGCAAATACTGCGTCTTTTTGTGCAAATTGTTATCAATAAAATATTTGAAAAATATTGTATTTATGACACGCTTCGAAGGTACCTTCCTATATTACATGATGTCACTATAGCAAATCCTGTTGGTAAGTATAATGTTAAAATACGTACATTATAGCATAAGCCAACAGACCAGCTGCATGTAATAAACATGCAAGCTGTCGTCTCCGTGCCGACAAAATATTAAGACATTCAGGATGGATGGCTAACCTCATCATTGCTAAATTTAAGGTATATTATTTTTATGTAGGTATTTATTCTTTACTGTACATTAATTGCAAGAAATACAATGAGGTATTTTAAATACAATTATACATTCAAACTTCGGAGGGCGAGTTTTTCCAGGAGGCGCGATTTCTTCCAACAAACCTCATGATAAGTTCCCAAAAAACCTTTAAGGAAGGAAAAGAGAAGGTACAACTGTAGAGGGTATTTTTTTCCGGATTATTTTCGGTCCCGGGAAACGGGAAATTTAAAAATGAATTTCCCGGTATTCCCGGGAATCCCGAGAAATTCATAATTATATTTATTAATATTCAATTTTCAACAAATTTGGTAGAAAAACTCTCAAAACTTGTTGACCCTTTTGATTTCAAAATGACAAACATTTTGATTTGATAAAAAAAAAATCTAAAAATCTTTTGTTACCAATATAAGTTATTTGCTTAAAAAACTCAATAGCTGACTGACGAGATTTATTTAGGTAGGTACTCTTCGTTATATCAAAATACAAATTGTTTACAAAATATATACTTTGAATTTTTATTCATCCTATCAACCAAATAAATATTATGGATTTTGGCAAAGCTTTTTTAATAAACAAAAATAATAATAATAATAAAGATTTAGCTTTGAAATTTAAATTAATTGAACAGGAATCAAAATTACCATACTATAATTATTGTCCAGTATCGGTACTTGAAAACAATGACACTAAACTCTACTGGGATCGACCAATTCAAACTGATCGAACTATTATAGCTAATCGACCAGATATTGTGTTGGTTGATCGCAGATGCCGTAAAACATACATCATAGACATCACTATACCGCACGATGAAAATTTAAATAAAGCTGAGCAAGATAAGATAATAAAATATCTTGATCTTGCTCATGAAATCAAAGATATGTGGAGAACATTTACCACAATCATCGTGCCTATAGTGTTGTCTGTGAATGGTTTAATACCTAAGAGTCTGTCAAGCAATCTCAGAAAACTGGGAGTAGATGACAGGCTCAAATACAGCATGCAGAGGGCCGTACTTCTATCGTCCACCAGGATAGTAAGAAGGTTTTTGTCCCTGTAGCTCTGTAAGTGATCTCCCATGATTGTACTATTTCATAGAACATCATGGAAGAATCAACTCGAATAATGTTGGGGTTCTACATTTTGAATATAAATTTATTTTAATATTTTATGGTTTTTGTTATTTAATGTTATATTTAAATTTTATTGTTAATCTTATATTGTGTTCAAAATGTAGAATCTTATATTGTTTTGTTAAATAAATGAGATATGAGATAATAATAATAATCTTTATTGCACAAAATTTGTATACAAAGAATAAAAAAGAACATGACAACATCATCACTGAATACATAATTTTGCGCAATGGGCGAGTTTATCGCTGAAGCGCAATATCTTCCAACTAACCTATCGAGTTCATTTGGTGATTTTTGACTACGAAAAATGAGAAATTTTAACAAATAATGATTTTTTAAATCGGTTAATATACATGAATAAAATAAATATATGACAATTTGCTGCACTAATATTTTTAAAAACTATATAACTTTTCGAAATATTAAAAAAAAACATGAAAAATCGTAGGATTCTTGTACATTGTCGGCCAAACATACCCCCGATTTCGATGTTATAATTACGCTTTTTTTCAAACGAATACATTGAAGCTACATATATACCTAATTACCTAAGTTTTTTTTTCAAGTAAAACACTAATATTGTTAATAAATATAAGTTTTCATATTTTATCACATCAAAATGTTCGTCAAATTCAACAAGTTTATTACAACTATTGCAGTTAACTAAACAAAGATTTCGGTATCGATATGGCAATCTGCATGACAAATAATTTGTGTTTCTTCCCGGGAAACGGGAAATAAAAATTAGAGTAACCCTCTAGGTACAAGAGAGAAGAATAGGAAGGAAAAATTACTAGGAAACATTGTCAAATTTTGAGTGAGAATTTTTAGTCTGTTGATTGTTCCAAATTTCACAGTTGCAACAGCTAGCACTATGAACAATTCGCAAAACACTACCTTTTACAGGACACTCGAAAACTTGGGTTAAAGAATGGACGACCAATGTTTTGCTAAGTGCTTTAAGGAACCAATTTTATACTCAAAAATATTTATCATATCATGCACTGGCTCACTATGTCAAAGAAATAATAATTGTACGAGTTGTAGGTATATATGCGCCTGCGCATATCAGTCACCATTATATCATTTATGAATTTGCAATTTTATAATTATAACTGACAGCTTATTTAATTTACAATAAATTGTCTAATCGTGAAGGCTATAAATTATTAATATTTATTTGCAATGCGTGAAAGTATGAGGAGATATTTATTGATAATTGTAATAATAATATTTTTGTATTAATACAATTTTAATTAATTTATATTCTTTAGGTAGGTACCCACAGAATATGTTGTGTTTGTTGGAAATATTTATCTGCTTCTTAGTAATGTATCAAAGAAAATATAATTTCCATTCAAATGTTATTTATGTCAATGAAATAGTCGTTAGTTAGATATATGGAATCGCCTATACCGGTGCCATTGACAGACAATCAGACTATCACAAGATTCAAAAGCAAATTGAAAACTGCACTATTCACTGGCGCCCTTGAGACGGTCTAGGGACTGTTAAACGGTGTAAAAACAAAATCATCCAGAATCATCATCATCATTATGAAATAACCTACTTACTTACACATACAAGAGTTTCAATTGATGAAGGGCATTTGTGTTCACACTGTGACAATTCATTTTAAATTACAAAAAAATAACTGTGTGCAAATTTTCACTGACTAATTTTCACATTTCCGTTCACACTTATGGTAATTTTCATGACTAAAAATATATTTGTGAGAATAAAATGGGTTATTTGGTAAAGATCGCGTCTTTGCGATTAACTCGCCCTCTGTATATTGATTGTATCTAACTTGAATGTTTACCTTTTATGTAATTGTTGGTAATCAAAGTACCTACAGTAAAGAATGAATAAATACATAAATAAAATTAGATGACAATTTTTTATTGTAATTTAAAACTATCTTTATTGTTTCTCATTTGTAACAAAGACATTTTGTATCTTTGATTCAACGATGAGATGTTCCACCTATCCTGAATGTTTATTTTTTTATTGGCACAGAGAGGACATTTTGCATGTTTATCGCATAAAATAAATAAATAATTAAACTCATGTACCTATAGCTATGTATTTATGTCACCTGTGCCATAAATACTTATTCTGTGTGGCTGGTCCGTTGCTGTGGAACAAAATTCCCTATGATGGCGAACTCTAGAGAGTGTGAAGGTGTTCAAGTCAGGGTTAAGGACCCTGTTGTTCAGGAGGTGTTATGATTCATGAATGGGCCCTTCGGTGGTTTTTTCACAAAACGGCGCATCTTAAAAAAGTTGTCTAGTTATTATTATTATTATGTATGAATTACACGATATATTAACTTTATTATCCAATTCAATCGATCAATCGATGTTTTGCTCTAAATAGTAACTTTATTATCAATTTTATTGATCAGATAAAAATAATAATGATACCAAATAATTGTTGGTAGGTAATTAAATTTATATTTTATTAGTAGAAGTAGTATTTACATGCTCTTTGTAAACCGATCAAACTGTCTTAATGTCGTTCAGAACTCTTTAATGTCGTGAGGAACTCTTTTAATACCCTCGTAAATAATCCGTCTCTCTCCCAATGATTTTAATACTAGACCAGACATCTCTGATATTTGTGTTCCCCGGATAAAAGTTCCGAAAACGCGATCATTATAGATATTTCTAATTTTTCATTCCAATGATATCAATGGGCTATTTTTCAATCGTACTAATTCTCACTTAGATAGGTAGGTACCTTTTAGTACCGCTACAAGTGCATAAAAAAATATTGTTTTTGTAGATCTCCTACACCCAATAGTCGGCCAGTGTAACATACTTGTAAAACTGTCGATTATTTATTTAAATGTTATTTTTATTATTGCTATGATAAATAATACTTAATACTATTTTATTCCCTATTTATTTTGAACAACAAACGGCATTTACCTTTTACTATGCACGACAAATTAACAATATTATACAGTCTTCAAACATCAAAAAATGTATAGGTACCTTACAGTTAAAAACAAAACAAAACCAATAACGGTTCAATAAAAATACAATTCAGTATTTTAAAAGATAGGTTAATTCTATCTTTAAGAAAATTTGTTAACTAAGCCGAGTAAATAATCCACTAAACGACTTTATATACTTTTTTTTACGAATGAATGAGATGAATAGTAATACTCTCCTCAACCAACGCACCGATTCAAATGAAACTGAATTGGACCATAGTGTTACAAAAGGATGTTACTATGTTTCCAGTCTAGTATTAATGTCGTTGCTCTTTACTCCTTTAACTTTTATTATAAGTTTTCAATTACAAAATACATCAGACGATGTTGTTGATTTGATATAAATAATAAACCTAATTTACTTATTTATGTTTTTTCTTCCTTTTGACTTTTTGTAGCGCCATTTATTGTACTACATAGATAACTCCTGAAATTCGATGTTTATTACAAAGTTTATTGAATTAAGTGATTTAAATGATTTATTGCAATCATCGACATTCTATTTAGGTACTTATTTTATATATCAATCTATATCTGGGCGCTGAACTATCATCAGTTGCGTGTTTGTCAAACATGTAATGTACCAAAGCATGTATTTTTTACTGTAAAAAAGACTGCAAAATTCCGCATATTAATTGATTTCAAAATTACCAGGCTTAAAAACTCCTGCACAATTATGAAAAGATTTGATTTTTTTTTCTAGTCCTATACAAAGTTTATATTTAGGTTCTAAAAAAATAGAAATAAGTGAAATGATAACCAAAAATTGTAAAAAAAGCACTTCACTAAAATTATCTTTCATGATTAGGAGATATTTTGAATCCAATGATAGATAGTCATTTTTCAATTTTTGACTTTCAAAACAGAATTCCAACTTCATAAAATTTTCTGTAAAAGAATATCGTATTTATTAAATTATTCCAAACATTCGACACACGTAATGTCATGTGTTTAAAAAAATTACAAATATAAAGTAATAGTTTTAATTCTTCATTCCCAATGTGGTTCAATTAGGATCTATTATATTATTTTATATTTGTGGACTGTTTAAGTGAGAAAAAAATGATAATTTCAAGCATCGAATTTTTGGAACATCGATGTATTATTTTTCATCCCTAAAGATAAGACAATGTTACGTGTATCTAAACAGTATGATCAAACACTGCGAATCCAATTCTCCGCTAATTCCACAGGATGGGTCGGTAACAGAGTGATTTAGAGTGGCTGTATAAAGTATTTAATGACGGCAATAAACTTAACTTTACGACCTATAAAAATTAATCACGCCTTGACGCACACAGTAGTTGATAATGCCTAGTGCCGTCCCCGATTATTGTCGTTGTTATTGTTTAAAGTTTTTTTTTTTTTTTTAATATTTTTATGTTTCCCAATTCGTCCGATTTTAAAATAATATTCTCAAAGTTCGATTTACAAAGAGTTTCCACCTTCTAGGTGCTTAATGTTTACTTATTTTTTTTAGATTTATCATCTATGGTCCATTTTCTATGGGCACTTGGACTCAGACTCAAAAGGTTACAATTTCTCTTTTTAACATCACTGTGGATATATTGATTTTATACAAAGATATACGTTTTATATGAGAAATTTTCTTTAGGTGATAAAAAATGCATTTTTTTTGTGCAATAGTATTTATTTTATTTTAAAATAAAAAATAATAATATGACAAATTCTATTAAATTTCTCTTAGAATGATCTAAACAATTTGAAAGGAAAAAGTTACGTTAAATGATGGTAGCCAACTGTAACTGATAAAAAAAAAAAAAAAAAAAAATCGTTTTTCTTGCCAGTTTTATTTTTATTATTGCTATCTGTTGTCTTGATGAATGTGTGAAATGGTAGTTGGTGTGATAACCAAAATGAATGTGGCTTTGATACTATTATTTGGAAATGTGAAAAGAATGAATGAAGACAGAATGACCAAGAAAATATATTTAGCTGATCGGAACGGTGCTTAGAGACGTGGCCATCCGAAAATCAAATGGCAAGATCATAAATTGTACACCCCACAGGACGGACACGCGTTGAGCACGTTGAATAGGAGAGCATGTTTGAGGAATTTATGACAGGAGACAGAAAGGTGATAAGAAGAAGTTGCTTTCGATCCTTTCTGCCTACCCCACAAAGAAAGCGGTATGATGGTAGGTATATAGGTATTATGTATCTATGATTTATCTACTAACATAAATTGTATTATTATTATAAGATATTGTTTTGATGCTAGCGATCATCCATTTTGATTATTAATTTTTATGTTTGATATAATATGCACGTGCCCATATCGTTGTTTTTATTTGTAGGTAAAACAATAAGTTTATTGTCAAACACAGAGGCGTTTTTAGGACAAAATATAAATGTTATGTTTGAATTTTTAACACAGTCGGGTGTCGGAGACTGGGTTTACTTAATTTCTAAGAACTGTAGGTACACGTTGACCATATTTTTTTATTATAAACTACTCCAAATTAATCATTACAATCAATTTAACTCCAGAAATGAGCGTCGAAACTCTGTATTAAACCATAATACCTATATGGTTGTATACAAAATCTATCTAGTTAATACCTATTCAAATAGTTTAGCTAGCGGTCTATACTCTCGTCTTGTAAGTGAAGGGTCGTGGGTTCGATTCCCCGAGTGAACAGAATGTTTCTGCTCGTTTCCGGAGTTGAATAGACCATTAAAGGATGACGTCACAGAAAAATGTTTGGAGGACAACAACGGAATAAAAACAAAACAAACAAAAAGGTGGTATCTCTTTCTAACTGCGCAGTTCTAACTATGCGTGAAAAAGAGATAAAGTACCATAACACATGCTATCTCAGATAGTAAATTATTTCAAAGAAGAGCGTTGTCATGTAGGTATTATCCTTCCAACTTTCAGTAACGCAAAATCACTCAATATTGGGTGGAACGCCTAAAGAATACCTAATAATCAAAAAAACTGTCAGTGTCGTTTTTGTTATTATTTTGTAGTCGGACTTTTTTTTTTCTCTTATGGCATAACATCCTACAAGGATGATTTGCGCAATCTGACGGTTTGCCCTCCAAGCAAAAACAAATCCATAGACAAGACCACGTGACCTTTAATGGTCTATGATTGGAATGACTAATCTATAATAGTTTAACAATCAAAAATTAAAATTAAAAAATATGAATGTGCTAAATATTTAGATATTACTACAACTACTACTACACCAGCACGGCATATTCCACAAGTGGGATAGCCAGGAAACTAACGACATATAATAAGTAAGCAAGTTATCCTCTTCGAGTCAATAAAAGTTGAGGATGAGTAGCATAAATCTTATCACTGAACTTAAAATATTGAATGTCTTATAGTGATATTTTACGAATACCTTCCTTTTACAAGACACTCGAATATTTACAGAAAAGAGTGGGAGATTAGTTTTTTTACCGGGGACTCCACGGGACTAAAATTATGGTTTCAACAATATTTAAAAAAAATGTAACTTAGGATTGAAGTATGCGTTTAAAAGAAGAAATTGTAATTATTTAATTTGAAATAAAATTGGTACATAGGTGTAGTGTATGAACTTTGTACACTGCACCTGTACATTGACCTTTAGACTTGTTTACAAGCTAAGCAAAGATAATGACGGAGTAGCAATACGCTACTGCCTATATAGGTTAGCCACCTATTGAGAACGACGCTCATTAATGGATAGAACCTTGACTTGCACTGTTAGGCTGCGTGTTTTGACAAATTGTGTTCGACAAATTATAATAGGAATTATTTATTGAATATATTGTGTAAATATAATTTCCGTGTCGTTATTCAAAAAGAACCTAATATTGTTATACTTGACCCAGTAAACAATACGTGGCGCAGTTCGGTAGTTCAAAATTGTCGTAAACATACAACAATAGTCTTTTTTTGCGCGCCGAAAGTCTTGTCGGCGGTACGCGGAAATAACGAGTGAAAGGCAGTCTACAGGAGTAGAAAGGAGGCAGGAGTCTCCAAAGCCAGATTAGCCAGCAGTTGCAGGTAGCAGCAAAGAGACAGGAGTCTCAGAAGCCAGTTGGGCAAAGTTGCAGGTAGCAGCAGGGAGACAGGAAGTCTCAGGAGCCAGTTTGAGGCAAGGTGCAGGCAACATAGGGAGACAGGAGTCACCCAGCATCCAGGCGGAGCCAGTTGGTGGATCCAGGAAGCCAGGAGAGGAGAGTTCTTGCAAGTCAGCCAGGCGGAGTCCATTGCAGTTGCAAGGAAATCCAGAAGACCGGGGCGATTGGAGGAGTCTCTCATAAGTTAAGTCTTTTTTATTCTTAGTTGTTTTTGCCTGTGATTTTCCGAAATGACTTCGAGAAGTTTAGAGCCGTTTTGTCACAAGACAATGAGTTGGCCTTCTTACAGAACAAGGTGGGAGAACGCCTTGCTATTGAATGATGAAAGTTGGACTGATGTGAAGAAGCGTGCTTTCTTCATAACATCGTTGTCCCAGGGCAGTTTCAAGCTACTGTCTGATCTGTGTTTTCCAGCTTCTGTGGAAAAACAGTCTTATAAAGAGTTGATTCAGATATTTAATGGTTATTTTAAAGAGGAAAAAAGTGTATTTGAGTCGCGTGAAATTTTTTTCAAGGCTACTCAAGGTCATTCGGAAAATGTTAAAGATTTTGCCTTAAGATTAAGAGAATTAAGTATAAATTGTGAATTTGGTACTAGATTAGAAAGTAATATAAAAGATTTGTTTATAATCGGAATTAGAAATAAAGAGATTAAACAACAGTTATTTTTAAAATGTGATAAAGATAAAGTATCTTTGAACGAAGCAGTTGCTTTGGCTTCTAGTTATGAGCACATACTAGAGAGAAAAATAGAAAAAGAGGAAGAAAATTTTGAAGAAATTAGCCAGATTTCCAGGCGAAACAATAATAGTTTCAGTAGTTTAAGTAGTACAGATACAGATTATAAGAAAAATAATCGACCGTCAAAATTTTCAAGGTTAAATTCAAATGTAAATACGAGTAGGTATAAGCATAATAAAAATGTTTCATGTTTTATTTGTAAGGCAAATCACTATAAAAGTGAATGTAAATTTAATAGAGATTTTTTTTGTAGAAAATGTAGATCTAAAGGGCATTTGAGTGAAAATTGTTATAAGATACAAGGTATTTATAATTCGCAAGACACCGAAAACGATTTTATAAAATTAAATGTAAGAATTGAGAATAAAAATGTTGAATGTATTTTAGATTCGGGAGCGAATATTAGCTGTATATCTATTCAAAAATTGCAAGAAATATTCAACGAAAATAATATAATAGAGAAGTGTGATGAAATTAATTTATCTACGTATAGCGGGCACAGTTTGAATGTGTTAGGTATTAAACATTGTAAAATAAATCATAATGGAATGGAAAAAAATATTAAATTTGTTGTAACAGAGAGCGGGAATAAAATAATATTGGGTACAGATTTTATGCGTAGGTATAATATAGGGTACAAAGTACATAGCACGGAAGGCAGTGAATTAAACAATATTGTTGCAAGTAAGCCCATTGAAAATATTCCGAATTTCAGTGCGAACGCATCGCTTGCGTGTAATGTGAAACAACAAAAATTAGATTTTGTAAATAAAAATAATAGTTTTAATTCGAAATTAATTTTAGAGAGAAGTAAAAGTGATTATACATTGGAAAAAGTTGTTAAATATGTGGAAAAAAATAATTGGCCGTGCAAAAGACAGTTAAATGAATCTATTGCGAAGTTGTTTAATGTGAAGGAACATTTGACTGTGTACAAGGATTATTTATTCTACGGAGATAGAATTGTTATTCCGGAATCAGTTAAAGGTATTGTGATAAATTATTTGTGTAAAAATTATTCAGTTATTGGGAAAATGAAATCATTTGTTAGAAGTTATTTTTATTGGGTTAATTTTAATATAGACATTGAGAATATAGTTAAGAATTTAGTGAAAAAGCGGAATAACAATGGATGTAAATGTTTAAATAGGTGTAGATATGAGGAAAGGTATGTAAATAAGGAAACTTATAAAGATAGTTCCAGGGGTTCGAAGTTTGTCTCGGGGAGGAAAAAGGAATTTAATTTGGGTACATCAGTACTTGTCAAAGATCTCAGAAGTGAAAAGATGGTTTTAGGTAAAATTGAAAAGGTATTAGGCAATACAACTTTTCTTATTAGAATCAAAGGTACTGGTCAGCTCTGGAAGAGACATATGGATCGGATAGATGTGAGATCTGTGCATTGGGATGACAGTCCCTCTGATTAATAGTAGGAGTTTAGGTCCCCTCCCCCTGTTTGAAGGCAAAGCTCTCACCGGTTCTGAATTTTTCAGGTCAGATTGGAAGCCATTGGCGGGGACAGCTGAGACCCAGGACTTAGGCTGGTGGAAGACTTCATCTGGTGGCCCTGGACGGAAGGAAGAACATGTCTGCGTGTATTTATAATGTTTGTCTTGTTTATATAGAATCATGAAATAAGTAGAGAACACAGTCACTCGCATAGAATTGTATAAAGATTGGAATATGTAGAATAGTAAGGTTTTTCAAGATTGTGAGGGGAGAGTGTAGTGTATGAACTTTGTACACTGCACCTGTACATTGACCTTTAGACTTGTTTACAAGCTAAGCAAAGATAATGACGGAGTAGCAATACGCTACTGCCTATATAGGTTAGCCACCTATTGAGAACGACGCTCATTAATGGATAGAACCTTGACTTGCACTGTTAGGCTGCGTGTTTTGACAAATTGTGTTCGACAAATTATAATAGGAATTATTTATTGAATATATTGTGTAAATATAATTTCCGTGTCGTTATTCAAAAAGAACCTAATATTGTTATACTTGACCCAGTATACAATAATAGGTATTCCACAGGGAGGATACTTGGGTTCACTTTAAACATAACAAAAAAACATTATTATTTATAAGATTACGGCATCCCAACCAGATTTGCGCCAAGTACCTACAATATTTTTAGAAGGTATCGTATAAAATAATAAAATTGCTTTTAAAAAAAGAAATTGTAATTATTTAATTTCAAATAAAATTGGTATTCCACAGGGAGGATACATGGGTTCACTCTAAACATAACAAAAAGACATGAAGTATCAAAAAACATGATAATAAAATGTGCGTTTTTATGTTCATAATTACAATAATATAATATTTAATAACTCTTTCAGGGTCGGCACTGTTGTTTTTTGAAGCATTTACATATTACTTTTATTGCTGTCATAACTCCGTTTTATGACGAGAAGGAAAACAATGCTTAAAAAATTCTGGTTATATCTAGACGTGATGTTGTTTTAAACGTTACAATAATAATAATAATTTGCAATCGTTATAATTAATATAATTGTTACGAGCGTCTTATTGCAGGAGATAAGCGAAACATGAGTTGCTTATTTGATAAATTTTATATTTCATATTAATTAAAAGGTAGGTACCGTTTTTGACTGATGCAATCATACAAACCCGAATTCGTTCCTTAGAGGCCTATATATTAAAGTTACGTTGTCTTTTCTTTTCCATAGTAGTGTTTAATACGATATAATAAAAACCAAATTATATAAAAATGTATCTATCTTTTGCTAAAAAAAATAGGCAAAATTTGTACAAATAAACAGGGAAATAAATAAAATAAATACGAGACCAACAACTAAAAAAATGAAATAGGGTTTTAAAATTATTATGTAACAAAATAACTCTGATTCAATTCTACCCCAAATTTTCTAACAAAATACAAGCAAGTCTTTCTCTTCTGTATCAAAATTCTAGACATTCCCATTTTTACAAAGGCCATAGAGCAAGATAGCATATTATCTGTCTGTCTGTCTTTTATATCAATAAATCTCTAGGAATAATGAGGATTTATGGCCCGCCCAAATCAATAATGATTCATATGATATTTATACATACATACATGTGTCCACGTTCCGCCTACATGCAGATAAAATGGCAGATTTAGTTGACTCCTTTTACGTTCTATAGAGCTACATCCAGGAACAGGGCTAGAGTATAAAACGCCCTGGGCAAAATATTATTTTTATTAGTGTTTAAAAATATTATTACTATTTTTAAACACCTGCATTGCTTACATTAAACTTGTCTATGTGGTATTATTCAAAGTGATCTTTACGTTCACTGAGAAGAATGGTTGGTAAAACGTTGCGAGATAGAGTGAAGAATGAGGATATCAGGAGAATGAGCGGATGTGAGAGGAGTGTTGTGGACAGAATGCGTGTAAACAAGTTGAGATGGTTTGGACATGTTGAGCGAATGCAAGATGATAGGATGACGAAGAGGATGTATTTATCTGAAAGAAGGGGTGTGAGGAAGCGCGGACGTCCAAGAACCACGTGGCTTGATCACGTGGACCAAATTCTTAAGGACGGACGCGTGCTGAGTAAGAGAAATCGGCGTGCATGTATGAGAAACTGGATGAATGTAGAGGAAGCGAAAGAAGTATGTAAGGATAGATCTATATGGCGTTCCGTTCTCTCTGCCTACCCCTCCTGGGACATGGCGTGAGGGTATAGTATAGTATAGTAGTATAGTATCTTTACTAAATATTGTTTGTGGTATTCATATGTGATTGTTGCAATTATCAAAATTTGTCATGACTTGCATTGTTTTTTGTAAATTCGTTCTAAATTTGTTTTTGAGTTTGTTTCGTAAAATATCCATATGTTTTTTGTAGCCGATAGATTGTGATTTTAAATACATAAATATAGAGAGCTTTTTCTGACAGTAATGGATAGATAGATTATTGAAACCAAACGCAAGACTAACGTAATCGACATTTGAAAAATTAAAATACTTAAAAGAATAATAAAATATAGGTACATTATAATTTATAATTATATTTACTTTAGTAAAATTGTTACAAGAATATTCACTTTACTTCGATCACTATCGTAAGAAATACGTATCTAGTTTTACGAAATAAACTTACTAAAATTATAACAGAATGGACAGGTTTAGGTAAATATTATAAAAAAAACTGTTACTTATGTAAATAACAATATCAAATAATAAGCAGTACATAATATGTAAAGAAAATAATTCATAATACAAAATTACCTTTGTACAGTATGAGAAATAAATAGCAACAGGTACAGTCTTGAATTTAAACTTCTGTGTACTTAAAACATTAAACCAATGGAATACACACGCACTTGTCATCGTTCGAATTATAATAAACTCTATTTGAATGTAGCTTTTTATACTATCAGGCCAAATAACACAAATGGGGTAGCTGGTAGATCAACTGTATGTATTTACTGTGTCGGTGTTTAGGTAGTAGAATTCCATAATGAAATTAAAAACAGTTATTCTTTCTAGTATATCTGTATGTAAAAACATGCAATTTGTCTGCTCTGTGCTAATGAAAGTAAGACATTTAAGATGGGCGTACCTCAACGTTTTTTTCAGACATAACAACTATTTATTGAATTTAATGTTTCAGGTTGACATTTTGAAGTAACATTTTAAATTGTTTATTTGGACATCTTAAATATGCAATCTTTCCGTTATTGTTTGACAAACTTATATACATTGCTTAGATTTTACGAGATTTGGTTTCCAACTGTCTCGTTTTTTCTTCCTTGACAGTACCTATCTACAATACAATATGAACGTACTAAGAATGGAATTTCATATAACATATGTATTATATAAATACACAAGTATATCCCTAATAATAAATGCACATAAATAATTTGTCTAAGCCGTGTAAATAACAGAGATAAAGGCGGGTATATTACTAGTACATACTAACGCAATAAAAATACATAATTTATTTATATAAAAATAATGATAATCTTAGGTTTTAGGTATTTTATCTTCATAATAATGTAAATTATCTAATTAATATTCGTTTGTAGTTATATTTTGGTGATGACACTGAAAACACTTTGTATCTCGATTCTCCAACAATTGAATTGTTGAAAGTATTTACCGGTACCAAATAGATAAACTTATAGCCAGAAAAAAATGTAAATTATTTTTTTAAAATTTAATTTTCAGCTAAACTAAAACCAGCTTTAGAGATTTATTTAAGGCTATATACCTACTCTACTTCAGTGCCTTTGGATGATTAATTAATAACTAAACGTTGCTAAAAGAACACAAAAAGAAAAAAAAACATCTTCAGTCAACATAAGTTGACGGTTTCTAAGTTGACGGCACTGAAGATGGACTAAGTCCGAAAGACCTCTGCCAAAATAAAATTTATACAGTGAAAGTAACAGTGTTTAACTTAATCATTTTAATATTAATAAAAATGATCTTTCATAAGGTTACCACCGAAAAAATAGAATAGGTACATATTATTTTTCAATAAATGAAGACATATCGTTTCAGAAGAATTAGAATTCTCAATCTTATTTTAGAAAACTGATTTTCTTAATTCATGAAAATATTCTTAACTCAAGACAATATTCTCTTGAATTGTTTGTTTTTATTGTTTTTTTTTTTTTTTTTTTAATTTATTAGGCAACCCAGCCAACTAGGGCTGATTTATGCCATTAAAAAACTAAGATGTTCCTATATATAAAAAACATAATGTGGACAGAAAACAAACAAATCATGTAATTATAAACTCCTTCTTCACAATCCCAAACAACCATCGATAAATATGTCCATCCTACCAAGCGTGAGAAGAAACGTAATGTTGATTGGGTGAGGGACATCAGGTACTTGGTGGTAATTTTTTTCAGCATTACGAATCGGGCAGGCAAAAAATACGTGATCCGTCGTCTCCTCATCCAATCCACACTCGCAGAATGGGGAGGGCACAATATTAATCTTGAACAAATGACTATCTAGACGAGTGTGCCCTAGGCGCATTCGTGATATTGTTGTAACGTGATATTGTGATATTGTCAATCCTTTGTCATGATACCAAGGTTTGGACGGAATATAAATGTTCTTGAACTTTTTTGTACCACACTCCTTTGGTTTTTGCGGTTATGTCCCAAAGAGAATTCCATTTTTCTCTCCCCTTCGCTGCAACAACCCGCAAAAGATCACTCACTAGTTCCCACTAGTGCTAGTTTTTTTACATATTCGGAAAGACATTGTCAATTTTAAAAAGGGCAAGAAAGTATTGAAATTTAAACAATTTAACAAAACATAGTACGTCAACAGTGATCGAGCATAGCCGGGTAGTCAACTAGTTTATTATAAAATTCCTAAAATTATTTACCTAGACATACAGGACGTTCCCACAGATAACATCGAAAACAACAGAAGCAACAATTTATTTTTTTAATAAATAAACAAAACTGTTGGATGCTTAAGTATATAAATAAACAAGTTTCATTATATGTATAGGTATATATAGATAAAACATGCTTAGTTATAGTTTTCCTAGTCCTATATTTTTAAATTTTGATTGGTATCTACTGAATTTTATTTAAAAAAAAATCAACATACCATATGTCATACGAGCATGGTGAATTTGATTATAAATTATTTCATTATTTCACAATATCCCGTTACAATGACAAACATTACCCACCTATAACGCATAACGTGAGCATCAAACAAGTAAGTGAATTCGTGTACCAGGATGGACGCTCCAAAGCAGAAATTGTAAACAGAATAAACCAGGCAAGGATTGCCTTTAATAAAAAATCAAAGATATTGGAATCCCCAAATATTGACTTAAGCGTAAGGAAGAACCTTACTAAAGCCTTTGTATGGAGCATTCTGCTTTATGGTTGTGAGACATGGACCATCAGCAAGAGTGAAAGCGGACGGTTGGCGGCCTTTAAGATGTGGTGCTACAGACGCATGCTTAAGATCCATTGGTCGGAGCACGTCGAAAATGAAGAAGTATTAACCAGGGTAGGCGAAAAAAGGCAACTCCTTAAGAGAATCAGCCAACAACGAGCTATCTGGATCGGCCACAACATCAGGCACCCAGGACTACTCATCGCCATCGCAGAGGGTAAGACCGAGGAGACAAATGGCAGAGGCCGACCAAGAGACGCATATATGGACCAACTGAAGAGAGACATGAACTGTGGTTCATACGTAGAGCTCAAAAGACTGGCTGAGAATAGAGACGAATGGAGAAGAAAAACCAAACTCGTTGCAGACCAATCCAATGGATTGTAACTCATTATATATAACGCATAAAGGTTGCAGTTTATGCTTATTTTTGTTGCTAGGTTTCCCTGATTCTCTAAACCTTTCCTCCATTTTAAATGTCTTATTTTTTTATGGCACAAGTTTATTTATTTGTGATCGCCATTTCTGTAATTTTGATATATATATTATGGTTTAAAAACACAACAAAATGTGAAATTTTCTACATGATAATCGCACTGTTAAAGACATAAGTTATCTTTGTTCTGTTCTATATGCAAATAATTCGAAACATTTATTTATGGAAATGAAAATAGGTTTTGTTTTCCAAAACAAAATAATATATAAAAAGAACCATGTATTTTTATAGTTGTTATTTGTGGAATTGGAAGAGTGGCGTTGATTGTGTGAATTATGTATTAAATTTATTTTTCAAAATTTTTGACTTGTTGGATTATGGAACTGGTTACTGGTTAGTCGATAATATGTAAGTATGTATATGCAATTAGATATATGCCATCGAAACATATCGTAAAATCTATTATTTATTTAGTAAATTATTTCATTAGGCGTCACAATTAGCGGGTTATTGAAATTCCTTTTGATCTTTTGTATTGTTTATAAAATGATTATTTTATGTACCTATTTACTGGAATAAATAAATAGATAATAATTTTCCCATTTTTATTGCCATTCGTTAACCTTTTATTAAAATCTGTAAAAGCATCCCAGTTGTATTTGTGAAATCAGTTGGCGAAGGATAAAAATTGAAAGAAGAAAAGTGGCTGGTGATAAAGTGAATGGTGCTTTTCGCTTCATTGTTATGTGGTGTTCTCACTTTGGCGAATATCGCCAGGGCACCTAAATATCGCCAGCCATTTGAACCGTGTGAACAAAAATACAGCTAGTCTGAAACGATAAAAACCAGTAGAAACGATATCGTCTCGAGTTGACCACCTTCCAACTTTTTCTCTGGTTGAACGATTTGCGCATGCGTAGATGTATGCGGCGTCCGTAAAAACTTTCTAACCTATAAATTTTATAATGTTTCCCGCTTCGTGACAGCTATTATCTTTGTTGTTGGTTTGTGGCGTTTGTTACCACCTTTAACCTCTACTATAACTTTTTCGACTAAAAATAAACACTTCGCTGTTGTATTAATTGTTATCAAATATGTAAGAAAGTACCTAGGCACTTTGCTTAGTAGTTATTTATTATTATTTCTATTTTGAATTTATTCCATTGGATTGTTTTGTTTTATAATTGAAAATAAAAGTCACTTGAAAACTGGAATCGCATGTTTTAATACATAACATGGTGTCAGGTGTGAATTTTAATTCATAATTTGGTTTTAATTAATTATAATATAAAAATAAAGAATAACATAAAAATAAAGAGTATGAATACATTTATTAATAATAAAATAAAATAAAAATAAATAGTGATTTTTAAGATAAAAGTGAGTTTGAAAAAATGGCTGGCTCAGAGTTATTGAGGATGGAAAACTTTAACAATACATTGAGTTTCAAATCATGAATGGATAGATTTGAGTTGTATTTACAAGCCACTGGCCAAGATGCAGTAGGTGATCAAAGAAAAGTAGCATTGTTGTTATTTTGCATGGGTGAGAAGGGAATTGAGGTTTATAACACATGGGATGAACCTCAAAAGGAGTTGAAATATTCTACAATAGTAAGTAAATTTAAAGAACATTTCATACCTAAACAGAATGTTACATTCAATAGATGAATTTTAAAACAATGTCAAAATCAAAGCGCATCTGACAGATCGTTTCTATATCGGTGGACTGTGTGAATACGTGTGACGATCAATGGGCGTACAGCGAATTTTGTTTTTTCACCTGGCGTTATATTTTTAAATTCGTCTGGCGATATTCGCCAAATGTGAACACCCCATTAGTAATAGCAATGTGTCCAACACAAATAAAGGTAGGTACCTATTTTATCTCTTTATACATATACCTACCTAATTTTATATTGTTTGCAAATATGTATGTAGGTATATGTCTTTCATTCAGGAGTGAGCTGACAACACTTCTTTTCAAGAAAAGCCACGGCGCCATTGAGATGGTATAGACAATTCACACAGACCGAGCTAGTCCCAAACTAAGATATGAATCTTGTATTATGGGTACTAACACGACGATACACATACATACAATGCACTGAAAACATATATGTACATGTAACACCCAGACCCAGGACAATTTGAAAAAGGTCATTTTTCATTTTGCCCTGGCCGGGAATCGAACCCGGGACCTAGTGACTCAAAGGCAAGTGCGTTAGCCTCTGCGCCACACCGGTCGTCGCCATTAAACGACGCCATCTGTGTGAATATTGTCTATGCACGTTATGTTCTGTAATAATATAAGTGATGGTATAGATATTTATGAACTATACAAAATTATTGATAGACATAAATAATTATATAGAAAATAAATATAACTATAAATTTGTACATACTTACATTTATTATCGAGCTGTCTTGATGTAGGTAACACTTTCACAGCACCATTAATTTTTAAGACAGGTATTACTTTCACTAATTACCGTTTTACCATTGACATTTCAATGATCAGTTGATTATGAAAATATTTAAAATGCACACTAATCCGATTTTTAATTCTAACAATAAAAACCACACTTTTTTATCAATAAACATTCCAACTGCTTGTAACTGCTGGTTTATATTGCGCAATAAAGTTTATTACATTATTATATTAATTTGTAAATTTCAAATATTTTCTTTTTACTTATTTATCTATAATATTATAGCATTTTCCACAAATGGGGTAGGCAGCAAACTTGCAATTTGCATATTGTAATAAAAATACAAACACTCGACATATGTTTTCTACAGTTAAGTATTTTTTTAATTAACACATCTCCTATAGATTTAATTATAATTATATAGAAATGTGGATGTAGTCTTGTACGATCGAAACCTTTAACGAAACTAAACACGGAATAAAAATAAATAAATAAAAGTTGCACAATAATATAATACATAATATTAGACTCTTTATCTTTTTTCCGTAACAATTACTATAACTGCCAAAATAACCTTGGTCTAACCCTTTAAGCACCGTTATTGTTTTCAAGACTTAACGGTTTTTATTTTAGTATAATTTTTAACAATTAATTTACGACCTAGGCTGTTTCAAACTGTTATTTCCGCACACATAAACTAATAAAATTATTAAAAAGGGTAAACTTAAATAATACAAGTTTGTTTTGGTAACATTCCTTCTTTGTTGTGTACATTTTTCATTGTCTTATTATTTTGAGTTGTCAAATATACAGTATACCGAACTATTATTGTTCGAAATATTTTGTATTATTCATTCAAATAATACTATACTATACCCTCATGCAGCATCCCAAGAGAGGATGAAACGTCACATGGATCTATCCCTACTAGGGGATTCGATCCCGGGATCCCGAATCCCGGGATCCCGGTCGTATTTTAGTCCCGAAATTTTCGGGATTAAATTTAAGAAATCCCGGGATTTTCGGGATTAATACAATTATACAATAAGTCAAATATTTGGTACTCAAGCACATCAATGAATCACTGACAGCCGAAGCTTGTGTTAGTATCTTAAAAGAGCGTTATTCTGAGTTCGATATCCGATATTGTGGCAATAGTTACTGATGGTCCAAATTACAGTTGGAAAACTTGTTAATGCAAAGCACCTAGTTTGTTTTGCACACGGTATTCACTTAGCCGTTTGTGATTGATTGTATAGAAAAATACCTGCAAATGAACCTATCAGTGATGATATTTTATTTATTTATTTATTTAATACATAAACGGCTTTCGCCTTTTATTGATGATTTGGATGGTGATAATGAAGAACTGGACTCAGGATTAGTCATTAAAATCGGTAATGGTGAGTTTGACCAATGACCGGAATATTAATGAAGTCGTAAAGACAGCTGGTAGTGGTTCTTATTTTCAAAAGAGCATCTTTGAAGAATGATACTTTGATTCAAAACTATATTGAAAAGGAACATGGAAGAGAGCTTAAGAGCCCCCTTTAGCAAAAACGATAAAAGATTCAATTTTAAACAAGTTTGGTACACAAACTCTCAAAACTTGTTGACCCTACGAACATATTGATTTGATAAAATATGAAAACAAACATTCATTACCAATATCAAACTTTAACTTTTTAAAAAAACTCGATTTTAGCTTCATAGTATTCATTTATAAAAAAGCATATTTCTAGAAATCGAATTCGGGGGTGTGTTTGGTACATAAATGCACGAGAATCCTACAAATTACCATGTATTATTTTAATATTGAGAATATTTTGATAGTTATTACAATTATAGAAAAAAAAAAAACTTTTTTTTTTGTTTTTTTCATGGATATTGACCGACTTAAAAAATATTTTTTTTGATAAAATTTCTCATATTTTGAAACCAAAAATCACCACATGAACTCAATTTTTTGTTTACTAAAAAATGTTTGCTTAAATCTATGGTATTTATATGCTTGATAGGACGAATAAAAAATATATATATTTTACAAATAATTTGTGTTTTGATATAACAAAGAGTACCTTAATAAATCTCGTCAGTCTGCGATTTTTTTATTTTTTAGTAAAAAACTAATATTGGTAATAAATATTTGATTTTTTATTTTATCAAATCAATATGTTTGCAAGGGTCAACAAGTTTTGGCAGTTTTTATATCAAATTTGTTGAAAATAGAATATTATACCGTTTTTGCTAAACGGGGCCCTTAATTTATTGTTTAACTGCAAATCGCGTTGGAATAGTCTTTTAACAATGCTTGAGCGATTTGATATTTTAAAAATAGCATCAAAAAATCACTCATCGACCTAATTTAAAGGAGTATAAATAATTCATAAAGTCTCTGGTCAATTTGATTTAAAAATACGAGTTTAAACATTGATCCCTGTAGTATGTATTTTTTTGTTATGGGTTAAACTAAATAAGTCTAAATTGTTTTTTTTTTAAATATTCCAAATTAGTACATACAAACAAACATAAATAACAACATTATAGAATATATTGCCCCACTAAACTAAAACTGTTCTGGGTTTAAACTATGAAATAAATACAAATACAAGAGTTCAATTTGAAAATATAAAAAAAGTTAAATTGTTAGTTTTATAAATCATATGTGCCTTGTTTGTTTATTTTAGAAGAAGTTTGAAGTGTAATTATGTTTAACCGACTTTTTGCAGATTTACAACTTAAATTCATTGCCAGATAAATATAAAAAGTTATTTTGACATGGCCTACTGACTTTTTGTTACCACTTTACATTACCAATACAATCCCGGGACTAGTCCCGGGATCCCGGGATCAACTGTAGATGATCCCGAAATCCCGGGATTAGAAAAAAGGGTCGGGATCGAATCCCCTAATCCCTACATACCTACCTACTTATTTGGCTTCCTACACATTCATAGAATTTTTTATACACGAACATAATGACTGTCCACTTCCACACATCAACAAGTCGAAATTTTCGAATATTCTGATTTATTTTATTTTATTTATTCATTCTTTACTGTACATTGATAAAAAACAATTACATAAAAGGTATACATTCAAATTAAATACAATCAATATACAGAGGGCGAGTTTATCGCAAAGGCGCGATCTCTTCCAACTAACCCAAAAGTATTAACTTAAAAAATAAACAAACATATGATGAAAATAGAAAAACATACACACATATATATAAAAAGGGAGACTGAAAAAAAAAAAAAAAAAAACAAACATATATGCATAAAGGGAAAGGAAAAGGGGGGAAAAGGGGGGGGGGGTTAGGAGTGATGGGTTTCAGGTTTCAGAGGCTGTGTTTGTGTTTGTTGAAATCATTTTGTCCTTAACGGCTCGCTTGAAAGACGTCATACTTTGAGTCAGCCTAAATTTTGAAGGGAGATTATTCCAGCAACGAGCACCCTGAACTGCAAAAGATTTTGAGATGAAAGTTGTACCATGAGCCGGGATTGACAGGATGCGCTGGTTATTCGACCTCAGAGGTAAACCGTGACTCGCCAAGTATTCAAAAGCCTCCTTAATATAGTACGGGGTTGATCCTGCGTACAGAGCATTGTGGACAAATGTGAGTAGATGGAGCTCACGTCTTTGTCGTACAGTAAGCCATTTCAGGGTATTACGATATTCAGAAATGTGGTCAGTTTTTTTTAAATTAAAAATAAACCTTATGCCAACATTCTGAAGTCGATCAAGTTTGTCGATAAGATCCTGATTCATGTCCACATACACGATATCAGCATAGTCGATAATGGGCAACAGCAAGGATTGGACCAATAAAATTTTTACTTTAGTGGGCAAGAATTTTTGCAGCATCTTAAGAGTGTGGAACTTGTAAAAAAACTTTTAATTGGTAATTCATAAACTCATCTCCACTCTATCAATTCCACAAACAAATAACAAACTATAAAAAATGCACGGTTTAATTTAGATATTAAATATTAAGTTAATGAAAAAAATTAACGTACCTACCTATTTTCAATTCCACAAATAAATATTTCGAATTGTTTAACTATTGAACGGAACGAAGACAATAATATATTGCCTCTAGCAATGCGATTATTATAATATGGTGTAGGTATTTCACTTTTTGTTGTGTTTTTAAAGCATAATATTATAAATATACCAAAATAGCAAAAAATGCTGATTTCTCGAATATAATACATTTCGACTTGTTGAGTTGTGGAACTGTCGATTAATATTATGTTTCTCTTACTCAACACGCGGCCGTCTTTGAGAATTTGATCCACGTAGTTCTCTGACGAGTAATAGAACAACTAATACGTAGAAAATACGTAACTGTGAGCTTGTTTTACGTCTGTATTGTACAGAGTCGGAAAATACCTGTTGCAGGTAGCTTTGAAGAAGGACTTTGTCGAGGACAGCCCTTCAGGTGAACCTTGAGCCCTTCCTTAGAAAGAACATACATGAAGGTAAAGATGACACAAGAACTGATTTCCTGTAACATCCATGGGGGAGAAAGGGTGCAACCCTAAGTATATCTCCAATGTGCATGTAATACACATTCAAGTCGCCCTATGTGTGCTATTAAAAATTGGGATATTCAAGACCAATATTTTAAAATTAAAAATTAATTTATAACTGTTAATTTATTTTGGCATTTCCGCAGTTGGATAATATCGTCGGTGTATTATTTTAAACCAACAATTTGCACAATATGGTAATAACAAGACATTTTTATTTGGGCGCGACTGTCTCTTTTTTACATATTAATTTTCTTGATATTCTAATAACCAAAAGTATAATAAAAAAGTTTATAAAATTGATAAAATAACAATTGTGTTCTAAATATAATATTTTTTTTATCATATCAGTTCTATTCGATTATTAGTGTAATATTTAAATTTTACTTAAATAAAATAAAAATAAAAATCAATGACATTTAAAATATGCAATAATAACATTCTCCTTGTTAGCATTTTGAAATCTTAATTTTCAAGGTGAATAAATAAAGTTTTTTATTTTGTTTATCCGTTTCTACTATTTAATGAGTGAAAGTTATTTTGTTAAGTGAAGTTATTTTAATAAATGTAATGGAAAAGGAAACACAATTTTACGAAAGAATAATTCTAATTAATTTTTGAACTACCTACTTGAAATGAGTAGATGGGTACCTATTTAGGTACCACTGCGTTGGATAGGTACCTATTTAGGTACCACTGCGTTGGATAGGTACCTATTTAGGTACCACTGCGTTGGATAGGTACCTATTTAGGTACCACTGCGTTGGATAGGTACCTATTTTTTGCTGCACAGTGATTTGACAATAAAACAATGGGTAAACATTCTTACTATAGCAGACTTCATTCATTCATCTTACGATCGCTCACAACCTGTCTTCCTAATTCCGCAGTGACCGGATCGCGTCGTACTTACTTACTTTACTTTACTTTTCGTATGGCTCCGGATAATGTCTTGGCCCATGTGGGTTGCGTCCTGGTATCACAGTTTTGGCTCCAGTCTCGTCAGCCAGTCCACCGCCTCCGGAGTCGCCTCATGAATGTCCTGGAGGCCACCATTGAACTTTTTGAGCTGGCAGTCCTGCACTATGTGCCTTATTGTCTGCTCAGCTCCACACTCGCAATCAGGGTTGTCCCTTTTCCCCCACCTCCAGAGTGAGTGGTTGCAGCAGCCCTGCTCCGTTCTCACCCTGTTCTGCTGCACCCAAACCCTTCGGGGCAAGTCAAAACCTGGTACTCGAGCTGTTGGGTCCATTATTAGATGTTTGTTTGCGATTGTTGGTTCAGTGGCCCATCTCTCTTTCCACATTTCCTCTATGTTAGTTTCGTCTGCCTCCACTGTCCAAATAGGTTTACGGGATTTCAGCCTTTTTGGGGGTGGTTGAAAAATATCCCCAAAAGCTGGTAGTTGGGGATTGCGTTTAATTTTATTTTTCTCCCTGACTGTAGCGTGTAATCTTCGAAGGTCCGGTGGTGCAATGTTGGACAATACTGGTAGCCATTGGGTTGGAGTTGGCTTTATTGTGCCTGTTATGGTTCTCATGGTTTTGTTTAGCTCAACATCTATTCGACTGCAGTGTGCACTTCTACCCCATACTGGGGAGCAGTATTCTGCTGAGCTATACACCAGAGCCATAGCTGATGTCCTCAAGGTTGCTGGCCTGCTACCCCACGAAGTCCCTGCCAGTTTATTTATGATATTGTTTCTGGCTTTTATTTTATTTTTGACTCCTTCGGTGTGCGCTTTATATGTTAAAGATCTGTCAATTTTTACTCCGAGATATTTTGGAGCTTTTTCATTTGGTATTCTTTCACCGCACATGTACAGTTCAAGTTCTCTTTCAGACTCTTTATTGTTCAGGTGTAGAGCAAGCGCAACTGTCTTCTTGGGATTTGGGCGAAGGTGCCAGTCTTTCAAGTATCTCTGAAAATTGTCTAAATCCGAGTTTATAGTTGATTCCAGCTCATTAAAGGTTCTCGCCTGGGCCACCAATGCTACGTCATCGGCGTATATAAACTTTCTAGATGTAGTTTTAGGTATATCTGCAGTATAAAGGTTAAACAGCAGTGGGGAGAGCACTGATCCCTGTGGGAGGCCGTTTTGTAATATTTTTGTGCCGCTCGCTCTTCCATCCAGGTACACCTTTATTCTTCTGTTCGATAACATATTTTCTAAAAGTTTAATAGTTTTTCTACATTTGAGAACCCTTGCGATTTTGAAAATCAAACCTCTTCTCCAAACCGTATCATATGCCGCTGTTAAGTCCAAAAGTACTAAGCCTGACTTATCGCCTCTTTGGAAGCCATTTTCCACGTGTGTTGTTAGAGCGGTAACTTGTTCACATGTACTGCGGCCCTCGCGGAAACCTGCCTGTTCCATTGGGAGATGTTTTTCAATTTCAGGCGTGTATCTGGCCACCAGCACCCTCTCAAAGAGTTTATACATAACCGACAGCAGGGATATCGGTCTATAATTTTTAGGATCTTCGGCTGGTTTACCTGGCTTTAGTATGGCAATAACTTTGGCATCTTTCCATTGTCTTGGTATTCGACCCGTATCCAGCACCACTGAAAAGTACTTTGCAATCCATGACACCGCTCTGTCACCCAGGTGAATTATGAATTCGGGGAGAATATCATCGGCTCCCGCTGCCTTGCCTTTCTTCATGTGTTTGATTGCTGTTCTTACTTCCGCAGTTGTCACTTCATCCACCAGTGAAGTTTCTGTAGGACAATTTAAAAGCTCATCCTTTATCTGGTTCCTTATGAGCTGCTTTTGCTTCTTATCAGGTTTGATGTTACTTGTCTGGAATATTGTCTTTGCCACCTGATTCACATTTACAGATCTTTCTCGCTTGGTGGGTGGTGCCGCTCCTAGCTTTCGGAGGAGTGTCCAGCTTTTCTGGCTGGAGTGAGTGAAGTTCATCTGTTCGACAGTCTCAATCCATCTACTGTGTCTTTCCTCATTCAAGAGATTGATCAGTTCACTTGCTGTTTCCTCATCTCCAGTGCTCCTGTATCTCTCAAAAGCCTCCTCACATTCCTGGTTCCATCCCGGTACATAGTCCTTACGAAAGCCTCTAGGTATTGTCTTCTTTGCAGCTGTTTTTATTAATTTTTCGAACCTTAAATAGTTCTGCGGTTCTGGCTTTATTCGGTTTATGGTGTACTCTATATACCTCTCATATTGTTCCCAGTTTGCTTTTCTCAGATTCCAACGATAAAGTTTCGGCTGATTGATAACAGGAATCTGTAGGCCAATTTCCACAATTACTGGTGAGTGTCTGCTCTTGGGGAATCTCTTGAGTATTCTCTTATTTGTCATCATAGGGTTTCCCGTACTGTTGGTTGTGACAAAACATAAATCTGGTGATGTTACAGTTCCCCATCTTGCGGACAAGAAGGTTCCTCCCTGCTTTGAGTCATATATAAGATGCATGTCGTTTAGTTGCGCCCATTCCGCTAGTGCTTCACCATCCTCATCATCAGAAGTATAACCCCATTGGGTGTTTCTAGAATTGAAGTCACCTATTACGATGGTTGGATGTTCATATTTTGGCAGGACTTCAGAAGACCATTTACGGGAGGGTGGCTTATACACATTCACCACAGTTAGGTTCTTTACTTTGATGGTAATAAAGTTTTCATTTTCGTTTGTCATATAGGCTTCATCCTTAAGTTCAGCTCTGACGTAGGTGGCCATTCCGTGTTTCTTATGTCCTCGGCTCGCAACAATCACAAATCCTGGTATCTCCAATTTATGCGCCTCTTGGTCTATATGGGTTTCTTGCAGTGTCACGACATCGACATCCTTCATAATTTTTGCAATGATTTCGGCCTTCGCTCTAGTTAGGCCTTCAACATTTATCTGTCCAATTTTAAAAAGTTTGCCTGCTTTCTGCAGTTTGTCATTTATAGTCATGTCATATTTTTTCCCGCTGTTGCGGTCGTCCGATTGGTCCTGACAAGGACCTTTTGGCTCCGGATTAGTCGAGAGGTCTTTCGACGTTCGACCGCCGCGCTTGTGCTGGTTCGTTTCACGCATTTATCTTTCCAATTTCGAATTTTAGTATGTGATCTTTACTCTTTCTTCTTGCGCTACTCACGGGGGAGACCACGAGAAGGTCCAGCACATCCTCCCCCGAACGCGTCGTCCTAAAGGACGTATAGATAAGTCCCGAAGTTCTCCATGGAATGTGTATATGAATGTGATGGTCGTATACGCACAGATTGTCGATGGTTTGTGTCATTCCACATGAACACGCCGGTGGTTGGATCCACCCTCATTTGTATAATTTAGAAGCAGTACCTACAGCTTACATCAGAACCTATAAGATTTATTGTACACCATATTTTCCTGGAAAGAGTAAATCCAGCCAGATCTTCTGTTGGATCTGGTACTAGGTTTGCTACGAATCCTGAATGTCTATTTTTTTATGTTGACACGAAGAGTACAGCTAGTAGAAATGTTTATAACATGCAGCTGATTTGTTGGCTACCCCACTTGTAGGATATGCCGTGATGGTATAGTAGTAGTGGTTTAAAATAAACTCAAATACCTACATCACTAAATACCCTTATAGGAAGCAATATACCTGATTGTGTTGTGACAGCCTGTTTTCGCCTTTTTATTTTACTATACTACTACTATACCATCACGGCATATCCCACAAGTGGGGTAGCCAGCAAGATCAGCTGCATGTAAGAAACATGCAAACTGTCCTCTTCGTGCCAATATAAAATCAAGTCATTCAGGATGGGTGGCAAACCTCATCGCTGAATTTAAGATGTAAAATGACTTAATTTTTTCGAACACCTGCCTTTTACAGGACACTCGAAAACTTACGCAGAAGAGTGGGAGACCAATTCTTTACCGGGTGCTCCACGGGATAAATTATTTTACCGAAAAAAAACGTTGAAAGGCAAATAAATGAATTAATTGAGGGTCAGGGGATGACTTCTTTCAGTAGTTCAGATTTGTAATTTTGTAATAATGTCCATACATAAATTGTCATTACATAAAATATACCCATACAGTTGATATTCCTTACATTTCTGACACTTATAAAACATTTAGGTGCCTACCTAATTTTATTTGTATGATTAAGTAAATTATCCATGTACCGACCTAATGATGATTTGATGTTATATTAAATGTCATTTTAATTTTTCATCCACTTAAGATGTCTGGATAATATTATTAGATACCATGTTTAAGCCCGATATTACCCAGAGTTGTTTTGGCGTCGCTGGATCTTCCATCTGGAACCGACTCCCTGAGGACCGTCGTAAAAACCAATCAATAACAATGTTCAGGAGCAAGTTGAAGACATCGCTCTTCCAACATAGTTTCTCGCGTCTTTGAGATGGATGTTCCATTAAACGGCGTCGAATAAATCACCTAACATACATACATTGTAATCTATTGATAAAGGTCTCAATAAATTTTGCTTGATTCTGAAAGATATCAAAATAGAGAGATGGGCAGTCGAGAATACACGTCAAATATCTCTGTAAATACAGTCCTTGGAGTTGTTTGTTTTTTTTATTTTTTATTAACCGTGGAGTGTCCGGAAAATAATACATGGTTCTCCCATTTTTCTGTGTAAGTTTTCGAATGGATCTACGTATATATGGGACTGTTTATATACAGCAATATATATTATATAGTAAATATAAATACCAACACCCTCGCGAACAGGCTAAAATATTTAAGTATGGATTTGAATAAATTTGTTAAATTACATACGCAATTTTAACATCATTTAATATTTAGGATTATAATCATTTGAATTATTATTGACATCAATTTAGCTAATGACATTATGAGTCTTGATGATTTTTATGAATTTTTCATTAAGTATAACTGGTGTTACTATTTTATACATACCTACCTATATTAAGTAATTTTCAGTGCTATCTATGCACAATAAGGCAGTCGTTTGAGCATATAGTGATTGTTGATAGCATAATAACTGACTTCAGAGTCCTATTTTATCCTTGACCTCTTCTTAAAATCTTTAATTTTATATTTGTCTTTTCAATCTTTAATTAACTCTCAATGACTTGCTCTTCGTTTCGTGATTTCTCAAGAACTGAAAGGACGTCAGAAAAATATCAAATAAATTCTCCAGATGAAAAGTAATGTACCTACTAGCATTGACCTAATTTACCAGATAGTATTTTTACTTGAGTAATTGTTTTGTGCTAACTGGATTGGCCACAACATCAGGCACCCAGGTCTTCTAATCACCATCGCAGAGGGCAAGACCGAAGGCAGAAATGGTAGAGGCTGTCCAAGAAACACTTAGGTATATGGATCAACTAAAAAAGGACTTGAACTGTGGCACATATGTAGAACTAAAGAGATCAGCTGAAAATAGAGAGGCTGTCCAAGAGATACTTAGGTATATGGATCTACTGAAAAAGGACATGAACTTTTGCACATACGTAGAACTAAAGAGACTTGCTGAAAATAGAGAGGAATGGAGAAGAAAATTCAAACTCGTTGCAGACCAATCCAATGGATAGTAACTCACTAAATAATATATAAACACTGAACAGAATTGTTGCAAATACATAATTATGTAGATAATGTCAAATTCCTCATTTCAGCTTCTGATCACTACCTATGAATAAAAAAACAGAAATTATCCAATATTTGTCCACCAATTTACAGAATATTTATACTATGCCTACCTGAGACAATATAAGAAATGTTTTGCACAATGTGAGACCACCAATTTTAATTATCACTAGGCATTGTTACATAAACAATATTACCTATTATAATACCAAAATAAAGAGAGCGTCCTATTGCTAAATCCTACTATTGTTTGTGGAGGTGTCGTCTACAGATAATAAATATACCTGATGCTCTCACAAAATAGTTTGGTACACCGCCGAAAAACAAATAAAATTATAGACTTATAGGTGCTACATTGTTTTGTATAGGTTTTAAATTATGTAATACAGTATATTGCATATTATCCGGTTCGATTTGTACATTAGTATGAGTTAATTGTAATTTTGTCTTTTATATTTAGGTATAAAGTTCTTTATTTGAGCTCATTGTTTCTCTACTATGGTTCAGATAACTTGACAAAGTAAATATTTAAGGTATATTTTTCTTGAAATAGATAAAATTAAGCGTATTTGATACCTAACGTCTAATAAAAACATGATAATTTTTAGTTAGTTAAATCTAAATAACGACACGTTCAAAGAAAAGAAAAACTCCCTTACAAGATGCAAGTTTAAATAAAAATTTGTCACATAAAAATTATCATTTGAATTTAAATATAGGTATAAAGACATGTTCATCCCATATCATAGTCTTAGGGTAAATTGAAACCCAACGTTTCACCCACAAAATGTGAACGATTATCGCCATGGGGATGGGTGACAGAGATGTCTACTCAATTCATTAATTTCTTCTTCTTGGACAATTATTAGTTTCACATGATGATGGGGTCTGCCTTCATTGTATTTCTTCGCCAAGTAGGTGTGTTGTGTCCATGAATCATGCAAAATAAATCGCTAAATATTTCCAGCATTCAGTAGACCCGTTAAATGAATATTTACTGTACAATATAACGGCACAAAGGTTTTGTTTTGAAATTGCCTCAAACTGTAATAATAAATACTTCACCCCTTTCTTTGATAATATAACCAACAATACTGACAAAATAACGGTAAAAAATCAATAGATACTAATAATCGTTTAGTACCTATTTGTTACAGATTTACCTGTAAAATTACTGTAAACATTTAATATATTTATTCCTCATAAAAGACAATTTGTATAGGAAATTATTCTTAAACTGCAAGGACATTATAACGGGACTAGCCGCCTAATTGTTTTACCTGTCTCTATTATTACTTTCATTGTTTTTTTTTATATTCTTTTATGTAACGGGATGAATGATGTATCTTTCATTGCGTAACTGTAAAAAAGGGTAAACAAAATTGTATTGATTGTAGGTATATCAGTGGTTTTGTTTATAAAAAAAAAAAAAACATTTTGTTCCGTTATAAGCAATGAATTGGTTATAAGTTATAAGGAACATAGTTTTATTTCTCTGAGGCCAGATCCTCAAGGACAGGCATGTGATGACCACATTGAATAGGAGAGCATGCATGAGAAATTGTATGACAACGATAGGAGCAAGGATTGTATGCAAAGATAGGAGTAGGTAAGGAGCACTCGATTATTTCTGCCTACCCCGAAAGGGAAGCAGCGTGACGTTATAAACGCTTATCCTGTAAATAATTTGGATACTCAACGCATTTATTTACATGTTTGAAATCTGAATCCTCGACATCCATAACCGTTGTAATAAAAAATCAAATAAGTTTACTAGAATGTTTATTAAAAAGATAGTATTGTAATATAATAAGGAATTAAATATAGTTTGATGTGAGATAGTATTTTTTACTTATGGCCTTGTGCTGAATGGATAGTTGTAATATGTGTATTTCTAAACTTGTAGAGAATTCAAATAAAATAAATAAGCATATAAATTGCGATTTTAAAGTCAATCTTTGCAATACATAAGTTGAATGTTTCAAATAATGTTCCCATGCGGACATTCAAACCATCAAGTGCCCAATCAACAGGCATAGTAAACATCAATGTCTGCATGATAGGTAAGTAATAATCCATGTATAAATGTTATAGTTTGTTCAAATGTATATTTGTTTGTATTTACCAGACAATAAATATTATTTAAAATGACCCATTTTCCTGAAATATTTTTTAATTATGTCTGTATAATATACCTAGGTATTTATGTATAATTTTCATGAATTTTTCTTCCTCTCTGCCTGTAGGTAATAATAATTGTTTTTTTTTTTGTATTATTCTAATTATAATGTCAAAGACTTACGCTGTAGATATACCTATTATGATAAATAATTATAAAATATAGGTGACTAAATTTATTTTTGTTTAAGTACTATTTATTATCACATCACGGCTTATCCCACAAGTGGACCAGCGACCTGTATCTAATATACGTGCAAGCTGTCCTCTCCGAGCCGTAAAAAAAATTAAGACATTCAGAATGCGTGGCAAACTTCATTGCTGAATTTAAGCTATAGTTTTTCTTCGAACACATGCTTTATACAGGACACTCGCAAACTCAACACTCGAAAACGGTCTTCATTTTTTACCTTTATTATTAATAATCAATAAATAAAAAATAATAAAATTTACAGAAATTAATTTTTCACAGATGTCGATAGTTGCTACACGCTGAGTGACGCAGGATATAAAGCTAGTTTTGTATATAATTCTTAATAATATACTATATAGTTATGCTTATTATATTGCTCATTCAATGATGGTATAATCACCGATTCAACGTACCGTTTTATGAAAACTGCATCGTTTTGATGAACACACTACATTACGTTGTTATTTTATTATTTCTTATTCGTTATTGGGAACATTGAAATAACAATATCAATATCATTTGAATATTTATATATAGGTACCTACTTATAATATAATTTACAAAGTTGTCATTGAGGCTGGTAAAATTTTCGCTAGAAAAAAAAAAAAAAAAAGATATACTGTACTATGCTATAAGATGTAGGTACATGTCTATGCTATAAGACGTAGGTACATATGTCTATGCTATAAGACGTAGGTACATATGTCTATGCTATAAGACTATGTTTGTATACCAACTTGTCTTTTTTGCATAGTAAGTAATAGGTAAGTCACAGTCTAGACACATTAGATATATTATTTAAAACATATGAAAAAGATTACATATATTATATGATGAATAAGAAAATAACGAAAAATGCATAATATAGGACTTAATTTATAATATTTGAATTGGTTGCACAGAGCACCCGGCAAAGAATTGGTCTCCCACTCTTTTCCGTTTCCAAGTTTTCGAGTGTCCTGTAAAAGGCAGATGTTTGCAAAAAAATAAAGACATTTTAGAGACGATCTCAATTTCAGTGATGATGTTTGTCACCCATCCTGAATGTCTTATTTTTTTCTGTGAGTGAGAGAACTATTCTTTACCAAACACTCCACGGGGTAGGGATAGGTCTGATAAATTTTTTTTCCAAAACTAACTATTTATCTCTCTTTTTGTTTCAGGTAATGATGACAACATTATGAAGATATAATGAGCCTATATAATAATATAAGGTAGCAATTTTTTGTGAATATCTTTAATTTTGGCACGAAGAAGACGACATATAGGATATAGGTATGGTTGGTAATAGAAAAGCCGTAATGGTAAATTATTTATACATACCTGCAAATTTAGCTACCCTTTTGTGGAAAATGCTGCAATGGTAAATATGTATTTATAAAGAAGATACTTATTTATTTATTTATTTACGGCTAATTAGCCTTTTACACAATATTTTTTTTACAATATCATAACAAAACAAAACATAGGTACCAAACACAATATTAATAAATCAATATTACAAACATATATAAAAAACATGGGTAGGCATATAAAGGAGGAAGGGTTCCTGCTAAGATGTTGAATCCTGATACAAATTTAATGTATGATAATTATGAAGTCTTCCACTTTTTTTCCGTGAGTGTCCTGTAAAAAAAGTGCGTGTAATAAAGACATTTTGCATCTTAAATTCAGGGATGAGGTTTGCCACCCATCCTGAATGTCTTAATTTTTGTTGGCACGGAAAAGACAGTTTGCATGTCCACTACATGCAGTTAGTCCTCTAGCTATTCGACTAGTAAGATAATATGCCATGATAGTATAGTAGAAGTAGAAGTAGATGAATTTATGAAATACCTAGTCCTGCCTCTGAAAACACCTAGATAGGTACCTTTCAGCAGGTCTATACTCACCTTTATTATTACGGAATACAAACAATTTAATTATGCTTCAAATATATCATGATGTTGTGTCTACCTACCTTTACAATTACAATTGGTAGGTGCCTACCTATAAGATAGTGTCTCTCTGCGGTTTTCTCTAATTGCACCCAGTACAAAATAAACAGGCATTTCCTCTGTATTCCTATTGTCACATTAAGTTACAAACTATATTCATTTTCACAACCATAGACCTACGTAATTGGTAGAGTAGTACAAATTTCTTTTAAAATTATGTTACAAAATTGATAGTTATCTAGTATTAATATGCTGCTCCACTCCATAACATTAAGATAGTAGGTAATGATCTCTTTCCTACTAAGTATAGGACATCTTTTATATGGACACCCAAAAAAAAAAATACCTTCAATAAATGAAACAAAGAATTACGAAATACAAAAGATAATTATTACATACTATACCAACACGGCTTATTATACCACATGGGGTAGCCAGCAGACCAGCTGCACATTATTTACATGCATGCTGTCCTCTCCGTGCCAACAGAAAATTTAAGCATTCAGGATAGGGTTGGATACCTCAACGCTGAAAGATATTATTACGTGCCTGTTTATTTATTCTTTACGTGCATTGATTATATGCAATTTTACATAGAAATGCAATTCTTTTTTAATAAAATCATACAATCAATATACAGAGGGTAAGTTAATCACAGAGGCGCGATTTCTTCTAACTAATCCAAATAATTTGTATTTATATTATGAACATAATATAAACAAATAATTCTAACATAATATTTTATAAACGATGGATTCGAGGGAGATATGAAAGTATCTTTTCGAACCACACCGCTCATTTAATGAAATTATATTGGTCGCAATATTTGATTGGTCGCATTACTAATTTCCACTCCATATTAAAGGTCATTGGTCACAATAAATATTCTGTCTCCTGTTTAGAGCAATAATGTATATTTGTATTACAATATTGTGTATAAATAAATAAACAACAGACTCCCTAAACTATAAACTAATGAATTTCTTAATTAAATTTACTCATCTCTATCGTAAGGGAGGCTATCAAATTGTTTAATTAATAAAATAATACGCATTTCTCAACTATCAACTAGAAATAATAAGCGGGTTTGAGAAATTAAGTGTAAATAATATACCTAATGACGACTTGTTATTGAAATTAATGAAAAAAACATCATTACCCAGTTAATTACTATTTTTTTTTTAATTAATGAATACTAGCATTTTATTAATGCTTACATATTTCTTTACTATATACGAGTATGTATACCTAAGCAATTAGATATTTAGAAAAAAAATACTACAAAATACGTCACTCCTTTTGATAAATACCTCTGATGTGCGTATCCAATTTCAGTTTTCCAGAAAATAACTATTCTTTGTTCACAATGTATGGCAATTTTTGAAAAATCTACGATCAAACATTTCTCAAATTCCAAAATATATTACTTATGCACTTTCACACTATATTTTGTTTTCTCTTATTTTATAAAAAAAATTATTCGTATAGACCACGACACTAGCATTATAATAAATGAAAGTTTCATTACTCTAAATTGGTGTAATCTTTGTGCTTTGAATTTAGGAATTTTATTGATACATAAATTACCATCACACCGCTTCCCTCGCGAGGTAGGCAGAAAGGGTCGAGCGCCACTTCCTTCTATCCTTGCATACACCTTCGCTTCCGTCACAGTCATACAATTCCTCATGCATGCTCTACTGTTCAATGTGCTCAACACGTGACAGTCCTGTGGGATCTGGTTTATATTATGATCTTGTCATTTGATCGTTGGATGGCCCCGCGTCTCCGTGACATAAACAAATTAAAATAAATGTAAAAACATATGCATTATTATTTTATTAATCTTAATGATTTTATGTAGACATTTTCGAGGTTTTTAAAATAACCTGACATTTGTCATATGCACTGAAGTGATCGAGGTTCTACTACCGACTGCTTTTATAATATGTATAATATTTATTCCAGCCCGAATTCTCCACGCCTTTGCATTTTTAACGTTTCTGCATATTTTGCAGCTTACCTCACTAGGCTCATAATAATATTATTATTGGCAACTCTTCACGCATGTCACCAGCTGTTGTTAGTCTCTCCTGTCGTGGTTTTGCCCATTTAAGGATTAACTGCCTCATGCAGACTTTGCCAAAGGACCCAGACGGCAATGCAGGATAATAAGTCACGTTGTGTCGCGTGAAATTAGAAATGAGATTACCAAAGATCTGAAAAGAACAATAACTTAACTTAAATATCTGTGATTTTATGCAAAATATATATAGGTACCTACCTATTATTATGTGATAAAAAACACAAATAGCTGTGATTTTTTTATTACACACAACATTTCATGTGATTGTATAGAGCTTCACAATGTGTGTGAGCTCTTGGATGGGCCTTGACTGCGTGGAGAGGTCGCTGGCACCGTGCGACTTCAGCGTTGATTTTCTGAATCGTAATCTGTATGAAGAATGTTGATATCTGTAAACCCAAACAAAATATACACTTTCTCATTTTGTATAATAGGGATTCTTGTATGTTTTGTGTAATTATATTTGTAAAAAAAAATTGTTGAAAATCCTTATAAATAAAATAAAAGTTACAAACAAAATGTGTGCTATTACCCCTATTTTTATTATATAATATTTTTTTCATCCACTTATAAACATTATTGCACACACGTTTGATCAGCATAACACATATTATATTCACATAGTATAAAACATTATGAAAACGAGAAAATGAAATTAAAAATACCTACACACAACATTATCCAAATAGCCAATGCGGCATTCAATTCTTTCACGAAATCAATGTCTGTGATTTTGAACTGTGACTAAAAGTCACTTAGATATTTGCATATTTTTATCAATCAACTCTACGACGCGAACGTCTGGAGTAAGGAGTAAGTAATACATACATTGTAGTCAATTTATTTTACGTGAGAATTATATTTTATGTTATTTTATTTCAATTCCGAGTTCCGCGAATATCGTCATGCATTGATGGATCATTATGGGTGACGCATTACACATACATAAACAATCATGTTTCAGAGACGGAATTTGTTGAATAATTTGTTGAATGGGTGAATAAGGAATAAAACAAGGAGTTCACTGAGAAGAATGGTTGGTAAAACGTTGCGAGATAGAGTGAAGAATGAGGATATCAGGAGAATGAGCGGATGTGAGAGGAGTGTTGTGGACAGAATGCGTGTAAACAAGTTGAGATGGTTTGGACATGTTGAGCGAATGCAAGATGAAAGGATGACGAAGAGGATGTATTTATCTGAAAGAAGGGGTGTGAGGAAGCGCGGACGTCCAAGAACCACGTGGCTTGATCACGTGGACCAAATTCTTAAGGACGGACGCGTGCTGAGTAAGAGAAATCGGCGTGCATGTATGAGAAACTGGATGAATGTAGAGGAAGCGAAAGAAGTATGTAAGGATAGATCTATATGGCGTTCCGTTCTCTCTGCCTACCCCTCCTGGGACATGGCGTGACGGTATAGTATAGTATAGTATAGTATAGTATAGTATAGTATAGTATAGTATAGTATAGTATAGTATAGTATAGTATAGTATAGTATAGTATAGTATAGTATAGTATAGTATAGTATAGTATAGTATAGTATAGTATAGTATAGTATAGTATAGTATAGTATAGTATAGTATAGTAGTATAATTAAGGTAATACTATTTATAAGAATTTTAAATGTACTGTAAAAAATTACAAAATTTAAATTACTGGGTGCGAATACTTAATTAGATTTTCCTATGTAACTCAAGTTTGTTCATACTGAGCGAATGAATGATGAAAAAGTGATTTTTCAAGGGTGTAAGAGCGAAATAAATGTATGTTTGCACGGACAGATTGGTCTAGTATTCCGTTTTCTCCATCTACCCCGCGAGGGATTGAAGTATGAGAACGATAGGATTGATGGATATTTTTAACATTTATATACATCGCGTTCTCTAGCTTTCCTATTGCTTACCCATTACTTGGACAATGTCATGTATCCACTTTTTGAAGACTTTTTATCTTCTTTTGTCCTCTCATTTCATCCAGAATTCTAATCATTTGAATTTAGAAATCTAAAATACACAGGTTCACTTATATACCTACGTAAAATGAATTAGAAATGTAGGTCAGAAAACATGACATCATTACTATATACCTAAATGAAAAGTTATTTTACAAATAACCTCGTAGAAAGCCGTTTATTATTATCAGTATCTATCATTCTGGAAATATGAGAATATACATAATACAGTAGCTGGAAATTGTATAATTTACAATCTCATTTATTCCACATTTTATTGTTGATATTTAGACGTCCAAAAATAACCTCTACATTTAAAAAAAATACAAACTACCCTCTCCCTTCCGATCACCTTCATTACAGTCACAACACAATGTCAGTTAGTTGTAGCGGACCTTCAACCGGATATCATTAAAGCTTTTCCAAGTCGGAAAATTATTTATATTTTATTTCCTTTTGATCGAAAGTGAAATTTTGATACAATATTCATCTCTCCGTGTTGAACGATTCTTTGAAAACACAGGGAGGAAAGTAGCTTCGTTCATTTATCACGACTTTAGGGTATAATCGGTCACACTGAATTGGAGCGATTCTCTAAACAGTGTTTGCTATCAGCTATTATGACTTAGTAAGAACATGGGTATAAATATTATGTCACACTCTGACCTCACACTATATCCCAAGTAGGGTTAGCAGAGAGGAAGGAACGTCAATTTGATATAAACTCACATTCTTGTGATCTCACGAGGTCCCGGGTTCAATTCCCGACCAGGCCAAAATGAAGAATGACCTTTTTCAAATTATCCTGGGTCTGGGTGTTGCATGTATGTGTTTAGTGCATTTTATATGTATATCGTCGCGTTTAGTACCCATACGTAATTTAAGATTCATATCTTAGTTTGGGGCTAGCTTGATCTGTATGAATTGGCTTTGCATGTTATGTTATATTCCTTTCGCTTCCTCCAGATTCATGCAATGGTATAAATCTCAAATAAAAATATATGAGAAAGCGGTGGATGAACTCAAATAATATTCGGATACTTTTACAATACCCTATGAATATTTTTTCTCATATTTATCGACAATAAAACAGTCTACTATATTGCCGTCTTTCAGTATCGTTTGTTCGTAGATAATTCGTAATATATTGCCACAAACAAGCACATAAAGTAGCTACTAAATAGGTTAGATACTTATATACAAGCTTACATAAGCAGATATTGTGTTTATAGAAACATAGTGTATCATACATATTTACATAATATGATAGAAGTTTATATAGGTAGGTAGTAGTGCTATTGGCTAAAGTTCGAAACTGGTTGGTTTAAATTCGAGTCGAGCAGGATACTTCGTTGTAATGAAGGGTAAATGTTATTGAACAACGATCTAGAAGAGGCAGAAGAAGTGTAGAAAACCACAAGCAATTAGCTTATTAAATAATAATATATATATATATATATATATATATATATATATTTTTTTTTTTAATTTTCGCATTTTACCTGGACTTACGTTCGTTATGATAAATGATATCTTTCAACAGACATCTGCGATCACTTTTAGATCTTAATACACATCCCTTAACGGGTAGGGAGAGAGTATGGGTGTCTCCAATGCTTACGAATTGGCTTTTGGCTGGTTTAAGCATGCTTTACGAATTGGCTTTTGGCTGGTTTAAGCATGCTTTACTCTAAAAAGAGTGAGGTGGAAATAGGTGAACGTTTCTAGAGTAAAGCATGCTTAAACCAGCCAAAAGCCAATTCGTAAGCATTGGAGACACCCATACTCTCTCTCTACCCGTTAAGGGATGTGTATTAAGATCTAAAAGTGATCGCAGATGTCTGTTGAAAGATATCATATATATATATATATATATATGACTGTGTGATCAAATTTTCATCGGAAATGCATGTGCAACATGCATTCCATTGATGAAAGATCACTTGATTTTACGCAGGAGATAGTATGAGGTGAAGGTTTTACTCCATTTCACTGCGTACAGTCGGGCAGAGACTTGGCTCTTGCCTTTGCATGTGGGACGAGACACGGCCCGTCACCGGAACATGCAGATTGGATTTGCAGAATAGGTGCTGTGTTTCTGCATTGTGTATACATGTGCTTCTTCAGGACCATCTCGCAGAATGGCCGACACAACATTAAATCCAGTATGCGGGGAGTATCGCATATTATGAATGACTGTGTGATCAAATTTTCATCGGAAATGCATGTGCAACATGCATTCCATTGATGAAAGATCACTTGATTTTACGCAGGAGATAGTATGAGGTGAAGGTTTTACTCCATTTCACTGCGTACAGTCGGGCAGAGACTTGGCTCTTGCCTTTGCATATGGGACGAGACACGGCCCGTCACCGGAACATGCAGATTGGATTTGCAGAATAGGTGCTGTGTTTCTGCATTGTGTATACATGTGCTTCTTCAGGACCATCTCGCAGAATGGCCGACACAACATTAAATCCAGTATGCGGGGAGTATCGCATATTATGAATGACTGTGTGATCAAATTTTCATCGGAAATGCATGTGCAACATGCATTCCATTGATGAAAGATCACTTGATTTTACGCAGGAGATAGTATGAGGTGAAGGTTTTACTCCATTTCACTGCGTACAGTCGGGCAGAGACTTGGCTCTTGCCTTTGCATGTGGGACGAGACACGGCCCGTCACCGGAACATGCAGATTGGATTTGCAGAATAGGTGCTGTGTTTCTGCATTGTGTATACATGTGCTTCTTCAGGACCATCTCGCAGAATGGCCGACACAACATTAAATCCAGTATGCGGGGAGTATCGCATATTATGAATGACTGTGTGATCAAATTTTCATCGGAAATGCATGTGCAACATGCATTCCATTGATGAAAGATCACTTGATTTTACGCAGGAGATAGTATGAGGTGAAGGTTTTACTCCATTTCACTGCGTACAGTCGGGCAGAGACTTGGCTCTTGCCTTTGCATGTGGGACGAGACACGGCCCGTCACCGGAACATGCAGATTGGATTTGCAGAATAGGTGCTGTGTTTCTGCATTGTGTATACATGTGCTTCTTCAGGACCATCTCGCAGAATGGCCGACACAACATTAAATCCAGTATGCGGGGAGTATCGCATATTATGAATGACTGTGTGATCAAATTTTCATCGGAAATGCATGTGCAACATGCATTCCATTGATGAAAGATCACTTGATTTTACGCAGGAGATAGTATGAGGTGAAGGTTTTACTCCATTTCACTGCGTACAGTCGGGCAGAGACTTGGCTCTTGCCTTTGCATGTGGGACGAGACACGGCCCGTCACCGGAACATGCAGATTGGATTTGCAGAATAGGTGCTGTGTTTCTGCATTGTGTATACATGTGCTTCTTCAGGACCATCTCGCAGAATGGCCGACACAACATTAAATCCAGTATGCGGGGAGTATCGCATATTATGAATGACTGTGTGATCAAATTTTCATCGGAAATGCATGTGCAACATGCATTCCATTGATGAAAGATCACTTGATTTTACGCAGGAGATAGTATGAGGTGAAGGTTTTACTCCATATATATATAATGAGTTACAATCCACTGGATTGGTCTGCAACGAGTTTGGTTTTTCTTCTAATAATAATATAAGAAGAAATAATGCAAGTGAAGACTTTGTCATAAACCGAAATATGTTGCGGTGATGAATACAGTTTATAACGACTAATATCAGATAATGTAAATTTTTACAATTCGGACTTTGGCCAAAGCATTTGTAAACCATATTATCTAACATGTTCAAATTATTCTCATGACGTGACAAGATGTAGGTACTCAGAAAGCTTAAAGCTGAGCTGAAGTAGTGTGCAATTTTTATCCGAATTTTTATGCTGAAATTATAGGTTACTGAAACCTACAGCCCGAATTGGATATTTCGGTTATTCTCTCATCATTAACAAACGGAATATGGAAGCAAATATCTACTGCTTTTGTGCGAAATACTGACATTATTTCCAATAGATACATAGTAGATACGTACCGTAAATAAAAGACATGTACATTGGTATAAAAATTCTAACAATTTTCTAATTGTAAAAACTTGATTTATCCGGCACACGATGTCATTTTAGTCTTATTAGTAAACGTTTCTTATCAGAATTTGCACAATTGTATTATTATTATGACAATGTACCGTCATCCCTTTGTTGTTTCACACCCCTATCCTAGATGCGAACCGCAACCCTTATGGATGTACTTTGCGGGTCTGCAGGTAGATGGCGGGAAGTGGTTTGTTTGCGCAAAGAAGGGTTGTATGTGAGATAAAGATTTAGAAAAAATGTTTATATTTCAGTATCGAACATTTTAATCTAATATTCATTTAGTTGTGAACACCCAAGCCTTTCTAATTTCTACGGCAAATTTCCAGCAACTGTTTGGTACAAAATAATTGAAAAATAGTTATTTTTATTTACATAGTTGAAAATTTACGCACCGAAGCATTGTACGAATAATGTTTGTTGGCATTCATAGTCTTCATATAACGACCTTCTAACAAGTTTGAAACATTTTGAAAAAATGAAGGCTCTAGAAAATTCATTAGATATCTCAAATCTCATTGCTGAATTTGATTTTTAAATGTTTCAAATGTGATGTTTCATAAAAAAAAAATATTCGAATAATTTCGCAGAAGAGGGTGGAATATAATAAATTCTTTGCTTACTTTCCAACTCATACAAAGGTCATAGGTGTACATACATAGTAAGTAGGTAGAAAATACCTATGTGTTTTTTTACTTAGGTCTTAAATATGTGTACGTAGTTACGTACATAGTAAGTATCTAGACAGAAAATTGGTGTTCTTTATTTGAACCAAGTCGAAGCATAGTGAATCACAAAATGGCATAATATTATAATTGTGAACTTTTTGTCAATTTTTAAATTAATCTATGTGTAAAATCAAAATACATAGGTACATTATGCGGGTACTTCGGAAGGTATAATATTTTGCTCGTATGTTTTTCGCAGCAGATAAATAATATATCATCTGCTTACTCAAATTATATCAATCGATTAATTGTGTCAGTACACACGTAGTAGAAACAAGTGTTTCAAATTACCTAATTAAGTATATCAATCAAAATTTTGTTTATTGCAGGTATGTATCTATATTTGTTTTACGTACACAGAAAGAAAAAAATCAATCTTAAACCAAGAGTCTTGAGTTAGGAAACTAAAATTTTGTTTTTAGCAAAATAATTATTTTCTCTATCTAAAAATATTTCCGTCTTTGTGAAAGTTTTCAAAACAAGTAATTATTTCTCAGTTTCAGAATACATATTGTTATAGAAGAATTAAGATTCTCAAAACAAGAAAAATACGTCATTGAAGAAATTAAAATTTTACATCATAATTGAAGAAAACTTATTTTCTTAAGCTAAGAAAATAATCATAGCACAAGACAATCTTCTCTTAAAATGTCTGAGATCGTAAAAAATCTTGGCTTGGGAGAATGAAGTCGACCTGAGGCCTGAGTCAATAACACACTTTGGCGTCACGTTCCCGCTCCGTTAGCGTTCGGGTGCAGACGATGTTGCGCCTAAGTGTTAATTTTCGTAACTATTGTGTATCTTAGCAACGAAATTGACACTTGCTTGCAACTTCGTCTATACTCGAACGTTAACGGAGCGGGAACGTGACGTGAAAGTGTGTTATTGACTCAGGCCTCTGTTCTTTCTGTGTATGGAAAACTTTGTATCTATCATATTCACGTAACTACTTACATATCAGACTAACTTAATTAACAAGATAGCAGTGTGAAAATATTTATCACCTACATTAATCACCCCGAATCTTATATCACCACGTGTCCGTCCTTTAGGGTCTGGACTACATGGTCTAACCATTTAATCCTTGCTCGACCACGTCTTTGACTTAGGCTGGTTCGATCTTAGATTCGCTGGTAATTGGTTCTAGACAGTTGGTCCTCTTTGCGAATTTGGAAGTGTTTGCCCTGTTGGGTTCTACAAGAGTATTAATCAAACACAAAAGTGAAAATGGTACCTATTAGGTAACTCTGATATGCGATCTCCGTCAGTTTTACATATTATATAATAATTTGTCAAGATTTTAATTTACGCCCTTACATCAATGAAACATTTACAGCATCCTTCGCGTGCATTGCTAGTAGGGGACTGTTTTACCGCCATGCACCAAGGACCTCTGCAATGCAGCGCATTATTCTCACATAATACTTAGGAGGGATTTCGGTAGATGGCAATGAAGAGCAATAGTTAGGTACCTTGAAATTTATTGTGTAAAATGAAAAACCAACATTATGAAAAATATTATCAAAAATTACATTTGCTTCTCACATGTTTGTAAACACGAAGTGACTCTAAAAAATGTTTGCGTATGATTGCTTACTTATCCAATATTTGACATGGCACCACCAGCTCAGGACTAGAGTGAGAGATGTCCTGGGCAAAATGGGCATTTTTACACTAGTAGGTATTGTTTTATAATTTTTATTCACCCTGTCGACAGATTTTTGATCTAGTATAAGAATATGAAATGATTTCTTCAAATTCGAAAGAGAATATTTACTCAGAACTCCAAATTTGATATTTATTTATTTTTATTTTATAGAGACACTCACAGAAAACTGACAACACAATACATAAATTACAAACATACAATAAGCTCTCTCCAGTTCCCCAATTAAGAGTGTCTACATATATATAGTGATATCGTTGAATTGGTAAATTTTTGAAAAGTGAGTAAGTAGGTACCTTTTTGTGGGCTATGTTGTGATTGGGCTAAGCTAACTTAAGAATTGTGGTCTTATAACTGGCCAAAAAGAGCACTGTTTTTCCGAAAATTTTTGAAAAGTGAGTAAGTAGGTACCTTTTTGTGGGCTATGTTGTGATTGGGCTAAGCTAAGCTTAAGAATTGTGGTCTTATAACTGGCCAAAAAGAGCACTGTTTTTCCGTCCGCAGGGGTTCCGTCGGCCCGGGCGTCCCTCTTTCACAATACACCGTTCCTATGACAACGATATCAGAGCGCAAGGAACGTCGTGGGAAGAGGTGACGCAATTGGCACAGAGACGCTCTGAATGGAGGAGGCTGGTTTCTGCCCTGTGCTCCCGAGAGGAGCGTTGAGGGCGATGATGATGATGATGATGATGATAACTTCCACGCTAAATTTGTACTTCCCCGTCGCAAGATTTTCAATCTAGTATAGGAATTTAAAATATTTCACTATCTCCACGGTTTGATTATGTTCGTCGGTAGCCTGGGGGTAGAGTCTCGGCCTTCAGAACAAGGGGTCCGAGGTTCGATCCCAGGTGCCGGCAAACTTCCCTTTCACGGCACAAGCTTTAAGCTTAGTGTGAAAGGTGTATAAGGTTGTATTTGGGTTTATAACAAAACCCAGATATATCTTTTTTAAAAAAAAAAAAAAATTTTACAAATTTACCTGAGGAAAAATAATCATCGCTTTACACATGCTTCTTAAGATTCTGCGCCTTCTAAAATTTAGCATCATTGGCAAATGTCCAGTCTGCCCGTTTATATCCCGGGCCTGCAGACCACTATCAGTACACAATTAACATAACTAGTTTTTGTAGGCTGGTGTTTACTTTTTATTCTCATAAATATGTCAAATAATAACCAATCTTAATTTTATTCTTATAATATAAATTACCTACCTATATTATCAATAGAATTCAACGTACCTATCTAATAAGTTAATTCCTAGATATATCTGTAATAATTGTATGCTAGTAGAGGTCAACGAACGTTTAACATAACATCAGATCAGACCACACCTTTTTAAAACGAACGCTCTTGGATAAAAAAAGGGGATGAATTGAAAAGCACTATTTCACTACTAGGTACTTCTTTTTACTCCATCACGGCATATCCCACAAGTGGCGCAGGTAGCAGACCAGCTGCATGTAATCGACATGCAAGCTTTCCTGTCCATGCCAACAAAGGACATCATCATTCATACCATCACGGCATTACTTTCCCACTAGTGGTATAGCCAACGGACCAACTACATATCCTAACGTTCAAGTGGTCCTCTCTTTGCCAAAAAAAATTAAGACATTCAGGATGGGTGACCAACCTCATCGATGAATTTAAGATGTAAAAATATATCTATTTTTTCGTTAACACCTGTCTTTTTCAAGGCACTTTAAATCTTACAGCAAAGAGTGAGAAACCAATTCTATACCAGGTTCTCCATTTTATCTTATGAAAATTTGTGATAATATAAAATACTTAACCAAATTATAAAAAAAAAATTATATTATAAGTATTAACTTGTGTAAAAGTGTAAATGCGCCCTGTAACTTATAATATTTGGCACATCTCTGTTAGAATATAAGTTTAAAATAATAGAATCGCTTCTTTCACATCAGATCTAGTGGATTTTTCCATGTTCGTGTATTTTTGTGCAGTTCTAAAATTATTATTATTATTTTTTGTTTTTTTAATATCTTGACTAGTGACTAAAATTTGTCTTTTAATGAATTTATTGTATTTGTATTTAAATTTTCATTTTTATTTTTTGACTTTAACTGGAGTATGTTTTGTCTGTTTTTTATATTTTTGTACATGTGTTGAATGATTGTGTGATGTTATAAAGTTTATCTGTATACTTGTAAAGGCAATTGCCGTATGTTGTGTTTAAATAAATAAATAAATAAAATATAAAATGTAAAAGTGTAAATGCTCCCTGCAGTTGATTTAAAATTTCAATCACAAAAACGGCGCATAAATAATAATATAATTATATAAATAATTACAACTCAAATCCTTAGATGCAGAAATGGATTACGCTCAATAATTGATCAACAATAGTGTATTACAATAATATCGTTCAATCACTCACCATCGATTCAAAATTCAGACGATTAAATTAATAAAAAAATGCACACTTAAATAATAGATTCTGATATTTTTACCTACTAAGAAGGGAGCTACGCATTTTTTTCTTTATTGTACGATGGAAAAATATTTTAACCATTCAATTGGTGATTTCAATTTGGAAAAACAAAAATACAGTGAAACTTTCATAAGTAACTCGAAAACGAATACAAGTTTGAAACCTCGATAGCTCAAAGAAAGAAATCTTATGTAAACCTCGATCACTTGTAAGCAGTTAATATTATGTAAACTTTGATAAAAATAAATGCATTAAAAATTCTGTTTTGAAAAGAAATGTGCTCTCTTGCGGAGATTTTCCAAAATTACTCACAAAAAAGTTGTCTAGACGAGTTCGTCGGTAGCCTGGAGGTGGAGTCTCGGCCTTGTGAACAAGGGGTCCGGAGTTCCATCCCAGGTGCCGGCAAACTCCCCTTTCACGACACAAGCTTTGAGCTTACTGTGAAAGGTGTATAAGGTTGTATTTGGGTTTATAACAAAACCCAGATATATCTTTTAAAAAATAAAAAAAAAAAAAAAAAAAAAAAACTAATGAATCATATTTTGTTAAGAATGACGAAAACTTCTATTGCTCAAAATAAACTCTTTAGACTTCCTATAGAATATTAACCCCGGTAATCAATAGGCCTCCCATTCTTTCTTGCAAGCTTTCGAGTTTCCTGTAAAAGGCAGGTGTTTATAAAACCTCACGTAGACAATTAGCATCTAAAACAACGATAAAGCATGCCATCCATACTGAATGTTTATTTTTTTTTTATCTGCATAGGGAGGGCAATATACATGCTAATTAAATGCAGTTAGTTTGCTGGCTACCTCAATTGTGCCGTATAGAAGTATAGTATAGCAGATATTCTGTTAAAAAAAATTATCCTACAAGTAGGCGAATCCCCTATAAATGATTTTTTTCGATATATATCAACTTTATCAACGGTCTTATGAAGTTCAAGTTATTAAAGTTCAACTGTAGAATGAAAGAATAGAGAAAAGACATTATTGACAACGTCGCCAGAGAGAATTGAAGAAGAAAATGTTTTAGTAGAACATAACATAACAATTGTTTTCTGGGAAATGTTTCTATGTAGGTATGGTACCTACTGAAGAATCAATAAATACCTATTGCAGAAGGGGATGGAATTGCTGAAACGTTGAAAATAATACTGACCGATTTTCAAAAATAAACCAGAAAGGTTTTTTTTTTTCTCAAAAGAAAATCTATCTCTATCTATCTATTCCAATGCGTCATTTCCCACAAGTCTGGGATATTATAACTATATCCAGTGAGCTACAACTACAATTCATTAGATTGGTCTGCAACGAGTTCCGATTTTCCTCTCCATTCCTCCTTACTTTCAGCTAGTCTCTTTATTTCTATATATTTGCCATAGTTCATGTCCTTCGGTTGATCCATATACCTAGGTGTCTCTTGGTTGACCTCTACCATTTCTAGCTTCGGTTCTACCGTCCGCGATGGTGATGAGCTGGCCTAGGTGCCTGATGTTGTGGCCAATCCGATTAGCTTGTTGTTGGCTGATTCTTTTAAGGGGTTGCCTTCTTTTACCCACCCTGATTAACACCTCTTCATTTTTGACGTGTTCCGACCAACGGATTTTCTTTCACTCTTCCTGATTGGCCTTTGTATTGAGCATTCTGCTATATTATTCCACGGTAACTATTATATTGTATTTTCAGCTATTTCAGTACTTTTTTTACTTTCATCATTTTGTCTTCAAAAAGGAGTTTATAATTTTTGGTAAGTTACCATCGTTGGTAATATTTTCTCTATCTATACTCGTGTATCATTTCCTATAAGTGAGGTAGTCAGGGGATTAACTGCATGTAATCAATACGGAAGTCGTCGTCTCTATACCAATGCAAAATAAGATAAAAGTATAATCGTGATACTTCGTATTGTTGAATTGAATTTAAATTTCTTTTACGTGATATCATTTTTTATATCTAACAGCTCTTTACTTGACATTCGAGACTTTCAAAATACGAGGAGGCTCATCGCTTTCACGGAATCTATAAATTTAAATGATCTTTATTATAATGCCTATCGATATTTATTTATTTACTTTACATATATCTGATCTGTTTGGCGTTCCGTTCTCTCTGCCTACCCCACTTGGGACACGGCGTGAGGGTATAGTATAGTATAGTATAGTATATATATAACAATTTGCTACATTCGCGTTTGTCAGCATTCAGGTAAACCTTAAAATATTATCTAATTATTCAACACAAAAAAATAAGCATATTATGTACCTATTAATAAAAAATTATAATAAAATAAAAACAAAGTATACATATACATTCCACATTAAGTAAAATATAAATATATACCTATTTACAGTTAAGTATTTCAAAAATGTATCCATCAATTTTTAAAATCTGATTCGGTCTCCCTTGGCACGGACTCATTCATGCCCAGTAAGGTAGATTTTTTTGACATGTTATGTTAAAAATATTGACAAATAAATAATTAAATACAACAATTTTAATTGTTTAAAATACATCCATTTGATATGGTATACTTACTACCTATGATAAATCATTAAAATATTTACATTTTTCATAAAACTCCAAGTAAGTAACTCAAACGCTTTCTGTAAATTCATAGATATTTTTTGAAATGCTGAAATTTCATTTTACACTATCTGAAAGAATTTCTTTCCTTTTCTAAGTGCAGCCGTCATCCGAGAATTTCTCTTTTCCATCTCCAGTGGTTGCGGAGTTTCTAGTATTAATAATAATAAACAACATACAACGACATTGTCAGAATGATTGTGGATGGTTTTGGATGGTTTCATTATTGTTTGCGAATGTCTCTTATACTGGATGATTACTACCCTATATCATTACTCTTAAAGGGGTGTGTTGAGGGTACTCAGTATTACACCCTCTTCTGCACCAACCTCCCTTTTTACAGTGGATGTATACAGTATACTAACAGAGGTAGGTACTACTTAAATCCTTGTATACTAGATACATGTCTACACCCGTATCTACTCGCTATTACGAAATAACTTCTATTCCGATTGTTATGCCTGATTAAGTGTGACACGTTACTCACAAACAGAGAATATAATATTTCCGGCTTTATGCCAAACTAAAATTAATTATTTATTGCTGTCAAATATTATGTTTTTATAATGTAATATGATAATTTTTCATATTTTCTATGTGTTCCGTTACTTTTTGTGTATTCTCCATGTACTGTTTTTTGTTGTGTGTTAAGCTGATAACAAATTTGTTTGTTTTCACTTGTTTCAAATTTGTAGCATTGATTATTTTCTCATTCTTTATGTTTGAAGATTGTGTAATGTTTTCAAATAATTATTTATATTGTGAAAAGCAAATGCCGTGTATGGATTGAATCAATAAATAAAATAAATAGGTAAATATTGGATGAATGAAACTCTTAAACTTTTTAATACACACTTTTTATTTTATTGTCTTGTATACTCTTTTCTGTAAGTTTTCGGGAGTCCTGTAAAAGGCAGGTAAGTAAAAAATATGTAATTAAATTTATAATTTTGGATGAAAAGTTTAAATTATCGATATAACAATGTGTAAGACGCATTGAAGAATACCTGTCGTTCACCTGGATACTGCAGAAATCTAGATAGGTACAAATTAAAGAAATAGATTTATGGGTATAGTCTTGGTCTAACCAAAGATAACTTATTCTCACACTAACCGTGGGTAGTAAGTCAAGGTTATTTTTTAAATGGATGTTCTTAGGTATCTATCTGGGAACTTATTCTGCTTACTTAGGTACTCTGTGTATTGTAAACAATACTAACTTGTGGTTCTATGCACGTACTATCCACTGAAAACTTTGGACTTAAAGCTTTAAGATATTTGTGGGTACCAATTTCAAAAAGACTTTTTACATTGTATGGAACTACTTAAGAACATGTACCTACTTTGTTCTTTGTCGGATGAAATTTAAATTTAAACTATTTAGAATGTCTAAAATATTTAGTTTATTCTTAGAAATTTTAACAATATTATAGGCTATCATGCTTACTATATAGGTACCCAAAATCTACAAATTTCAGTAAATATATTTTTCTTATCTATGAACTTATGTGTAGACTATTTTTGATGTGAATTCGTTATTAAATAATTTTAATTACTAAGCCAAATATGATAAATATTCTGCTATATAAAATGTAGATCTTCATTAAACATTTTGATTCAATATCCATTATTATGCTCTTGTGAATTTATGGAAATGTAACCCTTATCGTAAATGTATGTAATTGAAGTATAAATGAATGAATGTTGCACAAATAGGCCATTAAAGATTATTTTTATAATCTTTAAATTCTCCATCTCTGTATTCTCCATAAGATATCCATATTTTCCAGATTATTATCACAACAAGAATTTCCCATTTCTTGTAAATTTTCCCTCAGGGACTACTTTCAAGTTTCCAGTTTTCCCTCTGATATGGAGAAAGGTCCAATCGACTGTAGCTGTCTTCAAATCCCATAATAGAATGGCCAATAAAAGACGTACCTGTCCATCTTATCCAGATATTATTATTTTCATAATTAGTCAATTAATAAATGTTTTTGCTGAGGGATTGAATTGCATAATTATTTCAGTTTTGAACTATGTAAGAATTGAGCTTTGGCTCATCATCACTTCACTGGCTTGTGAACCTTATAATATTTAAGTTCTACTATATAATCTGTAATAGTTGTTTATCTTAATTTTATTTTATTTGGTATACAATATTCACGAAAATGGGAGTATTTTAATTTAAATACCATTAACAACAACAATCTTTATTCAACAAATTTAATATAGGTAGGTACATATAAAAGGGACAATATTATATCACCAATGTGGATAAAAAATGTTGCAGCAGCCTCACTAGGTTGCCCTGTATCAAGACGTGTTTGTTTGTAACCTATATTAACGTATATTAAAATAAATACTAATAAAATATACGATAGTTACATATCATGTCACATCAGAAAGGAGACCAGTACATCAATTAGTTGTGCTGAATGCGAGAGAGATGGCGACAATAAAGATGGATGAAATCTTTGAGATGAAGTAAACGAAAGTAGTGGGTAGGTTATATTGGTGTTTCTCTTCATAAGAACCTCAAAAAGCATGCAGAAGATAAAATTATGGTAAACAATCAATACTGCGTACACAAAGTAGATACTGACTTCAATTTCTTAGTACTGTACTTAAATATCAACAACAATATTATCCCGTGGAGCACCCGGTAAAGAATTGGTCTCCCACTCTTCTGCGTAAGTTTTCGAGTGTCCTGTAAAAGGCAGGTGTTCGAAAAAAATAAGACATTTTACATCTTAAATTCAGCGTTGAGGTTTGCCACCCATCCTGAATGTCTTGATTTTATACTGGCACAAAGAGGACAGTTTGTATGTTTCTTACATACAGCTGATCTGCTGGCTACCCCACTTGTGGGATATGCCGTGATGGTATAGTAGTAGTCATAGTAAATATCAACAGTCAAATACATCATAATAAATAGGTACAAAAATAAAATAAATAAAAATTTCACGTGCATGGTTCGATGTACATTTTTAAGGCCTTTCTGGTTTTGCATAGGTAATTCTTAAAATAAAGTGTTTAAGTATTGTAATTTATTTATTTTGTACACATTTTATATTTATTCGTATGGCGCCTAAATATTTTAAACATTCTTATAACACAAACATAAATTAATACTACGAATACTTTTTGTGACTCGACCGCTTTGGAATAAAAGGATACAACTGTATTATTTTTTACTTCGTAAAATTATAGACATAATATAAATATACCATTCTTTTCTTTATAAATAGCACTTGAGCAGTAAGTAATAAAACCAGAAAATCATACAATACGTATATTTACGTCTTGTTGTAAAATAAACTCTTTGAAATCGTGAGGTAGCCTGATAACAGCGTCTCGTATTTATTAGCGAATAAGGATGTGTTTGTTTCCTATACTTAGTCAAATTATTGCATTTTTTTTTAATCTACGTTTGACGTTCCCACATAATCTGAAATGCTTTTCTTACTCTTTATGTTCCTCTTGAAAGTATATAAGTTCTCCTTCATTTTAAACAATTCTGCTCTGAAAAGTCATCAAAAGACATTACTTACTTACTACTGGTTACTGTAAGCACTCACTTTCTTCTCAGCTGTCAAATAAGTATTTCTTGAGCTATAGAGCTTCGAGTTAGTTGATCTTTGGGATAGTTGTTCTGGATCTCTTAGTAGATCTCTTGATCGCGCCTTCGCTATAAACTCGCCCTCTGTATATTGATTGTATCTAACTTGAATGTTTAGCTTTTATGTAATTGTTTGTAATCAATTTACAGTAAAGAATGAATAAATAAATATAGAAAACCTTTTTTCCCGCAATTTTAACAATATCATCTGCCAATCTCTTTTCAGGTCTTTCTATGTTTTTCAGTTCAAAATCCTAAATGACCATCAGCTGTCATCTTCTTTTCAGCTTGGAGGCTTTATCAATAACATCCACAAGTCCACAACTTTCGTTTTCTTTCGGATTATTTAATTTCTCAATAAATCTCAAGCTAATATCTAGCATCTGCAGGGCTACTCTTGACAAAACTAAACACGATCTTAATCTAGTCTTGATCTTGATCATACGACGCACGAAGTGACTATTGGCTAAAAATACACGCAAAGCGATCGCGCGTTAGCGGTAGTGCGGTGTTTTTGACCATAGTCCCTTCGTGCGTCGTATGATCAAGATCAAGACTAGATTAAGATCGTGTTTAGTTTTGTCAAGAGTAGCCCAGCAGGGCTACTCTTGAATTCAATCAAGATTAGATTCGATCTTAAGATCAAGATTAGATTAAGACTTGTAGATGGTACCCCCGACGCAATCTAGTCTTGATCTTGATCTAATCTTAACTTTAAGATGTCTTAATATAGAGATGTATTTCCTAACGCCGTTATCTATGGGTACCAACATGACAACCACGACAACTGAATTATTAAAACTAATATATCACGTGATTTCACCGTATTTCCACATTTTTTATAAATCTAATATCAATTTCTGATTAAATGAAATGAAAATGATATTATATAATGATCTATAACAGTGCAATTAATTTATAAAAAATATTTTTTAAAACCTATGCATTGACACTATTTTTGTCTATGACATATTTTGCTATTGTCTATTATTATCTCACTGACACTGACAGTTATCAATGTTTGTTATGCGATGTTTTAGTTTGTTGTTTTTGCAGAAGTATAGGCGAATTCATTATATTAAAATGATCAGAAAGTCACAAATTAAGGTAAGTATGAAATAAGAATTGTGGAAACAATCATTAATGTACTTTGTTACAAATATAATGCATTAAATAACATGTTTTGTTTATAGGTTTATTTGGACATTAACTAAAATGTTTTTCTACACAAGGATTAATGAATAATGTCTGCATATGATCGTCTACGAACTTTAAAGAGAAGCTCTTTTTTGTGTGATGAAGTAAAACAATTTATTTATTTGTTAACAAAGTATATGGCTAAATAGCCTTATTACACTACAATTACTTTAAAAAAAACAACAAACTTGGAACAAACACAATCAACATATAAGAGACAATGAATACAACATGACAATAGAAACTACTGGATATTCTCAACAGAAAGCATGAACCTTTGAATAAACCCGCTCACAGCACATTTGCTCATGGTGTACTCTGAATAGTTGAAATCAACTTCACAGTGATAATTCCCTATTACATGGAGTCAATTCATTGATGAATAATAGCTATAATTGGACGATGATCCTGTAGCATAGAACAATGCCTGACTTTTGGTGCTACAACTAGGGAAAATACAGTTGAGTAGGAATAAGTTGAATAAATTTTGATTTATAAAGTCTTGAACCATTCTCAAATAAATGTTGTATACTTATATGTTTTTAATTATTACCTTTATCATGAATCAATGAAAGAAACAAATATAAGGAACGGATGAAAGAAACTTACAGAGCATGCAAGAAAGAAGTGCGAGAGTGTCAGTTGTACATGAAAGTTGCAGAATGAATGGGATGAAAATGAATGTGACTAAGACGAAAGTGCTGGTGTTTGAAAGAGAGATTGATAGAACAATGTGTGAAATAAAGGTTGGAAATGAATGTTTGGAGCAAGTGGACGAATATGTATGTTTGCGATGGATGGTAGATACGAAAGAGATATTGAAAAAAGAAAAGTGAACGGTGCACTTCGATCTAATAGCAATGTCTCGAACATGGCTAAAATGCTGGTGCACAACGCCATCCTCGCACCGATACTTATGTATGCAAGCGAAACTTGGATATGGCTGAAGAAGGACGAAAGTGGAATAAATGCAGTGGAGATGCGAACACTGAGAAGAACGGTAGGTAAAACATTGCAAGATAGAATAAGAAATGAGGATATATGAAGAATGAGTGGATGCAAGAAGAGTGTTGTTGATAGAATGCGTGTAAATAAATTGAGATGGTTTGGTCATGTAGAGCAAATGGATGGTGTAAGATTGACGAAGAAGGTATATTTATCTGAAAGAGAGGGTGTGAGAAAGCACGGACGTCCAAGAACCTTGTGGATCAAATACTCAAGGGCGGTCGCATGTTAAGTAAGGAATCGGCGTGCATGTATGAGAAACTGGATGAATGTAGAGGAAGCGAAAGAAGTATGTAAGGAAAGATCAATATGGCGTTCCGTTCTCTCTGCCTACCCCACCCAGGACACTGCGTGAAGGTAAAGGACAGGATATATCATGAATTTATATATTATAGGCAGAATGAATGGAGCCCCACGGAATATCTGGTTTATATGGTGAGGCAATTAAATTCTATTATGTGTGTTAATGAATGTGTATTACAGAGATAGAAGAAGTATTTTAAAGGTTTATTTGAATGAGAATATAAGGAAATTGGATGAATTATTGTGATACATGTCTGACTTGTGAATGCAACCTTTAGAAAGATGGATGTTGAATTGAATTAAACTCGGGTCAATGCATTGATGTATGCAGATGATGTGTACATTCTAGGCTACAATAATAATAATAACGTTCTTCGTCGTTCGAGTTCGTCGGTAGCCTGGAGGTAGAGTCTCGGCCTCGTGAACATGGGGTCCGTGGTTCGATACCAGGTGCCGGCAAACTCCCCTTTCACGACACAAGCTTTTAGTAGCTTACTGTGAAAGGTGTATAAGGTTGTATTTGGGTTTATTACAAAAACCCAGATATAGCTTTTTTAAAAAAAAAAAAAAAATAACAACAAACTTTATTGTGCAGAATATGATAACAGGAATTATATACAACATGCATGAAAAAATCTGTACAATGGGCGAGTTTATCGCAGAGTTGCGATATCTTCCAACTAACCCAAATAAAATAAAATATATAAAAATGAAATAAAATAAAATACATACCTACATGAAATGAAATAAAATAAAATAGATAGATATATGCACTTGGACTCTGCGCTTCGTCACACCCCCTCTTTCAGATACACACATCATCTACTTCATCCTTTCATCGTGCATTCGCTCATCATATCTTTGTTAACACACATTCCTCTCACATCCGCTCACTCTCCTGATATCCTCATTCTTCACTCTATCTCGCAACGTTTTACCAACCATTCTTCTCAGTGAACGCATCTCCACAGCATTTATTCCACTCTCGTCCTTTTTCAACCACGTCCAAGTTTCGCTTATAAACATAAGTGTCGGTAACAGAATGGTATTGTGCACCAGCATTTTTGCCATGTTTGACACGATGAATCAAAAATATTCCAGTTTTATAAGAATTTAATTGACAACAATGATAAAGGCAAAAAAAAACATAAATTTCAAAATATAATGTTTATTTATCTCAAATAATTAAATAATAAACAGTTAACATATATATAAGGAATGTAGTGTTCATCACCTAGAGACTAATTTATTTTTAAAAGACATAAACGATGAGCTGGTGCGGATTGTAGAGGGAAGCTGGTTCCAAAGTCTAGCGGTGTGAATGCTAAAAGATGAAAAGTAGAAATCAGAGTGATGTGAGGGAATCAAGAGCAATCTATTGTTCTCCGACCTAAGTGAAAGGCCACGCACCGCTCCAAATTGGAATCTTTATTTATGAATTCTTGAAATATTCGTATAATTTTTGCTTTGTTGTTGTTTTTTGTTTTTGTGACATTTGGCATTTTATTTTCTCCTTCTCAAACTTTTTATGTGACAGATGTGTAGTTTCAATTGTTTATTGAATGAACTTTGATTGATACCATGAATTTTGACTGTTTTATCTGAGAATTCTTCATTATTAATTTTAACGTTTGACTAATATTGTGTATTTCTTCTTTTATTAATTGCTCAATGCAATTATTTTTATGGTATTTTGATATTTATTTTTTTAAAAGTGTAATGATACTATCTTACATTTTATACATTTTTAATTGCTTTTTATTTTTATATAGTATTAATTGTTGTTTGAATTTTTAATACCATTTTATAAAAGCTTTAAGCTGTATATATGTGTAGTAAATAAATATGTATAATAATAAATAAATAGAGTTTTGTCGATGGGACAGAGCTCAGCGAGGCATAGATGTGCTGCACCGCTCAAGGCTTTATGAACCGTGAGGTACAGTTTGAAGTCTACTCTCTTTGGGACTCTCATCCAATGTAGCTCCTTAAACAGTGGTGTGATGTGTCAGTGCTTATTGTCTCTGTAAATGGTCCCATCAGCACCATTAAAGGTTATCTGGAGACGGTTGAGAATGATTCCAAGAATATTTTAACTAAATAATATCCGAATATAACCTGTAAACGAAACATATTATTTAATAAGGGGAAATAATGTATTATTGTGTAACACACGCAAAAAGTATTTAGAATTTATTCTCCATTCATCTCTATTTTATGCTAGTCAACATTTAAGAAAGGGACTCCCACCATTTACCCCTGGATGTTTCAAGAACATCAGTTTTCATATCATCCAATTTCTGCTAGCCTCTTTACTACTACCATTACTATAGACATAACATAACATACATAGATATTTCACAGAGATCGAGCTAGTCCCAAACTTAGATGAATCTTGTGTTATGGGTACTAACGCGACGATACACACATTTACAATGCACTAAACACATATACTTGTAACACCCAGACCCAGGACAATTTGAAAAAGGTCATTCCTCAATCTGCCCTGGCCGGAATCGAACCCGGGACCTCGTGACTCAAAGGCAAGAGCGTTACCTCCGCACCACACCGGCCAACTACACCGTTATAGCATATCTCACAACTGGGGTGGCAAGCAGAGCAGCTGCATGTAATAAACTTCCAAGGTGTCCTCTTTGTTCCAACAAAAAATTAAAACATTCAGGATGGATGGGACATTAGTCTCTTCAATTCGGTGAATTTCTGCTATAGGTTATCCAATAGCATCCAGTTAGAGAATATACCTATATTGATGATCCATAGTCCATACCGTTGATATATACCCATCGTTGTATTTATTTTTATTATCTTTCACTGTACACTGTTACAAGATATCGTGGGGCATTCGGATATGAACTAGGGGAGGGGTACAGATTAAACTTAATTATGATTTATTTTCTGCATAGTTGAATTTCACGGGCGAGATTCATTCCCTTGTCCCAATATTGCCATCTGAGCACTTCTATAATATCTTGTAACGGTATACAGTGAACGATAATAATAATAAAAAATACAACTATGATCATCAATTTATATCTTCTCTTAATGGGTACTACTGGATAACTTATTATAGAAATTAACCTTTAATTCTATGTACGTACCACAATTCATGTCCTTATTTGATCCATATAGGTGTTTCTTGGTCCGCATTTACATTTGTGCCTATTGTCTTGCCCTTCTCCATGGTGATGAGCACACCTGGGTGCCTGTTGTTATGGCCAATCCAGTTGAGTCGTTGTTGAACAATAATGTAGTTTTGAAATAATATTTTTCACTCATCTTCTTATAGCCCGCTAGACTTGATTCAGAGGGGGTGCGAATCCATGTTTTTGCGTCGTCTGTTACAGGATGGAGGCCTTGTATATCTCCAATGAATGAGAATATAGGACAGTAGTCAGATAAACAACACATACACTGTTCACGACATAATTCCACTATGCATTATTCGTTTTAAAACTAGTCTCACAGTAAAACTTCAAAACAAGCGACTCAGAAAAAACTAACAATCAACACCAAATTTTATTTGCGTAAAAAACACAGCAAGATAGAAAAATAGTATTAGAAATATACTAAAATAAATATTATTCTAAAAAATAAACAAACTTGCGTTGTAAAAAGATGGAAAAACTATGGAAAAAGACTTTTAGATTGCTAAAATGCACCTCCACAGCAATCTTAAGTTTTGACAGTTGTTAGATTGTGTTTTAAGACGTCTATTAAGATTTGACCTTGGCAATGTTGTGTCAAGAGTACCGATTTCATACAAATGTTAAGATCGTAACGAATTTTTAAGACATCAAACTAGATCTGTCTAAAAGTTAAGATTTAGACCGTGTTCAAAAGTACCAATTCGCCATTTTAAGATGCAAACAAGATTAGATCGCATTTAGATTGTGTCGGGAGTAGGGCTGCTGCTGTCTTTTCATGGATTGCTGCACAGCGCATACAACAACACCCATAGTCCTACATGGTGCTAAATCTTCTCTGCATTCTTTGCAAATAAAATAATATAATTCTACAATTTTACATCGTGCTTTATGAATTTTATCAGAAAAATAAAATAAGTAAAATATTGCCTCGATCCGTGGAGTCTTCGGCAAGGAATGAATACCTATCCCACTCTTTTCAGTAAGATTTCGAGAGTCCTGTGAGTGGTAGATATTCGAAAAACATCACATATTAAGACATTTTACACCTTCAATTCAGCGAAAAAGTATGCCTACCATTCTGAATGTCTAAAACCTTTAATTGGCACGGACAGGACGACATGTTGCATGTCTATTGCATGTGGTTGGTTCACTGAGTACCCCAGTTGTGTGAAATGTCGTGATGGTATGAATAAATGAATGGATAATTGAAAAAAAAAACACAATATGTAGTTAACTTCCAAATAACTTTTATTAATAATTGCTTACTGTTATAATTGATTCACATGTACCTACTTTAAGAAACATAAAATTTTAGTGAATAATCTAGCATTTTTGCTCTTCTCTGATTTGGGTTTTCTGTGGTTTCCCCATTTCGCAATAAGGTAAATACCGGAGAAGTTAGATATTTATATTTTTCTTAAATTATTCTCTCGTGAATCCGTCCACAGCGGTTCACTTTCCAATAGTTTTTTATCAATGAATTATAATTACTTTCTTATCAACACGGGCTTCTCCCAACTTTCTTTTGTTCAAATCCTATAAATACTGTTTGTCTCTGTATCTTATTTCACTTTTTACTAATCGCCTGATGATGGAGTCGAGAGTCTCCGAATACTAGTACGCGAAGTTAATAAAAGTCATTTGGAAGTTAACTACATATTGTGTTTTTTTTTTTCAATTATCTTGAAATGGACTTCCAACAAGTACCTTCGGTCAACAACATTAATGTTTTAATAAATGAATGATTACGTCACATAGATCACATTTAAATTTAAAACCTCTGGAATTTTTTTCTTCGATCAGTCAGACGTCAGACGTTTCGTATATCTTCAGACGGTTTCTGTCGTTACTGCATTCAAGTATTATTGGCGTCAGAAATATAATATAGGATACAATGACTTACACAGCATAATATCAGTTATCTTACACTTATTGCTCAGTGGTCCGATTACAGTCGTTATTACGATCAAGTGTTAAGTACACTACCTTTTATTGTTATGAGTAAATAAATAAAACCTTTATTTTATTTCATACTAGTCTATTATACCTACCTAGCGTCTTGAAATTTTATTTACACAATAAAACCTCATGTTTTATTGAATTTCTAAGAAAAATTAAGTAAACGAAATATAGCACTTGAAACCTGGTTAAACGAAGTATAAATTAATACACCTAGTAGTCTTTGGTAGTTTTTTTTAATCCAAGCATTCTGTACAATGAAAATTTATCGTTTTTTTAGATTCTAGATTTTAAATTAGCATATTTTATTTTCATTTTTGTTCCAATTTTGTATATTATTATTAACAGTGATTTTACCCCGTGTAGAGCTCGGTAAAAAATGGGTCTCTAAGAACTATTCTAGTGTCATGGAAAAGGCAGGAATCCGTAAAACCTCAGGTTTAAGATAATTAAAAACTTAAATTCAACGATGAGGCATGCTGCTCATCCGGAATGTCTTATTTTTAATTGTTACCAAGAGTACAATCTGCAGGTTTATTACTTGCTACGCCACTTGTGGGATACGTCGTGATGGTATAGTAGTAGTAGTTCTTGATGATGATTTTTTTTTTATTATTACATTTTTACAGGGATACACACAGATGATGATGATGATTGATAATTTCTTCAGCGCCGTTTAATGGAGAATCTATCTCAAGAGCGCGGATAGCTCTGATGGAAGATCAATGTCTTCAGTTTGCTCTTGGATGATATTTTCTTTGTTTGTGTGTGCATGAGTACATTGATAGTTCTTGAAACCTATTTTGAAATGTCAATCTATTTGTTCAGAATTCATAAAAGTTGTAAAAAAGTATACAAAAATATTGCGGTGACAATATTGAAAATAAAGTATTTTTACCTAATCTCTAAATTACAGATATGAGATGGTAGATATTTTTTTTCCAATCTGAATTCGAGTTTTATTGGAAGTATTGAACAGAATTAATATTTACAGAACAAACATCATTAATACAATTTGCTCATGGTAAGTGATATCTTCATGATTCATTTAATTTATGGTTTGTTTACGATGTTATAATGAGGTTGCATTATTCATAATACTAGAATTTTACTAGCTATATACCCCCCTCCCTTAGATAGGAAGATCCATAGTCATTTATCGAAAAACTTACAAATAAAATTTAACATATCTACGTATTTTTCAACATATTATTTACCTACTTAAATTGGAAGATGAAATATCACATATTTTAAGAAATGCTTTCACATTTTTTTTTAAACATATATCTGGGTTTTTTGTTATACCTAAACCCAAATACAACTTTATACACCTTTCACAGTAAGCTAAAAGCTTGTATCATGAAAGGGGATTTCTATTAATTTTTTTTATATTATTAATTATACCTTTGATACTCCTTCTTCGCAATGAACTTTGATTCTTCTTCGAGTACTTATTTCATAATCGTTAATTTTTAATAAATTCAATAAGATTTCTCCATGAAACTTCGGTTGACAACATTAACTGCAATGAAATATTCTTAGATTATTAAATGAGAAAATGCAATTGTATTATTCAAAAATATATTCAATGTATACAATACTTTACATGCAGAATTAGTTTACCTGTCACCTGTGTAACGAGTATGTCTAATTATGGTGGATAAACAAAAATACCTATATGTGAATAGACTAAAATATTTCTATGATTATATATGTAGGTAGGTACATTAAATTCCTATATATAATTATGAAAGCTATACTTACTTTATACAGATTATGCTTGTACCTATGTACTAAAAGATAATAATTTATTAATCGGCTATGACGCCGTTATTTCCTTTGATTAATGTACAGAGGCGATACAGTTTTTTTATCATCATAATAAAATGAACAAAGACAATGAATTTCATTATACACGTTATATGGTGGTAAATATTATTTTAATTACGTACTTCTAATTTTGTATCAATTATCAATTTTATAATTTATTTAGTTTAATTTTTGTTATTTATAAACGAGTGATTTATTTAAATAGAAGCGAATAAAATTTAGTTTATGAACGTAATGGAGAAAGGTGTTTGACGGCCATAATGTATATAGAATAATTTGAAAAAAATGTCATATTGTTAAATCATTTCAAGATTAACAATGAAGAAAGAATAGGCACTTCAGTAAATTGTTTTTCAGTACTTTATACTGGATACTTTTAGCGTACATTGAGATTATTAGAGGCAAAGAAGCGAATTTTAATGTAAGCATTGTTGTCAGCAATAAACAGTTTCATTATATATTTTAAAATAGGTACGTTAATTTATACCAAAAAAATATACCACTGAATCATTATATTTGGGTAAGTTAAAAATACTCACCAGATCCAGTACGTCTAGGTATAAAAACCTTAAAACTTGGACATGGTTGAAGAAGGACGATAGTAAAATTAACGCTGTAGAGATACGATCACTGAGAAGAAGACTCAGAAAACGCGAAATGCTGGTTTTTTGATGATTTTTATATTTTTTTAATCATGTTAAATAATGTTACGTATTCACGGAAAAAATATATGTTATAGATCAATTCTTTCTCTATGGAATGCTAATGTTTTGAGTTTGGATATTTTTTTTATTTTTTTGATAAAAATTCCGAAAAAAATATCAATTTTTCATTTTTGAATCACTTTGCTTGAATACCGGGTGGAACAGCGACATAATTTTTTTTTGTAATAATGCCTAATAATATTTTGCAGTGAAATGTCATGTAAAATTTTCAATAAATATTAAAATCAGCTTTAAAATTAAAAAAAACCTTCAATTGAGGAACAATTCATATTTGTATGAAGTCTTTATTTTTGTTCAAAGAAAGAGAGAGACTTATGCTATATCTATTCGTGTATGAAAGGAAATGACTGCAGTCGGGTCCAAACCGGCTAACAGTGCGGACGTGAGGTCTGTGCTGATTTTTTTTGTAATTTATTATTACTTTATATGCTGCTGGTAAATAATCTCACATCGAGTATATAAATCGGACTACATAAATACTACACTACTGACCATATCTTCTGGAAAAATATATTTTTTAGACGAATATAATCGTGAAATTCTTGTTTTAGATGTTTCATGATTTTTTTTTTATTTTTATATATTTATCGGATACGCATACGGTATATTTTTTACAATTATTACACATATCTTTTAAAATTACTTAATTATCAATTTTAAAGGCTTACCCATATTCATTTTTATGAAAATATTTATATATAAAATAATAATAATTATTACCTAAAACACCAATAGTTCGTGGCAGAGACGCGATGTCTTCCAATCAAACTATAATATAAAGTATTGCGTAGGTAATTACGATTTCCGCCAAGTAGGTGTGTAAGATTTATAAGTTATTCATTCATACCTTCACACCACTTCCCACAAATGAGGTAGCCAGCGGATTAAACGCACGTAATAAGTATATAAACCAATAGAAGTTAAGACATTCAGGAGTGATGGCATACCTCATCGCTGAAAAGAATTTAAGTTGCACTATTTTTTTATTATAAAAAAAAATAACTTTTTGTGTTTTAACATAAGAACATAACGATTTTTTGAACAAAATTTAATGTCCTATGATGTACCTACATACTTGATAAAAAAAAAACCTAAAGTTTTTTGAAAAATACAAAAAACATTTTGTCAAAAATTGTTACCAGCAGTGTAGCTACATGTAAAACGTGCCTGTACTATATATAAGTAAGTAAGTAATATTATTACAACGCAATGCGTAGAGATGACCAGTGTGAGCTCACTATACCAACTATAGGTACCTACATACTTATAGTAGGTATCTATACGATTCATAATATTTTGTTTAGAGAAGCTATTATTATTATTCTTATTTTGTTAGATGTGTTTACCATGCCGTACGCACGAGAGGGTGTGTGTGTGTGTGTGTAAGCGCTAACCTCTCCCCTCCCTTCCCACTTCATCCCCAATAGAGTACCTACACTGGTCGGAATATTAGTCTAGTATCAAAGTTCAAAGTGACACTGATATAATAATAATAATAACTGCACCTGTACACTGCAGATCTGGATGATGATCACTCGAGACATGCATGCATATAAACAAATAAGATAATGTATAGGTACCTACTCTAACTATCCCATACAACTTTACATTGTTGTATGAGTATTGGTTTTTTTTTACTTTCGGCACAAATTAGTTCTACATGTTATACGCTGATTAGTTCATGTTATTCTCTGAAGAAGTAAGGATCTTTCAAATTTGTTGGTGATTTTTTTGAGACTACAGTTTGAGATTTTTTTTGAGAGTACGGAGACAACGTTTGAGACTACTTAGTGATTCAATACAAGTTGTGTGATGTAAGTATATTTCAGGTATTTTTATTATTTATAATTTTTTTCCAAAATAAATAGTATAGTATCAATAGTATATAGTACAGTGCAGCATAGTAAAGTATAGCATGTAGGTATAGTATACCATAGCATACCATACTATAACGACCATGGTATTGGATGATAGCTGATCTCTGAAAGATTAACATTTTTCCAACTTTATATATGTAGTTATTGTCTGTTTTGTGCTTATATAAAATTATATAAAATTAAAATAAAATAAAATAGCATAGCAAAGTATAGTATTTTTACACATTTCTTTTACTGGATTTACTACTAAACGCTTTGTCCGATTTTTTGCTTGTGCGACAAATCATGGTGGATGACCGTATGTAATTTAATTTATTAGAAGCAATTGGTATTCACTTTTACATAATATATATTTTATATATATTTTCAGTAACCGAATAAGTATGGGTAATAAAAGGAAGTTTCTAGGAAAAGTCAATCAACGAAGACGATATTTGGGTAAATTATTAGGTGAACGAAATAGGTTAGTACATACTAATCAAAATATCTGGTCGTGGTATACGATATCCGTATAGAAAAAAATAATTCGATTGTAATTTACACGTATACTGTTTTAGATGTTTGCTAAGCGATTCTTTTGAAAATCGACATTATATATCTGATATCGCATTATCGAATGTCAACTTAACATATCAAAGATCTGACATGGCATCGTCTAGTATGGAGAAAAATATTATTCAAGAACCTGACATTTCATCGCCACGTTTTGAGGGAAATTTCCAAAAAAATGTGTATGTAAATAAAAAATTCAATCAGTTATACGATTATCTTTATATTATAAATTAAACATTACCAAAAAAAATTTCTATTCAAAATATTTTTAGACACGAATCAGAAGAGATTTTCAATATGGAAAATGATCAATGTAAAAATATTGATCTTGAAACTACAACGTAAGTATGCGAGCCAAGAATTTATTCATTCTCAAAAATTTATTCATAATCATATTACACTTTTTTTTTAAATGTATAGATGTTTTTGTAAATTATGTCAAAATACATACATGATGTGAATAGACCTCATAAAAGAACACATTATATTATAAATGTGAAAAATACTCTCATGGTTTTTGATGGTATCTACAAATGTTTTAGATGTCTGCCGGGGGAATCTTTTGGAGATCGTCATCATATATCTGAAATCGTATTATCTAATGTCAATAAAACTTATCAAGGATCTGACATAGCATCATCTAGTATGGAGAAAAACATTTTTCAAGAACCTGATATTACATCACCTGGTTTTGATGAAAATTATCAAGAATATGATAATACGTTATCAATTATTGAGAATGATCAAAGAGTACACGCATCTAAATCTTCAATGTCTGATAACACCATGTATGTAAATATTAATAATAAACTAGACAACTTATTTATGATGCGCCGTTTTGTGGAAAAATCACCGCAAAATAAATATAAACTTTCAATAAGTACTAATACGATAACCTATATAAACTTTATATTGTAAATTAAACATTCCCAAATAATTTTTCTCTTCAAATTTATTGTAGACACGAATCAGAAGAGGTTTTCAATATGGAATATGATGAATGTGAAAATATTAATCTTGAAACTACAACGTGAGTAATACCTGCCAACTATTTACTATACCATCACGGAATATCCCACAAGTGGGGTAGCCAGCAGACCAGCTGCATATAAAACATGCAAGCTGTCTTCATTTTTCTATAATTCTGCTCTCGAGTTATATATGTTTTTGATATCGTGTATTTTTTTAGGTCTATTCAAAACATCCACGACGGATTAAATATCGATAGACGCATTGTCAACATAGGCCATTTTTTAAAGGAACTAATGAAAGTATCAAGCCATGGGCCCTTTCAATGTGGTTTGACAAACATTAAAATCAAATCTGAAGTACGAATAGGGCTCATCTCGAAAATAACGCTATTAGATATAATGTCAACTTCGAAAAATATGATAGTGAATTGATAGTATTTTTTTATTATTGATAATTAAAAAAATGTAGACTAGGTGAAATTATGACATAAAATAAATCACAAACATGTATACAACGAATAATAGTAGATTTATCTAAAATATGGAGTTTACAATATAAATACCAACAAACTGTTAAATTGTTCGAGAGGATTTCAAAAATATATTTGAATTGACAATATTATTCTCAGAGTAACGCCGGCTATATGCACATGTTGCTTCTTTTTAGCTATGAATATTTTGGACTAAGCAGTGTTTTTATTATTATTATTATCGTTGACCTTAGACTAAACAGCTGAGAAAATAATAATATTGTCAGCCGAACGTCGCTGCATTGAGATGTAGGTATTATTATTACTATTATGTTTTCACACATACCACTTATCATAATGCACACATTGCACACACAGATGCAATAAGCACGTTGTCTAATTGGTGAATTACGCGGAATAGTTTTATTATATACTAAACGCCATTTTACCTATTCATGATATTTTATTTGAGTTATGAAGTTAATAAAAGTCATTTGGAAGTTAACTACATATTGTGTTTTTTTTTTTCAATTATCTTGAAATGGACTTCCAACAAGTACCTTCGGTCAACAACATTAATGTTTTAATAAATGAATGATTACGTCACATAGATCACATTTAAATTTAAAACCTCTGGAATTTTTTTCTTCGATCAGTCAGACGTCAGACGTTTCGTATATCTTCAGACGGTTTCTGTCGTTACTGCATTCAAGTATTATTGGCGTCAGAAATATAATATAGGATACAATGACTTACACAGCATAATATCAGTTATCTTACACTTATTGCTCAGTGGTCCGATTACAGTCGTTATTACGATCAAGTGTTAAGTACACTACCTTTTATTGTTATGAGTAAATAAATAAAACCTTTATTTTATTTCATACTAGTCTATTATACCTACCTAGCGTCTTGAAATTTTATTTACACAATAAAACCTCATGTTTTATTGAATTTCTAAGAAAAATTAAGTAAACGAAATATAGCACTTGAAACCTGGTTAAACGAAGTATAAATTAATACACCTAGTAGTCTTTGGTAGTTTTTTTTAATCCAAGCATTCTGTACAATGAAAATTTATCGTTTTTTTAGATTCTAGATTTTAAATTAGCATATTTTATTTTCATTTTTGTTCCAATTTTGTATATTATTATTAACAGTGATTTTACCCCGTGTAGAGCTCGGTAAAAAATGGGTCTCTAAGAACTATTCTAGTGTCATGGAAAAGGCAGGAATCCGTAAAACCTCAGGTTTAAGATAATTAAAAACTTAAATTCAACGATGAGGCATGCTGCTCATCCGGAATGTCTTATTTTTAATTGTTACCAAGAGTACAATCTGCAGGTTTATTACTTGCTACGCCACTTGTGGGATACGTCGTGATGGTATAGTAGTAGTAGTTCTTGATGATGATTTTTTTTTTATTATTACATTTTTACAGGGATACACACAGATGATGATGATGATTGATAATTTCTTCAGCGCCGTTTAATGGAGAATCTATCTCAAGAGCGCGGATAGCTCTGATGGAAGATCAATGTCTTCAGTTTGCTCTTGGATGATATTTTCTTTGTTTGTGTGTGCATGAGTACATTGATAGTTCTTGAAACCTATTTTGAAATGTCAATCTATTTGTTCAGAATTCATAAAAGTTGTAAAAAAGTATACAAAAATATTGCGGTGACAATATTGAAAATAAAGTATTTTTACCTAATCTCTAAATTACAGATATGAGATGGTAGATATTTTTTTTCCAATCTGAATTCGAGTTTTATTGGAAGTATTGAACAGAATTAATATTTACAGAACAAACATCATTAATACAATTTGCTCATGGTAAGTGATATCTTCATGATTCATTTAATTTATGGTTTGTTTACGATGTTATAATGAGGTTGCATTATTCATAATACTAGAATTTTACTAGCTATATACCCCCCTCCCTTAGATAGGAAGATCCATAGTCATTTATCGAAAAACTTACAAATAAAATTTAACATATCTACGTATTTTTCAACATATTATTTACCTACTTAAATTGGAAGATGAAATATCACATATTTTAAGAAATGCTTTCACATTTTTTTTTAAACATATATCTGGGTTTTTTGTTATACCTAAACCCAAATACAACTTTATACACCTTTCACAGTAAGCTAAAAGCTTGTATCATGAAAGGGGATTTCTATTAATTTTTTTTATATTATTAATTATACCTTTGATACTCCTTCTTCGCAATGAACTTTGATTCTTCTTCGAGTACTTATTTCATAATCGTTAATTTTTAATAAATTCAATAAGATTTCTCCATGAAACTTCGGTTGACAACATTAACTGCAATGAAATATTCTTAGATTATTAAATGAGAAAATGCAATTGTATTATTCAAAAATATATTCAATGTATACAATACTTTACATGCAGAATTAGTTTACCTGTCACCTGTGTAACGAGTATGTCTAATTATGGTGGATAAACAAAAATACCTATATGTGAATAGACTAAAATATTTCTATGATTATATATGTAGGTAGGTACATTAAATTCCTATATATAATTATGAAAGCTATACTTACTTTATACAGATTATGCTTGTACCTATGTACTAAAAGATAATAATTTATTAATCGGCTATGACGCCGTTATTTCCTTTGATTAATGTACAGAGGCGATACAGTTTTTTTATCATCATAATAAAATGAACAAAGACAATGAATTTCATTATACACGTTATATGGTGGTAAATATTATTTTAATTACGTACTTCTAATTTTGTATCAATTATCAATTTTATAATTTATTTAGTTTAATTTTTGTTATTTATAAACGAGTGATTTATTTAAATAGAAGCGAATAAAATTTAGTTTATGAACGTAATGGAGAAAGGTGTTTGACGGCCATAATGTATATAGAATAATTTGAAAAAAATGTCATATTGTTAAATCATTTCAAGATTAACAATGAAGAAAGAATAGGCACTTCAGTAAATTGTTTTTCAGTACTTTATACTGGATACTTTTAGCGTACATTGAGATTATTAGAGGCAAAGAAGCGAATTTTAATGTAAGCATTGTTGTCAGCAATAAACAGTTTCATTATATATTTTAAAATAGGTACGTTAATTTATACCAAAAAAATATACCACTGAATCATTATATTTGGGTAAGTTAAAAATACTCACCAGATCCAGTACGTCTAGGTATAAAAACCTTAAAACTTGGACATGGTTGAAGAAGGACGATAGTAAAATTAACGCTGTAGAGATACGATCACTGAGAAGAATGATTTGTAAAATTTTGCGAGATAGAGTGAAGAATGAGGATATCAGTATAATGAGCGGATGCGATAAGAGTATTGTAAATAGAACGCGTGTAAATAGATTACGATGGTTTAGACATGTGGAGCGAATGGACAATGAAAGGATGACGAAGAGGGTATATTTATCTGCATATTAATCCTATTCGTCAACTATGTAGTCTGTAAACGGAAGCGGTAGTGCAAATAAAATAAAAGAAGAAGAAATACTGATGATTCTTATGTAGGTGCTATGAAGAAATTTTGTGTATGTACATACTATCACCAAACAACAAAATAACAATAATATGTATTATGAGAGAATATACGACGTAGAATACCTACTGCTATAGTCGCATCATTGTCATTGTATACTGACTCTGACTGCCAGTAAGTTGTACTGGTACTTACCTATTTTAGTTCCACTTACAACAGTCATAACACAAACCGTGATGGATCATCAAACTCGAGGTTTGCGACGAGAAAACGTCGTCGCATGAATGGCAGTTAGGATCAGTTTCATGAATCTACTTTAACTTTCAACTTAGTTTTATAAATCCAATGGTTAACTAATTGATTTCGTTTGTAGGCATTATAAAATAATTTTATATTCAAAACATGGCTCTTTGGGATATCCAGATTTTCTATTTCGTCCTAAAAATTTCCCTGAATTTTCTGTTGCTGGAATCTTCAGAAACTGAATTTATTCCTTTTCTATTATACTATGCCCCCATACCGCATCACAAGTGGGGTAGGTAGAGAGAACGGAACGCCATACAGATATTTCCTTACATATTTCTTTCGCATCCTCCATATTCATACATTCACGGCCATCACTGAAAATTTTATCTATACGTGGTTCAGCCACGTAGATCTCAGATGTCCGCGCTTTTTAACACTCCTTTTTGTTCTAGCTCAAGTAAACTCAATTCAACTTTAAATAACAGTTAATTTGACACCCTCTGAGTTTAGTCAATTATATATTTTTTATAAGTAGGATTAATACATAATAAGATTTTTTTATCTATCATTTAAGTTTACATATGTATGCCTTCAATGAAATTGTGTGTAATCAGTGGACAGTAAAGAATGAATAAATAAATAAATAAGTTTATCACTTTGACAGTTATGGCTCAGAATAAATGCTACTACTGAATGCTTGGCTTTATTATAAAAAGAAAAATGAATAAGAAAATCTTTAGAATTTATTTTTCATGATCATTTATTTTGAACTCTGCTAAGTGAGGTTGCTAAAATTTTCTCAGTCAGTATGAGAAACGATGACTGTTCCCATAACCACTGTATTTACTCTTTGTCTGGACTTTATAACCAAACGAAAAGTCTGGTAAACCGTCTCTGCAACATTTATGTTATTACCTTAGCATAACCATATTTAAACATAAGGAAGAATCATGCAGAAATTCGACTCGCTATTTTCATAATATACCTACATTTAAATCCCACGTTGGGCGCCAACTATAAACCAGTGACGTCATCGTCAGAAGGTAAAAATCCTTCCAAGTTAAAACAATAACTCTCACTCATTTTGTCGTATGACTTTTGTTACATTCTTGTGAGCGTGATTTAAATGTTTGAAAAAAACTTGTTGATATAACCTCAACAACACGAAACAGACTAGAGAGTACCAGAGTACCTACTGGAATGGAAATAACACAAAATTGATATTTTGAATGAAATAAATATATTTGGTATATTATTATTATTTGGAACACTTACAGCAAAGCAAGGAGACTTATCCTGTAAGCTATGGAGTGTTATGTAAAAGCAAGTGTTTGCAAAACTTCACATAGGTAGGTACCTACAAGATATCTAAAATTCAGCGATGAGGTAAAAATAATAACTGGATTTTTTTAGATGAGATTGATGGCTTCCTGATATTGTGGATTTGATGAGCGTGTGGATAAGATTTTGTGGAAAAACCACCGCAAGGGTCCATTTAAGAATCATAACATTTCCTGAACAAAAGGGTTTTTAGCCCTGCAGAACTAGCTTAAGTGTTTTTGGGAGATTTTTCAAAGAAGTAGTTTAAAGCTTTGTTTTTGTAATAAAAAAAATATTTAAAATATCTAAAGCAAATTTTGACATGTATTATTATTTAGGAATCTAATTACTCTCGTTCATTAAAATATCTCGTGTCTATTATTATTATTTCTTAATACTTAACTCAGTTTGACCAAAATTTTAACTTAACTTTAAAATTCTGCATTAAGGCAGCGTACCTAATATTGGCATGGAGAAAATAACATGCAGTTATACTGTTGGCTACCCCAGTCGTGGTATAAGACGTGATGGTATAAATTGATTGTAGTTCTGAATTCTTCCACCATCCATTTCACGTCTGTCTCACTCACTATACCTACCTACAACAGTGTCAAGCAATATAAGCATAGGTACCTACTGGTTCATAGTAATATGTATGAACCTATAAGTAGTTGGTAGGTACCTATCTAGTAGTTGTAGACTGGAGTATAGTATCCTTTGTATGACAAGCACAATGCGTAATGTCGCATATAAACCCTTTCTCTCTTTCTCTCGCTCGCAATATAGGTATGAAGTCATGATGCTTATTGTTATAGAGCAGTTTGACAGTGCGACAGTAATGGCTCAGAATAAATGCTACCACTGAATGCTTGGCTTTATTATAAAAAGGAAAATAAACAAATAATAATACATACATATAAATCAGATTTGATTGCGTGTTTAGCAGGATTTGTAGGTACTACACAAACATATTTGTGAGAGGTATAGAAGCAATGTCACATCGATCCATTTTTACCAATATTTAACTTTCTATGGAAGCAGAAATATCTGTATTTTCTCTGGTTACACTGTAATTTAATATAAACAATGTAAATCCACGGATTTTCTCCAAATTATAAAATTCACTTCTATATTAAAAAAAATAATAAATAATTTTTTTCTTTGTTTAATATGTTTGACGTGTAAAAGACTCACGCCGTGTACAAGTGGTAAATAAAATAAATAAATAAAATATACCTACCTTTTATAAATACTTCATCATCCTGACATACCCCACGAGTGATGTAGAAAGCGGACAGACTACATGTAGGTAATAAACATAAAAGTCGTCCTCGCCGTGTCAATATCTATAACCTAAGACGTTCAGGATGAATGATACACCTTATCGCTGAGCTGAAACTGAAGATGTTAAATGTCAAATGTTAAATACAAGATATTTTTTACGAATAGATGCGTTTTACAGGACACTCTAAAACCAGCAGAAAATAGAGAGTCCAATTCTAAGCCTGGGACTACTCAATTTAATATCCATTTAATAGTAATTAGGTATATTAAATTACATAAGTATATTATTAGTGATAATACTGTTATGAAGTGAAAATGCATCCATTTTCTTTAAAATTTCCTCATTTCTTCTTAATATACTGAAGTATACGCTAAGACAACTTTTGTCATTGTTTCAAGATTCTCCCTCACGAATATGGAGTAAACGAGTATCTAGGGAACGACTCTGTTGGAACTGTGAAAGGTACAAGTTAAGAATAGGTACCTACTTATTATATAGGTAAGTATTATAATGTAGAAATGAAATTAATATCTGGTAAGACAGTATCCGGTAAATTAATTAATATTCGGTTTGATGCCAGATAGCCCTTGATATCTAAAAATTATGAAATCAGCATTTTACAAATAGTTTTACGAAATAATTTCGGATTCATTCAGAAACATGCGATAAGATAAATTATATCGTCCCTACACATTTACAACGGCGCGCGGCGTACGAAAATAAATCATAATTTTGACATTTCTTGAACTATTTATTAGGTATATTCTCTTGAAAATGTCAATCTAACTTGACGAAAGTACTCGACTTTCATTAAATTAATAGTGAAAAGTAAACAGTGTTTTGTGTTTATACGAATATGTAAGAAAATGTCTTTTCACAATGAGAACACACAAACCCAAGATCATTTGCTTATTGTGCCATTGAAATCAATTACTTAACAAAACAATATTAGATTCTACATTTTGAACACAATATATAAGATTAACAATAAAATTTAAATAAATCAATTATTATTATCATTATTAATAATTAGAAAGTTCAAACAACAACTGTGAGGCCACAATGAACCATTTTTTAAGTGTATTCATAAGAAAATACTCGCACATGGGTCATTTATATGCAACGATGCAGAAAGACACAAGCAGATTCACGACCCTAGACATCCCCTTCACGATCATCGGATGGTACCTCCAAGACTAGGATCGAGAAAAAGCTTCCTTAAAGTTACAAATTACCTTACTACCTCGTCAGAAAAGTGTAAAGAGGAATTGTGGAAGCAGGAACTTGGCGACAATCCATGGATGATGCCATCCGAAAGCGCAAACACCATGCATAGTCTGAGGTACCCCACGTGGAAGACACTGAACAGGCTAAGGGTTGGGGTGACTAGGTGCAAAAGTAACCAGCGGAGGTGGGGCTTTTTGGATGAGGAGGACACTAGCTGCGACTGCGGGGAGGTGCAGAGTGATTCTCATTTATTGCAATGCCCGCTGATGCGGAATGCATGTAATGAGAGTGACCTATTGATGGCGAATGACAAGGCGATATACGTCGCTGAATACTGGAGTGGCAAAATCTAAAGCCCGGACCCGAAAAGTAAGTAGTAGTAACGATGGTATTGAATATTAATACTATTGAATACTATTGGCTACCTATGTCATAATATAGAAAACTAGGTATCTAAGAACTTACTTTGAAAAACTATTTAACATTTTGAGGTCATCACTAACGTTATTATAGTGATCTAAATTTCTATAATTATGTGAATGTCTTTTTCAAACTAAACCTATCATAAGTAGTGTGGTTTTCTAGAAGATTGATGACCGATTCCGCTGGCTTCTCCACAAGTACACTAATTGCATATTGTAAGCATGCAAATATCCCCTTCGTGTCAATAAAGAATAGACATTCAGGAAGGGTAGGGTCCACATCGCTGAATTATAGATATTTATGCTGTGTTTTTATGGACGAATGAACATTTAGTATTCGGCCAAATATCTTTTTTCTACACTAATACATATTAGATATTAGGTATAAAGCTACCTTCTTGGTATTCAAACTAATTCTACCTTTAGGTGTACCCACGTAGATGCAAAGTTTGGAAGCTGATCGCCGCTTTGGGTCTCGAGATGAAAACTTTGAAGGTATAAACGCAATGCGGGATCTTTGGTTGGACTTTAAAGGGACTTAGCGCTGTATTATTAGTTGCCGCTTATTATTATTATGTAGTAGATATTATCAAAATCCTGTGTGGCATAAAAGTTCAAAAATTTATGCAATAAGAATGTGAAAATTGTTTGGTAGGTGGGTATATGGAAAAGTATTAGGTATAGTCCTACTTACTTACTTACTGCTAGCCCTCTTCTCTGCACTGCTGGATATAGGCCTCTTCAAAACTTTTTCACACTTTCCTATCAGGAGCAACACGATACATTGTCGAGGATATTGTCCAGGTGATGGGAAAACAGTATAGTCTAAAAGAAGAAATTACTTAGAGTGATTATCAACCCGTCATTTCCCAAGATGTTTCTTTGAATTATTCACTGTAGGGATTAATATCATCTTCACAAAATTTAAATGTCAGTTACGAGTACATTCGTGAATATCTTTATAAACTAATATTTTGAGAATGACCAATCACAATTAAGCCAAAAAGAGGTAAACTTTTTCTCAAGATTCTCAAAAGCTTGTATGACTTTTTTCTTTCATAATACATCATTTTTGTGCCAATTACATCAGACCTTTAGGAGTAGGTACAATTATAATAATAATAATAAAGACTATTTATATTTAGCGCCGTTTAATGATCCGTGACCATCTCAAGGGCGCCATGGCTTTTCTTGAAAAGCAGTGTTTTCAGCTTACTCCTGAACGTTGGAAATTGGAAAATATGACAGAATTGGTACATAATTCTTATGGATAGGTGTGATCTATTTCTATTCTGTTTTCCCGAGAGGGGCGTAGAAGGGCAAAAAAGTGTGAATCGTCTCTACCTGAATGTTAAAATATATTTGTTTCGTTTCCCTACTAAATCAAGTTTAAATAAAACTTTATATCATAGATATGGAATTTAAAGTTTTCATAATAGTTTGTCAATGGTATCGTTACACCAAAATCGCAATAGCGTGTTTTAAATTTAAGTAAGTAATATACATAGTCATTCAAGTAAATTTTGAAAATGTCTAGAAAATGTTACATAGTTAGTGCCTATAAAATAAGTGAAAGTGGAATTTGATTCTCAGAAACTTTGCTCGATAAGCTGAGAAGCTTTCACCATGTTACTATCTTTAAAAAAACTTAGTAAATAAGTTTTTTGAAGATGAAGGCTTTCTTTGTCTACTCTGAACGTATTAATAATGTATAGTTTTCCATTATCTTCGAAGAAAGGGTTTAGTGGCTGGTCAGATGTAAAATGTTCAATATTTAAAATTTGAATTTGGTTCAAGGGTCGCCTTATGTGAATAATGAACTAAATATTTTAGATTTCGTGAGTCCAGTGCTATATAGGTACATAGTAATAATAATAATATGTCATCATATTTCTATTATCTGAGCGTAAAATTTAAACAATGCTTCCTTCCTTCTATATCAAAATATCACCCTTTTTACGTGCATGAAATAAAAATGAACTGTTCTCCTCTTGATGGCTGAAGCCTGGAATGGAGGCGCCAAAGGGTGGTACAGCCAACTCCAGCTACCACCCTCGATCCATCCACAATAACGGAATCCTCCCCTCACTCCATCTCAATTTCACGAGTTTTCCCACCTCTGACCAAAACACCCTCCGTAGCACCGATATCGAACGAAAGCGCGCGGCTACAAAGCAATCTTAGTGGGGGATGATTTTTACTATAACGACTTTACAAGTTAATTGTCTGGCACTCAGTACAAGAGGCAATTCCAAGATCATAAACAACAAAACATCAAAGTACTAAATGGTCGGTTGCATTTTACACGGTGGCCTCGTGTTGTCTGTGTGTTTATTCTGCCACTTGTTGGATTCCAGACGGGATGTCTGGACGAGTTGAATTTTATTGACAGTGACATTGGCACAGTGAAGAAAAGTGAGTGTTTTTATTTATTACGAGGAATAAAATGTTGCGAATATTTTTACGAGGTTCCTTTGAATTGTTACGACGTCGTTTACGATTGTATTAATGGTTAGAATGAGCAATAGAGGTAGAATATCGGGGATATATTTTTCAGCTGATGCAGGTTTATATCTGAAGAATAAAAACCCCTGACAAACAGACATAAACCGTCCGTTGAATGTTTGTACAGAGTCTCACTTTATTCCTTGTTTGATTAATTTGTAAGCTTTTCATGTTCTACGACAACTATTTGTAGAGAGATGAGCTCTTTTATCACCTTCTTCTAATGCCATACAATGCCTACATTCACTGTTTTGTTATGTGGATCAAATTTGCCTTTTCACCCATTTTATAGAATAGTCATAACAATGAAATAACAAATGCCATCTACGCCTCCTTTGTCCGCTTCAACTTAGATTGCTAGTCTACGAGTTTCATTTATTCGATATGTATCAGAAATCGTTCTTCAGACCTAGTATTTGCTCGTAGAAACAGAATAATTCTCGACAGTAAAAGAAAGGAGAATAATATCGATAAAAATATATTAAATTATTAGAAATTGTTAAGTTGAAGGAAGCTACATTATATATATTATATATGTCTATATAGCCTGTCCGGACAGTAAATTCTCGTATAACTGTAATTGGTTTATTTACCTATTGATTTGACGGTAATGCTTTGGTGTTTTCTTAACATTATTACGAGCGTTTGGAGCCAAAAACTTTACTAATACAATTAATATTTTATATTATACGCGATTAAGGTTTCGACAGGGATGCTGTCATTCTCATGCGAAATATTTAAATAACGGTGCGTAAAATAAAATATTAGTTATATCTATTAGTAAATCTACGCCGTGGAGAGCCCGGCAAAGAATAGGAATCTCACTCTTTTCCGGAAGTTTTGAGCGTGTTCAGGTGTTCGGAAAGAAAACATTATGCATCTGAAATTCACCACACAATTGTGGAATATACCGTGGTGGTATAATAAGCAGTCAATGAGTAGTTTGACTTTTAGCTATTTTATTTCGACAAATTTTAAAATTTGCTTCAGTCGTATTTCAACGACGTGATTAGATGGAAGAAATCACTACATTGCGATAATCTTGCCACTGCATATCATATTAATGTTTTTTATTGTTTTTGTTAACACTGTTACATAATGGCGAAGTGCAAAAAGAATAAATAAGTGAATTATGATCCAAAAGAGTTAGAAAAATGAAATATAAATTACCTACCTATTGATGAAAAAGTTTTTCAGAAAATATTTTTTCACAGCTAGAATAAAGATTCAGAAACAAAATACGTGCTTCATATCTTCCTCTAAAACCACGCTATCAGTCACAACTTCATAATAATTATATACCTACTGATTTCTTTTTCATGCGGCAGAGAAAACTTTATAGTTAGCTTTACACCAGGCTAATGGTTGCAGCAGAATCTCCTAATAGCCTTAAATGAACTTCTATAATTTAAACCATTAGTCAATAATGTTGAATAAATTATGTGTGTATTTTGGTGTATTGTAGGTACATTCGCTGGATACCCCAAATTCTCATGATCTAAATGCAATCATATATTATTTAAGCAACATCACCTAATTAATATATCACTAAATTCATTCACTTTCTTATTTCTTAATTCTCAAATACTCAGGGACGTAACCACTTAACCTACACATAAACAATATACCTATATTTTTTTTATTACCCCATTAATATGTTTCACATAAAAGAATGTTAATATAATCCTATTTAATAGATTGTTCACCACTAAATACAAATCAAATGATCGTTTTGTCGATCGTAAAGAATTACACGGTAGTAAAATTGATATTAAAACACAATAAAAACGCTTTTATTGTGTGAGTTCTTATACATATTCGTGTATATTTTTTTTCAACAATTAAGTTGGAGTTAATAGCCATGACATAATTTTGACAGATTTGGGTCTGGTTGTTGACCTGATTGTGTGGCGTAGTCCTGAGTGTAGGTATAATCAAATTGCATAATTTTATTGTTGGTAATAAAGATTTTGATTACGTGTATAATGTAGAAATTTTAAATAAACAACAATTTGGATGTCGTAAATCCGTACCAGTTGTCTCTTTTTTGTAAAGAACTTTGAACGACAGAAGATTATGAAGATACGTATGATATAATTAAGTAAATAGTACGCTACATTAATGCATTAAAGTTGATATTTTTATGCATGGCTTAAATGTCTATGTAAGTTCCTTAGCCAATTGGCTACGTCAGTGGTTACCTAATGGCGATTTTGCTCAATTTTTTCGAGTTTTCAACTCAGAATTCTCAACAGATTGATGAAATAAGATGCTCTAGATACGTCTTTGAATTACACTCAATTATGATCAGACAACCATAGGTAAAGAAAATAGCACTACTCAGAGATTTCTATATCAATATTTTTTTTATCAAAGTTATAATTTCAAGACAATATTGTTTTACCTTGATCTTAATTTGATTTATTCCATATTTCGGCACTCCATTCTCATTTATTAAGTTAAATCAATTGTTTATACTTATTTAAATGTTTTGAAACTGTATGGCTTACTTCTTTCAGTAGCCTAAGTATGTAAGACACAAAACGTACTTATAGTCTTCGTTTTGTACCAAAACGGAGCCAACTGTCAGTTTTTAATTACATCGGTAGTATGTAAGCCTACGTCACCGTAATTTAGTGAAAACCTATGCGTTTTTGATTACGCGCCGTGATTTCTCGCGTCTACTTGAATTTTGCCGGCGTTTTGTTTTGATATTTTTGACAGATAGACGTATGGACATCTAGTAGGCAACAAGAAGAAATATTTAAGTGTTAAAATTGACAATATATTGTAAGTATTAAATTGATTTATTGATTTTATTTTATTTATACATTGTAAGTGTAGTGTCTTATTTACAAATATTTCTACAAAACAATAATGATACAAACATATTGTAAATAATGCACCAATAAACAACTTGTTGACATATAAATGCATGTATATATTAACAGCAAATGTGTGTGGCAGTATAATAATATAGTGTTAAATAATAAATTATTTAATAAATTGTTAAGTTTTTGTAAAAAAAACCATTGCAAAATAATATGTCTCAGTCTTAATATATTATTTGCATTAGGCATTTGATGTGGCAAGTGTTGTTTGCTGCTTTAGAATAGTTTCTTGATTCTGTAAAAAGGTTATTTTCGCAAATATTTGCATACTTCATCTAAAATTTTGTTTTACAGAATATGGCATCAGTTTATTTGTCAATGAGATTCTGGCGTCGGCGGCAATTGGCTGAAGATAGGATTCGCAGACGCAATCTGCGTGATATTTCAAATCCTCTGAATATTCCTCCGTCCCTATTTAAAGAGCAGTACCGTCTAACACAAGACTTATTTATATATTTGTGTGACAAAGTTAGGCCCCACACCCCAACAGCTAGGAGGTCTACTAAGACACCATTGGAGTTAAAGGTATCATACTCGCACTTACATCATCCATGTATCCATTCTCATCCACGAGAGAAGAAATAGGTACATTTTTCTTAATTCTTCATCTGTAAATATATTTCAGGTTCTAACTACTTTGTCATTTCTGGCATCTGGATCATACCAGAAATCAATTGGAGCAGATTGGAATGCCTGCTTCTCTCAAAAAACTGTCTCAATACACATTAACGAAATTGTGTCTGCAATAAATGTGATAATGCCAGAATTTATAAAGTTCCCATCGACTCGGATGGAGAGGGATAAAGTGAAACAAGGGTGTGTACTTATAAATATTTTTATTGAATACTGATATTACATACCTATTATCTCAAGCATGTAAACTAGATTCAATTATCAGCTCTTTGCCAACTCTTTTCATATATTCAAACAAGTTACGCTTATATTGTCTTTTCAGATTTCGTAACAAATTTGGCTTTCCTGGGGTAATAGGGTGCATTGATGGCACCCACGTTAAACTTATACGTCCATCTGTACATGAAGAAATATATTTTAACAGAAAAGGTTTTCATTCTATTAATGCAACGGTTGTAAGTATTGGTGTTTTCAACTGACACCATTAAACCTATTTATTTCCATATTAAAAGGCATGAAATTGTTGAAATGATTATAACATTAATTTTTGTATATTTTGACAGATATGTGATTCAGACTTAAAAGTAATAGCGATCAATGCAAAATTTGGAGGTTCGGCACACGACTCTTTTGTGTGGAGGATGATGAGTCTAAGAGCACACGTAGAATCAATATTCAACAGCAGAGAAACAACATGGCTGTTAGGTAGTATAATGAACAAATTCCGAGTGATACTTAAGTATTGAATTATAAATGTTCTTATGAGTATGTGTAAAATTTTTAGGTGATTCAGCCTACCCTCTTCGACCGTGGTTGATGACTCCATTACCACATGCTATAGAAGGAACGCCAGAGAGAGCATACACCGATTTACATTGTAAGGTTAGAAATACCGTAGAGAGATGTATTGGAGTGATGAAAGCACGCTGGAGGTGTGTAATCGGAGAGAGGGGTCTACATTACAGCCCAGACATGTGCACTAAAATAATAAACTCATGTGCAGTGTTGCATAATATATGCACAGATGCCAGATTGGAAGTGAGCGAGGGAAATGATGCTGACCATTCTTTATTTGTGGCTGATACTCTTTCTGAAGTATATACAGAAAGTGAAGCAGACCTACTGAGTCACGGTCGAAGAGTGCAAGCGACTCTAATAAGCAGACTGCTGCAAGATCAATAATCTACTGTTTTGTCCCTGTTCATAAATTATTCCTAATCACTTGACTAATGCTAAAATTAACGCTTTGTTTCATGCCTCTTTCCCATTCCTTCTCACCTTTTCTCTCCTTTTTAACTTATAGATATTCACTTATGTAAATATTATATATAATATCTAGTACTTTTGTGTATACTGATATTGTTATAATGTATTGATTATGTGTTCTCATTTTTTTAAGAAAATAAAGGGTGACAAATAAAATATTTACTATGTATATTGTACAAAAAACATTTAATAAACATATTTAATTAATATTAACAAAAAAAGGCTTGATATATCTCTACTCTCCTGTCACAATTTCTCCAAAAGTCTGAAACAGAAATAAGATTAATGGTAAGCATATTTTCTGCTATAACTGGCAAAACTTTTTGACGTGGTGTTGTTTGTGTACAACAAAGACCTGCGTCTGTTTGAACTGGGACAAATGGATTTGAAGAGTTTCACTTCATAGAACATATAATAAAGCAAATGACAAAAAAAAGTTCAACTGGGCAAGTTTATTGCAGTTCATTTCAACTATTTTGATGGATTTATGTTGGTTATAATGTTGCTCGTATTGAATACCTACAGTGTTTTTGTGAAAATAAGACCTCACAATTATATCTATTCATTTTTGCATGATATCTATCATCTTGAAAGACATTCTAGAATTTATTTTCATAGAAACAATACACAAAATATTAAAATACATATACCTGTTCATTAGGGCATTGGTTTTTTCTAGAGTCTCCATCAATAATTTTATAGTGCCTAATTCTTTAGTTCGTTCCTCCATTTCCTTATTTCTTTGTTCAATTTCTTTATTCCTTCGTTCCAATTCCATTCCTCTCAGCTCCAACTCTCTTTGCCTATTGTCTAGCTCCCTTTCTCTTTGATGGACTTTCCTGTCTTCCCGCATTTTTTCATCGAGCAACCTTTGCTCCTCTAATTCCAAAAAGCGTAAGTCTACAGACTTTCCTTTGGCTGAAAGTACAATAAAATATGGTTAGCTATTTAATGTTAATCCATTCATACTGTGAAAACTCATATTAACATTATAAAAAATGATAAATAAAAAAAATATACTTTAAAATTGAGTACATAACTGTCTTCTTTTCATATATGCAATAATTTTGAATGATTAGCATTAATATATATATACAAATCATATCATATCACATCATCGTGAAAACATCAAAATAAACATATATATATAGTTTCATAACTCTACAATAAATGTAATTTTATGTGGGAATAATATGTACGCTAACTTACATGCTGAGGTGTGCTTCCTTTTTTTGACTGCGGGTTCGTACTGTGGGATAAGCAGCTCCTGGGTATTTTCAGGCATTTCCTCTATTTCTACGTGTATTGGTTCAATGTGCGTCTGCAAACAAAACAAATAATTTTATAAGCTGCAAAGAACCTTAAATAAAATGGTACATTTATACTAAATAAAAATCATACTTCTAACGGAACTTCCATTTCTACAGTGGTTTCAATACCACTGTGCCCAAAAATTGCTGCTTCCGAGAGTAGCGCAACTATTTTCTCCTCCGCTTCAGTTAGAGACATAACCTTGCTCTTCCCTCCGCCAGTCTTATTCCGCTCCAAACTCAGTTTGGCAGCTTTTCTCTTAACATTACTTTTCCAGTCCCTCCAAACCTGTCAAAATTGAATACACAGTTAGGTAGATTTGAATGTGATTATTTATCTTTAATTTTTAACATAATCAAATCATATTACAAACATCATTAATAAGAGCAAGAATTCTATATAATAGGTACTCACTTGTTGCCACTTTTCTGGAGGCTTAGTAGCTCCAGAGCCAATCGAATTTAGTTTTTCCCCTATTTTCTTCCACTCCTCAATGCTTTTTAGTCGTCCTTGCTGCCCGACGAACCTGCCTTGGGCAATATTTACATTTTCTAAGGCCCATTCGAGCAGAACATCTAACTGCTCGGGGCTTGCTTTAATTTTTTGTTTTACTAAATCTAAAAGAAACACAAAGTAGGTGAATATTAATAAAGCATATTACTAGGTATTTTAAGTTGGTTTATTTTTAGTATTAAATAAATTGAATTACTACTATAAGGTCTAATATAAGAAAAAAAATATTAAAATCGTGAATTTGTCGTTATATCTACAATAATCAAATGGTTTTAATTTACCACTTTACAAAGCATCCAATAATATGATAAACAACTTATTGTAGGTTTGTTTACTTTTAGTATTATTGCATCCAATATATTGGTCCAACATGGCCATGAATATTAAATAAATGGGACAACTACTCTTAGGTCTAATATAAGAAATAAAAATAAAATCATAAATTTGTCGTTATTTCCAAAGATACATGGTTATTTCTATTAAATGGTTTTAATAATTTAGGTACCACTTTACAAAACAAACAATATGATACACAACTGTTGTAGGTTAGTTTGTCGTCCAATGTGGAGGTGAATATTTAATAAATGGAATAATTACTATAAGAAAATAATGATTTAAATTATAAATTTGTTATTATTTCTACAAAAAATCAAATGCTTTTAACTTACCCATTTCTTTTCCTTCACAAAACCGCCAGCGAAACAATATGACTTTCGACACCACAAATAACGCCAAACACTTGTTGACAAACATAAGACGAATGTTGCCACTTTTCAAATTCAATTATCTCAATATTTGATAAATTGAAGAAAAGACAAATACTATAAAGGAGTTTTATTGTGAAAAAAAATAAAAAGAAAAACGGCTGTGAAAATAGTATTGGTTTTTATATTAAAGTTTTGTGACAATTCACTGTTTTAGTTATATTTTTATTTTCTAAATAATTTTAATTCCCAATATTTGGCAATATTTTTTGTAACACAACCATGAATATTGTTTATGGTCTTCGCCGAAACGCGCGACGCTAGCGACGCCAAAACGTGAATAAAACTCTTGGCATGTGCTTACATAGTACCGATTTTGAACAGATTTGAAAACGAACGTAAAGTTTACCTTAACATGACGCAATGTCAAGTTATCTATGCGAGTTTTTTTTTTTCTTTAAAAGGTCAAGGGACCTTACATCCCTTGTGTCACTGCGACTAGCCTAAGTATGTATCTATGCGAGTTACATACTTAGGCTACAGGCTGAAAATGTTAAAGTGTTAAAGTTAAATGAAAAATTATGAAGTCATTATTTAATTTGTTATTCATAATAATTTATCACTTCCTATTTAACATGTCAAATCTGTGATTTATTCAATTTTAGAAATTATGTTTTCTCTAATACTTTCATTAGAATTGTAGATTATGTTATTTAAAATAAAACATTTATATGTACTGTTAAAAAAGAAAAGTATGCATAAGTTCATCTTTGCTTTTTTTATTTTCATAAAAAGTATATATTAAATAATACCGCAACCTACAGTTGAAAGATGAAACAGTGTGTTAACAATTTGTTAAATTTTCATATCATTATTTAAGGAAACATCCAAATGTGTAAATTGTTGGTTATACGCGTACATTCCTTCTCACTGCGGAGAAATTCTTAGACGTACTTACTAATTTGATACAGTTTTATATTTTTGTTTATTCAAGTGTTTGTGTATTCGTAGATTATAATAATAACATTTCATCTACTCTACCATAAAAACGAACAAATTACCCCGCATGACTTCACTCATTTTTTACGTGTGTTGTTCAGCTTTATAATATTTTTTGATACTTATTTGATTTCAATTGCAAATCGGTTTATTTTATCAAGAGTATAGAGCTTTTAGTGTTGCTTGTTCCAGATGCTGGAAAAGCTACCTCTACATCTTCAATAAGAAGCGAATGGAAAGGCTTTTAAATGAAAGGTGAAGAGTCACCCTTTTGCTGGATTTCATATCTACGGCGACAGCGTTTTTCATGTTACAGAAATGTATTTATAGCAAATGAAGAAGAAAAACCAATATATTATGTAGGTTTATACCAACAAAAAATACAAAACATAAAGGTCAGAGGTGACATTGGATTAAAACATAAATATTAATTAAAATAAATATCAAAAGGTAATAATTAATGCATAGATTTTAATACATAAGTTCAAAAAACGCTTATTAATTACCATTGTGCTATTTTTTTTTAAATTATGTATATCTGGGTTTGTTATAAACCCAAATACAACCTTAGGTATACACCTTTCACACTAAGCTAAAAGCTTGTGCCGTGAAAGGGGAGTTTGCCGGCACCTGGGATCGAACCACGGACCCCTTGTTCTGAAGGCCGAGACTCTACCTCCAGGCTACCGACGAACGCAATTTATTTATTTATTTACTTTTTATTTATTCTTACTGTACATTGATAACAAACAAATTAACACAAAAATATATTCAAATCTAATACAATTATACAATTAAAATACAAAGGACGAGTTTATCGCAGAGGCGCGATTTTTTCTGACTTACCCAAAATTTTAACAAAGACATAATATTATATAACAATATTATATAATAACTTCAATACAAGATGTTTATGGTTGGATATCCAATATATATTTTCCATCAATTATTCCAAAAGAAATACTTTTTTTCTCTATCCAAAACAGATGAAAAAAATGCTTCAAGTTTCAAATTTACACAAATTCTTCTACTCGTTTTGAACAGGGTGTCGTTTCAAAAGACGATGATTTTTAATCCCCCTACAACGCCGTGTATAAAGATTAGTGTGTATATTATTATTAATAATAACAGTGGGTAGGTATATATAATATAATATTAGATATTACAATATAGTAGTGTTAGTAGTACAGTTTAGGCATATTATCTTACACACCCTTATACTTTGATATTGTGCTGTATTGCGAAAATTCACTGTTACGAAATTTCCTTCTAATAAAGCTAAGTACTGATAACGCAACATGAGGCCAGACACGAGAATGCTCACCGCACATTCGCCGATGTACCGACCTGCAAAAAGAAATGCAAGTTTACAAAGAAGTCTAGAATAAAAAAGGTTTTTGGCTATTTTCAAGCATTTTATCAGCAGTCATTTTTCAATGTCTACAACTTTTTACTCTATACCAAAAATCTAAGAATTTTATTTTCCCTGCATTTTTATATGAACAGATTTTTAAACATGAATTTATTATACGATTTTTAGCCTGCCGCCTCATTGTGTAATTATTTCCTATTTAATTCCATAAATAAAACCTTGAAGTTCAAAATTGTTTTTAATGTAGGTACTTTCAAACATCTAATCCTTCAGATTGTGAAAATATTTTTATTTCGCGTACATTGCTATGAAATAGGTAGGTACCTAATTTCACAATTATATTTTTTATCTCTTTTCCTGATAATATACCTAGTATCGTCTTTAATAATAATAATAATAATGGAGGATTTATATACCTATGACGCCATTTGATGACACGCAAAGAGGTTGAAACCGAGAGGACAGATTGCATTTTCATAACATGCGGCTGGTCAACTGGCAAACCCCACATGTAAGCTATGCAGATAGTATAGCAGAAACAACTATATTCCACCCTCTTATTCATTCTCACAAAAATTAACTAGCGACGGATCTACAACAAGATTATCAATATTAGACAAATACCTACTTTATTATTATTTGGATGATTTGTTAAGCGCCGTTTTGTGAAAAAAAATCCACCTCAAAGGCGCTCTTTGCTAACTAAAGTAGCATTCACATTGCTTCACTTTGGATGATCATCCAGAGTGTCAGGGTCAAACCTGTTCATCGAAAGTGAACACGTCTGTTCACATTGGTTCATCCTATGCTTTCACTGCCATGTCAACACTCTCAGTCATGTCGTATGTAGTTTGACGTATTTTCGTACAAAAATAATTAAACAAATTCAAACATGGAAAATAACACTTAAAATAAATAAATATTGCTCTCGACTGCATAATAATTTTGTACATGATTCTGATATTCAATACAAATTCATAGAGAATAAAACAAATAATAAGATAAAACTTGTTTATGGTCGTTTCAGTGAAAGGACCTTTCATCAAAATTATGACGAGTGGTAATCTCTTTCCTCCGTCATCGCTAGTGATCACTAGCGATGAAACGCCCGTTCACACCTGTTGATCTTGGAGGATCATCCGGAGTGATCACTGAAAGTGAACGTATGTGAACGACCCTTAAGGTTGTGCTTGAATTATTCCGTGAGATTTCTTGAATAGATAAGTTTTCAGTTGGTTCTTGAAACGAGATATGTCCTGCGTTTCTCTGATCGTTTGTGGAAGCCTGTTCCAGACTACAGGTGCAGATATTGCAAGAGCACGCTCCACGTACACTGGTTTCGATACAGTACTGGTCACCTCCAATTTAGTTGTTATATCTTGACAAGACCTAAGTGTTGTCTGTCTATGACTTAACGCCTGTCTACCACAGAGTTCCATGATATATTCTGGGGCCATAGCATGAAGTGCCTTAAATACTGTCAAACACACTTTAAATTCGACTCTCTCCGGACATCTGAGCCAGTGAAGAGATTGAAGGGTGGCAGATATGTGTGAAGAGTATGGTACTTGTAGGTATGGTGCAGTGAATTATTTGACGGTAGATTTTCTTCGACAACTCTTCCAAATATTCATGAGGCCTGTTCAACCCTCATACAAGGATAACGTTATTATTACGTTATAGTAACGGCGTTATAGTAACGACGGGCGTTAGATACTACATACCTACTTTCTGGGCGTTATAGGAGGTCTTCTTATTCTTATTCCCGTCAATATCATAATATGTATCATCTAGATGGATGAAATATTATTATGTTACTATTACTTCTACTATGTACACCATCACGGCATATCCCACAAGTGGGGTTGCCAGCAGGCAAGCTGTATATAATAAACATGCAAGCCGTCCTCTACGTGTTAACAATAAATTAAAACATTCATGGTGGGCGGCAAACTTCGTCGCTGAATTGAGGATGTAAAATGTGTTTATTTTTTAAAACACCTGCATTTTACATGACACTCGAAAACTTACGGAAAAGAGTGAGAGACCAATTCTTTGACGGGTGCTCTAAAGATAATTATAGCTGAAAAATATTTTTTTACATCAGGAAATTTCGAGACCTTTGGTTTTGGAAGATTGTCAGAGGTATTGGCTGTATTTTGATTTTAGATATACATAACATGATTAAGTACATTTTTCTTATATAAATGTAACAACATTTTACTGAAATTTGACTCGGGTGTATTATGGTTATAATACCTACTCGTATTCACTTCAAACATATAACCATTAACTCAACATAATTGAATTATTATTAACTAAAAACACTGTATATACCATTAGAACAGTGTTTTTAGTTAATAATAATTCAAAATGGATTACCACAAAGTTACACTTAAAAATATCAAATATTTATCAACATAATTTTATTCCTACAATAATTATTTATGATGGAATTCCACTAACAATCGTTGGTTAAAAGCTTCAAAAAATATATATCTAATAGATGCTTAAAATTTTTCTCGATGTAGTACCTAGTGTTCCCCGACTTGGTGGATCATACGATGATAATAATATTATCATCTTTTACAGCAGCGTTTGTAGCTATGGCGTTGTTACAATTTTATAGCGACATTTTAGACGCTATTCTTTATTGATACTACTGATAGTGATGATGATAGTACCTAATGCTTAGAAGCACCTAGGTACCATAACAATATAACTACTTTGCATCAGCGGCGGAACTAGATTTTTCATATTGACCAAGCTTTCATATAAATGTATGTAGAAACACTTACGGTATTGACATGATTCCTGAACGCGTGGAGATTTTAATTATTTATCTAATTAACAGCAAATGTACATGAACCTTCAGTATCCTAGAAGTCGAGAAGATCCTAGTTGCAAGGATCTCTGAAAGAAGAACACTTAATGGGCTCCGACTCATTTTTAATAAAAGAATTAGTTAATTATGTACTACAACCACTTTAATTTTTTAAAAAACACTACCGGTTTCAACGCTCAGATGCGTCATTGACGAGTGTTATAATGTTTCGTGATTACCACATAGTTAGTGCCAACAAAATCAAACAAAAAGGGCTCCGACTCAATTAGGATAAGGGAAATATTATTTTTCTCTTAACCTAAGAACTACTTACAATCGACAATTCTTAGGGTCATCCGGGTTAGTTGGAAGACATCGCATTTTAGCGACAAACTCACCCTCTGTACATTGAATTTTAAAACTGATGTTTTTATGATGCTGTTTTGGTTTGTAATATTGTAACCAATGTACCTACAGTGAAGAATAAAATAAATAAATAAATATTCCGCTACCAACTTGACTAAACCTTTATGCCACAAAATGCCGTTTATACGTGTTATAAAATGTATTGATTCACCAGCGTGCACACGTGGAATGACATAATTAAACTATCGACCATCTGATAAACGAATGTCCCACACACGTATTTCAAGAAGAACTTCAGGTCTTACACGCTCTAACAGACGATGCGATCCGGTGGCTGCAGGATTTGGAGGTCAAGTTGTGAGCGACCATAAGCAAAAATGAATAGAATTTAATATAACAAACGATTTTTTTTAATGTTTTGGCTTTGTGAAAACTAATAAAAAATCTTAGAATGAAGACCATGGAACCTCAAGAAAAGGTGGGCTGATAATATTGTAATGGAAAAAATTATTCCAAGAAAGAGATGAGTGGAGAAATATATATGAATGAGGCCTATATTTAGTAATGAAATAAATAAAACAAATGTTTTATTCTACTATTCGATTACTACACGTGAGAGATGTCTTTCGTCTTGTTAGGACATAGTCAATCCAATGACAAGACGAAAGACATCTCTCTCGTGAATAGTAAAATAAAACATTTGTTTAATTATGGAATTTTACTACCTAAACACAGAGGTATATCTAGTAGTGGAGTGACGATAAAAAAGAAGAATTTAATTTGTAAAATACGCCACTGCTTCCTATAGCTATCTAATATAAAATAGGGACCTTCTACATACTACACGTATCTACGAAATTTTTACGTTTTCATAAAATGTGTGAAAACAATTTCGCTTCCATTGTTTTTTTACGGTATTACAGCTTCATCAAACTAATAAATGGGGCAGAGGTATCATATAAAAAAAGTTCTGAATTTTTAGAAAAGTCATTGGACATTTTCTACGTTTTAAGAAAAATCTATCTTTACCCTCACACCGTGTCTCAGAGAGAACGGTGTGAGGGTAAAGATGCAGAACTGTCAGAGAGAATGGAAAGCCATGTTGATCTATCCTTACATACTTTTTTCGCTTCCTCCACATTTATCCAGTTTCTCATACATGTTCGCCCATTTTGCTTTCTCGACACTCGACCATCCTTGAGAATTTGATTTGGTCAAGCCACGTAGTTTTTGGACGTCCGCGCTTTCTCACACACCGTAATTATTTTTGATCCGAGTGCAAAGCTTCATGAAAGTGTTATTTTTAATTTAAAACTAATTATTTTTACGTAATAATAAAATGTCATGAGCAAGGGTGACTCAATTTCCAGATGATAACTAATGGCTTATTTTCACCGTGTGCTTGCGAGAGGAGCGGTAAAGTGAAAAATAGGATAACATAGCCTCATACATACATACATACTATCACGCCGCTTCCTTCGCGAGGTAGGCAAAAAAGATCGAGTGCCATTTCCTTCTATCCTTGAATACACCCTTAGCTTCCGTCATTGTCATAATATTCCTCATACACACTCTCCTATACAATGAGCTCAACACGTGACCATCCTGTAAGATCTGGTTTATAATATGATCTTGCCATTTGATCCTCAGACGGCCACGTCTCTGAGGACCATTCCTTCCAGCCAAATATATTTTCTTGTTCATTTTGTCCTCATTCATTCTTTCCACATCCCCAAACGTGGAAAAATTGGAAATCAGAATAGTATTTTCTTAGATCAGGCCCATAATGACTTATAATATATAGAATCAAGGACCGACACAAATAAAACCAAAGCACTATTGCGAACTGCCGAAATGAAGACACTCATCGCTATTCTTGGCAAAACACTGAGGGATAGAATCAGAAATACAGTAATATGTACCTACGTGAGACCTGCGATACTGAAGATATTGTCAGATGGGGCACGATTCTGGTGCAACCACGTAGAACGCATGAGCAGATATAGACTCCCTCAAGTAGCCGCAAACAACGTGCCAACAGGAACTCGCCAACCTGGAAGACCTGCAAAGAGATGGCGAGACCTCTTCTTCTTCCTCGTGTGATAGATCATCGATCTGTTGTTTCGGAAATGATTCCCTCTTGTGACCCTGAGGACCAGCTATCTTTCCATCTTTGGTTGTCTTCCTCGTGAACGTGAGCCAGCCGGTGTCTTCTTTGCAGCAGTGTGGGCGATTCTGTTTTCAGCCATCCTGTCCACATGATCTCTCCAGAATCAGGAGACCTCGATGCGATAAAAACAGATCTACTAAAAGAGAAAGAAGGAGAAGAAGTAAGTTATTAATATTATTATGAACGAAAAGCTATATTTCTCTAGAAGATATTCCTTCATACCTATAATATATACCTACCTACTCATATAATAGTTTCAGATATGGGTTGGTAAGCTTTAACAGGACTTCACAGCCAGAATTTAATTTGAAATCGTTCGACTATATGCAAAAAATTGCCTAAAAACAGGTGTTTACTCCAAATTTTAACTTTTAAACTACGTACGAACCAATAAACTACGAAGCATTAAAAAAATACTGTCTCTCTTTTTGCGGTAAGTGAAAAGGGAGATAAAGAAATGAAGTATATTTCACTCATTATCTATACACCACTTGGTCACTAACACACGTAAATATAGTTAATATTATGTCCGAAAAACTACGAACATTAAAAAATCACTGTCTCTCTTTTTGCGGTAAGTGAAAAAGGAGATAAAAAATGCGACGTACGTGATGTATATTTCACTCATTATCTATGACACCAAATGACACAAAAATCATTGCGTACAAAGACATAATTTTTAACAAGATTGTGCACTCCATTGAAAAAACGGCATGTATAATGCAATTGATGCACCAGAGGTCAACAAGGCCCACCTGCGAGAGAGCATTCATGCCCCAAGAGTTATAAATAGGCCTACATATACCTATACATGAATATAGCAAACACGTAGGTAGGTAGACTATTATTATTTTTGCTGGATAGTGGTAGGTGTTTACTTAATTGGCGTTCCCTTCTCTCTGCTTACTCCACATGGGATGTGGCGTGAGGGTATAGATAGATTCATCAAATCATTGGTCATAAAAAGCTTATTAGCTTTACATGTCTACCTTGTTGTATGTACATATATGTGGGCGTATAAGTGGGTATATTTCCAATAAAGTACTCAAATACTTTTTTTTTAATAATAATCAGTTTTATTCTGCAACAATTATATAATTTATATTATACACCTTAAAAAGTACACGTAAAGTAGGTATATTTGAGTTTATCCATAATTTGTTGCACCATTCTGCATTGAGTTGACCATAATTTATTCTTTCTTCTGGGACGTCAAATTAAGTGACAATGATGGCTGCCTTAAGAAACGGCGACTGTGGCACCAGTGCTGCAAAAGTATAAAAGAATATTTAATATGTTTTTCCCTTGTTTATTATTTTTGACTCCACCATTAAATTGCAAACAACAAAAAGGCCGGGATTTGGAGAGAATGATTCATGCATCTTTAGTATCACAAAAAAAGATTTGAGTCATCATAATCCAAGGATAAATTTACAATCTGCCCATATATTTGCAGAGTATTTTTTCATCATCGAAATAAAACAAAATTATAGCAATAAAGTGATTTAATGTGTAATCGTGTCTTATGGCCGGTTTCAATAACCTATCTATCCGTGACTATCGATTGAAATGTATGATTCAAAATATAGAACACAATAGATTTCAATCGACAGGAGCGGATAGATAGATTATTGAAACCGACCAATAATGCACAGTCTTATTAAAGTACAATGTCTTTGTGCTAAAATTTCACGTGGAAATGGAATGTCAAAATATAAATATTATATGTTTCCATAGTAACCATACATGCAAAGTGGTTTCTGCAAATATGTAAATATATAATATGCATATTTAGAAAACTTCGAATACTCATAATAATCTAAAAATCAAATGCATGCTGAGATATATTTTTACATTAAACCATTTTCTCACTATTGATTCACAAACTAATTTTATATTATTACTTATTACATTTATGGAATACTTAAATCATTCGCAAACTAGTGAATAGCATCATGAATAAATACATAAAATAAAATAATAATAATTGTACCAAAGCTTGTTTTAAAACATACATATGTATCCGAGATTCAAACATGTTGCGTGTATTCATATATCAGCTTATTTGAAATAGTAACATGAAAATAAGATAATACGTGCTGATTTTACTATATACCTAAATATCAGGATATCAGTTAAGAACTATGTACTTACATTTGCAAATGATAATTCAAGTCTTAGTAATTCTCCATCACCGTTTTAATGTCACTAATCATCTAATCATCTGATAATCTGGAAAGTATAAAACATAAAGAATTTATTAATTTATTCTATCAGAAACATTGTTTGCTTACTCACGCGTATTAAAATATTTTATTTTTAATAATTACTTTAGGAAAGGTTACGTTACAAAAAAAAATATGTCAAAAACGATATAATATAAATCAACCATTATAATATACTCACTCATTTTGATCATGTGAATAATATGTAGCTAATTTATTTTTTCTTAACATTCGTAATGAGTAATGACTCTTTCGTCATTTTAAATAATGAAAAAATTAAAATAAAACTATAAATCAGTGTATTTAGTATATTTCTGATTTAATACTAATACTCACAAAAATAACAAAATGTTGCTATGACAACAATATTGACATCGGTGAATGTCATTCTGAGGAGTTCATACACAAAGTTACCTACATCAACTCTAGAACATTGAAACTAAGAAAACAGCATACCTAAATAAATTTGGTGAATTCTTTGCAGAGTAGGTACCGGCAGCAATTTAGATCCCTGATACCGGATATATTTCTATGTATTTGTATTATTTTATCATAGTCTTTGTAAGGTATACGAACTGTAATTTAGTGTTAAGAGCATATTTTCTGTATTCATCTTTTAATAATTGGATATTAGCTGGCACTTTGCGTTTATCATTAGAAAAGAAATATGTTGCAACTAATAAGCAAAAAGAGAAATAGGCGGATATGCTGAGGTCAATCTACAGTTTTATTAAGTACACAAACAAGTTCACCAACATTAAATTAAAAATAAAAAAATACTAATTTATTTGAATTAATTATATAAAACACTTATTTGTAGTGTTTAAACTGTGACTTTTTATTGATTAAAAGTCACAGTGGATATAATATAAATAAGTGATTTATTTGTAAGTAATTCAACATGAATTTCCACCGAGAACCGTCGGTTGAAAATATCAACTTCACTGATTTATTTTACTTCATTCATAGTTAAATATTTGTGAAAAATGGATCGGTGTGCCTTTACTTGTGAACTCCTCATCTATAGTACTGAACACTCATTCTCGTATTCGTCGATTCGCATTTTGACAGACATGGAAATAAATATTATTTAGGTATATTAAGTTATAATGTTTTTTTTTATGAAAAAAAAACATTTATATAGGGATTACTTGATGACACATATAAAAATATGTTTCCTTGGTAAAAATCAAGTAATCTAGTGCTGTAATTATGTAGTTTCAAGCATAAAACCATCTCTATTTTTTAATAATTTTAAATAAATAATCAGACGCAGATTCAACAGCGTGCCGACTCTTTGGCTCGGCTGGCCGAACTAACCCGATTTTTGAGTTCTACGGAAATTTTCATAAAAACTTTCCCGCAAGCGGAAAATTTAAAATGAAAATTTCAAAATATAAATAACACATCACGCTATTATAATCATATGACAAATTATTCAATTAAAATTGTTTTAAATATGTTTTCCTTATTCGAACTTGACGAACTAAAAATTATATTTTCTTATGTGCACGTCACAAATCCCATTTTTTTCGCATATTAAAAAAAATACGGCTAAATATTACCCAAATTTAAGAAAAATAGGTTTTTTCTAAAGCATCCTTGGAGCAAAATTTACTTCATCATTTATGTAACCTCTAAGATGATTGTCTTAAAATACCCCTGCTAGTCGTGATGAAATTTCGGAAGGTGTTTTTCAATCGATAATTTCTACATGAATCTCTCGGTTATTTTTTTTATTATTATTAAAAATACATTAAAATATGTTCAAATTTTGATATTATCAAAAACAAACAGTAAAAATATCATCTCGATCACGAAAATATTGCAATTAATTAATAATCAATGTTGAAAAATGGTTGCGTAAAATCATGTGACAATTTCGAGTTCCCTACCTATCAAGGGCTCTTAAGTGTACATTACATTATTATACTTATGTACTTATATAGATATTTTATAGGTAGGTAATATTCCTACTTGATGTAATTCCCACAAGGATGTCACCATAGCAACTATAATAGGTACATTACCGGTAAGTATATCCTAGGTGGGTGGGTACTTTATAATATGCAGGCTGGATGAGAATGGTACTGTAAGTCAGTCGTCCGTTCTGATTCCTGACTGCGCATAAAGTGAAAATAACACTGCTTCAATACGGTTTACTGCATACTGTACGTAGGGGGTTGTAATATATGTATAAATATATAGGTAACACTTACCGCTAGCCTTCGTCTCTTCACTGCTGGATATAGGCCTCTTCCAAATTTTTCAATATTTAACGGTATTAAGTAACATAAATAATCCATTTTTTACTAGATACAACTTGGATAATGTCATCCGCTCAACTCTTTTGAGGTCTTCCTATTTTTATTTTATTCTCCAATCGTGTCCGTTCCAAGATCCTAGGCATCCACCTGCCATCCTCTCTTCGAACTATATGAACAGCCTATTTCCACTTTAGTTTGGAGACCTTGGCAAAACTATTCACATAGGTATGTAATAGGTATCTCTAATATCAGTCTATACTTCCACAAATGGGGTAGCCATCAACGCATTACCTAGGTAGGTACCTACTGCATGCAATAAAGATGTGACATACAGGGTAGCAGGTTTTTTATGATGAGATTACGATGAATTGAACTTTTAAAATATTGATGAGTTTTACTCACAACTTTTTTACTTTACTACAAAGTAAATGAGATGACATCACCATGATGTATGAACTCAGCTTGTTTTTTCATCTCGTTTTGTCTGTTCATGGGAATATTCTTACGCGTGATATATTATGAATGTATAGGCACATATACCTACCTATGCCTTTTGCAGGACTCTCTTAATATGCAGAAAAAGTGGGAGACTAACGTATTCTATAACAAGAAGTTCACAAAGAACAGCGGTAGATGTAAATTCCATCCTTTCACAAGTAAGCAATTTGTAAATCAACGACCCACCGACCGACCCTTGGAAAATATCAGAATAAATTATAACAATAAATATCTATAAGGGCTATAAGTAATATCGTAATAATAATATATTCTCATTAGAACATCGAGCGTAGAGAGAATGCTGCTATTCGACTTCCTTCTGGGGTGTCTAGATTGTATAAAATATCTACTGGGAAAACACGATGAGGGTAAATAATGTATTACACGACCACGTCCCTTATTTTACCATTGAAATAAATTTCAGAATGTTAAAAAAAGGTTTTTTAATATTTGTCTACATAAGAAACGTAGATCTATGAGAAAAATCTTTATTTATATATTTTTTTAATTGCTTATTTCGTTCATAATTTATATTATTTCACAAACTTAATCATATTTGTGGGGAGTTATTGATTAATGACTGCATGGCAAGTTGCTTCACCTATGATTTTTTTTAAATTTGATAAACCAGATTAATTTTTATTTTGAAACTGTTCACTGTGTCGGTGTTTAGGTAGAATAATTCCATAATGAAATTTAAATCTTGAACAGAGACTCAAGGTGGTTGACATTGTCCGTGAAAGACGAAAGACGTCTGTCTCAATAAAAATCAACAAAGTAGAAAAAACATTTGTCTTGAATTTTCATGTTCGACAGTTATTTATCAGTTCTCAAGGTGCTCGTGAAGAGGGTGGTCTTTCATTAATTGTTCCTTAAAGTAATAATCAATTTGTCAAAACTCTCTAGTGGAAATTGGACTTGTCTGCTCTATTAGGTGTTTTATATTTTTTTCTCGAGATTTCAAGATTAATTTCTTTGGAGATTTCCTAATGTCATATAAATTAGAGATGAAAATAATAACGAGAAATAAAACTGATGTTGATGTAAAAAAATATTGTAAAGCCTGTTATTGCACCATTTTCTCTTTACAAGTATTTCTGGACCAGAGCTCTGAAGATCGCAGTGAGCAGCCAGCGAAGTATATATCGGCTTGAAAAATGGGGAGCGAAATGATGGGTGAGACAGCCACTGGGGATGTGTAGGAGAGGGGGAGAGGGGTGTATATAATGGCGGGGGAGGGATGAGGCATGAAAAGTTGTCGGGGGTGGGGGCGCAGTGAAAAATCTTTATTCTCCTACAACACTGCTTCTACTACTACCACTACTACAAGTTTGCACTGGAGCAGATTTTGATGCTAGCGATTTGTGTGCAAGTGCACAGAATTTCTAACAAGCAATGAATTAAATTTTAAGATGGTCTGAAGGGTATGCCGAAAGAAATAAGCCCGCTTTTTGGTTCATAAAGCTGTAAAATATGTACACGTAACAATATTTTTTACTATTAAAATTTTATTTATCACAATACAACTTACATTGAAAGGAATGATGCTAGGAGACGTGGCCGTCCGAGGATTAAATGGTAAGACCAAATAAACCAGATCCTCCAGGACGGACATGATGTGAGCACATTGAATAGGAGATCATGCATGAGAAATTATATGACAGTGACGGAAGTGAAAAGTGTATACAAGGATAGGAATGAGTGGCGCTCGATCCTTTCTGGATACCCCGAAAGGAAAACGGCTTGATGTTGGTGAAGAAGATGATAGTGGATGATGATGGTGATAATGGTGATGATAGTGATGACAATGATGGTGATGATTGTGATGATGTTGATGATTGTGATGATGTTGATGATGATGGTGGGGATAGTGATGATGGTGATGGTGGCAATGATGGTGATGATGATAATTATGGTGATGATGTAAATGATGAAAAAAACTCAAGTTCATGTTTATTACATGCAGCTTATCTACTAGCCACTCTACTAAATGAAATTTCTTTAGTATTTTAATTGAAATTTTAAAGTCTTACAACGGTCCTGTTTAGCATTGTTCAAAATGCTGATGAGGTATAAAGGGAAACGTTAAATAATATCATTATCCTGAACTGTGAAATCTATCATCTCTGTCTTTTATGTGGAATTGTGTGAATGAAATGGACATATCAACGGATTAGTTGAACCATTCTCTATATCTGCTATACCATAATACAGAGATGGATGGTAAGTTCTATAGGTATATTTTATACTAGACATGAACCTAAACTCGCTGAAGAAATTGTATCTTTAATATATATGGATAGGTGAATATTTTCCCATAATTCATCATCATCATCGCCCTCAACGCTCCTCTCGGGAGCACAGGGCAGAAACCAGCCTCCTCCATTCAGAGCGTCTCTGCACCAATTGCGTCACCTCTTTCCACGACATTCCCTGCGCTCTGATATCGTTGTCATAGGAACGGTGTATTGTTATGAGACCACAAATAGGTACCTACTCATTATGTAGATTTACCTAACTAAATTATATTGAGACTCTTCCGAACACATACACAAATACTGTATGTAATACTTTAAAAATTGAAATATTATTTTTGTTTCAAATCATTACCTACTGCTAATATTTTGTAGGTGTATATGGAGAGTACCTATTATTAGCATTATATTATATATTATAATATTTGGAAGGTGGTGAAATAATGGAAGATGGTGGGAAACACGGCGACTGCGCTAAAAAGTGATGTTTCGGCGATGAAGATGATACTAGGTAAGTAGGTACCTATATGTATTTTTTTATATTTATTTTATTTCGCAAACAGACAGTTATAACATAATAAATAATATACAGCAAATCAATTACAGCTAGAAAACCAGTAAAGTTTGTTTTGCAAACATTGTTTAGTATTATATTCTGTAACATACCTACATTTAGCTGTAAATACATTGATCCTGAATTCACAAAAGCAAAAAAATCAAAGAACATGAAATTAATCATCTCCAATCAAGGAAGAAATAAAGGAATGGGACTGAAAATGGGAGTAGAGAGGAAAAACATCGGATGATTAGTCATTGGCATATGTATCCTGGGTTTTCTGCAACTAGTCTCCAGCGATTCATTGCAAGAGGATCTTTATGTAAGAAAATCGATCTTGTATCTGTATAAATTATTTTAATTGAATTTAAATAACTGTTCTTTACTAGTACAATATACTCAACTGTTAGTTACTGGTTAGTAAGTAGAAGATAAGTAAGTATAAACCATGAACGCCTTGGTTATAAGTTCTGAAAGTATCTACCTACATTGAGTGGGTGTTTTTCAGGAGATATGTATCTATAGTGTCTACTACAGAGATGTGTATATGTATAGAAGAAGAAGTATAGAGTAGAACAGAGCAGAGAAGGGAGTAGATACTAAAATTCTGTAATTTGTATCATTCGCTGGCAGTTCTCTGCAATATTCTGGATATTACAGTTTGCGTTAAGAAAATTCACAGCGCGTTTCTAACCAATTCATACGGCACTTGTTTTTAAGAAGTTGTGTATAGTAGTTATCGTTTGTTTTTTTTTTGTTTCGACGTTCTCTTTTTACCCGTATTCATTTATTTTTTCGATTGTTTTTTTTGTTGTTGTCGTTTCTGTCAACGTTATGTTTTTATTCCTCCGCTGAGATTTTACTAAAACTAGACAGAGAGTAAAAATATTTTCGTTATAATTTATTCCTCTTCCTATAACTATACACACGACATCTCACTTTTTTTATTCGAAACATCTCATGTTTGAATCCCGCTGCTAGTCAACTAGGCTTTTACGAAATAATCATATTGTTTTCTGAAAGGATGCTTAGGATTTCAAAGAGCCCAGATTCTTCTTCTTCTTTTAAAAAATCTTGAAAACAGCAATATTGAGATAATCCCTCCTTCTGAAGGTTTGCATTGAAAGTATTATGTATAAAGAACTAAACAGAGACGTTGAACATCTTGCACTATAACATTCATTATATGTAAATAAAGTGTAGGTATACGAGATGTATTTACAAGTACCTATGTGGGATAATTTATTCAGCACCGTTTAAAGGAGCATCCATCTCAAGAGACTTAGGTACCTATTAGTGTAAAGTTTAATCGATTTTATGGAAGAAAAAAGTAGCCCTATAATTCCTTAAAACACGACCCTTTCTTAATATTAAGGATATATCGATGGCATAGCGCACAGAAGTGATAAGTACAGTTTTCATAGTTTTGAGATAATCAATGTTGAAAGTTTGAGATGTCATACAATCTAGTACTAACCACACATAGTTTTTGTTAAATATCTCGTGAATGACACAGAGTTACGCAATAATATTCCTAAGGAACATACTTCAGATGATATAGATTCGCATGCGTATAATAACTCATTTTAGGTAAAAACTGCACTTACCACATCTGTGCGCTACACCATCGATATACAGATTATGAATCAGTACACAATTAATGTGTTTATGTATTAAAACTGTTCAATATTTCTAATAAATAAATAAAACAAATAAAAGCCTATGTTTTATGATATCCTATTACCTGTGTCTTTACTTGTATCTATTATCATTAATATTAGTCTATTTGCTAATTGAGGTAGTCTGCTGAAATGTTCGTGGTTCGGCCTTCAGAACAAGGGGTCCGTGGTTCGATCCCAGGTGCCGGCAAACTCAAACATATAACAAAACCCAAATATATCTTTTTTTTTTTAAATGTTTCTTAAAACTTGCAGAGCATTCTCTGAGAAAATGTACTTTAATATAACATTGTTATCGTCAATTCGTTGAGTGCGTTATATCTGTAAAAATAACGAAAATGTTCATATTCCGTAATACATACTCGTACATTCTCACCATAACTATACAAAATATAGTTATTGCATCACTATTTGTAATATTCATTCCAGGTTTTAGAGATTCATTGTAGTGTTCTTCCCTCTCCATTTCTCTTATACCTATTGCAATACTCTCTCTTTTTTCCCTGATATATATCTACTTTTCACCCTATCCACCCTCCTAGCATCCTGTTCTTCACCTACTCCCGAACATCTTCCCAAGGAACTAGAGGGAAGCTGTATCTATGTAGATACCGTATATTGTATCTAGTCTCTCAATATATCTTCCTTACTAGATAGTAGATACCTTATTTTGATTGTATGTACATGTACATACTACTATGGATAAAAGTGAAGGTAGTTTGAATCAATATGAGGCAACTTTTATAAGATGGAACAGTGTTAGTATTAACATGATTTGGGCATGTATAAAGAATGAATGATTAACATAAAGTATTGTGTAAGCATCTGAAAGAAAGACCTAAAATTAAGGATACTAAATAAGACGTTTTGTTTTGTTAATATGTTTTGGTCAAGTAGAATTTACAAAATTTAGTTTAAATCCCAATTTTCTCCCCAAAGCACGAGCTACGCTCAATTTTGGGGAGTAATTGTATTAGAAAAAAAAATGTATTATTTTATTATTCAATTATTGTAAGTGATATTTATGTTAAAAATAAATAAATAAATAAATGTTATTGGAGCAAGTTAAATTTTGTTGGAGTTCCAGATAAGCCAGATAGTATGTTGGTATACCTACATCCATGGTTGAGATGGCAGATTCTATATTTATTATAAATCGGGTTACCAGTGAATAAACTGCACGTAATGACCACACAGAGCATCATTTACGATCATGAAAAATAAAAATAAAAAATAAAATATGTGGCATATGTGGTAATGACCACACAGAGCATCATTTACGATCATGAAAAATAAAAATAAAAAATAAAATGTGTGGCATATCTCATCGATGATTTTTTTACGAATATCTACTTGTCATTTACAGGACTACTGAAAATTCACAAAAATGAGTGAGATGCCTTTTTCCACTGAATTTGAACATTCTGAAATTGAAAATCTTTCATTCTTATTCAACGCGGGAAGAAAGTAAGAATAGTTCCAGAACTGAATACTATAATGTACAAGGGGTAGACGACCTTCCTCACACCCCGTGAAATCACCCCCAACTCTTCCAAGTTGCGGTGCTTTAAGGCATCGGGGGAAACTCCGGAAATGTTCAACTGGGCGGGCGGGAGAAATTTGGCGGAATAAGAGTAATGTGTAATGCGTGAACGTAAAATATCGCCTGAAATTACATCGCAAAACAGGGGAAGTATCTATAATATCGTAGTAGGCGATATATTAAGAGAGGTGAAGCGGATAAGGGTGATAAGAAAATTACTATTTATCTATACCATCACAACATCATAATATTATCTAAGTGCTAAATGGGGTAAACAGCTATTATCCTCCTCGCAACTGGGTTAGTGTTAAGTATAAGAAAATGATATAATTATTTTTGACATTATATTCCGTCCATTTATCCCATTATGGGGTAGCCAGCGGACTAAATGGAAGTAATAAACATACAGATTTTCCTCTCCATGTCAATAAAAGTAAGACATTCAGGATGGGTTATATGCCTCATCGCTAGAGATCTATTATTTACCGGGGGTATAAATATAATATAATTTGCAAAGAGTCTTATTGATTTAAATTTTTTACACAACATAATCCTGCAGTAAATATTTTTTCGGGTCATCACAATTTAATAGCTTTCTCACACTTTTCTTTAAGTTTTCGATGTCCTGTTAAGGGTGGATAGATAGTTGGATATTTATAAATCATGACGAATAAGACATTTAACATTTTCATTGAACTAAGCCACCAATTATGATACTCGTCATTAATTTTGTAGACAAAAGGACGGAATGTAGGTATGTTCACTATGTTTATCATATCCAGTTAGTTAGCTAGTGGAAGGATTGTTTGCAAAAAAATAATAAATAGATATATATATAGAAAAAGTATTTCAAATGTTGAAATAATCAGGCTAGAGATATTGATATTTTTCTTAATCATCATCATCGCCCTCAACGCTCCTCTCGAGAGCACAGGGCAGAAACCAGCCTCCTCCATTCAGAGCGTCTCTGTGCCAATTGCGTCACCTCTTTCCACGACATTCCCTGAGCTCTGATATCGTTGTCATAGGAACGGTGTATTGTAAAAGAGCAGCGCTCTTTTTGGCCAACTATCATTGGACATTCTCAAAACATCATGTCCCAGCCAGGACCATCGTCTCTCCAGTATTACGGAGATTACAGGTCTCTGCTGGGTGCGCCGGTGCACAGCATCATTGGTAACATGTTCATACCATTTGACATCCAAAATCCTTCTAGGACACTTGTTTTCAAAGCTTAGTATCTTCCGCTTTTGAGCCTTGATTAAGTGCCAAGACTCACAGGAATTTTTCTTAATAGTGTCCTAAAGGAATAAATAGAAGAGAATTATTTTTAATCATTTAATTGTATTCACTGAGTAGATAATTATTTTTAATTTAAACTATGAATGTATAAAGACGACAATTATTATTTGTGCATTCTTGAACAAAGGTAGGTAAGTACTGGTTTTCGCAGCCTACCCTGCTAGTGTGTATATATAATTGTATGGTTGGTATTATATGAATATTTCAACAAAATATTTCCAACTTTGGTGTAACAAAAAACAGTTGTTGTCAACATTCAGCTTGCGGTACAGAAACTTTTATTTTTACTTACAGAAAAGAGTGGGATACCAATTCTTTGTCGGGTGCTCCAAAGAACGATATTTCAGTTAATGTTATTCACATTATAAATCTGTAATTTCCGTGATTCAGGAGAGACAATGGTTTTGGCTAAGTCTGGCTATGGCAATGCTCTGAGAATTTCCAATGATAGTTGGCCAAAAAGAGCATTGTTCTTCCGTCCGCAAGGGTTCCGACGGCCCTGGCGTCCTTCTTTCACAATATACCGCTACTATAACAAAGGCATCAGTAGGCCTTGTCAAATCACATTTTAGCGTTACGTTTTCGTTCAAACGTACATAGACGGCGTTTCGAGAACGTGTCAATTTTCGTAGCTACTTGTGTATTTAAGCTACGAAAATTCGAACGAAAACGAAACGAAAATGTAACGCTAAAATGTGTTTTGACTACGGGCCCAGAGCGCTGGGAATGTCGTGGAAAGAGGTGACGCAATTGGCGCAGAGTCGCTCTGAATGAAAGAGGCTGTTTTCTGCCCGTCCAAGAGGAGCTTTGAGGGCGATGATGATGATGATGATGACATTATAAAAAATGTTCACGACAACTGTCACAAATCCCTTGTGAGGAGAATTTCGCCAATTAGAAATGTGTAGGGAATAATATTATCATACATCCGGAGGCTTTTCTGAGTCATTTGAGGCGTTTTGTATTAGAGTAAAGACTATTACATATACCTATATACACTATACCTACATACCTATATAGTACCTAAGTGCTATTATTATTATTACAGAATTATTACATAGAGTACAGTATGGTACAGTGGATACAGTTTTAGAGGCAATAGTAGTAATGGCTGGAACATTATGCCAACGTTACATAATATTATTGTATTACACATAACATTGGCACTGAGCGCATTACACTAGTAGGTACCTACGTCTTTTAAACACACCTACCTATTATTAGGTATATAGTATGTTGTGAACATTGTCATGAGTAAGAACATTTTTAAATATTTTTTAGGTTATGTCAATGATCTTATATTATCTGCTTGGAAATGATTTTTTCTTGTAATACTGGAGATCAGCTGTCTTTCCATTTTATTTTAGTAATAGCTCTGGTAGTTGTTGACATATTTTAAAATCCTGAAGTATGTAAAACTAAGCTTGATTTTTTTGGTGATAATGAAACGTGAAATGGCAATGGGTTGGTCACGTGGTACCTAAGGCGAGAAGATGGTAGGTGGACTTCCAGCATTCTTAAATAGAGGCCGTGGGAAGACAAAAGAAGTGTAAGAAGACCCAAAAATGATGGGTTGATGATATTGTCCAGATGATGAGATAACAGTGGTATCTCATCATCTGGACAATATCATGTTGCTCTAAATCAAAAAGTGTGGAAAAGTTTTGAAAAAGCCTATATCCAGCATTGGAGAGAAGAAGGCTAGCAGAAAGTAAATAAGTTAGTAAGGAAACATAAACTACTAGACTCTGCGCTACACTAGTCGTCATTAGCATATGAATTATGTTATAGAAAGCCGATTTTTTTTGTGAAATCAATAAATTTCTCCCAAACTTACTCGCAAACTGAAATAATGGGGGTTGTTTTACTCTACGCTTTTGAAAGAATCTTTTCAGCTCAAAGCGAATGAAATGGAATAATGTAGAACATCCTACTTATGACGAAATTGATACACAGTACAGTAACTAATGATATGTCTTAAGATTTATAATTTACCTTCACTAACTCGTAGATTCTTTAAAAAAGAAAAATAATACTTTTTTTATTTATTTATTTATTTATTCTTTACTGTACATTGATAACAAGCAAATTCACACAAAAATACATTTCAAACAAAGACAATCATGCAATCAATATACAGAGGGCGAGTTTATCGCAGAGGCGCGATTTCTTCCAACTAACCCAATTTCATAAAACTTTCACATAAAAAAATCTTAAAGAAAGGAAAGAGGAGGTAAAAAGGAGAAGAATATGTAGGAAAAGGGACTAGGATACAGAAGCCATATTTTGTGTGATAAAATGGTCTTTGACCGCCCGCTTGAAAGCTTGAAGAGTGGGGAGCAACCTTATCCTGGAAGGCAAACTATTCCAACAGCGAGCACCATGAACAGAAAAAGAGTTTGTAAAAAAGTTTGAGCTATGAGCTGGTATCGCCAGAAGACGCTCGCTATTGGATCGTAAGGGCAAGCCATGGCTCGAAAGATACTCAAACATTTCCTTGAGATAGTATGGTGAAGACGTAGAGTATAAACAATTATAAACCAGTGATAAGACATGGAGATCTCGTCTTTGGCGCACGGTAAGCCATTTCAGTTTATTCCTAAATCTTGTTATGCGGTCAGATCTTTTCAGATCAAAGATGAAACGAATGCCAGTATTTTGTAACCTTTCCAGTTTAGTGAGTAATTCCAAGTTACAACCAACGTAGGCACAATCGGCATAATCAAGGATTGGAAGTAGAAGAGACTGGACCAAAAGAGTTTTAATTTTCATGGGTAAGAACCTTTGCAATCTCCTCAGATTATGCATGCTGCAAAAGAATCTCCTCCTAATATTATTAACGTGTTGACGCCAAGAAAGCTCTCTATCCAGTAAGAGACCAAGATTCTTTGCAGTTTTGGAATAAGGGATTACAGTGGAGTCAATGTATGTATTAGGGATCGTTAGATTATTCAGTTTTGAGATTGAATAGGGGCTTCCTAATAATACTATTTATTTTGTCCATAAATATCGACTTATATCATAGACTAGTACTAATTTTGTCAAAAAACTGGCTCCGAAATAAACAAAAGGACAAAATAACGTTTCCTGCTTCACTTTATGTCGATGCTAATGGTTTCTCTCGTACTTATAGTTAAGTATTGCACATTCTACGTACCCGATTAAGTCATAAAAGAACATTTGCAATAAAAAAATCCAATGCAATCTTTTAGGTTTAGTAAGTACTTTGACTGTTTGATATGAAATTATTTTGGGCCCACGATTCAGTTGGACTCATTACCAATTTTTCGGTTTAGTTTCTAGTAAATGTAGAAATATTAAAGATTGAAGTGAAGTCTAATAATATTATAGATCTAGATACCTATTTACGATGCCATTTTTATAATATTGCCTCTACATTTCTAATACTTTTGTGCAAGCCTATATTATTACATACATATTCTACTATTCTTTATGTTTTATATTGGACCACAGAAGATCCCAACGTAGTCCTACACAAGTTAAGTAAAGTTAAGTACAGCAGAAGTCTGATAATCCGGCACGTTCGGGACCGGCTCGGTGCCGGATTATCGAAAATTCAGGTCTATCGGGCGGAAATTATAAGAACAATTAGGTTAATAATTAAACTACAAATAAAGTGTGCAAATACATACAACAAAGTTTATTTTACATTACATATAATGTATGTACCTACCTACACATAGGAACCTACTGTAAAACATATTTCACTTAGATTTAAAAAAGTCACGAATGGCTTTTTGTTTTCTTGACTTTTGGCGTTTAGTATAAAATTTATTTCTAATGATATGGAAATCAATCCTAAATCACTCGCAAACGAGTGGATGGCCTTGAGAAAAATAGAATAGAATGGAAATCAATAATTTCTGAAACTGTTATTATTATTTATTTAGTGATTCTGCAGCTTCTGCCTAGCTAATTTTTTCTTTTCTTTCGTTTCGGCATCTGAATCAAGATGATCCCGAACTATCCCGAAAACTTCCGAATAGCTCTCGAGCGTTTTTATTCGCTTTAAAGACACACTTTTGGAAAAAACCAAAATTTTTACAAGTTTTCCGGAGCGGTGCCGGACTATCGATCATTCCGGACTGTTGGATGCCGGACTAATGGACTTCTACTGTACTAAGCATATTCAATTGTTCATATAATATATACAAAGAATTTAAGCTCGTTCACTTTAAGGTCTACTACTTTCTATAAACGAGGTCTACCTCTAGGTTTAATTTAAAACAAATCTAAGTTTAAAATGAATCTAAAAAATCGTCACATAGTCAAGGTAAATAATAAGATATTTCACATCTTCTTTACTCTTTTTATTGACCCAATGAATGCTTTACTCTTTTATTCACCCAAAGAATACATCTTGCATGTTTAATTTCACGCAGTCGGTCTGCTGGTTACCACACTTTTGAGATATGTCGTGGTGCTATGGTATGGTTGCCTTTCAACCTTCTCGATGGAATACTTTACAAAGAACTATCGGTTTTAAATGCTAGTTATTTTAACTAAACTTGGCAACCTCGCCATCAGTGGGTATTTGAAATTATTATCAACATTCTTAAACAGAATTTCCATTTTGTTGGGTTTTAATTAAGCCATCGAATATTTTACAAAAGCTCCGGGATTATGAATATTCTGAATCTGCATAAAGATTAATTTTGAAATTAAATTTTAGACAGTCTTAATCAGAGAGAGGTTAATATTAATAAGATATTATTAAATGTTGCTGAGAAAATCGATAAACAACTTACTTTTGATCATCTCCGACACAAAATCATCATCATCGCCCTCAACGCTCCTCTCGGGAGCACAGGGCAGAAACCAGCCTCCTCCATTCAGAGCGTCTCTGTGCCAATTGCGTCACCTCTTCCCACGACATTCCTTGCGCTCTGATATTGTTGTCATAGGAACGGTGTATTGTGAAAGAGGGATGCCCGGGCCTACGGAACCCCTGCGGTCGGAAGAACAGTGCTCTTTTTGGCCAACTATCATTGGGCATTCTCAAAAAATAACTGTTAATTAAAATGTGTTTTTTTTGGATATGTGGAGTGAATGGGTGAAGAAATGAAGAAAGTATGATTCACCCATAGACATATGATATCACTTGATACTCAAACAAATAATTGGTAATGGGTCCAATCGAATTTTCAATTCTAAATATATACCATATGTTCATATTTATCCTAACATTTTGTTGACATTCTGTAAAGTAGGTATACTCTCCTCACTCCAATATTTTCATTTTTCATGATTTGTTTTGATAAATTTTCTAAATGATTTGATTTGTCAAATTTTATAAATGTTATTATTTGATTCCCAATTGTATTTTGTTCTTCGCCAATTGTCGTTCTTGACTTGCTCCAACTGTGTTGTGAAAGAGAATTTTGATTTGCTTTATGTATAGCAAAACATGTAAAAGGCTCACTCCGTGGATATATTGACTCTCCAATTCCACAATTCCACAAGTCTAAATGTCATATATTCGAGAAATCAGCATTTTTGTAACGTTGGTAACTATATTCATATTATGCTTTAAAAACACAACAAAATGTGAAATATACCACATAATAATCTCACTGATAGAGGCATTATGTTGTCTTTGTTCCGTTCAATAGTTAAACATTTCATGTTATTTTTACATGTTGTGTAATTTTTTGTGCGATTTCAAGGTGAATTGGTTGTTACGGTACTTTCTTGATGTTTTGTAGCGGCTTGCCTCGATACAGGCACTCGCCTAGTGAGGTTGCTGCGGGTTATGACTGCATAGTCCTGATTAACTTGCTTGTTCCGGCGCGCACGCTCAGTCACATTATCTGTTTTGGCTGCCTGTTATGCATGTTGGATTGGTGTCTTGTTGTTTTTCTTTTTTTTCATTTTTTGTATAACTTTTGTAATAAATGACAATCTTGTGGGCTTGGTATTATATAATAGCAAGGGGTTGGATAATGAGTGCGGGTTGAGTAGGATAATGCATTGTCTTTGATTTGTGATTATGTGTATTATTTCTGTCCATGTGTTTTTTCAAAAAAAAAAATAAAGTAAAAAAAAAAAAAAAAAATCGAAATATTTATTTAAGGAATTGAAAATAGGTAAGTACCTGCATTTTTTTTTCATTAACTTAATATTTAATATATAAAGGGAACCAAAAATATTTAAAGGAACACAATGTAAAAATAATAATAAATACTCCCGTAATAATAAATTTAAAAAAATATTTTTTAAAAAAATAATTTTTCCATGCTGACGTGTTTTATAGTTATTTGTTTGTGGAATTGATAGAGTGGAGTTCATTTTATGAATTACCAATTAAATGGAAAATTTCGACATGTAAATGTGTGGAACTGGACGGTCTATATGTAGGTAAATAAATGTATTAATGTAATAAAATAATTGTAAAAGAAGTTGTTGATTATTTTTTTCAATAAAATTTCGATCTTACAAAACTAGTGATAGAACGAGTTTATTCTAAGAACTCTCGAACTACCTACAAATAAGGACAATGTCCCTTTGAATCACATACATATCTAAGTACATAATATTACCTTGTATTCCCTTACAACAGTAGTCAGTCATACAATACAAACCTCTATAATGTGCGATGATGTGTAGTACGAAACGACATACAAATTGCCGCCGTGGTGACTTCTGTATTGCAATATGAAACCACTGCGAATATTATTGGAGTTTGTTTGTAAATGTGTATGAAGAAATATTATACATATGATGGTGTCTTATTACAGAAATATTAACATTTTTTTTTTGCCTTCTATAGCTACTCTGAACTTTTTGATAACTTTATTTTAATATCTCTTATTTATTTTTATTTGAATAAAAATATAATTGAAAAAAAAACACTGTATGATTTCCACTACGATAGATTATAGCAATCCAACGTTTTTTCCTATGCTTCTAGGCATTTTCAAAGAAACTTGTTTCCCAAACAATTTCTCTGAAGATGTCTACAAACATATGCGAAAACGTTGGGTTACTATCAATCTAACTCATTAAAAATTAGACAGTTTTTTTCAATTATATTTATATTTAATCAAAATTAATAATAGCTTTCTACGGTATAAACACAAAAACTCTTTAATCTCTTATTTAGCGCTCATCATTCACTGTTGGATGTAGGTTTCATTAGTGAAATGTTATTTTAAATAGCAATAAAAACACAAATTTATAATTCAATGTTTGCACAGAGGGTGAGTTTATCAGCGTATTGAGATCCGGCTAACTTAAAGCTGAGTTTTTTGTCATAATTATATTCAGAGATTTTAGGTAGGTAGGTACTACTACTACTACACCATCGCGGTATATCCCACAACTAGGTTAGCCAGTGGACTAACTAAAGCTCCAATAAAAAAGTTCCAATATAAAATTAAGACATTCAGGATAAGTGGCAAGCTTCATCGCTGAAATGTAGATGTTAATTGTCTTATAGGTATACGTGAGGTTTTACTTACTCCTGGCAAACTTACAGAAATGAGTGGGAGATCTATTCTTTACAAGCGAATCTACAAAGAAAATAGATATTAGAAAAGTAAAAAAAAAAAAAATATCTATAGTGTCTAAGTCTAATAATTGTCATTTATAATTTTTTTTAAAGATTTGCAATTTTTCTTTTCATATATCATGAAAAAAGACGGGTTAAATGACTAGTATATCTTACTCGGTATCATTACGAACCACACAGTTCCATCATCTTATTGTATGTATTATCGCTTATAATATAATGACATACCAACTACCTACATGCAGTACACATTCTATTACTTATATTATTCGGTATAGGTACTAGTAATACACATAGACTTATTACCATAGACAAGATACTATACTATATCACCACAGCGTATCCCACAAGTAGGATAGCCAGCGGACTAACTACAAGTAATAATATAATATTCGAGTATATTCGAATATACAAGTTTGTCGGTAGCCTGGAAGTAGACTTTCGACCTTATATACAAGAGGTATGTGGTTCGATTCCAAGTGTGAGCAAGCTCCCCCTTCACGACACGAGCTTTTAGCTTACTGTGTAAGGTGTATAAAGTTGTATCTGAGTTTATAACAAAAACCCAGATCCATATTTTTAATTTAAAAAAAAATATAACAAGTCACATAAATCGAGTTAGTCCCAAACTTAGATATGGATCTTGTTTTATAGGTACCTACTAACACGACGTTATACACATAGGTATAGGTATACAATGCACCAAACATATAAATGAAGGAAGCAACGGGAGGAACCTTGCATGAGGCTCTAGGAAGGGCTGAGGACCGGCGTCACTGGAAACATTTTATTTATACCTTTACAAATGATGGTCACGATCGCCAGCACTGAGGGAATGACAGAAAAGTAAAGAATAAACACACATATGTAGGTACATGAACACTCAGACCCATAACAATTTGAAAAGGGTCATTTTTCATATTATCCTGGAAGGGAATCAAACTCGACACCTCGGCTTGAGCGTATAGAATATAGATAAATATAGGATTCTTAGAGAATTAATACCACGCTCCTGGTATATATTATATGTCGATGATATTACATAATGGAATGTACTATAAGTAATAGCATTTGCTCAATTGAATAGGAATGTGGCAATAGTACTTATATGGGAATCTATTTAATACATACATACATACAAACACGTCATTTTAATAATATGTTTTATGAGCCTTAATACGCCACCTCGTGTCATTTGCTTAAATTTGGGGATGTGTAAGGGATGAAGAATATTGCGCTGCGGGTGTTATTAATAGTTGTACAGTATAGCAATGGGGAATGCAACACATCCCGAATGTCTTGTTTTTATGCACATATTATTTTTATGCAACCTGTACGTAGCGCTATTTATTGAATTCTGTGAATCCACTTGCTGCCTAATATCTTGGAGATGCCATGATTCTTTAGGCAAAAAAATAGATCATGACTATCGACGTCTTTCTCATGTGGGGTAACCGGTGGATTAATTGCATAATACATTTTGCAGATCATCTTCTACATGACGTAAAAAATAAAACATTCAGTTTACCCTGAATTAAAAATGATTAATGCAATGCAAAAATTTAAAACTTTTTGAAGAATTGACGCTTTTTTCTACTTTCACGTCATTCAGTAGGTATGTATGTTGGATGATTTATTCGGAGCCGTTTAATGGAACATCCATCTCAAGGGCGCTCAGTACCTACCATATAATAATGTAATAAACTTGCGTGTTTATTACAAGCGGTTGTTTCACTGGCTACTCCACTTGAGGGAGATGCCGTAATTTAATTATTATTATTATTGTTAAAAGGACACCATATTCTACTGGGACCATTGCAACCTTCGACCAATGCGATCCCAGAGAAAACAAACATTTAAAATAGTGTTTACAATAATGAACGAGTTAAAAACAATTAAGTTTTCAAGCAACTGTAATTAAATTAATAATTGTGTAATTGCATAATATCTTCCTTGTTAATATTCACCTAATACCAAAAATTCTTTTTGTAGACACAAGTAAAAAAAGGAAAGTGTATAAACAACTATATTGATATACAATTCAGCTATCAATCACGATGAACAATGCAATGTGTGGTACAAAAATAAATACTAGGATTTTTGAAAGTTCGATTTCGCACAAATAAAATATATAATATTTTCATGACCACTCTATCGCATTGTTTCCTTCAAAAATAAAAGTTTTGGACTTGTGTATTAGTGCTTTATTCTTAGGGCGTAGATAACATGTTGTACCTAGGTACAATATATATATTATTACATTTACACTAACACGTTTACACTAAGTCAGGGGCGGCATGAGCCGATAATTTATAGCCGTCTCGATAGCCATATTGTTTTGGTGAAATTGCTTTGGGTGCAAATCTGCCAAGCGATAATAACGTATTTGTCCACATATAGTAAGGGGGGGAGGAAAGACCGATCATAATACATATTTCTTTTTTATTATATCCACCCATAGCTGTGCAACGTTAATCAAAACTTTAATCCAATTAATCGTTAATCTGTTGTAACGAAAAAGTTTTCTTCATTACTGGTTAGGTAAGTCGTTATTTTTTAAAAATATATTTTTTTTGTAAATAACTCAGGTTAAAGTGAATAATTACAAAAAAAGGTTCTCAGCGTGGAAAAGTTGTGAGCTAAAACGTAAAAACGTCTTTCGGCACTTTTTGAAAAAAATCAGCAGGGCTACTCTTGACACAATCTAAATACGATCTTAATCTAGTCTTGATCTTAATCATACGATGCGCAAAGGGACTATGGTCAAAAATACTGCGCTACCGCTACCGCGAGATTGGTATTTCACTTCGCGCGTCGTATGATTAAGATCGTATTTAGATTTTGTCAAGAGTAACCCTATGTAATAGGTAACGGAGCCTTTTTTTTTAAACGTAAAATAGCTTTTGAGTAAAAGACAGGATTGACTTTAATGTTAAAGGTATCTAATTTTAATCTCAACGGAAGTCAATTAGCTAGATAATGTGCTAAAAGTTAATGCCAGCTTTCTACCAACCTATATTGTAGTCTGTATACAATTCTCAATATTATTATACCTATTTAATAAATTTCTATTTCCAAGTGGAATTAATCCAAAATTGCTTGCTTTGGGTAGGACTCGTATGAACCTACTCAGAAAAAAGGTTAATAATTTTGGAATATACCACATGGGCGGACAAAGGATCGATCGCTCATATTTTTACTGCCCATAAATTTAATATCATCGAAGATAAAGAAATTAATTTATATATTTTTATTCTCCTTTCATTATTATTTTTTTCATAATTTTATAACCTGCCGTATTTTAAGCGCTTAATACTGGCAGGGGCCCTATTCTCCAATCTCGATTGATAAATGTCGCCTGTGAGATATGTCATTGAAATACTCGCACGAAAAGTCGAATGGCAGCCTACGACCCTATTCTTGACGCCATTCAAGATTTAAACGGTCGACATTCGAGAAGCTACCGGTAACGTCGCACTTTTTGTATGTTTTTGTATGTGGTCATCGAAAATTACATTTATTTATACTTTTTTTCACGAGATGGTGCTGATGGCGCTTTAGTGTGGGAAGGCATGTGACGCACAAAGATGGCGCTTTTATATGAGGAGTCACAAACAATATCAAACTTTTCGTTATATTTTTATTTAAACTAAAATACTTTATAAATGCGGCATCACTTTATTTTATTTTATACCGTTTGCGAAATGTAAGCGACCATTGAGTGACTCACGGCGGCCATTTTTATCAATTTTTGACATGTCGATTGGTGTAACATTCATCTCGAGTGGTAAAACACCACTCGACATAATCTCGCATGATATCGTGTGACATTTGTCGCATACGACTTTCAAGAATAGGGTTTTTAAGAAATCGATCGAAAGTAATAAAATCTCGATTGCGACATCCATCAATCGAGATTGGACAATAGGCCCCCAGGGCTTACACAAGCAATGTGAAAAACATGTTCATGTATCTCAACGGAGATTACATTATTTAAACAATTTCTTTTTTTATATATTTTATAATTATTTATGCATTCCACCCAATACTGAGTGATTTTGCAAAACAATTTCTTTAGAAGGAAGCAAAAATGGTTATGAATCGGATTAGGGTGGTGTAGATATCCTTATCCATGATGGAGTTGATTGTTTCAAATTTATTCTCAAATTTAACCGAAAATGTATTTTGTATCCTATTTAAATGATTGTATAGTTTACGCAATAACAAAAGTTCGTTTCTCAATAAAATTAAAATAAAATATTAACACTGTATTACTTTCATTATGAAAAGTATTAGACTCAGAAGCCTTTCGGGTAGAATGACGCCCATCATCAGTTATGAAGTTTCTAATAAAACTCACTCATGATGGGTGTCTACCCGAAAGGCCCCTGAGTCTAATGTTGTTCATGGTGAAGATAATACAGTGTTTATATTTTATTTTTAATATTTTAATTTTATTATTATGTATTTTATCATGATGTTTTTATTAATTTATATTATTTAATTTTATTTCAGGTTGTGAATAGACCTTTTCTCATTGGATTAAGGTAAGTTTTCTATTTATTTATTTTCTTTGCTAGTATAATTAGCCGTAAATTTTGCTTAGTAATAAAAGTTTTTCTTTGAATTTGTAGATCGGAAAAACGATTATGTACCTACCTACTTACGCGTATATGTTTGCAAAAATCCTTTCCACGTGATTTAGATAAATCTTATTTATTTAAAAAGTAATACTTTTCAGTTTAAATAAAATATCAAAAAAATCATAGCAATTATAAAATAAAGACAAACTTGAAAATATTTAAAACTAATATAAAAATAGTTTGTTCACTCGACGCTACTGACTTTAAATAGTTTCACTTCATTGTTGTAAAGTCCTATTGTTCGTTTTCTATTCAAAATAACAATAAGCAGATATTCTTATTGGAATAAATACATATATACTTAGTGCTTTTACTACTCTTCTGCAGAGTTCGTTAAATTTATTCTAAAAAAATAAATTTTAAAGTAAGGAGGAATCCACTTCAACTAATTATATAACTTCAGATTAAGAAAAAACGAGTAGGAAGATATACAAAAAAATAACAAAAAAAAATCATTAATTTATATCCAAAATAGTATCTACCTAACTACCTAAATATTGGAAGTTATAGGTATAAATTTAAAAGCATAAAAAATAAACTAATTTAGAAATATTATTAGGATTATGCTTAAAAATATTTTGTTTGAATAAAACATCTTAAAAGGGAAAACTAAGTAGGAACATGAATAAAACACAATATATAGACACGACGATATAATTTAAAAGTACCTACATAGGTACAGTAGTGGTAAGAAAAAGTAAAACAAAATCTAACTAGAATGGAAATATTTGGCGTGTTAGAATTTGCTATAAAATCCAATACCTGGTATTGGATTTTGAATCAATTATTTCTGAGAATAATCTAAATTTTATAAAATAAATAGATTCATGTACATATTGTGATTAATTTTGTAAAGAGAGTCTATGATTTAAATAAATGTTAAATAATTTCCCTGTTTGAATATTCTTGGTCCAATGATCGCAACCTTCTATACGGCTCTAAATTTTATTAATGCTTAGCTATATAGGACTTCATTATTAATTTTGTTAAAAGATTCCTTCTATACCTAGTCATAAGTATCAAAAAAAAAGGTAATTGTTCTTTAGAAGCACATGTATTGATTTAAAAACACTGATAATTAATTCAATTAAAAATTATTACAATTGTATCTAATTATAAATTAAATAAATTTCTAAATTAATATATCTTAATTCTTAATGTGAACATTTTTTATTGCCATTATTTTTAATATATATTTCAAAACCATAAACGCAACACTTTTTGTTTTACTTAGATTTTATTTTTGGCGTTCATTAAAGTATTTGAACCTAAATACATTTCCTCTTCAATTTAGTTAGGTATCCACTCTTCAGATTATTGTAATAAGCAAAAATTATCCTCATTTATATAATACAATGAATTTATTAGAGTAAAATAAAGAAAGAATAGAGTAATAAATAAATTAAAAAAATAGAAATAAGAATCAAATATTTTTTATTCAATAAACGATACAAATACCTACTTACTAAATAAAATATGTAAAATATGTAATCACTAAAATAATAACCAATAATAAAAAAATACTACTCCTGCGATTGATACCCGATGCCTACCTATATAAATAATTTATTATAAAACAATTACTTTTCATTTCATTCAAGCAAAGACAACGCAAGGTCGATCATTGCGAATCCTACTAAAAACATAATAATGCATACCATACCTATCTATGTAGTTTAAATCAACGACTCACATTAATATTTTACGAGTTGTTTTTATTTGGGCTGTTAAACCACGTGCCGTTGTAACATTATTTTATTAGTTTGATAATAGGTAGGAACATACATACATACAGACACGATCTAAAAACTTCCTTACACCTACTCTAGTCCTAAACGGCAAACAGCAGTATAGGACAAAACGGACAACGAAATGGTTCTATAATAATAATAATACTAATAAAATTATGTTTTATAAAAATAGCCATCAAATAAAAACAAAACATGGAATAAAACATTTATACCTAATACACAATGAAACTTTGTAGTAGGTGCCTAAAAAATATATAAAAATTCGACAGTGTTTTATAAGTGCTTATAAAACATTATAATGTCTCTGGTATCTTTGTGTAAGATATGTAAAACTGTCTTGATTAATTATGTTAGTATAATATTGGTACCTATTGGATGATAGCTGATCTCTGAAAGATTAACCTTTTTTCTAACTTTATATATGTAGTTATTGTCTGTTTTGTGCTATTAATATTTATTTAATAAAATAAAATAAAATAAAAATAATCCATGCTTTCTAGGGATCTTATCATTATTTTGTTTGATTAGAAATAAAATAAAAACGTAAATATAAATAAAATAAAAATATAAATAAAATCTATTTATTTATGTATACAAACATGCAAAAAAAAATACAATAAGATATGGTGCTGAATGCAAATTAGCAATAAAATGAAAAAATAAAAAAATCGATTGCCCTGGGTATCAGTACCTACACAAAAAGAACCAGTTGAATAATTTTGTTTCAAACATGTAAATGACAATAATAATGTTGCAGATCATTAGATTTCGGTAGGTAGGTACTTACTTAATCATGTAAAAAAATACATAATTCAAAATGGTTATAGGTATGTGTAAGTATAACGTACCTATAATAATATTGCTATTATGACATTCCATTTTCATTTATTTTATTGTTGTATAAACGGTAATGTTTGTTGTGGCTAGTTATTACAGTACCTACGTAACCTAATAATAACAATAAAAAAAAATAGTAGGTAGATAATAATATTCATTCGTCTTATGGCCACATTTGTTGTATTGTGATGAATTTCGAATTATTATTGTGTGTATAACTGTGTACTGCTATTTCATATTGTTATTATCCTTTATATTATATATCAACGGTCAATAACACGATATGTGGTGACAAAAAATACGACGTTCAATTGTTGAATTACGCTGTGAATGTAATAGAAATAAGTATCTATGTTCATATGGAAGCAGGTAAGTGCAATTGTTTGTTGTTGTGAGTTATCTTTAAAAATATTTATGTTGAGTGTAGTCTTTGTATATAATTTAAATTTTGTGTGAGTTTCAGCCGCCAGCGGCCCTCCAACAATGTGACGGCACAACGCACCGCCACTGTGATGTGTGTGAACCGCTATGGAGTGAAACAGGAAAACATGAGGAGAACGAAGCGGGTGACGCCATTGGTCGTGTCGCCTCCCCGCCGCTCTCTCATTGGCTCCGCGCCACAGTGGGGAAACTTTACACGTCATAAGACGAAACCGCTAAAAGCTCGTTATCTCTTTCTAATGTGACAAACACAGGTAAGAATTAACGAGCACAACAGTTTTCTATTAATGTCCGGTTTTTCAATACGACTCGTTTGAAAAATTGCCTCGTTCCATCTCTGTCGCGTGAACGTGCTGGGATATTTGCATTTCTGTCAGCGGCATCTCTGTGTCGAGGGGGAAGGCGGAGGAATCGAGGCATGGCGGCGAGGCATCAAGATCGGGTCATTAGAAGTCCGTGAGGATAGCGAGAGGCACGCGAGTTCAGAGAGACCGGTTCACGAACAGAGAGAGATACAGTTTTCCCCGCGAGTTTCGTGTCGAGTTTTCCCGCGTCCGGCGGTCCAGTGTTTATTACCGGGGCATGGCGCGCGCCGCCCCGGAGTTATGAGCTCCAAGTTCATTATTGATAGCATGCTTCCAAAGTACCAACAGCCCCTGCATACTAACCTGTTCAGTGGAGCTCTCGAGCTGAGTGGATCATCGCCTCCACGTGCGGGTGCGGGTAGTCCCGCGCAACCCGCGCGCATGTACCCCTACGTGCCCCATCACCAGCAGTTCGGAGGTGCCCCGGTGGTGGGCGGATTCCCTCCCTCGGCCCTAGCTGCCGCAGCTGCAGATGCGGACAAGTCGTGCCGTTATCCGGCGGCTGACTCCGTGGTTAACTACCTGGGTCACCATCAGAACGGTGGAAGTGCCGGGGCGAGTGTATCTGCTGCCAGCGCTTCCATGGCTGCTGCGGCACAGTTCTATCACCAGGCTGCAGCAGCTTCTGCAGCATCTGCGGCATCGGCAGCATCAGCGGATCCTCTGGGGTCCTGTTCGCAGTCTGCCCCCGCCCCGCAACCCCTGCCCGACCTGCCCCGCTACCCTTGGATGTCTATCACCGGTCAGTACCTAGGGCACCTCTAGGCGTCATCCCTCTGTGGTTGCCCCTAGCCCCGGTGGATGACGTCTGGATGAAATGCTTTTTATTGTTTTGCTTCCTCCGCCTTACATCTTTAAGAAATAATCAAAGTGCTATCGTCACATCTTCAAGAATATAAGTTCAACACATTACAGTGCAATGATATCAATAATAATATAAAACCTTCCATATACAATTATTTCTTACGGATGAAAGGATAATCAAATGTTTTCGTATTGTTGATGTTTGAGTTTGTTTTCAGTAGTTAGTTTTATTATGATTAGTGTTAAAGTGTTTATAATTTTCATAATACTGATTGTTTTCATTTACAAGTAATTTGGATAATGTTAAAACGTTTAAACCACCACGTTTTAAACAATAAAAACCGTTAATCGTAAAGAGAGAAACATCGCATACCTATGAAATAAAATGTCAGTTGTGATATGTATGTATTGAGACGCCATGTTGTTTGCTTCATGCAATAAAACTAATGTCCTCCTCGTGTGTCTATCTGTATATAATATGTAAGTATATCTAGATGTTGTGGTTCAGATGTAATGGATAAAAGAAAATCAGATTTATTAACAACACGTGCTAACATTTATAAACTAGACCATTTATAGTTCTCTTATTTAAAAATATATTTTTCTTTTTCGTTATTTAAGTCCATTCTAAATAATAATCAGGATTGATTCATTAAATCTACATAGGTACCTAATATAATTAATTTAATTGAAGTTAAGTATTATTGTCTCCAACCATTAAGCTCGCCAATATTTCGTGATTTTTTTGATCAATTAAGTGTTCTTATTATTATTATTATATAAGTCTATTAATTCATGAAAATCTGTGAATCGTAACAACAGTTGTATCTTTATGAAACAAAATTGTAATGGAAATCTGTATGTTAGTTATAATTTGATTTTCACTTCATGAAATGGTAAAAACTTGTATGAATTCATTGTGTGGGTATTAATATAGTAGAATTCCATAGTGAAATTAAATACAAATGTTTTTTTTATTGATTGAGATATCTTTCGAAACAACTAATTTAAGTGATTTTATTCAGAATTCTCGGAAACAAAACATTACGTATGACCCATATTATCTACATAATAAATAAAAACTATTAACTTCATATTTTTTTACGGAACAACAAACACCTAGGTATATATATTCTACATTATTTTATTATTAGTAAACAATCAAGTTAAATAGATTTTAATGACTCGTAAGTGATTTTAGAATTCGATGTAAAACTTTATTCAGGTATAGTCAAATCATAATAATATTTGATTCGTTTCGTAGGTACTTTGAATTTATATTCCCTAAGTGTTGTGTTATAGCCGTTTTATAAGTTTAGTATTTATTATGTAAGGAGCATTACGATACTTTAATTGCTCTTCACCCTTGTGAGTTATAAAATCTTTAGAGTTTGTAACAGTCATGTTCGTATCAACACGGAAACATTTTAGTGTTAGACATTCGAGTAGCAATGTATTCACATATGTAATATAGATTTAGAGTCTATATTACATAATTATTTGACTACATTGTTATTTTATTAAGAAAGTACCTACATATAAGGAATTACTTAGGTTTTGCACATCTTACAGAGATGCTTTATTCTACATAGATCTTGAGATAGAATTGAATTTCCTCCGTGATAGAAATGAGTGCTTATAATAAGATAATTAGGTGAATATTCTTATAATATATTGCAAAGATACTCTAATTTATGATATTTTTAATATAATCCGTAACTTTTTGCGTATTATCCATTATGGTATGAAGTAAACACTTAACTTTTTTATAAATACACACTATATTGTGTGTATTTATAAAATATAGTGTGTATTTTTATAAAAAAGTTAAGTGTTTACTTCATACTCTAATTTATGTTTTGGAATATAATTTCATTGATAATAACTGAATATAATTATGTAATATAGAATTAAAGTCAGATTGTTATTGTATTATTTTATTTTATTCAGTAAATAGGTAGGTATTTAATTTGTTAAAAATGGTATATTTATATTTTTATCCAAAAAAGCACGTTGTGATTCATAATCATCAAGAGCTTTCTCAGTTTTTTCATGAAAGGTGCATATTACTAAAGCAGTTATTAGACATATTACTGTATTGTGTTAGATGGAAGAGACACGCCTTTTCAATAAACTCTATTATATTTTATTTAAATGCATAATATGTTGTTATCAATGTACAGTGAACAATGAATAAATAAATAAAAATAAAATAAAACAATGTCTATTTAAGACAATTTGTATTCCAATAAGGATGTTATTTATTTATTTATTCATTCCATGCTATACATTCATCACAATACACACAATTTTATAGAGAAATGCATTCAAATTTTTTACAATCAATTTACAGTGAGCTAGTTTATTGCAAAGGCGCGATCTATCGATGTTTTGAGTCTCCAAAAAATGGTCATATTCCAACTTTTTATTCATACATGTCATTTTAACAAAGGTAATGACTCGATTCAACTACGAAACAAAACGTTTTCTCTGAATTTATAATGTGAAAGAGGGTTAAGAAACCTTAATCTATGTTGTTCGGTAATGTTAAAAAAATAAATAAACAAGAACCTTCATACCACAGTATTCAAATCATATTACAATTTTTTTTATTTAGGATATGAATGTATGAAATGATGACGTTTTTATCAATTTATTCACATAAAAACACATAACAAGTAGTCGATGATGTAGAAGAATTAAATAAACTGTTACCCACAAACATGTTCCACATACTGAAAACTATAATTGCACAAAAAAATCTGAGGAATAATAGTAAAGTATAATCTATGTTCTTGCATCATTAGTGCATACGTATAACACGTTGACAATTTTATTACAAAACTAATAATTGTTTTTTTTGCTATGCAGAATTAATAATCGAATATATTTTATATAAAATTAATAAAAAAATATATTATTAAAATATAATTAATTTACTTAAAAATGCCTGGTATTAAATCTAAATACTAGTTGATAATGAAATGATTAATTTGTATTTACTTTAATTAAAATAAAATGATTTAATGCGATAATAAAATACGCTGTAATTCATTTTAATTATACACACTAAATAATAGATAAAATTATTTCATTTATCAAATAATTATAGCAGCAATTATTACTGGCCAGTTATTTACTTATAATAAATATAAAATTACCAATTTAAATATGTTTAATTAGCTAATCAAATTACATTATATAAATAAATATATACTATAATCACCTAAAGGTTATCAATACCTTATATATTTTTTTAAAATATGAAATGTATTTTATTTTTATAATGATATAGAGGATGTATTATAGATAAATAGTTAGTTTTATTTATTCTATATCTATTAATGAGCACAAACCACTTTAATAATTTTAATTCATATAAACCATGGCGTACTTATTACCAATTGTAATATGAGGTTTTCGCAACTGCCTGTGGTTTCCATAGAGCGTGCGATATTTGCGAGTTATTTCCTAAAATTTAGTTTATCTTCCATAAACTGTTTATAGCGATATAAATAATAATAATAACTAGGTGTTCAATTGTAATTTTAATAAAAATTAGAAAAATTTAAATACCTTTTTATATATATTAGGATAATTAATAAAAACAATAAACTTTATTGCACAATACATAATTACAAAATTGTATAATAATGTGACACAAATAAATTATATTGTGCAATGGGCAAATTTATCGCAGAAGCGATATCTTCCGACTAACCCATTATTATTAACAACAAAAATTAAGATGTTTTATAAAAAATATTTAGATATATTATATTGGTGTCAATAACATACTCATACGTAATCATAAAACTCAACAAGGACCCTATTTAAAAAAATAAAATAAAAAAAACGGTATTACTATTATTCTATTAAAACAATTGAACATAAAAACAATAGAATAACAGGTAAAAAATAGACATTTATAACCGATTTTTACTATGTCATAAAAATTAAGTTACTACAAAAGGATTCAATAGCTCACGACACAATCTACTACCGTTTTTACTCTTTATTTATTGTTTATTTTATAGTAACAATGCATTTATTTTTATGTATCAGTTTTATTTGTTTTGAAAATAACAATGAAAATAGAAAATAAACTATTTGGTTCAAAGAATTATGCAATTCAGGTATTGTACCTGCTATAAAGCCCTGCGGCATACCTTTTCAATGCTTTACGTAAAAGTTTGCAACATTCAAAAGTTCAGTTTTGATTTTAAATATTAGCAGACCATGTTCTAAAACTTATTTTAGGATACATTATTATGTGATTAATTTCTGTACTAAATTCGCCAACTTAAGTTATAATTTTAAAGGTAGGTATCTATTTAATTATTTAATAGTATTTTTCGTAATATAAATTTAACGGTATTTTTCAGTTATATCATATCACTGTATTTTTTGTAATATATGACAAAGAGAATTAGAGAACAATTTTTGAGCATGGTATCAACTAGGTACGTTTCTTTCTACATGTGTGTTTTCTATTTCATATTAGGTATAGTCATAATATAATTTTATCTATAATCAACCCTTCTGGGATTGATACAAAATTATCTTAACAGTAGTTATTTTACAAAGTTTCAGACAGAAAACTTAGAAATTGGCAAAAATTATGAATAGATACCTACATATTATGGAACTTTTATGCCACTTTTCATAGCTATTTTCAATATCTTCGTACTCTGACAACCACAAACGTATGTAAAATGAAACTTTATAAAATTCCACAACTTAATTAGTACACATTTATTTAGCTGCTTAGCCGCTAATTTAGCTGCTTAGTAGGTATTACAATACAAATTAACATGAAAGCATCTATGTAAAACGTGTGAAATGTGTTGTAAGCGATAGTCGCATCCTTCGCCATGTCGCCGGCTTATTATTACGATATTGTCCTGTGTGCGGCGGACTTATACGATCTTTTAATTTTTATAACTGACAATAAAGTGTTTATAGTATTGTATTTTGCGTCTTTATTGTCGCTCTAACACCCTATAACTTTTTTTATTGTGAGGGCCATAACCATTACATATTATTATATAGATGTGTTGTTATATTATTTATATAATCTTGTATCACTACTTGTATGTGAATTTTCCTATATATACACCTTTAGGAATATTGCGCGTAATGCTGGTGTAGTCGTTCGCTGATCGTTTCGCATAGATTCTTCCCGTCATCTTCTCAGAAAATACACATTTCAAATAATGATATGAGTAATTATGTGACTCGTGAAGAAATATTGAAATTTTGTCATCATTTATGTGAAAAATAAATAATAAGTACATTAATTGTACAATTTCTCAAAATACAAAAGTATATAATATAATAGATGGAATTTTTTTTAAATTAATTATTATTAACATGATTTTTAGGGAAAAAATTTATATCTTTCTAAATGTCGAACTGAAATTAATTTTGAAATGAATACACGCCCTAGACCAAGATGTTCTATAAATGATTCAGTACCTACGTTTCGTGCGCATCCGACGGTACGCATGTTTATAGAATTCAAATCTTTAATATTATTATTTCTTGAAATAGGTAGAAAAAGTTTAATCTTAAAAATAATCACATTTTAATGATTTATTTGTTTTGTTTTTGTTTTTGCCGAACACATATAATTTAACACAGTGATAAGATACAAGTTCTTAATTCAATATACGCTTTCACAAGAAACCTTTAAGGGAGGAAGAGAGAATGTTCAAGGGTGAAGAATAGGTATAAAATGGGCTAAGCTACAGACGCCAAATTCCTGACTGCCCGCTTGAAATCATGAAGAGTGGGGTGCAATCTTATTCTGAAAGACATACTATTCCAGCAGCAAGCATCGTGAACAGAAAATGAGTTCGCAAAAAGCTTACTGATAGTCATCATCTGTCCATTACTGGATATCAAAGCCTCTTCAAAGCTTTTTCATTCTTTCCAGTCTTGGGAAATAGCTATCGTCTATCTGACATTTTGATTAGGTTAAGTTTGACTTATGTATATAGTGAGTATCCATTGGATTGGTCTGCAACGAGTTTGGATTTTCTTCTCCATTCCTCCCTATTTTCAGCTAGTCTCTTTAGTTATAGGTATGTGCCACAGTTCATGTTCTTCTTCTTACGTACGTGTACCTTATATTTGTTTGATTTATGTGAAGTAAAAAATAGTTAATTTATTTTTGAAAGATTCGTTAATAATAATTATAATTGCAATAATTACTCTATCTAAGTAGGTTGAATGAAATTATCCTTTTTATTGCAATTAAATCGCACTTATTATTTTAAGAAAGCTGATTGTTACAAGTACATTATAGTACACGTTTGTAATATAATTACCTGAAATTTATTATCAAGTGCGTAATACAGCAAATAATTAGTAAATTCGATACAGGTTTTTCGCTGAATACCGTTTTTGTGTCAATGCGATAGGTTTAAGATAAAACAAAACCTGTGGATAAAGTAGAGTTTAAAAATTTGAATATTTTTATCTTCATTATACCTAATGAAGTTTTTATGAGAGGTTTTTTTTAATGTGTACCGGTTATGTATCAGTGCTTTGAGCTAATGATATTTTTTTATTTTTTTTAAAGATATATCTGGGTTTTGCTTGTTACAAATACAACCTTATACACCTTTCACAGTAAGCTACTAAAAGCTTGTGTCGTGAAAGGGGAATTTGCCGGTACCTGGTATCGAACCACGGACCCCCTGTACACGAGGCCGAGACTCTACCTCCAGGCTACCGACGAACTAAAATTAAATGAAGACAAATAATTTTAATTATACAAAATAGCTGTCTAAAATATCATTGTTAATCTTTAAATTACCTTCATCATTCATAACTTAATTATTCATGTGATAATAACAACTTGATTAAGTTTTTTTTACTATACACTTGACTTCATATAAATTTAAATCAAATCTTCGGTGTCTATAACATAAAAGATTAAATTATGTATATTCATTAAACAATACATACATTGTATATAAGAATATTAATTAAGCAATGATATACTAAATTGTACACTACATAATAATTATCCCCCATTTTGAAATTATTAAAATCATTTAGATTGTTAAATCAAAAAAGTACCAAAATAAATTAATATAATTTTATCTTCTTTAATTCGGACCATTTAACAAATTTAACATTGCCTCATTTTTAATTAAACTGAAATTAAAATAAAAAAGAATGGATACCTCAAATAATATTTCTTCGTAATAAATTTAAGAAAATAAATTAATTAATAAATACAAAAGTAAATACGTATTTATCAACATCCATAATTGAGAAATTTAACATTATTTTTAAAATTTCATTTGCGCATTAAATTTGAATAAAAGTATTTCCTATATGTGACAAAACATAGACACATAATAAGCAAGAAAAAAATTATTATGATTTATGTGAAATATTTTAATGGGTTAATTAAAATTTAATTGATAATCAACGGCCAATTCCTACAAACAATAAAAATTAACTACATAAAAATTTGTCATAAATCTTTCTGAAATATTGTATTGAATTAATTACACCTTGTTGTATGTAAGTAATTGTAACTTTATGTGTAGGTATTACTATTAATTTTACAAAATACTCGTTAATAGCCTCAATTTAAGTGATATATATACCACAGATAGAGCGCACTTAATTAATATAACTATATATCAAATATACATCAAAATAAGAAAGTATAAAGAATTACCTACTTAGGTTTACAGATTTACTTAGGTTTACAGATTTACTTAGGTTAATAGATTTACTTAGGGTTTACACAACTTACAGAGATGCTTCATTCTAGATCTTGAGATAGAATTGAATTTCCTTAATGATAAAAATGACTTCTGATAGTCAGATAATAAGGTGAATATTCCTGAAAGATGTTACAAAGATACACTTTTATAACTTCGTTGATAAAAACGATGTATGACCAATATTCTTGCATATTATTCAACATCGGAAATGCTCTACTCCTAGATATAGTAATAGAAATGAAAAATCATACCCAATATTCTAAATCAAATAGCTTATCAATATTCTATCACATATCACAGAGATGCTTTGCTATAGATCATGGGTGGCCAACCTTTTCAGCATCCGGGCCAAATTTCAGAACGAGATTTCCTACCAGGCCGCACAACAATATTCTCTGTTCTCCATATATGAAACATTTGATAATTTTACTTCATCTTAAAATTTTCAATATGGTATAGGAATTTGAAATGTTTCAAAACTCCTCAGTTTTCTTGAAGAATATTTTCTCAAAATACCTCTTTCAAAGATGTAACAGGTACTTGTACCGGCTATTATAAAAAGTGTGCATATGCTTCGCGGGCCGCGGGTTGGCCACCCTTGCTATAGATTGTAGAATAGAATTGAATATCTTCATTGATAAAATTTATCTACGAAATCAATTTCTTGTAAATTCTCTATGACCAAAAGTTATCTTTTATTATCAGATCAATGATTAATATTCTTACTATAATATCGCAATATTTTTCCTCTCTAGATCTTGGAATGGATTTGAATATTCTCATTGATCTGTGTATGAATATTCTTGCACATGTCACAGAAATGCTTTACCCTAGATCTAGTCTAGAGTGGAATAGATCAGTTATCATTAAGTATAATATTCATATTGTACTTATCATCCATTTGCCTATTGTCATAGGAGCTACATACCTATAGTATTGTTGTGTATAGTATAATATTCTTTCAAACTGACCTTAATTGATATACACATAATATTAAGTTATGTAATCATCTTCTTAATGATCTAAATTGTTCAAATAGAGGACAATAATATACTTGTAATGTATGTAGGTATAGATAGATATTACATGAGGTAGATCATTTTCTATAAGTGTTTTGGTTGAGGCAGTCTCGACGATTTGATATGATACAGTTGTTAACGTGTTCCGGGAATTCGAAAAAATTAAACACATTTTACATCTTAAATTCAGCGAGGAGACTAGCCTTCCATCCTATATGTCTTATTTTTATCGTTGACACATAGGACAGCTTGCATGTTTATTACATACAGATGATCTACTGGCAATCCCATATATGGGGTATGCCGTGAAAATAATGTAGGTAGTAGGTAGTTATAAAAGTGCGTTTAGAGGGTATTTTTATTTCCATTGCACGAGTTTGTAGGCACCTAGCTTCTTAAGAAGAGAATAATTTTAATTGAACTTCGGTAATTTAAATAAATAAATAATATAATAAAAAAATACGACATATATTATGAGGGGTGTAGAAGCAAAAGCACATTGATCATAGAACATTGAAATTGAAAATTTGCCATATTTATATTTCTACTTCAGTTTCTAAAAACTGATTTAATCGAGGTATCGCTTAAACTACAATGTCGCCAACGAAAATATATTTATTTATTTATTCATCAACTTTACACGGCATGAGCCTTTTACACGTTAAAAATATTATAGCAAAGAAAAAACAATTTGACAGACAAAACAATAAAATATGAGTTAACAGCTGCGGGTACAAACTTATAGAAAAACATTAAGATGTGATAAAATTAATTAATAGTTACTAATGCGAGTAATATAAACTTCTCTGCATTTGTAGTCGAATATTTGTAAAAAAATGATCGATGCGATTTAGCTTTTGTACCCCTCATATTATAACATTTATTTTTTTGTGATTTCGTAATGAAAACATAATTTCGATTGTATTGCATTAATTTCACTAATATACCAAATAATACCTTTAAACTTTAGATAAATTATGTAAATTATAATTTTATATTATTTAAATATGAAAATTTAAATCAACAAAATAAACATTTACGGTAGAATAGTCACTATTCACAAATACATTTAAGTCGCAAATTGAGTAAAATGTCATAGGGATACCTTTAGAAATTCATGTTTTGTTATTATTACTGAGCAACGCTGTCAAGTAAAGAAAGATGGCCGCTTTTACGATAAAACGTTCTATTCAATAATTTGAATTTATATATTGTGTTCTTTTGAGGTTGAATGCTATAATAATACATATCCCATATAGCAATGTAAACATGTAATAAATAAGTATATAAAATAGACATATTTTATTGTGAATATTGTTAATATTATTATTATTTTATTGTCAATTTGATTTATGACTGACTGGTAGGTAGGTATATCTACAATGGCGGAATAAATTGTAGTTTTCTTGTATACATACCTTCATACATGCAGCGCCACATACTTTGATAAAGTGACGGCGAATTTCAGAACTATGATACCTTGTCATATTTTTTTGTTTTATTGTTGTTTGCATGTTACAAAGTACGTACCAATATTTATCTTTATGCATTATTAAAAATATATGAGGAAAAAAATTGCTCGTTGAGTACTGTGTAATTTAAATTATTAAAACAAAAGAAATATTTGAGCTCGTTTGTAGGATGAAAGACGTTTTTATATAATTATGTACTTATATTCAGTAGACACTTTTATAAAAAAAAATATGTGCAAACTAATGCCCTCTATATGCACTTCATACCACTCGATATTATTACATCTTAATTGTTTATCGTACTTGCTCACCTGTGGAATAAGTAAACCCAACATATTATTATATAAACTATTGAAAAGAAGACCTATTTTTGCCAGGGACACCGCGGAATTTTAATATATTACTTCTAAATTTTAAGTTTACATATCCGCCCATTTACACCATCATGTTGTCTGTCACAAAGGGCGTAATACCTCATCGCTGTTTTAAAGATGTTAAATGTCTTGTTTGTGATTTTTAAGAATGCCTTGCTTTTACAAGATGCTTAAAACATGCAGAAAATTATGGATACCTATTCTTTCCCGAGGACTCCTAAAAACTCCATTATTGTAATAATATGCACATGATAATTATATTGTTACAAATGTAGAATTAATTATCCATATGTATGCATTTATATAGAGACATTAATTGGGTACCTTCCTACATACCTACCGAATACATTACATTATTATATGCATATGACGATAATTATTATTGTTTGCAGGACAGTTTAATTAAATATAATTGATTATTGTTTATCGCAAACTACATACAATTCAATTGTTGGAAATGTGCAATTATTAGATAGGTAATTATTGATAAAACAATTTAATCAATACCTGCTTAATGATATCAATGTATTATTTAGGTATATAAATAAAATAATTATTTTGTCATACTTCATTAAGTTCCCAGTGTAGAATAATTTGTCTTCCACTCTTTTCTGTAAATTAAAGAGTGACCTGTAAAATACGTACTTATTCGAATACAATCACATTTTAAATATTTCTGGCAAATTAGGGCCAGAGATTCCAATACTGGCTTATTGGTAGTGATGGACTTGGAAACAGTTTAAAAATTAACACTTGTCATTAGTTCGAACGGATTAATAGGAGTCCTTACGATTCCTGAAATATCTGGGAAAATAGGTTATTTCAACATTTTTACATCTTCGATTCCGTGGTGAGGTTTGTACCTACCTATCTTGAATGTTTATTTTGGCACAGGTAGCACGACTTGCATATTTATTACGCGAAGTTAATCCACTTGCCACCTTACCCATAAGAAATGACGGTATGAAAGAATGAATGACTTTTTGATATCTGAAATTGTATTTGTAATTTTTTTGAGTATATATTTATTATCTCCACACGTAGTATTTATTCTTCTTCTTTCTTCTTTTTCCATCATCTATCTGTTAGTACGGAAGTTGATGCCTCTTGTGATGCTGAAAACCAGCTGTCTTTCCATATTTTTGGTGGTCTTTCTCGGGCCGTGAACCGACTATATTACTATTTATTCGTTCATAAATAGAAAATTTGAATTTCGTGAAACTTTACGAATAATAAAGGTGATTTATGGTTACGCAATTATCCAAATTACTTGTAAAGTGTATAAACAATATTTTTTTCGAATTGTGATACGCATGGTTTTGTTTATTAATTAAGATTTTTTTTTTAATAATATAAAACTTAATAATAAGAATTATTGCTAAGATTGATTAATGATATGTTATTTTATTATATTTCAATTAAAAATCTTAATTATTTTTTCTTTTATTATTATTCTTAGTAGGATTGAGATTAAAATCCAATTCTGACAGATTTTTTTTTCTAAATTAATGTTTATTTTACGCACCTGCGTTTTATTTTGAACATACGTACATAGTTTAGGTGCAATTATTTTTTTTAATTATGAAAAATAATCAAAATACATAAATTTTAATAACAATCACATGGTACGGGCTCATGCCCAGTTAGGTAGACATTAGTGACTTATCTTTTAAAAACTGTTTTGTAAATAAAATAAATAAATAAATAAATCAATTAATTTTAAAATATGTAGGTATTATTTCTTGCGAATCTATCAGATTTGGATTATGTAATAATTTTCATATCATAATTACTACTAAGTATATCAATTGCTCCTTAATACGAAATAATCATTTGTAATCTCCATCATATTATCATTTGATGATTTCAAATTCATATCCAAGTAGATGGTCGGGAGCCTGATGAGAGAGTAGGAATTTCAATCAAGAGTTCCTTCTGTCAATCCCAGATTCATTGGATAAATTGAAATAAGTGTGTTTCATTCTACTGCAGATTAAACAACACGAGAAAGAGGTCTTTCGACTTCTCAGGATATTATCAATCTTTCGACTTCTTTTGTCTTTATGAATGTTAATAGACATCTCTCTAGCGTTGTTTAATCTATAGTAGAACGAAACGCCTGTTTTAATTTATCCAATTATGGAATTCTTCTACTCCTGTACCGATAGTATATTAATTAATGTCCGAGAATCATCTTTAAAAAATGGTAATTTTTTTATTTTTTATACATTATTTTTTAAAGACTGTATTGTGTTTACTGCTGAAAATTGCATTTATTTCAGTATGAAGGAGCAATTGATCACTTGATTTTTTATTATTTTTTGCTTATTTATTGCTGTATGCATTGTTAGTATTCAGCAAAAGAGTACTTCCTGATTAATTGATAACAGATCTCCATTTTACAGAGTGGATGAGCCCGTTCGACCGCGTGGTGTGCGGTGAGTTCAATGGTATTTATGACTTTTCATTATTTTTTAGTTTTAAGTTTTATTTATTTTTCTTATCACATTATGCCACTTACTTTTCCAGAACCTTATTCGTTAAAAGAAATACATGTGACACAAATGTGTGAGTGTTTTATGATGTAGGTTTTTTTGGTATTTTCCGAAAACTAGATTTATTTAAGAATGGCTTTTATATCTATTTATATTTATGATATTTGGAAAAATAAAGCTATTTAAATTTGAGTTAAAAATGTAAGAACCTATGTATATTTTCAATATAATTCAATAGTATATAAATGAATCAAGAAGTAAAACTTTGAAGAGAAATAAATTTCTAAATAAGGGTCCTACGTATTCAATTATTGTAGGTATTAATTATTCGGAAATTAAATGCTTAACAATAACAATTATACAGTAAACTTAATAATGTTTAATAAAGAAATTTTGCGTTTGCAAAATATTTCATCTCTAAGTTCCAATCAATAAGTCAGTTTTCGAAAACTTATTTTTTGCTTTCTGTTCGAGGTTCTGAAAAAGTGTGGTAATTTATATTATTACAACCTACATACCTACCTACTTTTTATTTTATTTTTAAATATGTGTCAAATTTTAGACTTGTACCAAAATTATTATTATATAAATTTTCATGAATTTTTCTTTCGTGTTACACCCTAACAAGTTTTTTTTTTTAAATATTTTTAAGGTTTTATTTTGTTCAAAATTGTGATTTGATATTGAAATATTACTTCTTAATTATACCTAGGTATCTATCTTTGAATTAGTATTCGGTCGTGAAATCTGTACCTACTACTTTTCTTTTTACTGAAAAATACATATTTGACAATTTTCTCACCAGGTGTAGCTAGTAGTATGCGAAGTAACCTACATACTACTATGTAAACACTACGCATAGATATGATGTGTGTTTTTTCTTCAGTTTCTTGACCTTAGGTACTAGCACCATCTGACTATAGTGACTAGTACGCCAGTATCACGACCGGTCATAGACTCAGGTTGAAGGCATATACCTATATATATTATTATCTACACACCTACATTATTGTCGGCCAAAAGAGATAATTGGTCTCTTTGTAATGAGCCTATAGGCTATTCGCAAAACCTCAAATTATTGTATTTTTTTCCGTCGTATACTACATATGTTTCCTTAGATTTCATTAAATTCTTTTTGTGTTACAAGTTTAAAATCTGTGTTTTAATAATATAAATGGAAGAAATATTCTATTTGCTATCAAAATGTTTACTAATAAATTACTGACGATTAATTTTTCATTTTCAATCTAAAAATAACTTATCAAAAATCTTTTAAGTCCCGTTAAGTAGGTATATGGAATATGAAACAAGAAAATTTTAAAGAAACCGTAATAAATAGAAATCACGAAATTTCGCGATTTACGTAATTTTAACGTTATGTACCGAAACCAAGAAGACTTTTTGACTAACCCATATTCCGCATAACTTTTAGACTCTTTGTAAAGATTACTTATAGACTATGGCAGCTTGAAACTACGTACCTTTAGGTATTAAATTAGGTACCTCGAGTAGTCTCAGTTCTTACTCTTAACAGTCGGGTATACCTGAATATATAAATTACTTAGATAGGTATGACTATGTTTAACGTCTTTGTAGGTACATAATAATATCAATGTATGTATTAGAAAGAGGTTTAACTTACCTCTTAGATTATGTCATTGTCCCTGAATTGAATCGTAATTATAAGATACTTAATTTAATCATTTATTTGTTTATACTATTACCTATTACAACACCTTACATTAGAATAGTTACAAAGTATATAACTAAGTACCTGCCATTGCGGATAGGCTTAATATATAGTATTATACCTACAATCTAACTTACTATTTAATAATATACAGTTCAATACAAATGTTAGTTCAACTCATTCGTAACGCATATAAATATTAATGTGAATCTTTATACATACCTATATATATTATATAGTGTTGTCACAGATAATCTAGCATGTATCGGAATGCTATTTTCCTCTCTAAACTATCTCTGATCCTTGAATTATTAACGATTAAAAACGTTAAGCATTAGAGAGTATTGTAACACTATGTTCCTTTCTATGGTAGGTATATTTAATCCATAGATTAAAAACGTCTAACATTATAATATGTTGCACAGATATTTTCTTTTATAATAGAATGTGCATATTTATTTAATAGACTATCTAATAAAAACGAACTTATTTTATAGTTTGGGCAATTAGTTTCTGATAATTGTAAATTTTAATTAATCTCTTGTATCGTGAAAAAAGCTACTCAACATCCTAGATTTTATTCCTATGCGTTTATCATTGAGGAATGTAGTTTCCTACCCTAATACCTACTATTATAGGTATATGGCCGGTTTCAATAATCTATCTATCCGCTACTGTGGATTGAAATCTATTGTGTTCTATATTTTAAATCATACATTTCAATCGACAGTCACGGATAAATAGGTTATTGAAACCGGCCAATAGTGAGTTACAATATATTAGTTTGGTCTGCAACAAGCTTGAATTTTCTTTTATATTCCTCCCTATTTTCTGCTACGTACATGCCACAGTTCATGTCCTTCTTCACTTGGTCCTTCTTATATAGGTGTCTCTTGGTCGACCTCTATCATTTCTGCCTTCGGTCTTGCCCTCCGCGATGGCGATGAGCAGGGCTGGGTGCCTGATATTGTGAAAAATTACTACTATTTCTTCTACAATTCTATCTTACAATGTTTAGGATAAAATAATATCAGCATTTAATTTCTAAAAACGAATATGTCCCTACGTAAATTAAATCAATATTTTGCTATTAATTAATATATTTGTGTGCCACCGGTAAAATCAGCTGGTTAATCTAACTCTAAATGTACCCATTATCATTTTAATATATTAATTTAATCTTATCGAAGAATATAATTGTATGAATAAGAAATAATAATATTAATAGATAGGTTATAATATGTAAGCAATAATAGATATTCAATGAATTAATTCTAGGATTTCAAATATCTACACTTATGCGCTCGTGCTTTGCGTATTAAAAGCTATTTTATCCTTAGCAACTTTGAAGTCTAGCTGAGTGCTTTGATATCAATACTCTGTTGTAATGTAAGTGACTATTTACTTTTTAGAATGTACCTTGTATATAATGGAATTGTTTGTAGGCTTGACTGCAAAGCTCATTGTCTTCCTTTGAAAGGATATCGAATTAGTTATCAAGAATTTTTCCCATATATGAACTCCTTAGAGTAGGTACCTACCTATTATTATTATTATTTGGATGGTTTGTAAAGCGCCGTTTTGTGAAAAAAAAAATCCACCTCAAGGGCGCTCTTTGCTAACTAAGGTTGTGCTTGAATTATTCCGTGAGATTTCTTGAATAGATAAGTTTTCAGTTGGTTCTTGAAACGAGATATGTCCTGCGTTTCTCTGATCGTTTGTGGAAGCCTGTTCCAGACTACAGGTGCAGATATTGCAAAAGCACGCTCCACGTACACTGGTTTCGATACAGTACAGAGGCCTGAGTCAACAACACACTTTCGTCTCACGTTCCCGCTCCGTTAGCGTTCGGGTGCAGATGATGTTGCAAGCAAGTGTCAATTTCGTTGCTAAGATACACAATAGTTACGAAAATTAACACTTTGGCGCACCATCGTCTGCACCCGAACGCTAGCGGAGCGGGAACGTGACGCGATAGTGTGTTGTTGACTCAGGCCTCTGGTCACCTCCAATTTAGTTGTTATATCTTGACAAGACCTTGTATTGTTACGCTTTCACAAATTAATAAAATACCTTCACATTTTTTTAAAATCATACCTAGTGTTGTGGAATTCTCAAGAAATAATTTTTCGTAGTAGTAAAGAATTTTCCGAGAATTTTTTTTAATTTTTTATTTAACAATATAATAAAAATAAATACTTTATTCAATCAATCAATAACAATGTACAAATTTTGAGACAATTTTTTCACCGATATGGCTACAATTGATTATGGAAACAAAAAAATGTTAGGTACCTACATAGAAAAAAGTGGTAATAACTGATGAAAAATCTTGATGTTTGACACCCCACATGCCCATATTTAATTCACTGTGTCGGTGTTTAGGTAGTAGAATTCCATATCGAAAAAATAAAACAGGTGTTTTATTCTACTTTTATTCTACGACTCTACTAATCGTCTTGGCTCTGATTGACAATGTCCTCATAAGACGAAAGACGTCTCTCTCACAAATTAAATCTTAGTAGAATAAAACACCTGTTTTATTTTTTCGGCCCATATTTAAGTTAAAAAAAAATTGCAGGTACGTACATGGAAAAAGTGTTAATAATCTCTGATTTGGGCCTTAATCAGCCGCACAATTTTTTGGATCAATCAGGTTGGCTGCGAAGTGTACTGGGCGAAAGGTCATAATAGCACTAAGAAAAATTATGGAGAGAAATTTCTCTTCCATCAGAGGAGAAATTCTCGGAGAAATTTCTCGCTCGCGAGAAATTTCTTTGGAGAATTTTCTCTTCTCACATCATTAATCATACCTATCTAGGATATTATTATATTCTGATAATCAAAAGCTGACAGACACTATTCTGTGAGATAGTGAGCTTATAGCTTCTTATCGAACTTTTAAGCTTGTTCAAACATATCTATTGACAAGATAGTGATGAATGATTAATTTTGACAGTTCTTTCAGTATTTTATGATTTAAAATGATTTGATATACTAATTCGGGAATGAAAGTTAATTAAAAAGATATTGCAAAACAAGGATAATAAATGTGTGATATATTTTCAACTATTTAACATTGTGAATTTAGTAAAATATGAAATAAATAAATAAAAATAATTAAGCTACGCGCTTTGTTTAAAATGCAAGACAATCAATCAATAAAATATAGGAACGTTGAGTTTGTTAGAAACATATAAGTTAGTAACAGTGATGGAAGCGCATGCGCTGCTAATCTAATGATTATTGTATTTCAATACACGAGAAAGTATATTAAAGTGAATAATATTTCCGCAAATTCCGTGGCGAATTTATTAGCTTTGTAATACGTGTATATTCCACATAGCTAATTGTATAATATCGTATCCAAAATTGAAAATATCGCCTTTTTCCTTATTGATCGAGTAGATGGCGTCAACCTAACCTGTCAATGACAAAATATTATTATAACATGCGCGAAAGAACGAACGTTGTGCAATTTTATTGCGCATGCACGATAGAATTAATCATTCAAACCTTTGACACCTGTCACTATATTTGCAGGAAAATATTATTTTCATTTACTTACACGATTTGCTTACTCATTGCAATAAATTTTATATGAATACTGACGTAGGTATGTTGACCTAGAAGAAATTGCATTCACCAGTGTCGGTACCAGAATGGTGCTGTGCACCAGCATTTTTGCCCTGATCGACACATTGCTATTTGTGACGATGGAATGCACAGTTTACTGTGTGGCATCGATCACTTCCCTTCTTATTTTTTTAAATAATAATGAAGACAATTTATATTTGGTGCCGTTTAATTATCCGTGACCATTTCAAAGGCGCCGTGGCTGTTCTTGAAAAGCAGTGTTTTCAGCTTATTCCTGAACATTGCAGTGGGTTGGTTCTGTCTTAAATCCGCTGGTAATCGGTTTTAGGCAGTTGGCCCCGCTACGCTAAAGCTCCTCTCTGCGAATTTGGAAGTGTTTGCCCTGTTGGGTTCTACAAGTTTGTTGACAGCGGTGGAAGCTGATCGCAGTGGTCGCCTCAGAGTTTCGTCGACGGGGCAGAGGTCAGCGAGGCATAGAGGTGCTCTGCCGTTCAAGGCCTTATTGATCGTGAGGCACAGTTTGAACTCCACTCTCTGGGACTCTCAGCCAGTGTAGCTCATTCACCAGTGGTGTGATGTGACAATGCTTGTTCTCTCTGTGGATGGTCTTAGCGGCACCAATAAGGACACTAGCAGACGATTTAGAAGGATCTGTAATAATAATACTTTATAAATGTTTCAAAATCTGTTTTTCGAACACTGCAGTTTTGGGTAAAAAAAATAATTCTGTATACTGATACATAACAAAGAAAATATTACAAAAATTGTTAAAAAGCTGGATGAGATTAAGAAACTAAAATTTTAACAAATGTACGTACAAAGAAAAAATGTAATATAGTTTTCTAAGTAGGGTAATACTTTTTAATAAATCTGGCAATTTTTAAAATAATTTTCACCGTATATAATCTGTAAAAGATAATTTTGTACACGTAAAAACACATTTTGTTTTATAAAAATGTACCTCAACGATGGTTATCTCTTTTGGGCACGCCACATCGCGTGGTAAGGGGATAGAAATTTGTATTTTATGGCATGAAAATAGGTTGGTTCATATTTTGTTACATTACGAGTTATTTCATTTAAGTTACGATGCTAATAGTATTTGGTCGATTGTTATTGAAATTAGCTATGTATGGAAAAGGTGATCAGGCATACTATGAGTCAAAATTCAAAACGCAACTTTTCACATCGGCCTAGGTAAGTCTAACTTTTATGAGAGGGCCTTCGGTGTTGTTGGACCGGTTACGTGGAATCGCCTACCGGTGGCATTGAGAGATAGTCAGACTGTCACCAGCTTCAGAAGCAAATTAAAAACTGACTTCTTCACTGGCGCCCTTGAGACGGTCTAAGGACTGTTAAACGACATCAAAATAAAATCATCCAGAATCATCATCATCACAGCATAACCCATAAATGGGATAGCCAGCAGCGGCGTTCATTCTATACAAACAAATATGCTACGCATGTCCTACAATAAGTGTATAATCTTATAAAAATGTATAATGTAGAAGTGTAGAATATCATTTTAAGATTAGGTACATATTTATCAATTTCTATACCTACTACATACCTACCTACTTAAGTATGTCATTTTTGAGATCATTTAATTTAGGGCATCACGCGTTGCTTATTTGCTTGTATGAGAGGCACGCGCCTGGTCAGCAGACCAGCTGAATTTAATAATAATAATAATTAAAATCTTTATTGCACAAAATTTGTATACAAAGAATTAAAAAAAAAACATGACAACATTACCACTGAATACATAATTTTGCGCAATGGGCGAATTTATCGCTGAAGCGCAATATCTTCCAACTAACCCATTAAGATGCAAGATTTAATAAACATGCAAGATATTCTGAATAGATAGATGGCAAACCTTGTCGCTGAATTTACGATGTAGTATAATTATCTTTATATTTTCGAACACTTGTCTTTTACAGGATATTCAAAAACACACGGAAAAGATTGGGAAACCAATTGTGCCCACCCGTGTTTTACAGCTAATATTACAAATTCAGTAAAATAATACAATTTTATATTTCATTTAATACACACAACCATATAATAAATAGTCCAATCGTGCTTTTTATAAGAAATATTCACATGTTTATTGATTGAGTTTATGTCGTAAAAATCTACATTAATTCATGGAAATAAACAAACTCTTTTAAATTTTACTGAATTAAATACTTGGTATTCAAAGGTTTAACAATGACTTTGCAAGTTGAAACCAGAGGCCTGAGTCAATAACACATTTAAGTGTTACGTTTTCGTTTCGTTTTCGTTCAAACGCGGACGACGTTGCGTGAACGCGTCAATTTCCGTAGCCACTTGTGTATTTTAGCTACGAAAAATGACGCGTTCTCGCAACCTCGTCTTGTTTGAAGGAAAACGAAACGAAAACGTGGCGCTTAAATGTGTTTTGACTAGGCCCACAGCCCACAGGTTACTTCATCTATAATTAAAAAAACAGTAAAACTCAAAACGTTTTGTTATTTATTTCTATAAATTCTCAAGTTGGATTTCGCTACTACGATTTTGTTACTATGACACCTTTTTAATGCCGACTCTTCGTTTATATTTCCTGCATTATATACATTAGGTAAATAACTATAACATATACCTCTCTATATGTACATACTATTAGGTAGTTTTTTTTTGTATTATATAGGTACTATTAATACCCATCGTGTATGTAATTGTAGGAATTTTAATGTAATAAGTATTTTTATGAGCATTCTAATGTAATTAGAAATTATTTTTGAATTGTTTCATAACATTATACCACTTCATATTGGTATACCTACCACTTACCTGTTTAGCTATCTAATATAAGGGAGGGATTCTACTAACTGAAATTTATTTGTAGTTACTAAAGCAATTATTAAAATAAGTATTTCGAGTGGTAAATAGTTTAAACCATTAATAATATACAAAAATATGGCCAACACTAGAGATTAAATTTTTTGAATTATTGTTGTGCAATAGTAAATGAAAATAAAGTCACTATAAAGTGATAAATAATAAAGATGTTCACGTCAGTGGTGTAATTATAAGCTCAAGCATAAGTCACGTAAATTTCTTAAAATTTTGACATGTAAAAACTATAGATCCGATCTCTCGTAAAGGAGTGAGTAAAGTTTTAAGAAGAATAGAATATAAGATCCTATTACCTACTTAGTTTTATTTAATTCATAGCTCGATTCGGATGTTAAATGTACATATAAAGTTTACTATTAAAGCAATATCAGAATGTGTATTATCTATTGCAAACTAAAAAAATACTGATAATCCAAAAAAAGTAACTATAGGATTTTTCGAAATGTATTTTCAGCTCACATAAAAGTTATTTTTTTTTTGCTGTGAGGGTAAAGAATATACCTACTCCATATTTTATGTACCTACAAAGTGAAATTAAAATAATTTTATAATCGATGATCTTGCCAACTATGGATAATTCGATTATAAAATGTTGATTTAATTCATATTTAATTAAACAAGGGGACCTTCGCGTTTATGTATTTTTTTTATTTGTTGATAATATTGAAAGAATCACTTGTATTTTTACATACTAAAATATTTATTTTATTACAGTAGCAAAACAATTTTCCAACTTTTTATTTTATTTATCACACTTCTTTCTATCCGTTGATTTTGACGGAGATTTTTTAAAAGTTAGATCGATTAAAATTAAGTATATTCAAAATTGTTACATTCTTAAAATACTTTGCCTTTTGTGGTATAGAATCCTTAAAAATTTAATAAAATAACAGTTGATTGCTAATATGGTTCCAAGAACCTTACTTGGATAGGTATACTTGGTATTGAAAACTGGATCTGAAAGTTCCAACAAAAGTTTTTTTTTAACATTACAATAACTATAAGTATAATTCTCGTTTAATTAAGAAAGTTCTTATTTTCATGTCACTTATTTCAATTATTGCATGGCTTTTTTTATCTCAAATATAGGTACAGTGGTGTAAATACATAAATAAATAACAAAATATATGCGCGACTAATTGGAATAGGTACCTAATTTATACCAGGTATTATATTAATATATTTATAAGATTGTGTATTATTTTAATATTAAAATATAAATAATATATTTACGTATATATTTAACTTCCAGACCACCCAGACTGTCCGATTAAAGTTGATCTATTGTCTGCCATGGAATATCTTATCTTGCATTTGCAACGTTCGTTCGTCGTTATGAGTTAAAAAAGTGATAACTGTAGATACTCATATATTCATTAAATTCATTGCATATGCAATATAACCAAATTAAAGCCAAACCAAACCAAATCCCCTTTCACGACACAAGCTTTTAGCTTACTGTGAAAGGTGTATAAGGTTGTATTTGGGTTTATAAAAAAAAAACAGATATTATCTTTAAAAAAAAAAAAAAAGATCATTTTCCGTCGTCTGTTTTCTTTTGATTGAAAATGCAAAGATATTTAATTTATAGACGAGATAACTCGTTCATGGCATTTAAGGAGTAGGTTTATTAATATTTAGAAATGTTTGTTTGTGGTTATTTCCTGGTGCGAATCTATTTATTTTGCAATTTTAATTTTTTGCAAATTTTATTCGTTTTAAATATAAATTTAATATTGAAATATTTAAATCGCTAACTGTAAAAAAAGGCAGATGTCTAAGTAGGAAATTGTATTTTTTGTTAGACTAGACAAGTAAATTATTATTTTTTATTCTTCTTTCACCCTTTAAACTTCCTCTCGGGACTACAGAGCAGAAAATAGCCTGATTATAGATACCTACGTCAATCGAATAATCTCTTAGCAAAAACCTACTAGGTATCTGATATCTAGTGCATTGTGAAAAAGATTCATCCAGGTTCTCGAAAAACTCGTGATTGAAGGAATGTATTATATCTGGCCAGATACATAGACATACCCCAAATAGGTATTGTGTTTTCTCAATATATGACCCAGCCAGGATAAAAAAATACAATCATGATTACACTTTGGAGTGTGGTACAGATGAGAGAATGTCGGAGAAAAATTTAGGTAATCCTTTTAACGAAATGTATCAAATATCTTTGAAATATTCGAGATAGTTTTGTGTATATGTCTCGTTATGCAGAAACAAAACATAATTGGAATATTTGGGATAGTGTGTTGCCAATAGGAACTCAAAGGGTCAATATATAATTGAATACAGTGATTTATTATATACTTACCTACGTCATCTGTGATCTATATAAATGTACCTATGTATTTACCTATATATTTATCTCAGTATACATATTATGTTATAGACACATATTTGTGTAGTACAAGTTAGGCACATTTTATTATGTATGTAAATAAGTACTAGTAGGTATTATTATATTATAAAACATTTTTTTGGATTTGTGCCAACGATGTTGTTTTATAATATGGATACGGAATCGATTGAGCACTAAAAGATGTATCTAAATACACATCAAAAGATCGTTGATAGGTCAAATTATAAACAAATTTCTAATGTTGATTTTCATAAACAAACCATTTGTTAATATTTATAGAATTAGCTTCCCATACTTACTGTTACAACACTGTCTAAACAATCTTATAAAACCATAGACATACTATAAAACATATGTATACCTACTGACGTGATTCAGCGATTAGATACGTCACTTAGTGTTGTGGAATTCTCAAGAAATAATTAATCGAGAAATTTACCGAGAAATTTCTCGGTAAATTTCTCGAAGTAGAGAATTTTCAGAGATTTTTTAAATTTTTTTATTTAACAGTATAATAATAATAAATACTTTATTCAATCAATCAATAACAATATACAAATGTTGAGACAATTAATTATGGAAACAATAAAATGTTAGGTACCTACATAGAAAAAAATGCTAATAACTGATGAAAAATCTTGATGTTTGACACTCCACATGCCCATATTTAAGTTAAAAAAAATTGCTGATACGTACATGGAAAAAAGTGTTAATAACCTCTGATTTGGGCCTTAATCTGCCCCACAAATTTTTGCATCAATCAGGTTGGCTGCGAAGTGTACTGGGCGAAAGGTCCATAATACCAAGAAGAAAAATTACGGAGAGAAATTTCTCTCCCATCAGAGGAGAAATTCTCGGAGAATTTTCTCGTTCTCGTGAAATTTCTTTGGAGAATTTTCTCTACTCACATCACTAACGTCACTTATTCTGAATAAGTATTTATTATTTACCATGATATTTAATAGTTATTTTGCTGACAACCCCACGTGTGTAAAATGTTTGATGGTGTAGATAAATTGATACATTTTACGTCACGAATAAGAGCATGCATTGATACAGTTTCCGTGTTACATACAGCCAGGATAAAAAAAATACAATAATGATTACATTTATAGTATGGTACACCGAAAGCATGTCAGAGAAATATTTTGATGTACCTTTTAATGAAATTTAACAAAGATTCGGATAGTTTTAATGAAATTTAACAAAGATTCGGATAGTTTTGTGTATATGTTTCGTTTTGCAGAAACAACGTAGATTAAAAAATATATTATAAAAGGGAGGGAAAGATGAACAAAAATTAACTAAAGAACAGGTTAGTAAGTCTCATACAATACCAGTGCTACGAATGTGTGAATGAATAAAGACGATGGTTTTGTCTCATGTTTTAAAAATATTCAAGTTGATTTTTTACTAAAAAATGTAATATTGTAGATCGTATTGACCCTTTTTCACAAGCATCGTTTCTATGACAACGATATTACAAAAAAGTTAATGTCATTTAGAGCAAAATCACTCTAAGTAAAACGTATATTTATATGTACTAACGTATGAAGTAATATATTTCTATGGAGTAAAACAAGTATTGTGTTCGTCCAATGATGAATTTGTATCACTGTATCTAATCAAGTGAATCTCTAAACATACCCCGTAACAAGTGAAAATACAGCTATGTCATAAATTTCTAAATTCTTTCATTGAATGAGTTGAAGGAAGTAATTATCAAAGCGAAACAACAACAACAAAAAAAAACTAAAAATATCCACATGTGTGTCTCACTTTGGGGCATTAAGAAAAAACATAAAAATAAACAATTAGTCGTGGTCATTAGATAAATTGAAACAAAAGTTATTTCCCATGTTTTTTGAAATGTTGTAACTCTGTGTAGTAGGTAGGTAATAATCATTAATAACCCGTTAGTTATTTTTTTTAGAAAAGACTAGGTACCCTTTTTGTTTCCAAATTGAATATTTTTTACAATAATAGATAATATGTGCCCTCATAAATTAAGCCTAAATGGCTATAAATAATTTTAAACCACTTCTATACATGCATAAATATGAAGAATATAAAAAAAAAACTTTCTGTTTGCCTGAGGTTTGCCACCCATCCTGAATGTCTTGATTTTATATTCGCACAGAGGGGACAGCTTGCATGTTAATTATATACCCCAGTATGCTGGCTACCTCACTTGTGGGATATGTCGTGATGGTATAGTAGTTCTGTAGTAGTAGTAAATAAAAAACTTGTACATGAGATTGGTACCTTTTTTAAAATAACAATCTATATAATTCAATGGTTCAAATCCCGTCCGGGACACTACCAAAGAAGGTGGTGTTGTCTTTTCGAAGCCTTATATGGTAGCTTCGTGTGTTGAATTTACAATCTATATAATATTTTAAATGTATAGTTGTCCGAAAATCGAAAAAACACCTCACTTACACCTTCGTTCTTCAACCATCATCAAGCGCAGGGCAGACATTTGTCTTTTCGGTTCGAAGCGTCATTGTATCAATCCTACAACAGTAAGAAAACACCTTTTTTTAACATCTTTCAAACTCTGAATATTTCATTGAAAAAAAATTAAATGTTTGTGTAAGCACTCAGAAAAGACGTTGACTTAAAACGGCACCACGTAATTTTTACATCTACATTTTAGAACATTACACATTACAGTATAATGAGTTACCAATGTTACAAAAATAATATCAGAATTCTTTAATGTGAATAAATGCTACAATAACTTGCATTTTTGTAATGAAGAATAGTTGGAAGAAAAAAAACTATTGTTTACAAAGGGAAAGTAGGGTTGGTGACAGAAACGTAGACAAAAGATTCAAAGATATAATTTTCTAATAATAGACAACAAAAGAATTGACGCAATTCTAAACTAATACAAAAAAAATCAATGAAGAATAATAACTCCCAGCCTTGAAAGGGTTATCTCATTTTATTTGATACAATAATAATATTCAAAATGGTCATAATGGTTTTCAACCCTTTGTCTGCCATCTACGATTGTTTTCTTTATTATTTTATTTTTATTGTTAAATGCTCAATATATAGGTATGTATCTATTCTATATTTGTGTTGTATTGTTTTATGAACTATTTCGTTTTATTGTTATCATCAATGTCGTTTTGAAAATAATGGTTTTATAGTGAGAATTTAAAAGTCTTCTCATTTTTTTGTTAAAAACTTTCGTGTCTTACGCAACAACATTTGGCAAGCTTATAGTTGTTATATACTGTAAAATGAATTAGAGCATTATACCATTTTTGGTAATACCGTTCTTTCTATAATTCCGTTTATTATATTATAATTAATTTATTAATTTAATTATATTATAGAAAGCCTTTTGGCTTTCTATAATATACGTTTGATTATTTTGTTGATTCTCGATATTCATTACGGTACTTTTGTATTTACTGACCAAGTTTTCAAAACAGTCTAACCTTAACAAAACTGAATCATGTCCAAATTTATAGATATGTCCATTTTTGGGTGAATTAATAATTCTTCAAAACTAGATTCGTTAGGAGCCTGGTGGTATAGTCTCGGCCTTATGTACCTACCTACAAGAGGTGTGCGGTTTGATCCTGGTGCCAGCAAATTCCCCTTTCATTACACAAGCTTTTGGCTTACTGGGAAAACTCAAAACAATAAATTATCACATTACTAAAACAAGCGTAAAATCTGAGAATAAAAGAAGTCTCCCACGATACGTAAGAGGGTCCTATAAAAAACAGATATTGTTTGAACGTCTTAATAAGGCATCAAAGACTTGGTTTTTTATACAAAAGATAGGACGACTTATGCATTCATTGCATACTTGCAGTACTACCCTAAAAGTGGGAGATGGGAAGATGCTATATAGGTATTATATTTTTTTATATACCTATAGGCTGTTAGGTATTATTATGAACCCTAATTATATAAATGATTAAATTTCCTTCCCGTAACAAATAATATACTATAGTAACCGAGACGAATCGTTGATGCAAATGAAAATGGCCTTTATGCCAAGTTCCCTTTGAGGTCATATTAATGGATGGAACATGACTCTGTGAGTCTGTACCTACATAATGATATGGTATGGTACCACATAATAATATGAACAATGCATTGGTCGGATAGCCATTAGCATAAATAATAAGAATAATAACTCACAAAGAACTTTACAATAATACATAATTATATCAAAATGATTCAAAATATCAATCACTATTATATTTTTATGCATTAAAGTCACTGTTATTTTTACTGTGAAAAATATTCCACAAAGTTTTATTGCAGTATTAGACGTGATGTAAAAAAGGCTTATAAAATACAGTGAGATTAATGTTATATTATGAATGAATCTCATTGTTTCCAAATACTTTCATATATATTGATAACTAGAGGGTAACTAGTTATAATTATATAGTCATTTGGTGAAAATCATTTCTTATTATCTATAGTTAACTATTTCGTTGAAAGAGAGAAGAATGGTTGGTAAAACGTCGCGAGATGAGTGAAGAATGAGGATATCAGGAGAATGAGCGGATGTAAGATGAGTGTTGTGGATAGATTAGGTGTAAATAAGTTGCGATGGTTTGGACATGGATGATAAAAGCGTGACGAAGAGAGTGAAATTATCTGAAAGAGGAAAGAGGTGATGAGAGAAAGCGCAGACGTCCAAGAACTTCGAGGCTTGACTATATGGATCAATTTTTTACACAAAAATTATTACGTTCGTTGCTACATAATAAAAAGTAGCAGCCAATATTAATTATGGTACTCACATAGATATTTTCTTTTCAACTTACAATAATAAAATTGTTATGTTACTGTTCTTTATCATCTGAAGCCTAAATTCACATAGAAGATGCATTGATTCTTGATCTGTTTGGTGTTGCTCTTTGTAGGAGTTATTGCTTCATATAATTTATTATTAGACAACTCTAACGTAATTAATATTAATAATATATTTAATTTTTTATTAATCATTAATGCGCTAAAACCATTTTAATATATTCAGTACCTACGATGCATTTTCTTATCAATGATACGTTATAATAACTTAAACAAATCAATAAAATGGAAATCAGGGCAATTATAGACATGTTATAAATTATTACACTTCTTGCCTCTATTTCGATAGGATGTGTCTGAAAAATTTCGATAATGCCCAGAACCCTAATTCAAATTAAGTTCACAGATAGCTTACACTCATTTTCCGATATTCAATCTCATATCTCATATTATACGAGTACAATTTGATAGCGATTCTACAGATTTTTAAGATTTTACATCTTAAATTCAGCGATGAGGCTTGCCACCCATCCTGAATGTCTTGATTTTATATTGGCACGAAGAGGATAGTTTGTATGTTTCTTACGTGCAGCTGATCTGCTGGCTACCCCACTGGTGGGATATGCCGTGATGGTATAGTAGTAGTAGTAGCAATTTGATAGCACTTCAGATAGATTTTCAGCAGAACGCGAGTCTGTTAGTAGGACAAATGCGCAGAACGCGATTCCGTTATTAGGGCAAATGCGCAGAACGCGAGTCCGTTATTAGGGCAAAAACGCAGAACCCGAATCCGTTATTGGGGCAAGATTTATTCAAATTAATTTTAAATTTTTTTTATTTATATTTATTTTTATTGATACAATAAACGGCTATTGTCTGAAGCTCCCAGTACAAATGTATTTTTTAGATTCCTTCTGAAACCTTTCTATTCCCTTCCTCTCGCAGATCCAGAGGCAGCTTTTTCCAGTATCTTAATGGCAAGCATGTTAACCGTCTACTGTATGACAATGATATATAAAATACTTAGGATGGGTGGCATATCTCATCACAAAAGTAATAAAATTCACCATTGGAATTTCTTATAGGTATATTTTTGTTTTAATTTTACTTATCACTTGCATGAAAAAAAAATATTTATCACTTACAAGCAAAAAAATTCATGACCGGACTGAGAATAGAATGCTAAAGAGATTTGTTTATATGAGTTTAAATTCCATATTTGTGCTGATTGACAATGTCCTTTTAAGACAAAAGACGTCTCTCTCTTTACAATAAAAAATAATTATAGCAGAAGAAAACATTTAATTTTATAATTTCCATATTATTCTGTAAAAAAAAAATGTTGTTAAACTTTGCCAAATTTATGTCCCAACAAAATTGTCGTTCATAGACCAATCTCAATAATGTTAAAGTAAAGTGCCTAATATAGGTGCACAACTGATCATATTATTAATATGTATCAAATTGATGACATAACTCTACACTAACAATAACGGAATATACAACAATAATGAAACATAGTCGTACCTACCTACATTAGATGCTGTTGAGTGTGTCATCATTGTGTAATTCTACTGTCACTGTCACTATATGTAGGTAGGTACCTAGCTACTACAGTATAATAACGCACCCGCATAAGGATGCATGCTACAACCTAGAAAATTTTATGCCCCAAAAATGGCCGTAAAAACACGACCTTGAGAGCAATAAAAGTTTAACAGTCAGTATTAAAATACTAATAAAATGATATTATTACTATACACAATATATTGTTGTAGGTACACGGCAATAACATTGCTGTTACGTCATAATACGTTCGTCTTACTACTACTACTACTGCTAATACTTATAATATGCAGTGGCATGCCTTCCATGTGTGTACCTATAAATGCATTTTGCTGGTTTTCTAATTATAATTGATTTAGCTGTGTACCTTATGTTATAAACTGTATGTTTGTAAGAGAAAAATAAAATGTATATTGAATGATTTATTAGATGCCGTTTAATGGAGTAACCATCTCAAGAGTAGGTACCTATCTACGGGAAACTATGTTAAAAGAGCGATGTCATCAATTTTCTTATGGTTCTCGGAAAACATAGGGTTCCATATATGTATGTAAAAAAGCACCGCAAGCATATAATTCCGTGCTTTTCACACGTGTAAAATACCAACGCATGTTTTAACAATTTTTGAAAGCATGGCTTCAAATTTTCTTCGTACAATGGATAATAATATAATTATGAAATCTGGTTTGAAGTCTGAAGGTTTGAAGAAGAACAAAAAATAGGGAACTTTTCAAAATTCTAATGATATCGTGAAATACCTCGAATTCCAATACCAAATTGGAAATTTGACAACGAGGGATAGAAATTAAAACAAATATGGTAGGTTTTATTTTGTAATCATATACCTACCAAATTGTGAAAGTTCGTTGAAATTTTTTTTTCATTGCAAAATCGTGACCAATTTAAAAAGTGTGGACCCACCACTGCTTTTACTGATAAACTAAACTGTTTTATAATAAAAGATGCGCATTTATGTGTGTATGTTTATTACATACATACCTACATACACATGACTAACGGAATTATAGAGACAAGTGTCTTTGTCTTTAGTTTAATTTGCTATGACGATATTGGACGAAATCCCCAGCACGCCGTTTTCTTTTCGGGTAGGCAGAAAAAATCGAGCACTACTTAGGTATTCCTATCACCTCCGTCACTGACATACAATTTCTCATACATGCTCTTCTAATCAATGTGCCCAACACGTCCTGTCCGTCTTGTAGGATTTGGAGTTAAATGGATAATATTGATAAAATGGGATATGTAATTATTTTTATTTTGAAGAAAATCTTACATTTTATTCGCATTTATATTTTACGTAAATATTTTGGTAGCAATTAAAGATTTATAGCCCCCAATAGGAACATGAACTTATAAACTTTAAGTACCCATTATTGGACCGTTCCGATTAGTTCACAGCCGCGTACGAGTGTCGAAAAGGCGTGTCTTTTTTATCACTTGAATTACTATTGATATAAATTATTATGGCGATACGTCACGCGGCCATTTTATTGACGTGACGTCACAAACTCGCAACAACAGTAATGGCCGTGACACTCACACAATCTTATGATGATTGGATATTATTTATAATATTTTATTTTATATTAGGTACTATGCAGTTAATAAATAAGTACTGTACATAAAATTAAAAAATCAAATCCTTTGTTATTTACATACATACATTCTTTGACTCAAATAGTAAAAGTTTTAGCACATTTTAAAATATGTTAAGTACCTATTCTTTAATTAGATCAAAGTTAATGGGACCCTGATAATATTGCAGTAGATTGTATTTTTTGTTTCTTAATTTTGAAATAGGATTGTTTAGCCTGTAATTTTATACTTTACTTTTTATGATGTTTTCGTATTGGGTAACCAGCGATATTTCTCGTATTCCAGACAACTTATGATCAAGTAGGTTCGTTTCTTCCAAGTATAGAACTGTTTTTTTTTTAGTATATTGGTATAGAACTCACTAATATTTTATATTATATAATTCACATAATCACATACCTCCTCTGACGTTCGGATTATGTTTAACACTACCTCGTCTTCATAACACAAGCCTAAGCACCTACAATCTACATACAATTATTACAATTGTCTATGATTTTATTTTATTGACAAATTAATGAACTGCCATATTTTACATAACATTAATATTGTACAATTAAATTTGGCAGTTTTTTTTATAGATTTCAAAATAATCACGCACTTTTCACAGGAAGGAACATGAAGCAGGCCCCATGTTAAATTCCCATAAGATAATGATATTTTATTAAAAATCATCAAAATCAGCTTATCAAAATTATCAACTTTTATTTTGGAAAACATAGGAATGAATCTGGTTTATGCTAGAAACTGCTTGAAGGCAAAATATACTCAAATATTTATTTTACAATATTTTATAATCTACAGCTACACGTTCCAAAACCATTGAGCGTGAAGAATTCTGGGCATTTTATTTTATCAATAATAATAATTTATCTGCTCTGTAATTTAGTCTCAGAGCGAATAAAAACTAACACGTTGTTATTATAGTACGTGAGCACGTCATCAAAATGTACCTACCATAACAATGTGCAATTTAATAATAATCAACACATCAATCGTGCATTTTGACGTAGTGTGTTGTTATTGTTGTCTCTGCTGAAAACTTGAATGAATCACAAATACTACCGGCGGCTTGCTGTGTACATACTACATACTGTGTGGTATCGTGATTGGTTTAAATAATGGAACGTTCGTTGAACCGCCATTTTGTTGTCTCGTCGTGTACTATAACTACGAGGTTATCCATAGAATAAAAATATTCAAATTTTAAATTTTGTTTTAGGATTCCATTCCACCAAAGTTTAAAATTATTCTTATTTAACTATTTAACCCAATTGGTTATCTTCCCAAATATTTATCCGTTTTTGTCCAGTTTCCAAAGTTGCATTATTCCATTATATAGAGAGAAATGAGATTAAATATTTCCCTCTACAGCTCACACTATCCTTTATGTATTTTTAGATACAATATGCTTAGGTATGAACCAATAGATGGAATGTAGGTACATATTTTTTTTTTTTTTCACTTGTGGCATAACATCCTACAAGGATGATTTGTGCCGCCAATAACGTCTCAAAGTGTTGTTAAATCGTCAAAGTGAAGATAATTAGAGGATTATAGAATAATAAAATTAGCTTTTATTGATTTGAGAAGGGACAAATGGACTGTATCGGATGTCATACTCAATAATGTTTCAATATTCAGGAGGAATTGGCAATCGTTCTGAAGAGCATCAACAGAAATATCATACGCATCCCTGATAGGGCACCCCAGGAAAACATGGTCAAGCGTCTCCTCGTCCAGGCCGCACTCGCAGTATGGACTTTCAACAAGTTGGATTTTAAAAAGATGAGCGTCCAGTCTACAGTGTCCAAATCGCATTCAACTTATGGCAGTAATTTCAGATCTGTTAAAAGGTACCTACATATTATGTAAACATTTAAATTCACGACGAAATTAAAAATCTTTTTTTTTCTTTTTCTGTAATATGTTTTTTATTGAGAGAGACTTTTTCGTCTTATAAGGATAGTACCCATCATAGGTATAAGATTCATATTTTAGTTTGGGACTAGCTCGATATTTGTGAATTGTATATAAATATTATGTTATGTTGAGTTATATACAAAAACTTCATTTAGTGTTTTCAGTGTAGTGATGAGATGCATCGTTTATTCTAAAACCGCCTTATTTCCCTGAAAGAACGATCTTTTTTTTCATTAGATGCAGTAAAGGCACTGGGAACCATTCTTGTATTGCATCAAAAATATTAATGATATAAATCAATATAGGTAATACTGTATGTAGGTAGGAACCTGTGTATTGCCTGCATATTTTGTAAACACATGCATACATTCAAAGCATTGTTATATGGGTGAATTAGTATGTGGATGACAAGAACGAGTGTTGCTTACTTCGAATCAATAATATAACATACATATTAATAATGTTGCTAGTTGACAAAAATTGTCGCGTACGTTGTACATGGACGAAGTAGGCGCTATTCTCCTTATCCTGTTGGCCGCTGGGCGACAATGGGTTAACACATGATAAGACTCAGTAAATAGAATTTTTAGAATAATTATTATTTTGAAGGATGCGTGAATAACGTGAGAAGATTTTTTATAAATTTAAATATATAAATATACTTGGTTATTTAAATTACAAATAATTTTTCTTAAAACAATAGGTATCCATTTGATTTTTCAAGTATTTTTTTAACCCTCTCATGATAAGTAGGGAAGCTTTGTGGCGATTGTTTATAAAAAAATATAATTAGGTATGTCTCGTCTAACGAAAAATTAACAATTTACTATTTAAACAACTGCCTACATTTTCCAGTTTGCTACATAAATGTTTTAATATTCAAAATATTTTTGAAATGTAGGTACATAATTTGTTAATTTCAAATTGCAAAATAGATAGATTCGCACCAGGAAACAACCACAAACTAACATCTTCTAAAAGTTAATAAACCTACAGCTTAAATACCATGAACTAGTTGTCTCGTGTAGGTACAATTTTTTTGCCTACTATAGAAATTTTGAATTTTATAAATATTCTATTATCTAACAAATTACTTAAATCAGTTGGTGATATTATTTTTACTATTATTTTCAAAATTAGATTGATCACTTAAATACACAATAATAATTAGGTTTAAGGGATGATAGATAACACTGAACATCACTCCCCTTCTATCCCTTACTTATTTCGTTGTTATATATTGAAATTTATTGGAATTAAAATTCAATTTTACTGATGTGAAAAAAAAAATTAATTGATGCAGGTATATTTATGATTTTTGTATCACGATAATAAAAATAAGTAAAAAATACTTTATATTTTATAACTGCTTCGATTAACGAGTATGAAACAATATTTTCAATAGTACGTTGTTTGTAGGTACATTATATACGTTAAAAGGTACATTGTTTATTTATAGCTATACAATGTACCCATGTAACACAATCATGTACCCGCCGATGAGGAATGTTTAATTTGACCTCCAGAGCTAATAAGTTATCAGTGTGAAACACATACCAACGTGTTCACATAGTCCTTGGAATGACTTCTCATGACTAACAAACTACATACATAATAATACGAGTATATATGTGAAATAAAATGTAGGTATATAAATAAAAGACTGTCAATAGCAACAAAAAATATTATAAAAATGCGCATTATTTATTACTTATTATGTATTTGTAATGTTGCCATGCGTGAGATCTAACTGATTTTTTTGTACTGGCAACATTTTCTGAAGTCCGTACGCTTCAGTATGCATTAGGTATTGGGGAACTATGTGTTTTCTTAAAATCAAAATGTACTAAGTTTCGGTCTCAAATATTGTTTCGTGATAATTTTAAAATGAATTTGGATCACCAGGGCTGAATATAAAACTCAGTATGATGATGCCAATTCATTTTTCTAATATACACTGTTTGAAACAAATACAGCGTTCATTTATATTTTAAAATTCCAAAATGTTGTTTTGCAATGAAACATTTAATGAAATTGTTTCATGAAATTATTTATATAGATAGGTATGTAATTAGAATATGAATCCTTTTTTGACATGCCTACGTATTAGTTACACGATTATCTTCCATTTTTTATCTCATTCTGGGCATAATTAATTGCTAATTTTTTGCCAGAACTTTACATACTTTATAAAACAGAAAATTAATTGAAAAAAAATATGTAAAAAAATACATATCAAAGAATATTCGTGAAATTATTTGTAAATATTGGGTTAATAGACCTAGTCAATATTCAGTCTTGTCAATGTGTATTTAGAGGGTTTATGATTTTTGATGAAATTTAAAATACTTATATGTAATTAAGGGCAACTATGTGAGAGGTTCTCGGTTACGTTGTTCATTTGTTTTATTATTTTCTCTGATACTTCTTTGTCATGTCTACCGAATGAAAATATATGCTGAAGTATTTTTTTTTTAATATTTATTGTTTATAAAACATTTTACACTTTGCAGACATTACAAACATACCTTTCTATGCGCGTTCTATATTTGAAAAATATCCAGATCGATAAAACAATAAATATTATTGTTTTTTTTTTCCCGTTAAAGTATGTTTTTTGTTTTCGCAACCTGATCGAGTTAAACAAATAAATATATTTTGAGTTTGATAACTTATTTATCTACAAAATAATGTATAAAATGTATGTGTTAACCAATCAGCAGACTTTGCTTCTCTAAAAATTGGTAATTTTATACCTTATTTTTTGACAAGATTGCGATAAACTCGCTCACGTTATATTGCATAGATATAAATATCTACATACTTAAATATTTTTAGCATTGTTGTGTGATTTATCAAGTTTTTAAAAAGATATTGACAGTTCAGCCTTTAAAAATTCCAACTACAGTATCCTAGTTTTTAATCTCTAAGATAACAGAAACTATGATTCTGGGTATTTTGTGAATATTTGACAAAAAAAAAAATAGCCACTATTTTCTCGATGTCAACAGTCTGTAAGATTCTTTCACAACGCACCATTTTTATATTCTTGTACACAGTATTCTTGGCTGAAAGCACGGTGTGTGATTGTGGAGAGGAACAAAACACTGGGCACCTCCTGACATGTCCAATGGCTCCCAGACAGTGTCAGTGGGAGAAATTCGTGGAGTGAACTCATCTGGGGGGAGCTGCAAGAGAGGTCGTGGCTTTCTGGGAGGGAATGGGAATATAGATTTAATGTTTTGTTATTTTTATCGTTTGATGACCGATACGAAATCAAAAGTATTAAAATTATTTAATTATAATTTCTTACAGTTGTACCTATTACTTAGGTATATGAAATGTTATTTCTTCCCTGAGTTTTCAATAGGAATGTTGAAGTAAAAAAGATAATTTATTTTTGAATTTAATATACCCATTTGTTTTGGACTTTGTAAGGTCCTTTAACACACACAACATTATTTTACATTCAAATTGTCATAAAAGAAAAAAAATTACGACAACATTTTATCTCCATCATTATAACGCTATTACATTTTTATTTAGGCGACAACATTTCCGCATACGCACTATAAAAATATATATTTTACTGAAAAAAAAACTTAGTACTGAAAAATAAATAATTTAAAAGCGTTTCAGGCCAAGGAAAAAGGCTCTTAAGTGTAAATTTATTAAGGGCAATAATTGTAATTAGGATTTTTGCCTCGGACATTTTCCGAACAATTTGACTCGAGTAAATATTAACTTTACACATGAAATATTTTCAATATAATTTTGTTTATCCTATCATTGTTATAACTGGGCTATTTTCCTCTAGATATAGGTCGATTTACTTTGAAATCGTTTTCTCTATTGCTATTTTTTCGGGGCATATCTTTTTATGGCGAGCATTATAAGAAAGTAACTTAATAACATGGAATTTTATTTTTATACTAGTCCAACTATAGAGAGCTGATAATGTAGTATTAAATAATACCTATAAAAAAAAAAATTCAAGAAAGATTTGAAAAAAAATGCTGAATTGTGTAACTTTTGCTTATATACCTACACTTTTTTGAAACATTAGACTAATAATGACATTTTAATGAGAAGAATAGTTGGTAAAACGTTGCGAGATAGAGTGAAGAATGAAAATATCAGGAGAATGTGCGGATGTGAGAGGAATGTAGTAGACAGAATACATGTAGGTAAATAAGTTACGGTTGTTTGGACATGTTGAGCGAATACACGATGAAAGGATGACAAAGAGGATGTATTTATCTGCAAGAGGAGGTGTGAGGAAGCATGGACTTCCAAGAACCACGTGGTTTGATCACGTGGATCAAACCCTCAAGGACAGCCGCGTGCTGAGTAAGAGAAATCGGCGTGCATGTACGAGAAACTGGATGAATGTAGTGTAGAGGAAGCGAAAGAAGTATGTAAGGCTAGATCTAAATGGCGTTCCGTTCTCTCTGCCTGCTGGAGCAGGTGGACCTGGGACACGGCGTAAGGGTATAGATAAGTAGATAAAAGATTATCAAACAGAAGTGAGTATTTTGATTCTGGCTACCGTCGGGCAAAAATTCTATTATTTCGCCCTCTGTCTTTAAAATTACAATTTTCAGGTTTTTCAGATTAAAATTTTGGAATTCTGAATTCATCCTAATATGACGCATAACGTGTGTATGTGTTGATAGAAATAACTCTACAAAAGAATCTAATAATTTATTTTAGATTTAAGGCTCAGATTTTTATACAAAATACAAACGTCTTCAAACAACAATAGCGTGATTGTTACAATATCGCCTCACTTTTTTCCCAAGAGAAAATTAGGGGACTGAAGAAATACCTACTACATATACCTATATTTATTTAAAGAAATTGTACATATTGCTTTCCATTTCTTTTGCCATAAGGGGCGTTCTTATATATTTTCATGTTTATTATTTTGATATTCCCAAATATGAAACCAATTCAGAATATAATCATAACATTATAATGGTAAAAATTATTATTGTAAATATTGGTGTTGAAATGGGGCGTAAACAGGTTATTGAATAAGTAGGTACATAATAATAAAAATAAAATAACAAAAGAATGTTAGTATTTACTTTCTGCTTTTGTCAATATACCTAGGTATATATTATTATGAGGTAGGTACCTACAGTCGTATGACAATTTATTATGGCCACCCTAAATATTCCTGTAAAACAGTAGGAAATAATGTTTTGTTTATATTTTTTAGCATTCTTTTTACTCAAAAATTATTATAATTGAAGGTATAAGTATTCCTTTAATTAATAAAGCACATTTTACTTTGATAATACAATTTATTGATAAAATATTTCGAATATTTAGGTGTAGTGTGTCAATATTTTGTCACTCCACCTTTTGCCTCTATCACTGCATGTACTCTTTTTGGCATGCTTTTAATGCAATTTTCTGCCATTTCCTTAAGTCTAGCGTTGTGATTCCAATGATATATGATTCTTTCAATTAAATAAACTTTATTCGTGATATTCTCCTTCGCCACTTCCTTTTTCAGCAGTTCCCAAACATTCTCTATTGGATTAAGGTCCGGAGAGTTTCCTGGCCAATCCAACAATGGAACATTCTGTTCCATTAAATATTTTTTAATTGATTTGGCCGTATGGCATGGTGCCCCATCTTGCATAAAGATTCTTTTATCTCCAGGACCAAAAATTTCTGCCAATTGTGGCAACAATCTTTGTTCAAGGACATTTTTATATTGCCCCTGATTCATCATCCCATCAACAATATAAAGTCTTCCCATCCCTTTCCCAGAAATAACTGACCAAATCATCACCGATGTTGGATGTTTGACTGTTTCAATAATGCAGCTGGATAAATATTTCTCTCCAACCTTTCTCTTGACATATTGAGCCTTTTTTGTCAAGACTTGAAAAGTACTTTCGTCACTAAAGCAAACCTGAAAATGTAAGGTGATATTTCATTTAGTTGAACTATAAAAGCTTTTTCATGCTTTATGTAAAAAATGATTTTTTGTATTACTATTTTTAATAATAATTACCGATTTCCAGTCATCTTCAGTAAAATTCTTGTGTTTTTTCGCCCAATCCAACCTTTTTTGCATCATTTTTGGTGTCAATTTTGGTTTCCTTGCTGGGCGTCTCGAATTGTAACCGAGATCATGCAGTCGCCTTTGAACTGTTCTCTTTGACATACGAATACCAGATTGCTCCAATTTTTCAGTTATTGCATCGTTTGATGCTTGTCTGTTTTCCAGAACAATCTTCGTCAGTATTCTTTCGCCACGTGGTGTGAGAATTTTTTTTTTACCACATTTACCAACCCTCTTTGGAGTCAAGTTCTCCATACGTGATATTTTTTTTTGTATATTTTGAACAGATACTCGAGAAACATCACACCTTTTAGCTATTTCTCTTTGAGAATAACTTGTATTCGTTAGTAGCGTTCGAATCTCTGCCACTTTTTGTGGTGTTAAATCTTTTTTCTTACCCATAACTAAAATAAATTAACAAATTTTAACACCCACAGTTTAGTATTTGCTTAAATACTCATAATTTATAAAATATTGTATAAAACATAAATATTTTAACATACAAATATAAAAAAATGTTAAATAAATAATATTTTCATTGATTTGAATACTTACTTTAAAGATATCTTCCTAAAATTTATCAGAAACACCAAAAGAAAATTTGACACGTGTATCGTGAGACCATCAGTAACAATATGGCATTGTACAAAATGGCTGCCAGGAATAACAGTGTTGCCAACAACACAAAAAATGCACTGATTATTTTAAGATCAAACCATATTATACAATTTCAAGTAAACTAAATACGATACTTTTATTACTTATAGCTAAAAAAACCCAAGTATTTTCAAATATGATCAAATTCTATAGGTGGCCATAATAAATTGTCATACGACTGTATGTATTTGTATGTTTTGCTCTAGTTTTGTAGAGAAACAAAAAATTCAATCCTGTTTTTATAACAACATACATACTTATCTACATCTATAATATTGATTCCAAAAGGCAAAAGTCAAAGACTAAACTTTAGGTATCCGACGGTTCAGGTATTTAAAAACTCGCGATGATGAGCATTATATTTGTTTTTCTGGCAAAATAATATATTCCATCCTTAGATGATTATTTATATATAATATTTCTCTATTTTTTTTATTATTATGTGACATTTAAAGCCGAATTTATCTATAGTTGAAATCACATCACGGCATATCCCACAGGTGGGGTAGCCAGAAGACCAGCTGGCTACCCCACCTGTGTGTCTTATAGGTACGTGCCAAAAAATTAAGACATTCAGGTGCAAAATGTCTTAATTTTTTCGAACAGTTGCCTTTTACAAGATTCTCGAAAACTTGTGAAAAAGAGTGGGATATTTTGTATGAAAGTTGAATTTAGATTTAAATAATTTCAAGTGCATTTCAAATGTACCTACCTACATTTTTACACTATGCAAATGCTTGTGTCGTGAATGTGGAGTATGTAGGTTATACCTAATCTTAATAATCACATTATGCTTAGAATCGATTATGCGACAGTTATCATTTGTACTACGTAGACTATTTTCCTTGTTTAGCTCTAAATATTATTCCTCTTTTAATCACAGAGAGGAAACAAATTTATTTACTTAACGAAGTATGTATAACTGCATAATATTGTTATAAAGAATAACTATTACCTATACACACACAATTTGATTAATTCACAATTACCTATTCTAAAGCCAACATTTCAAACGAAACTAAAGACATATAATAATTTTTGAATTTTATGTTCTTAACCTCTGCTGTTTTAATATACATAGACAGAAATAGCTAGTTACATACAAATATTAATGTATACAGAGTGATAAATGTATAGACAAATACCCACTTACACACTTACCTATATACATTTAATATATAATATGGTGTCTTTATTATGTTATTATTAGTATTATGTATATTTTGTATAAAACATATAATATTATATATTTATACGTACTAAATTAATCGTCAAACAGGTATAGTCAACAATATTCTCAGTACAATGCAGTGTAGTTGATTTTAAATTATAAAATAAAATAAACAGTAGGTAGGTATTTATTATTATTTATTGTTAGACTCAATAACAATAATCAATATTATTCACTTTATTTTGTAATTTAATTTTAAGTGTGTGGTGTAAAGTTAACGCCGATATAATCAATGAAATAGTTGAAAATAAGTTTAATTAAAACCATAAAAAAACATTCTTGGTCGTTCCACTTAACTAAAAATATTCGTAGGTAGGTACAATTTGAATTAAAAAATAATCATAGCAATTTACTCTACTCCAACAGTAATTGTTTCGTTTGAAGAACACTGTTTTTTTTTTTCAATTTTATAAATATACCTATAATTCAGTTGACAATATAGGCATGTGCCTGAAAAAACATATTTTACGTATTTGAACTTATATTCAAAGAAGGACACATATAAGATATAGCAACATATGTAGAAAATAGATTGATTTTCTAGTCTTAGGTGTAAAATAATAGGAGTAAGAAATGCATTTTAGTGAAGTGGATTTGAGTGAAAAATATGATAAAATATCCATTCATCTGAAATAATCACACTTCTGGTTCACTCATTTGTTTTATTAAAAAAAGAAAATTTAGGAAATGTACCTATGTAAATGAATGATGATGTGTAAAAAATAATACTCATTACCAATGGTTTGTGACAACTTTCAGCCCACCGGAAATCTCGTTGAATCTTCATAAGAGAAAGATATACGAGCAATTCACATGATGTTATAGCGGCCATTTTGATGTCATTCAAGACAACCGAAATGGGTGCGCGAATTTAAAATTAAAATTCCGAACGTGTTCCGCGCCCGTGACGTTGTGTTAGGATTGGCCAAGAACAAAACATAGATATTATTTTGAATAATGTTTTTATTATAGTAAATAAATATTATTATCATTATTGAGCGGATAACGATATTTTAATGGCAACTACTTCCAACACACATTGTCCATTCCATAGACAAGTTGATTCAACAAACAATAACTAATAATTTGAAAATTTATGAATATTTTATAATATACCTATTATTTCAATACTTAAATTTAAGTAATTTTTAGTATATTACTATATAATTAAGAATACTTAGGATCAATTATTTAATATAAATTTATTTGTAGCGGTTGTTTTAAATATTCACTTGTTTTATTAACATTCTTTTACTTCAACATTCACTTGTTTTATATTTAACTTTTTGTTTTAAGTAATTCCTTTCTATAACATTCTTGATTTTAAATATTTAATTTCTTTATTGAATTTTTACACATTTTTCTATTGTTTAAGGATTTACTTCGAAAGATTTTTTCTGTAAAGTTTGATTTTATTCCTTTTTAACTCTATGGTCTTTCCTTTTCCATTTGAATTTAGTACCTGAATTGTCTATGCTTCCATTTGTCCCATAATTTTTATCTATGGAACGTCCATGTTTTCTTTGAAACAATTTTTTTTATTATGTAATTTATTTTATTCATATTCTTTTATAATGAATTGGTCTCCCACTCTTCTGCGTAAGTTTTCGAGTGTCCTGTAAAAGGCAGGTGTTCGAAAAAATTAAGACATTTTACATCTTAAATTCAGCGATGAGGCTTGCCACCCATCCTGAATGTCTTGATTTTATATTGGCACGAAGAGGACAGTTTGCATGTTTCTTACATGCAGCTGATCTGCTGGCTACCCCACTTGTGGGATATGCCGTGATGGTATAGTATAGTATAGTATAGTAGTATAATATACCTATATAATTATAAGGATACTTAAAATTTAAAAGAGTTAATCATCGCAATATTATTTTAGGATGAATAAGTACTTACAGTAATTCTTACTTGAGGGGTATTCAGACTTGAACACTTTCAGTGATCACTCTGGATGATCCTTCAAATTGAAAAGGTGTTTCATCAATAGTCATCACCAGCGATGACGTACAAAAGCTTTAACCACCCGATATAATGTTGATTAAATGTCAAATTATTATAAATAAAATGGACAAAGTAGTTAGGTACCTATTCGATAAATCTCCATTTTTTAAAACCTCGTGCTTTTTTCACGCTTTCTTTAATTGATTGACAATCACACCATATCAGACTTTTTTAATTGATTGACAATCACACAATATCAGACTTTCTTTAATTAACTGACAATCATACAATATCAGACTTTCTTTAATTGATTGACAATCACACAATACAGACTAAGTAAATATTGAACAGCAAACACACTCAATAACTATAACACATTTAACCAAAACTGTGCATTTTATAACATACATTTTTTTTTTATAATCTTTTATATTACATAAAGACTGTTAAAACGACCTTCTCGCCCAATAAAATAAAAAAATAATCACCAATAAAAATAATTATATCTCAACTAGGTGCTTATTGTTAGATTTTTTATATACATAAACTGTATGTATTGATTGGTTAACTATCTAGGTATTTATTTATTTCTTTAATTTTGTATTCATGTTCACCGCAATATTGATCGTTATCAAACGGTATAATATTATTGTTATTAAATTGTTGATTTAATTGTTTTATTTAAATTTTAATGACATTATTCAAATTGTAATACACTAAAAATACTATGTGTTTTGAATATTAAATACATAACATGTATATCTACATAATGACATGACCGCGAAAACACTTGCAATTTCGTTCGAATAACCCAATGACCCGTTTATTTTTGTTATTACTGCTTACTGTTCCATGATCTTATAGATAAGCTTTTATATTTATTTATACTGGTTCATACGGTACAATAATGTTTATTTATTTATTTCAAGTTTGCGTGTATACCTTCACGCCATACCCCAAGTGGGGTAGACAGAGAGAACGGAACGCCTTATATATCTATCCTTACATACTTATTTCGCTTATTCTACATTCATACAATTTCTCATTCATGTGCGTCGATTTCTCTTACTTAACACACGACCTTCCTTGAGAATTTGATCCTGATGATTTAGTCACGTGGTTCTCGGACGTTCGCGCTTCCTCACACCATCTCTTTCTAATAAGTATGTCCTCTTTCTCATGCTTTCCTCATCCACCTGTCCAAACCATCGTAATTTATTTACACGTATTCTATTCTAACACTTTTCTTACATCCGCTCATTCTTCTTATACCCTAATCCCTCACTTAATCACGCAACGTTTTACCAATAAATAAAATAAAATAAAATAAAATAATCTTTATTGTGGAATAAACAATATAACACAAATGGCGGGTTTATTGCCTTTAGGCAATTTCTACCAACCAACCAAAAGTGAGAGAGATACAAGACACAATTAAAATTGATGTACACATCCAAGTACACAAAAGAAAAAAAAAGACGTAACAAAAAACAAGTAAAATATATATAGGTACATACAACCAAAGAAGGCATAAGCACCAAAAACAAAAAGCATAACAAAACAATATAAATAGATCAAACACAAATACACATATACATACATACATATATATATTTATATATAGGGGTGAGGGGAGGGAGGGGAAGGGCACATCCCACAAGTGGGGTAGCCAGCAGATAAGCTGCATGTAAGAAACATGAAAACTGCCCTCTCCGTGCCAATATAAAATAAAGACATTCAGGATGGGTGGCAAACCTCATCGCTGAATTCAAGATGTAAAATGTCTCAATTTTTTCGTACACCTGCCTTTTACAGGACACTCGAAAACTTACGCAGAAGAGTGGGAGACCAATTCTTTACCGGGTGCTCCACGGGATGGGATACCTACCTACTTTTTTTTAATATTTTCCTTAAAACTTGTATACTTTCACGTACCTTTGTAATATTTTATATTTATGTGTTACTACATGTGTATATACCTACATAATATGTATCTTATAATATGTAGGTACATGTATAAATATGAAGGCAGTTATTTATGGTGTAGATCCGACATGAGCAACCACTGGTCTCGCATATAAATCTCAAGGGTTACCATACAGAGAAAGTGACATAGATAGCAGTGGCGGAACACAAATTTTAAGTATTCCTCACGCCCATAAAATACTTACTTTATAATCGAGAATAGGTAGAGAATTGCTCTTCATGTTTTTATTCAGCCGTTGAAATCATGAGATAGTTACTGTAATATAGACTTAAAAATGTATAAATTTCTATGAATATTTTCAATGCACCTATAAGATTGTAAGATAAAATAAATGTTGTGAAAGATCAAGGGAGTATTAAATTCCGAGCGGATTTTGAAGAGGGCTACACAAAATATTTAAAACAACAGGATATACCTACTATCTTTTTCATCAGAAAAATAAAACCGCTTAACCAATTCAAGCCGAAAAAATAAATCAACTAGAGCAAATGAAAGCAAATACAATCTACTGAGTTATATTTTTATATAAATAAATTATTTTTGAATCAAGTTCGATACCGTCAACATGTTGTAGAATTTAAACATGGATTTTATAGAATTGATAATTTTGATAGGTTCTTCTTCAATAGATAGATAAATAATAGCCAGTCGAATTTTTTTTTTGATATATTCTAGAATATTTATCAAGTCAGGATTTTTTTTTTTATTATTTATTGGTAACAAATATAATATACAATAGAAAAGAAAATAAATACAATTTACGAGTCACGCCAAATCAAAAATGTCATAGTTTTAATCATGTAGGTACATAGTTTTTATTACAAAAACAGATTTGGGCATACACATACATGGTCCTTTCAAACCTGCCGTTACGCTACTGATATTTTATATACCTATTACATTTTACAAATTATACATTGTGGTTGAATGCTGGGAGGAGGATAAGAGAGAATAAGGATGGCAGACAGGAGACTGAGATGTGGTGGGAGGGGGAGGAGCATTAGAGCTTCTGGATGGAATATTTATTAGATGTTTTGGATGAAGAGTAGGTAGTGGGTCCTATACCTACCTACATATTATATAATGGTACTTACTTATGTATCGAGAGGCATTATGTGACCGGGTGGGATAAAATAAATTTATATTTTTTAAATATTTTAATACCTACTTCATGAATTGAATTTAATACCTACTTCATAACATGAATTTATCCGTGAAGTCCACAAATCAAACGGATCTCCAACACTTTTCAGTAAATAATCTTTTGATAGATCGTCACCTGATAGAGAGAAAGAGGGTTCCAAGTAACAAACTTGTATTTTGTATTTTTTTCGTGAAAAGCATTCCATGTTTTTTTTTTTTTTTTTAAAGATATATCTGGGTTTTGTTATAAACCCAAATACAACCTTATACACCTTTCACAGTAAGCTACTAAAAGCTTGTGTCGCGAAAGGGGAGTTTGCCGGCACCTGGGATCGAACCCAGACCTCATGTTCATAAGGCCGAGACTCTACCTCCAGGCTACCGACGAACTCTACTAACCTACTCTTTTATAATAAACATAAAAAAAAATACTGAACTGGCATAGTTTTTGTTTCACGTAGATAATAAAGTTCCATATGTTTTTAAATACGCCAAAAAATCTCTATTCAATAAAAATAATAAAAAAAAAACTTTTTTTTTTTCAATAAAATTGAAGGTTCATAAAATAAAATAAAATCATTGTGTTCCATTTTGAAAATCACTAGAATGTATTAAATCATTGAAAAAATATTAGGCAGGTATATACTTCAACCCCATTTTTCTCTGATTTTTGTTTTTATTTGACGGAACGCTCTTATTCTGAGTTCGTCGGTAGCCTGAGGTAGAGTTTCGGCCTCGTGGACATGGGGTCCGTGGTTCGATACCAGGTGCCGGCAAACTCCCCTTTCACGTCACAAGCTTTTAGTAGCTTTCTGTGAAAGGTGTATAAGGTTGTATTTGGGTTTATAACAAAAACCCAGATATATCTTTTTAAAAAAAAAAAAATCTCATGTAACGAAATGTAAAAGAGAGGTAATAGTTTATCGCTATTTACATGTTGAGTGTCTTACAATTCAGAAATGATAAGATAAATGACACCTTCTGAAAGTCTTAACATTTGAAATATTTGGCATTGAGAGGATTATCACACACATTCATCCATCCACAATACAGTGATTAAAATTTAACCTAGTCATTTAAAGTTTTAAGCAGGGTGTAAAAAGCGTAGAATTGTTGCATACAGTTATCAGGAAAGTATAAAAACTTCTAGGTAAAACAAAATACAGTAGGTAATATAAATATATTAGTTGGAGAGTGTTTGTTTTTACACTGTGAAAATTCATAATTAATAATTTAAAAGGAAATAATAACAATTATATTTTCACTATATTTTTAAGACTAACGTTTTCACCCACTTCAATGGGCTCTTGAGAAAATCAATTGAAGTGGGTGAAAACTTTAGAGTCTTTAAAAATGTAGTGAAAATATACCTAACAGTTTTATTACTTAATTCTTTCTCAATTATAAATATATTCTATTATTAAACCTCTCTTATCTAGCGTATAAGTTAATGAATAGGTACCTACCTATAGTATATTATTTATATAAATATTTCATATTATCTCCACGGTAAGAGACGTGAGACGCATGCTTATGTTTTTATTAAGCTAGCTTCTACGTAGAACCACGTTGTCTCTATATAGACACTTATAAAATATGTGCTTATGCATTTATACAGATTTATATTATTTTTTTTTTTTTTTTATAATTTATATAAGGCAACTCAACCTACATGGGCTGATTTGTGCCAATGGACTAATTCCTGACATTACCTAACTGTTTAAAATTGTGGAGTCTTTGATTTTGGAGATCTATAATACAATACAATACAGTTTTTCCGAACAAACTCAAACAATCTTCTATATATCTCTACACGTCCTAGGGATAGAAGGTTCTACCTTTTACATGATATTCAAAATTTTACATAAAAGAATGAAAATTTCCCTTAAGAAATTCCACAAAGCTTGAAGCAAAGCGAGTGTATAATTCTGGAAAAGTCCCGTAAGTAAAATAGTAAATAAAATGTTACATAAGTTAAAAACAAACCTAAACTTTCATGGAAATTGGCATTGTAAAAACAAATGACTGAAAATAAGTTTTCCGATTGAAACTTAACAATGTATACTTTTTAAAATTTGCATAGTAAAATATTTAAGGGAAAAATTCTTTTAAAAATTCATGCGCACTTGTTTCGTAAGTATAAATAGGTACCTACCCACTAAACATCAAAATGATGAGAATGCAAATTGACCCTAAAAGGCACGGAATAACAATGGAAAATTGATTATTTTATGTAAATTTTTATATACACTATGCTAAATAACCCTTTCTATGCTGGCTCCCAGTTTTCCCTGGCAAATGATGAGAATTTCCTTTATTTTTGATACTAAGTTAGAATGTTTCCTGGATCAATAATATTATATTCAGAGATTGTGTATCAAACGACGTATGTACGACTCGCTATGTAGAGGAAAATGGTCTTTATGATATCATGAAATTTTTATTAGCGGAGAAATATTTTGGCGTCTCTATGTTTTATGCAATATTCGCATATTTATTTTACTTGTTATTTTTTTTTAAAATCGATACATTGAAATTCATATTTAACATTTACGTTACAAAATATTACAATTAAGGATGTATAGCAAATAGTCAGAGTGGTGAAATAGTTTACATTCAATTTAAAATGTGTCAAGTACGTTCCCAATTGAATTTGATTTAAATTGAATACACATCTGATCTGGGATTATACCTACCAACCTCACAATAAAACAAAAGCCCGCAAATAAAGCAATGCGCTTGCATTATAAGTAGATCGGTTGTAGTTTTCGAACTGAGGATCTCTCGAATGAAAATATGTATCTTGACTAAAAGAACACCTTCCTCTAACTTCATTGGTATCAATCTTGAAAAAGCTTATCCTTACAAACAGACAATATGCGTTAAGAGTCAAATAGTATTAACATCTACCCTCCAAAAATTACGGTTTCGGCGTCTAATACACCATCATCAAACGTCATTATCTCCCTTATTTTTACTGTTCTTATCAATTAAGTACAACATTAGTAAAGTCTTGATTATTTCTATAAACATTATATACACTTTTAAAAAATAAATAAACATTTTCATCTATTGGTGTATTTGCTTCGTGATCAAAGAGATGTACCGTACTCGTAAATGTGTAATAACAATAACAATATTTCAAACACTGTTCTTTACAACAGATAAAATAACAATTTGTTTTAATAGTGTAACGTAATAATAACTTAGAGGGATTATTCTTAACTGTTATTTCTTCATCTGTTTTCGTTATAAATTTTAAAACATAGTCAATTATAATGTTTATTCTTATTTTGCTCTACATTTCTGTTATGTTTAGCCCCGCTTTGTGAATTATTATTCGCACTATTTGATGGCGTATACAATAAATAAAAGATATTAAGTATTGACTTAGGAATGGGCGAAATATATTATTAATTATTTTTTATTTGGGTCGACAAAATACCATAGAATTATATTACTTTAGTACATATAAATCTATGCAAAATACCCGTCATTTTGCGAATGTTAATGTATTTTAAACACTGTGTAATAGGTTTCTGTAATACGGAAGTAGTTTTAGGCATTTTTCCATAATAAATTACGTCTTAAACCACAACGACTTACCTATACCTAAAGGAAAGAAACACTACTGTGATTACTGTACCAACACCACATATCCCACAACTGAATAAGAGTGATTCTCCACTCAGTGCCAATAAAAAAAAACGACACATTAAGAATGGGTGGCATGCCTCATCACTAAACTGAAGGTGCTAGTTTGTTAAATATTATATATTTTCTAGTGAAACTTTGTGGAAATGCATTATAAACGATTATATTTAAAAACAAATTAGAAAACACTGTTTCATTCCACTATGAGAATTGTTTCGATTATTAGAACGTTTTCAACTACAATTCATCAGTAATAAAACAATAATAAATCTAAAATTAAAGGACATAATACTAATTAAAATCTAACAAGGAGTGGTTACAGTTGGGAGGGGTGTGTTAGTTGTCTTAAATGTGAGGTTTTTTCGCACACCTGTCTTCTACAGGGCACTCGCAAATAACAGAATAAAGTGAGAGACCAATTCTTTTCCGGAAAATCCACTGATTAAGTACGAAAGACTACTTGAGAAAATAACGTCGAGGTTAGTTTCAGAAATAAAAGTAAAAATAAAAATTTACATTACAACAAAAAAAGTATCAAAATGAAGCGATTGCGCGTAATTTGTAGTCGAAAACTACATACTTTACCCTATCCGTTCGCCAATGTGAACGAAAGAGAAAAATAATGTAGATATAGAAATAGGTGTGAGTAAAGAAGATAGTGATAATATAAATGGATGTATGTATAAATTTTTACCTCTTCTTTCTTTTCATCTCTCTTCTCAGATTCAGCTGGAATTATTGTCTGATTTGGGGAGAGGGAGAGAGAGGGGTGTACCTACTGCCAGATAGGGTGAATTGTAAAGAAACGAGCAGGGTGCGCCTGACAGTGAAGAAGTGCCAATAACAACCATATTATAATAAATGGGGGACTCGCATAACTTTTGGACGAGGATAGAATACTATTCAAAGCTTAAGCATTGTTATGGGGGGTAAAATAGAAGCTAATAATGATGGCTGTATATCTGCTCAGATGGTGTTAGGTTAGACACCATACTAATATTATTATGTATTATTAAACTGATGAATTATATAAATTGTTTTAATGCCACATAATATTTCCAAGCTATGTCTCCATAATACATTAATAACCAAGGTTTTTTTTTGTAATTTATTTCTACAGGAAACAGCTACAAGACTTTAACATATTATTCATTTTTTAATATATCCACGGCGTGAGCCTCTCACAATATATTGCACAATACACGAAAAAATAAATCGAGATTCTCATTCACAACATAGTTGGAGTAAGATAAGAACAGTAATTGACGAAGAATAAAATATATACCTACAGAAATCAAATCATTGTATTCATAAAATTTGTCAATTCAAATCATTCTATTATGGGAAACAAATGAACATATTGGATGTCAATAAAAAAGATTTGTAAACAACGCAATATAAATGATCCAATATAAGTGATTATGTGATCTGACTCATCGACTCATAATCACTCACTGTCGAATGCCTTGATAGAAGAAAACTTTTGTTTCAAATAAGTATATTTTTATAATCATACGTTTTATATCAAAATTTTTAATTAAAATCAAAACAATAAATAAAATTTTATATTTAAAATAAGTATACACAATATAAATATGGTAGCTCCGGTATAGAAATGGTCTCCCACTCTTTTCCGTAAGTTTTCAAATGTCTTATAAAAGTCAGGCGTTCGAAAAAATAAGGGCATTTTACATATTAGATTTATTGATGAGGCTTACTACCCATCTTGAATATCTTAATTTTTGTTGACGTGGAGAAGACAACTTGCATGTTTATTAAATGGAGTTAGTCTGCTGGCAACCCACTTGTGGGATATACCTACCGAGATGGTATTTGAAGCATTTGGTGGTCTGATGAACCTTGTACTTTCAGTTAAGAGATACAGAATTCAACTCGTAGTATAATACTCCAACATAATAATTGCTTTGAGGGTGTTTATGGTGTATTTAGGTCTTTTTGAATCGAACAAATTCATTTTGTTTAGAAAAATAATTATTTTCGTTAAAAATATAATATACACCTCTATTAAAAAATCACGCGGTACCTAGGAATGATCTCCGGTCGGAATTACCAATCCGCATAGGGGCATCTAGTGGGGCTTTCAATAACATGAACAAAGTTTGGAAGGCGTCTGGACTCAATGACGACGGACAAAATGTCGCTTGTTCAATGCGTGCATCATCCCAATCCTTCTATATGGCTGTGAATCTTGGCACTTAACCAAGGCTCAGGAGCGGAAAATACTAAGCTTTGAAAACAGGTGTCTTAGAAGGATTTTGGATGTCAAATGGTATGAACATGTTACAAATGATGCTGTGCGCCGGCGCACCCAGCAGAGACCTGTAATCTCCGTAATACAGGAGAGACGATGGTCCTGGCTGGGACATGTTTTGAGAATGCCTAATGATAGTTGGCCAAAAAGAGCACTGTTCTTCCGTCCGCAGGGGTTCCGTCGGTCCGGGCGTCCCTCTTTCACAATACACCGTTCCTATGACAACGATATCAGAGCGCAAGGAATGTCGTGGAAAGAGGTGACGCAATTGGCACAGAGACGCTCTGAATGGAGGAGGCTGGTTTCTGCCCTGTGCTCCCGAGAGGAGCGTTGAGGGCGATGATGATGATGATGACCTAGGTATGAATGAAAGTAATATAATGTGTATTTAATTTTGGTAAACCTAACTGGTTTTTGACTTATGTATCTAATATGGTTATCAGTTGTCATGTATGTATTATAAAACTCACTATTTCCAAAACATTACAAAAGAAATAAAAAAATGTTTATAAAACTTCTGTCAAGGCTGTGTAAAATATACTATACCTATTATAAAAAAAAGTATGACAAGTTTTTATAGCAAAAAAAATAATAGAAGTAAATAATATAAAAATGTATTTCAATAGTCAGAACGTGGAATCTCTAAATTTTATCTCAAATTCGCAGGTGCTCTTCTATTGCACAATTCACGTATAAAAATGCTATCACGATCGTTGGAAATTATTGCCGAATCGCCCATCAGTTGGGCGGGGAGGATCGTTGCGAAAAGATTTTACAGAAAAAAAGTAAAAGAAAGTTGTGAATGGTCCGTGTAGGGCGGAGGATGAGATGCCTGAAGGAAGGGGTGGGAAAAATAAGAATAGAGGAGTCACGTAATATCATTTAAAGAAAATGCCGAAGTCTTCGTTTGTGAAATACAATGAAAAAAGTACGCTATAAGTACGCCTACTTTCCCCTTAAGGGGAATGTTGCGACTTTGGAGATTTTTTTTTATGTAAAACTAGTTCTTTTTTATACATTCTGAAGTTTAAAATATTTTCAAAGTAGATTTAAATCTAAACTGTAGTTGAATTAAATTTAATAGAAGTATTTTGCTTATTATTTCGACATAAACATGTAACTTGAAAAAAAATCCTTCAAGAAATTATAATAACAAAGATAAATTTGATTTGCTTTTGATGTGTCCAACTTTTTAAAATACTCAAGATGTCAAAAAAAATATAATAACCATGAAACTGCTCGATATATTCGCAAAGAGAATGGTCCTTAATGGGTGGCGCAAAGGAAAAACTGTACTAATCATTTTCTATTGAAATTCCACTCACAATCGTCGAATATTGTCGTCTCTATTTCTCTTTCTTTGATCACTTTAGTGCGTATTGAATAGAAAAGAGATGGAAATAATAAAAATATATAATACCAACAATCTTCTCGTGCCATTTTCACTAAGGGTCTTTTCGTTATTCAACATAAAAACTAATTACGTCAGTTAAGTACCAAGTAATTTCTAATTTGGAACGAAATGTTTATTAATATTCATTCTTTAGTATATAAAAGAGAATGTATTTTAATTTTATTTCTATACTCTTGAAAGTTTAACGTCGAAAAGTGTACTAAAATTTAATGAATTTTAAATGTATAATTTCAAATGAAAACTGGGTTTTAATTTTTCTTTTAATATAATATAACATTTCGAAATGTCTGTGTGCTTTTATTTTCAGTTAATTAGACCATTTTTATGTGCACTACGCGAAATAAGCGTCAAAAAACCAAATGGGTTCTAAAATACGAGTATTATTATGAAAACTTAGACTTGTACATAATATGTTTCTTATGGTTTATTATTTATTTTTATATACTCCATTCTATACCATCACGGTAGCCAGCAGACCAACTGCATGTAAGAAACATACAAGCTCTCCTCTCCGTGTCAATAAAAAACAAACTTATTTTTATATTGTAGTTTTTTTTCAAGATATATCTGGGTTTTTGTCAATCTCACCTTTCACAGTAAGCTTAAAGACTTGTGTCGTGAAAGGGGAGTTTGACATGTCAAAGGTAGACTGACATCGAACCGCGGACCTCGTGTTCACGAGGCCGAAACTCTACCTCCAGGTTACCGATGAACTCTTGTTATTATTCTTGATTTCTATACCTACCTTCTTTATTATGTTATCTTCAGTGTTTTATTTTTTTGTATGATTTTTATTTTGACGATTGTGTGCTGAACTAAACCGGTATTGAAAATCTAGTAAAAATAAAAATAATATTTATAGTGTTATATATCTAAATTCTAAATCCCTGTGGTGATGGGAGGGATACTATACAATTTCCTTCAGGACTCCCACAGGGGTAGTTTGAAACGGAGGGTTGCCTTTCTTCTTAACTCACCAAACCCCATCCCCCTCCCCCAACCTCTCTTAGGTATAGACTCCGACGTCGAGATACATTGTCTGCTGATTACAAAAGATGAAATTGAATGAAGAGTAGGTAAGTACTACCGATAGACGTAAAATAATGGAAACACACGTAGTTTTACAATAGAAGAAAAAATGTGTAGGTACCTACCTACCTAATTATTATTTCGTTCTTATTTTTAAAATATGCATTTTGTTTTCCTCTTAGTTTCAAATTATCTAAATAGATTAAATAAAAAATTATATATATTATTAACATCCTTTTGTACCTACATGTTCCGAGGAGTTTCCGACAAAGAATATGTCTCCCACCCTTTTATATAAGTTTTCGAGCGACCTATAAAAGGAAGATGTTCCGAAAACATCGCGAATAAGGTATTCAACATTTTCAATTCAGCGATTAAGCATGTCAACTACCCTGAATGTTTTATTTTTTGGTGTAGTAATTAAACAACTTCATTAGCAGAATAGACAAAAAATATTCACAAATTACAATACTACATAAATAACAATAGTTTTATTTACCTATAGGTACTTGTAACAGTTTTTATTTTTTTAATATTTGCGTAGGTACTCGTACATCATCTTTGTAATCAACTAATGGATTTTTGATATGTTTTGATTTTATTTACTTCCACTGTGTTAATGTTTTTATATTTTGGTTTTATATGTATACTTAGTTATATTATTATGTAAACGATATTTGTAAACCTTTATTGTCAAAGGCCAATGTGCCGTTTATGATGAATAAATAAATAAATAAATATTCTCTTATATTATAAGGCGATCTTGTTTGCGAGAACAACGTCTTGTAGTCAACCATTGTATGTAAAAAGTTTGCAGTGAGAAAAGAAACAATTATATAATAGACTTTAAGTAGATATAATAATAGGTAGGTATAAAATAAAAAACAAATAATATTTAGACAGACAGTTTCTCTATAAGTGTAGGTGTAGTGCCAAAACATCAATTTATTAACACCTACTTTTTTCGCTATTCTATAAGAGTGAAGAGGGGGGGGGGGTATAACGCATACAGGACCACTTACATATTTATTACATTCAGTTAGTCTTCTTGTTAATTCACTTGTAGGAAACGTCGTCATGGTAAATATTTATTTATTTGTTTTTATTTATTTCACAATCCACGGCGTGAGCCTTTTACATGTTCAAGAATAAATAATACACAAATCATATTTCTCATTCACAACACAGTTGGAAAACAAGAATTGGCAAAGAACAAAACACAAAAGGGAATCATTTCATAACAATAATAATTTAAGTCAAATCATAAAATATTAAACATATTATATAGATTGAAGATAGGTATGCATTTATATTGATTTCAGTCCATAGCTATCTAACGCTTGTCAGGAAGTCTAGCTCTGTTTTGTGTAGGAATATTAAAATAGGTACCTGCCTAAAAAAAATAATTCATGAGTACCTCTAATATGTTTTAAAATCACGATTGTATTAAATTTGTTCACATTCAGAAAGTCGGGAACTTATTGCAGTCAATCCTCTATCATGCGCTCCTTCAGTTTACAGAAAACAGTTGTAGTATGTTGTAAGATATGTGTGATTTGGTGGATATGAGTTATGATGTATATACATTGCGAATTGCAGATAATAGTGGAAAAGTCATTATTTAATAATTTATTTCACTTGGAATTTATCAAAAAAAATGAGAAACTTCTATGACTTCTATTGATGTATTTTATGCTATTTACATGCAGTTCTATACAATTATTTATCTGCCTTATTTATTTGTTTCAATTTTATCACAATGAAAGACAAATAGGAATATTTCAGTTTTCGCTATGTAGGGAGAATAATTTCTCCCAATGAACAAACAATACATTTTTTTACACTTTCACTTATTTTCGAAGGATTAGTTATTTAACAGTTGCGAGACATATTTATAATATAGAGGATGTAAACTATTTATTATCTGTTTCTTGATTTTTTGAAATCGCTATCGATTTCGGCAAAATGTTTGCCAACTACGGGCAAAATATTTTTTTTTTACCGTAATTGATTAAACGGGGAAATGTCGGTTGGTCTCTTTCAATATACTAAAACCGGGTCTTACTGTACTATTTAGGTATATAAAACGACTTAAGCCTTTAATTAACCAACAAACTAGAACAGATTTCCGTGCTCTGGATTATTACTACTTACGTCACCATTAAAATATTTTTTTGTCCTTGTCTAGTTTACTTAACCATCCGATGAAGCCATCTCATGTGACGCTATGTAGTATTTAAAAAATTAAACACTCCATTCTCATAAACATTAGCACTTCATATAAATACATTTGATAGTAGTATGTTATTATATTTGATGATAACCAGTCACTTAACTGAGTGCCTACCCAGTTTTCAAACGTGGAATAGTGTTCGACTTGTATCTCGGGCTAAAACTACTCTATGTCTAATTTTGACCAAAGCGATTAATGAACATTGTGTTTTAGTCCTCGTTATGCTCTTATTGGTGGCAAGTTACCATAACTTGAAAGTGCATTATATTTTGTGATATAGGTACCTACTGCATTACTATCATCAAGGCATATACCGCAAGTAGGGTGCTGTATATGCCGAGACTAGCTGCATGTAATAAATATGCCAACTGTCTTCACCGTGCCAAAAAATATATTAATACCTACAGTCAGGATAGGTGGCAAACCTCATTGCTGAATTAAAGATGTATAATATCTTTATTTATTATTGTGATATCCACAGTTAAAAAAGATATAAAATTTTTGTCAAAGCAAAACAACGTAATTTTAACTTCATATCGTTGATTTTTTTAGAAGAGAGGAATAGTTTGTAGCAAGTAATAACTCAAAATAATTTTTGACGGATCATTTTCTGTTTCCATGCGTGTGAGAAGCAAATGTAATTTTGTCGAAAAAACTTTGGACGGCCTGACTGAAAAGTGACGTCTCGTGACATGGTGTAGTTTACCTCCGACATACACAAACATAGGTATTAATTTAAAAATGGAATGCATTCTCAAGATGTTCTTTAATTAAATATTTGAATGATTTATTGCGACCAATTATATCTGAAACCAGGAGAACGTGAAACATATCTATATTTAAACTAATTTGTCTTTTACAATCATATTTTTTCCCACAAGTGCAATGTTTGATTAAGGATTTACTTAACATTTTTTGACGTCATCATATAAAAACATAAATAATTTCTACACTTACTCTAGAAATAGGTTATTCTGTTTATTTGTATAGAATTCTTTTTTAACGAAACTTGGAAGAATTTTTAAGGTGCCTACCTAATTCTATTTCTTATTCCGTAATTTATATCTCAGAATTTTGGTGTATCTTTAGTGATAATAAACATGTAAAAATTCCTCACATTGGAAATAAAAAACAAAACTACATAGTTTGAGAATTTATTATCAAAGAGAGATTTCTACTATTTAATTCTTGGAGATATAATTTTTGAAGCGTTGAACTCAAGTATATATTAGTTATACATCCTATTTTACACCATATATATGTAGATATTATTATTATATTCAGTAAGGTAGTGCTGAATGTAATATATTCAATATATTCCCCTATCAGCTTCAAATATGCATATTATATTGCTTTGTGGTTGAGAAAACAACCCTTTTCCAACATCGTACAACTTTACCGAATAGCCCATGCCAAGTTAACGTTGATACCGTAATCCAAAATAACCCTAAATGTACATGGATATAGATGTCATTTTGGTATGAAGCCAACATTGTAATAGAACGACTTGATACGGCTATTCGGTCAGATATACTATGTGTGAGTTTGCTGTTGTAATAGGAATATTATTATGCGACATAGAGGTCGTAAATTTTACCGCATATTTGCAATACGGACATCAAATTCTGACTTATTTATGGTAAGTATCTACTATGTATGTAATTTAATGGCGAAGAAAAGGGGTTGATTTTAACACGTGCAGCGAGGAATATTGAAGGGATGTTGGAAAATGGCTATAACGCCTATAACGATGTGGTATTCATGCTCTGTACACATTCTCAATGGAAATTTTCCTGATTTATGAGGGAAAACATTGGTATAAAAATGGTCGAAATTATCGCTCCATATGTTTTTCTACATAACTTGGAAGTACGAGTATAAACAATTTACACTGTATTTTTTATTATTATTATTTATTTTCCACTATTTTTCATTATAGTGTTAACTGTATAGGGAAATTCGTTAGACGTTTCTTTTCTCTAGCTGTTTCATTTACCAATAACATTAACGATTTTTTTTATCACAATTATGGATTGTTAAAAAAAAAAATTCAAATCGTCATTTACTTGTACATACCTAAAATATACTTTATCATTTCGGCATATCCCACAAGAGGAATAGCCAGAAGATCGGCTGCATGAAATAAACACGGAAGCTGTCCTCTCTGCGTCTACAAAAAAATAAAATATTCAAGATAGGTTCATTGCTGAATTCAAGATGTATAAAAACCTAAAATATATATATGAAAGATGAAAATATGGCTATATAACTTCCAACGGGATGAGCCGCCATAAAAAAAATATTTTTTTATTGATAACCTTGCTTTTACAAGACACTCGAAAACTAATGAAAAAAAGTAGGAGATATTCTCTTTGGCGGGTGTTCCACGTCACGGCTTGTATCAAGGTAGCTACAAATTATTAAAAATGAATAAATTACAAATTTATATTAAGTATGTATATCTAAATACCTACACATAATCTATAAAATGGTTCTATAATATGCATTTATTACATTATAAAGTATCTTTAACATACAAATTATTAATATAAAGCCCGCAGTATACTGTTTTGCATATTGTCATTATTTTATTGTTATTGCACTACATTTATGTACTCAATTAAACCAATTTACGTCAACAATATGCAATCAATTAACCATGTATTTAAAATATTTAATACGTTATAAATTAAGTTTATCGCTTAATCTACATTAGCCACTATTACCTACGACTAACGGTGCATTATTTACGTCGTAACAATTTTTTTTTATTCATTTTGCATATTGTTATTCATTTGTCACATAATATGCCGCCTATTTGTTGCTTGTGACTGGCAAATATTCGTGCACTATGAAAGATCTCTTCATACACAAGTAACAATATGTGCATATTTTTAGTAATCGATCATTTCTTCTTGTCAACATACTAACTACTACTATACCTAATGCCATCACGGCATATTCCACAAGTGGGGTAGCAAGCGAACTAACTTAGTGTAATAAATATGCAGATTGGCCTTTCCCTATCAATAAAAAAAATACAATCAAGGTGGCATGCCTAATCGCTGATTTTTTCTGTAGTAGCCGGCTGCGGCGTATTTATTTATTGGAAGAAACATAATCATAGAGAGCAGATTTTAATATCATCAATAAATTTAGTAAAAATGCATTATAAAATATAGATTATGTTTCTTGACTCCAAATTTAATTCTAAAATCTATTTTGTTTAAATATTATGGGAACTTGTATTCTACATTTTTTTTAGTCTGTCTTATTGAAAATATAAAAGGCTTGCACCGTATGCAAATGTTAATAAATAAATAAACAATATAAACCTTGATACTTAGTGGTTCATTGTTTGAATCGGTAGGTACCTTTTGTTTTCACTATTTAAATACTTTCATATAATTTTCCTACCATCATTACCTATATGCATTAGATATAATATTGAAATAATATATTATTATCTCCTATTATTGCCTGAGGATAACCGTAAGGTCACAAACATTTTCATTTTACGCGAAAATATGCAAAACTTTTTACGACTTTGGACAAAAATGCGCGAAATAATCCGAAACCGTGAGCGCCTATTTCCATTCACGCCAATATTGTAATATTTGTAATAGTGTAAAATCAAGAAAATTATATTTGAAAACACATCCAAAAAGCTTTTGGACGAAAATGCGCGAATTTATCAGAAATTGTGAAATGCTTATTTCCGTTCACACCAATCTCGTATAATAATTTTAATATTCTAAAATTAAGCGGCTCCGTTAGCATGCATAAATCGGATAAATCATTTTTGTTCAAATTATTAAAGCAATACTATTTAGAAACACATCCAAAAACTTATTGATTATATTTTTATACTGGTCGGTTTATGAAACCAGAAAAAAAAAAATCCGAAATTTATTTCATTTTTGGCGAATAATCAAGTGTTTTTATCACATCAGATACAGAATATTAATCAATTTAGCAATAAAATGTTCTTGCAATGAACTAAGTTATTTTCAAGATTTAGAGTGTTGTAGAATAAAATGCGTACAAATTGATAATTTTTTCGCAACAGTTTGCATATTTCTGCATATTTTATTAAAATTAATTTTTACACATCCTAAGTATTTTAAATAGGTATAATTTTATCATAACCTTTTGGAATGCGTCTATTTAGAATAGGTAATACCTGTCGCAACAATAATAGATAGGTATATTAGGTAGGTATATGATATTGGCATCAGCGCTCATTTTGCATATTACCATGTACAATGCATATATATATTATATACATGTTTCTAAGGTATCTATTTAATTAGTATTCATGATAGCATGTTGCAACTTTTGCATTTGCGTATTAGATAAGTAATGCTGTATGTATTCATAATAATAATAATATGTAATAATAACATAACTGTGTAATATATGTATATAATGTGCTAAGTAACTTGCATATTCCTATGTACATATAGGTCGTAACATTGCATAAAGTGCATCACTTAAGATAATGGTGAAACAAAGGTTCGCGGTAGTTTCGTATTATACTGTAAGTATAGGTATATTTTATATCTATTATTGATTCAGTAAAATCAGTTTTGATTTAATTGAAATTTAGAATATATCTCTATCTATTCTTTCGTACATTGCAGATGAAAAATATAGCAGAAATCTATTTTTTATGTTTTTTTCCAGTTGGTAGTATATTCTGATCAGCTGATCTGCTGGCTACCCCACTTGTGGGATATGCCGTGATGGTGTAGTAGTAGTAGTAGTATATTCTATTTATTTTACACGGTTCACAGTTCAATAAAAATCTGTAAATTTTTGCAAAGTAAAGATGTGAAGAATGGAGGTAAAATCCTCAATGTTGATTGTTTTTTCTACGTTTGATTGAGAAGAGGAAAGAATGACAAAGAGGATATACTTGGCTGAAAGGAGGGGTGTGAGGAAGCGCGGGCGTCCGAGAATTGCATGCCTTGAACATGTAGATCAAATTCTCAAGGACGGCCGTGTTTTGAGTAAGAGAAATTGACATGCGTGCATGAGAAATTCTATGACTGTAGACGAGGCGAAAAAGTATGTAAGGATAGATCTAATTCGCGTTCCGTTCTCTCTGCTTACCCCACTTGGGACACGGCGTGAAAGAATAGATAGATTGATTGAGTTTTAACATGAAAATATTAAACTTCAAACTTCAAAGATTACATTATGCAGAGATATATTATAGGAACTCCTATTATGCAAATCACTGATATTATGCGTTTGAGAGGCAAATTTTTAATTTATCTACTTTAAAGAAATATGAATTTGCGAAATAATTTTATAAATTATAAAAATCTGTTTTCAATCCGACCCGTAGTTAATGTGTTAAAAAATTATGAATGAAAAATTTAGAATGTGACAACATGTTAAGTATATAATTCAACAGTTATGGGTAATTTTTTTCAAGAAAAACTACGGCATATCTTACAAATGGGGTAGCCAGATGACTGATTACGAGTAATAAACATGCAGATTGTTCTCTCCATGCCAATAAGTAAATAAGACGTGGTCGGCATGCCTTATCGTTGAATTATTGTAGATGTTATTTGTCTTACACGTGAGGACTTGCGCGTTCTTTTCAGAACACTAGAAAACATACAAAAAAGACTTGGCGACCTATATTTTACCGGGGACTCCACAGAAAAACCTATTTATTAACTGCAAATTTACAAACTGAAAATGTTTTTTTTACATAATTTATTTTGGAAACTCTTTATCATGTGATTTACCTATAAATTATATATTTATTTGCTTCTTGCAACCCACATAGAAAGCGTACATTTTATTTTATGTTATTTGTACCTAATTATTTTATTGCTCAATGTGAATTATTTATTTATTTTATGATAACCTGTGAATATATTTTATTTTATTACTACATGTTGATTGCTTGTAATATGCTAGTCAACTAAATATTGATAATATAAGCTCAGTAAAAATTATAGGTAGGTACTTAGGTACCTACATGTTCCGTGAAGCACCCTGCAAAGAATTGGTCTCCCACTCTTTTCTGTTATTTTTTTAGTATCCTGTAAAAGGTAGGTGGTTTTTAAAAGAATAAAGTAATTTTCCATTTTAAATTCAGCGATGAGGTTTGTTACTCATACATACATACCATGACGCCGCATCCCTCGCGGGGTAGACAGAAAGGATCGAGCGCCACTTATTTCTATACTTGCAGACATCTTTCGCGTCCGTCACTGTCATACAATTCCTCATGCATGTTCTCCTGTTCAATGTACTCGACACGTGGCCGTCCTGTAAGGTTTGCTTTAGATGATCTGATCTTGCCATTCGATCCTCGGCCGTCCATGTCTCCGAGCACCATTCCTCTCTGCCAAATATATCTTCTTAGTCATTCTGTCCTCATTCATTCTTTCCTTGCTTCTCATCCTAAATGTTTAAATTTTTTTTAATAAATAAATTTTTAATAATAAATTTTTTGCTAGCACGAAGAGGACAGCTTCCATGTTTATTATCCAAATCATATGTGATAGATAAATAGGAGACCGTACAAATTGATTCTGCAAAATCCATTGCAATTTTATCTCGTCGCAAATAAAAGCACTCAAGTCCGCGAGTAAATTAAACTAGTATTGTTAATGTAGTCGTATTGTACAATGATAATACATCAATTCAAATACCCATTACATGTCCGTAAAATTCACATTACGACACATTTAAATGTGAATATTTACGACCAATAAACGACCATCTTAAACAATTTTGTATACGTAGCGTTGGTCTTCTGCGAACAGAGAATATTATTGAATAATATTATTATGTTGGTACTACATAAGTATTGTATAGTGTGCCGTGTGCCTACACCTACCAGCTATTTTCTGCAATATTCCTCTCGCACATATATCTGCGAACGAACATACATTTTTATTATAACATATTATTGTTATTGTCACATAGGTATTATTATTGGCTATTATTGTAATGTGAATTGTTTTTATTACTAGTTTATGTACCCGCTTAAACTTGAATTAGGTTATAAAGTTATGTAGACATCAACAATATATAATATAAATACCTACTAGTGCCACTTATTATAATTTACACCACGTTATAGGAAAATCTTCCCACTCTCTTCTGTAAGTTATTTTGTACTTACACACGACACGTACCTAATTCCACAGGTGGGGTAGCCAGCGGATGAACTAAAATTAATAAGCATGGAAGTCGTCTTTTTCATGAGAATAAAAATTAAGACATCAAGTACGAGTGGCATACCTACCACACCGCTGAACTTAAGATGTAAAATCTCATAAAAAGGGTGTTTTTCTTACAGAAACGAGTTATAGCAAAGAGGATGCGAGCATAATATTTCAACACAATTTTTCTGATGTATTAGGTAACAACAATAAAATTATTAAATTTTCCACACTCTACCATAAGTTATAAAGTAAAATTAGACGAGTCCTTATATCCTTTCTGTGTGTTATATAGATAGGTACCTACATCATAGCTTTAATACAAATTATCAAGGGTAGGTAATAATAATATGTAGTTGTTGTTTAAATACTTAACAATCCCTATCATACAACAGTTGTTATAATATGGGGGTGGAAAGGGTGTATTTATATATGTACTATTGCAATGTAATAAGCAATAAATTATTACAATTTATGTATAATAATAACATGCAAAACATAATTTAAATTGTAGGATGGACACAGCAATAGATAGGGTGAAATGAAATGTTTGAAATTACAGTGGCGTGCCTATAAAGATGCGTAACTTTGATGTTCACTTGAATCATAAAGGTGGAAAATTTGAATTTGAGCCGTTCACGTGTAAGTTGGAAGATATCGCTTCTGCGATAAACTCGCCCATTGCACACTATCATTTATTTGTATCACATTATTTTATTACTTTGTAAATATGTATGCTCCTTATTGTGCAATAAAGTTTATTATTATTATTATTATCTACTGATTCAATGTCCAAGATGACACATGCACGCTCCGACAAACTAACGATCGCCAATGCATTTCTTTTAAATATTGGATTATAATCCTAGTTATATTCGCAGGGAGCCCTTGAAGTCAATTTATTCCACAAAACGGCGCACTATGAATTGTTTAGTTATTATTATTAAATTAAACGTTGCTCAACTTCTGAAATTTCCAGATAGTGACAAATTTATTACGGCATCTCGTACAGATAGGGTAGCCAGCAGACCAGCCGCATAGCATGTTACAAACATGCAAGCTGTCCTCACGGGATAATTGATTTTTTGCACATCATCGTTGCAGCAAAGTTTTAAAAAACATTAAGTTTTAGATACATAAGTGAGCGTAATACTTATTTTAAGTTCACTGATAAAATTGTGTATAAACGTGAATATTTTACTAACATTTAAACTATCTTAACTACGCCACTGTGTTAGAATGTACTGCAAAATGGGTAATAATATATAGATACTTACAAACATTTCTATATTATATTAATGTCTATTATATAGGTATACGTAATACTTTTCATCCCTCCTATGTTTGAAAATTTGCATTTTCCAACAGGGTGAAATTGTCGTACATGCTGTGCCGTACAAGTAGTACGTACAAAACAACCCCCTTGCAAGCTGGAAGCAAGAAATTATTAGTTTTGTACTCAACGAATGTACTTTAATATGTATCTACCAAAAAGTACTTGTAAGTTGTGGGGGTGTGTTTTGTTGCTGTATCTACTACTTACATAATTTATTTTACAATAGGTATATATTGCATACGATGGGTGGTAGTGCGATAAACTGCATCGTGTCTGACCCCCCTTAGGGGTAGTACAACATGCGCATGCTGTGCAACACAGGCTTATTTATATTATGTACTTATAATATAACTATTTGCTTGAAATATTATTATACTTAAAATATTTTGTAACCATCCCTCGTATTCGAAGATAGAATAGAAATTAAAAAATAACATCCCCTCGATAAATTTTTTTATCGTATAAATAGAACATTACATAATATCGTAATACAGGAGAGACGATGGTCCTGGCTGGGACATGTTTTGAGAATGCCTAATGATAGTTGGCCAAAAAGAGCACTGTTTTTCCGTCCGCAGGGGTTCCGTCGGCCCGGGCGTCCCTCTTTCACAATACACCGTTCCTATGACAACGATATCAGAGCGCAAGGAATGTCGTGGAAAGAGGTGACGCAATTGGCACAGAGACGCTCTGAATGGAGGAGGCTGGTTTCTGCCCTGTGCTCCCGAGAGGAGCGTTGAGGGCGATGATGATGATGATGATGATAAATAGAACAAATCGATACCGATATTCAAAGTTGAAAACTTTCATTTGAAAGACTTGAAGCTTTGTAATAAAGCTACCTATTACCCCCACTTCGAATTCGGATATTGCAAGTTATGTAGGTAGGTGTTTGATGAAGATATATATTATTTAATTTGTTCTTATTGCACCTTAGGGATGTTTCCACCCTTTGCAAAATGTACGTAAGCATATTATTTTATTTATATAGGTATATTATAATTTCAGTACATTGATACAGGGAGTCAAAATGAGAAATTATTTCTTTACATTACAAAATATATTCAATATAAAAAAATGTAGCATTAATTTGGGCTGTAAAATTCACTAGGGAGAAGATATCTATTAGAAATAATATGTTGTCATTCACAAACGTATAAGTATACAAATTTTATATAAATAAGCCTAGATAAAAATATTTTTAAAAATCTTCAGGAAAATTTAAGTGCTTTGTACTAAAAAGTTTATAATATTCACATCCACTGAGCGTATTCCTAGATGATAAAATTGTACACATAATATACCATACTACTACTCATCATCCATATAATTATATCTATTAAATCATCCATATAATTATATCTATTAACGGTATAAGTGAAATATACTATACTATGCTATACCCTCACTCCGTGTCCCAGGTGGGGTAGGCAGAGAGAACGGAACGCCATGTCAATCTATCCTTATATACTTCTTTCGCTTCCTCTACTAAATATACCTAATCTACTAAATAATTTTTTTTTTGTAGATATTTGGAACAACTTTGTGAAAGTTAATTTTAGTGAAATTAGTAAATTAAAAGCAATGTTTTCTTTCTCAAACAAATAGTAAGTTTTTCTTTACTTAATAACCATGATAACCCTTTCAGAAATTATTAAAGCATTCTTTAAATAATGTGAAAGGTATTTCTTTCTCTAAAGTAAATCTCTTTTTAGTTTCAACCCTGAGAATTGGTTTGTAACAAAGCACTGCATCTTTCTTTCCATTGCACTTAATCCTGTGCGACTTTCTACAGCTCTTGGTACGATCCGCAGCTCATAATATCCTCGCATAGGTTGTCGAAGTATAGGTACTGGGCGTAGACGCCTCTGTTATTTGCCCACTCCGCTATCTTTTCTATTATTTCTTGCAGAAGGTTTTCGTGGCGTAATATATTGTGTCCAACCCATCTGATGCGTCTTTCTGAATGTATATGGGAACAATAATTATAATAAGAAAACTTGTACGAAAGACGTTGAAGATTGCTAATATCTGAACGGAACCTGCAGGTATAAATTAGTTATATTTTTCTTATTAACACCTTTTTTATATGAAATATTCAAACCGTATTTTATTCCAAGAAATCAGAAAGAGATATCGCCTGATGAGAAATTTATTAGGCACCTACTTTAATCAGCATATAAGAATTTTTTATTCCTTGAAATCCAATTCCTGGAGTTGAAAATCAATTCTGAATGAAATATTATAGGTTTGTATCAAAGACCTGTATAATAATATATTATAAAAGGACTTTGGTTTGTACATATAAGTTGTTTAGTTAAATAGGTGTGCTTAAAAGATATTAAATTGATAAATTCTTACCGAGTCCAAAAAAGAAATAAACATGATAAATCCATTCTGAAGATATGAAACAAGAATGACCTAAGTCAGATTTTTTTGTAAATAGGTAATAGTGTACCTACTAATTATTTAACTTAATTCTTCGCTGCAATTTGGCTACAGTATTTACCATTACAATATTAAAAAATTCAATCACCAATATAAACTGTGCCTTATGGTCTATAAGGCTTTGAATAATACGCCGTTTCAGTCAATTTCTGAGCTGTATGTTCTCAAAACACCTGCAAGTAGAGCTCTACGCTCAGCAAAGACATCTAGTCCTGTTTCCACGACAGGGCTTTTGGTATCGCAGAATCTGCCATCTGTGATCGACTCCTCGAGGACCTTTGTAAAAATAATTCAATAACAAGATTCAGGAGAAAATTGAAGACATCCCTCTTCCAACATAGCTTCCCGCATCCTTGAGATGGATGCTCCATTAAACAGCGCTGAGCGCCGGATAAATCATTCTACATGCATACTTACAACTATTCAATTCAATACACAGAGAAGAGTAAATATATAACTGGGTCGCCAAAGCTTCCAAAAGTTCAATATTTAGGTACCTACTCATTTTTTGCAATTATTCAATTACATATCAAACTTTGTTTAGAATAGATATAAAATATCTGAACAACAATATTGTGCAAAGTGCAACTGAAATACAATACGAATAAATTAAAATATGTATCTAATTACTTACAATAATTATTTTTTGACTTGAACTTTTTCCTTATAAGCACGATACGGGTACTACCTACTAGGTGTGTATTTATTTATCCATGGTTTTGTAATATTTATGGGAGTGAGTAGGTCGACATGGAGGAAAACTTGCTTTTGAATGTCACTATGGTAATAAATAAATAGATTTCGATTAAATAATATCAAAGTAATAAATTATGTTAATCTATAGGCGAAACTAGAGAATGTATTGTAGATAAATTTACAAATGTAAATAAGAAGTATACCTACTTGTTTTATATATATTATGCATATATACTGCGTTAACCATAGAAAGACACTATTCAGACGATGAGATTAGCTGGATTGGAATATTTTTTTAGATACTGTATAATTATGCATACTGCATCCGTGTGTGAGTAATTCTGCTTGGGTTAGAATGCTTTTTCAAATGTTTCAAGCTAAATAAGTAGTCATTTAGGCAGTATGTGTATTCATTTTTATACAGCTAACAATTGAAATAGCTTTATTAAACTTTTTTGAGAAATCATTTGACTCACTTAAGAGATCTGAAGGCACGCAAAACCTTTAAAATTAGGCAATGTATTTTGACTAAATAAAATGAATATGAGTTTAGTAAGTCAGTCGTGGAGAAGACTGTTAATGAACATTAGCTAAAGAAGGTTTGATTTTATACTAAAAGCCCAGACAATAGAGCGGAATAGGCGATTTAGTGTAAAATTGCGGGTAAAACGCTTAATTTCGTTTTGGATCATGTTGTGAGTAGGCAAAAAGGAGCGTATTTGCTGATGTGTGTACCTAATGATTCTTCTAGATTTTTCAAGCGATTTATTTTTCAAAACAGTATTGTGAGTTAGCGGCTTACATACATAGCATAAAATCGCTGTGGACAAAATACCGACATTGTTTTGCTATAAACCGAAATTCCAAATCAAACAACGCCCAGTCTGAATAGTGCCTTACTATAGTTCATATTATTTTATTCTTACCTATTTATTTATTAATTAATATATATATGGTTGCAAAGATAATTTTTCCCTTAATAGGTAGATAACTAATAGATGCGCCGTATTAGGTATCTTTGGATAAGTGTTTTTGTTTTTCAGAAACTCGTTTTTTTCTGAGTAAAATATATGAAACATTTTTTTATAAGCTGCTTATGGAATAAGAGTAGAATTATTTTTATTATTTTTAAGATCTCGTCTTGTGAAGAATTTAACTTATCTGCTGGCTAAATTAAGGCTTAGTTTTTTATTCATTTTGAAATACGTGTCTCAGTATATATATATACCTATTATGAAATTAGAAATCGAAAATATCTATCTACACAGGTGGGTTATTAAAATGAAACTAATAAATAATAAATATACGGTAGATAATAAATAAAATATAAATAAGTACTTTATGTATACGAGTATATCTTATTATTTATACATACACTAAAATAATATTTCTTTTTGTTAGACATTAGGTGTGTGTTAGTTAAGGTGATATCCCGTTAATATATCACTTTTATAGCCAAACTCTTGTCATTTGATTGGTCGATAGCCAATAACGTTAATAATAATAATTGTATTCAAGTTTATTCTTTTTTTATTCGTTTTATGTAAATCAACCGTAGCAGCCATATTATTCAAATAAGCGTGTAGTCATAGAGTAAGAAATAATACTTAGTTGATCGTTGCGTGTAGTACCTACTATAAGAATTCAAATTTCGAATAGAACAAATAATAATGATTCAAATTATTATAAAGCGTATTCCAGTAGAATTTAAAGGGATGACTTAAGATTGATTAGTTAAACGATTCTCACGACTAATCTTAGACTGGTTGAGAATATTTACATGGTAAACATATGGAAAACTGGAAATACTATATTTTTTTTTTTATTTATTTTATTTAACAATAATTATACAGACATTACAACACATAGACTATTTGATAAAACTTAAATCTAAACATCCTCCTTATTTTTTTTTTTTTTTTTTTTTTTTTCTCCATCCAAAGACCTTGCCCACCTCGACTTCTAGATGTAGTCCATTGTGGGATTTGGTCCTTAGATGTCTTCCCACAGACCTAAAACCTGAAAGAAATTCAAAATTTTGTGTGGGTTAGTTCCTTTGATCTGTTCTTGATCAGGAAAGTGTGAGCCAATTATTTTGGCTCTTGTTTGCATAATAGGTTCACATTCTGTGAGTAGATGCAAAGGAGTTTCATGTTCGTTCATGCAGAATCTGCACAGATACATGTCTGTTAGTTTCATTATACATAAGTGTTTATTGAGTCTACAGTGTCCCGTTAGTACTCTGGTGAGAATTCTTAGGTTCTCTTTATTAAGTTCGAGAAAGTCTCTACTTTTCTTTGATGAGAAACCTTTAATCAGGGTTTTCGCATGTTTCTGTCCTGGTATTGTTGACCAGTTATTAATAGCTTTTTCTTGCATTCTCCCATAGAGTGCCGTTTTTAAAGTGCTATTTGTAATGGGGCAGTGAGGCTCTGGTCCATAGGTCAGCATGTCAGCCCTCTTGTTGGCCATTTTATCCGCCTCTTCATTACCCTCATAGTTAGAGTGTCCTGGCACCCATCTTAGTACAATTTTATTGTTATTTTCTATTGATAATTTGTTCAATGCATTGATACAGTTTTGAACTGTAACAGAGTTTACTTTACAGGAGTCTAGTGCTTTAAGTGCAGCTTGACTGTCTGAGTAAATGTATATTTTTTTATTTCTGTATTTCCTATTTATATTTTCATAGGCGCATATTGTTATCGCAGTTATTTCTGCTTGAAAGATAGTTGCATTTTGGCCCAGGTGTTTGCATATTTTTGCTTTTGGTGATATACCATATACACCTGAGCCCGTGCCGTTTATCTTTTTAGATCCATCTGTGTACCAAATCAAGGCACCATTTGGTTCCTGATACCAATTTTCTTTGATATCTGATCTGGATTGGATTTCTACTTTGTATGGTTTGGCAAAGTGGTAGATATTTTTCATTTTTTCTTTTGGTAAACTAATTATATCATCTTTTTCTATTTCTATATTTAGTTTTGATTCAGAGAGCATGCTTATTTTATGTGCTTCTCCAATTGTCAATCTTATTATTCCCTCTTTTACCACCTTTTCTAAGTAAAGGTGTAGCGGCGGTAGATTGAGCATTGCTTCTAATGAAGCTGTAGGAGTTGTATGTAGTGCTCCTGTTACTAATAAACAGGCCATTCTTTGTAGTCTGTTTAGCTTTTCGATACATCCCTTTTGTTCTAGTTTGTTATTCCAAACTATTGATGCATATGATACAATTGGTCTTACTACCGCTCCTCCTCATATAGAGACAAGTCTCGTGTAAAGGAGGGTCGTTAAAGTCTAATATGACCTATTTTTTCAATTTCAAATAACAATACCATTTTTTGAAGTGAGTTAATTTCAAAATATGTACCACAAGAATCGTGAATGAGCTTTTTCTTTATTTACATGGTAAATATATGGAAAACAGGAAATACTACATTAAAGTCTAATTTTGACCCATTTATTCAATTTCAAATAACAATCCCATTTTTTGAAGTGAGTAATTTCAAAATATGTACCTACAAGAATTGTGAATGAACTTTTTCTTACAAGCTTTCGAATGGCATGTAGGTATAAGGTGGCAATTCGTAGAACAATTCGTTTATTCCAGCGATCAGGTATTTATTTAATTATTTATTTTAATAAAACTGTCCTTATGCCCTTATTTCTTATTATGCAAGCGCTGGGACTCGTCGTAAGTTTTTACATATAATTTTCAACACAAACTTTCAATAATTCAACTCAAATAATAAGTTAAATCATAGGTTCATTTTGTGTAACCGCGAATGTAAAGAACGAAATAGTCGATATTTTCGACCGACGGCTCTTGGTGAAGATGCCGTGATAGAAAAAATGTATTATTTATTTTAATTATAAATGAAATATATAAAATTATAAAATGACAGTGTTTTAAGGGTTAACTCGGTTAATACATAATATATTAACGGCAATTACCTACTAGTATCTCCACATAACATAAATTTCGCAAAAATATGCATTTATAATTGAGACATCATAAATAAATTATTTATAAAAAGAAATCTTAATTAAAATTATGAAAGTTTTTCAAATACCTACAAATAACATTAATTTTAGGTAACGGTATCAAAACTGGTTCGCCTCAAAACGTCGTTAGTATATCCGCAATCCGCATGGTATTATAAATATTTTTTTGATGATCATAATTATTATATGCAGAGTTATAAAAATATATAAATATTTCTATTTGTTGTTACTTTTTCACATTTTATGAGATACCTAGCAAAGAATAATTTTTCCAATATTGGTGAATAATAATTGTAGCAAAAGCATCCCTGCTCCGCGCTATATAGTCGAAAGAGTTCCCCCAAACGCTTCACCAGAGTCCAGTCCATAAACATTATAGGCACGTAAATGTAACCTTGAGATGGATACTCCATTAAACAACGTCGAATCCGACATACAAACATACATTAAAAAAAATCCTTTTGGCGGTTTTAGTCGGCCAGATTTTGCGCATCGTGGTTCACTCGTGAGGACAAATGTTTTGCTTGGAAGATTATATTATATAAATAAAAGTCGTCCGTTTCTGAGATATCTCAGCATGGGAGAAATTCTTCAATGCATATTCATAAGCTTGTCGTACTATTTTCCCTGATTCCCTTCTCATAATATTCCTCTGGCAATTAAATTCTTCCTATTTATTTATTTATTTAACACGTTTAACGGCATAAAAGCCTTTTTTATGCCGTTGGTTAGCTGGAAGATTGGTTAGCTGGAAGATATTGCCTCCAGGCAATAAGCTCGCCAATTGCTCATGATTGTTTTTTTCTGATCAATAAAGTGTTATTATTATTATTATTATTTTACAATGACTCGTTTACAAGTAATACATGCAAATAATTTCCTTCAATGCATATAAAGCAACAAAAACAGTCATAAAAAACATTATAAGAATGTGAATAACCTAATTAGAAAGCAAATAATGTTTTTAATGTTCTTTTTTTATTACAAGTTGGAAACACTTCCTGACGTCCCAAAGACTTCCTAAGATGTCTTCGATATAAGATATAGAACAAAATATCAATATCGCCGTTAAAATTTAACATACACGTGACAAAACTAATAATAAGATAAAAATATACATCAAATGTCAACAATAATTGTTGAGGGTAGAATTACTTTATTTATACACATTTTTTTTAAAGGGGCAGGTCGATCGATGTTATCATAAAATGCATCACAAACAAATCATTAACACTTCCATAAAAATGACATAAAATTCACTCATATCCCTTATTCAATCTCAATGCCAACGACGATCGTTTTATTTTTATTGGTGTATTCATAAAAGGAACTTGTGTCCTTTATAGCATTACCTACAAGATAGTATAATGGGGTGTTCACATTTGGCGAATATCGCCAGGCGAATTTCAAAATATATCGCCAGGCGAAAAAACAAAATTCGCCGGATATCCATTGATCGTCACACCTGTCCACCGATATAGAAACGATCTGTCAGATGCGCTTTGATTTTGACACTGTTTTCAAAATGGCGGACGTCGAGATGGAGATCGCGAAGTATTTATTTTTAGTCGAAAATGTTATAGTAGAGGTTATAAGGCGCCTTTTAGGGCTTTAGCACACCTCCGCCGCGAAATAGCGAAAGCGAAACCGCTGAGCGGAGTCGTAGTAGCGAAACCGCTTTTAGCTAGTACATTTGCGCGGAACGCGAACAGCGAAATCGTGATACCGAATAAACACTATTACGTACGCACGATATTGGCCGAATAATAAATATTGAACTATAATCTATCTATACCAGCACGGCTTTCCCACAAGTTTATTACATGCAGTTGGTTTACTGACTATCCCACTTTATCTATCTATACCATCACGGCTTTCCCACAAGTTTATTACATGCAGTTGGTCAACTGACTATCCCACTTTATCTATCTATACCATCACGACTTTCCCACAAGTTTATTACATGCAGTTGGTCTACTGACTATCCCACTTTATCTATCTATACCATCACGGCTTTCCCACAAGTTTATTACAAACAGTTGGTCTACTGACTATCCCACTTTATCTATCTATACCATCACGACATCTCCCACAAGCATATGACATGCAGTTGGTCTACTGACTATCCCACTTTATCTATCTATACCATCACGGGTTTCCCACAAGTTTATTACAGACAGTTGGTCTACTGACTACCCCACTATCTATCTATACTATCACGACATCTCCCACAAGCATATTACATACAGTTGGTCTACTGACTATCCCACTTTATCTATCTATACCATCACGGGTTTCCCACAAGTTTATTACAGACAGTTGGTCTACTGACTACCCCACTATCTATCTATACCATCACGACATCTCCCACAAGCATATTACATGCAGTTGGTCAACTGACTATCCCACTTTATCTATCTATACCATCACGGCTTTCCCACAAGTTTATTACATGCAGTTGGTCAACTGACTATCCCACTTTATCTATTTATACCATCACGGCTTTCCCACAAGTTTATTACATGCAGTTGGTGACTATGTAATAAACTTGTGGGAAAGCCGTGATGGTATAGATAGATAAAGTGGGATAGTCAGTAGACCAACTGCATGTAATAAACTTGTGGGAAAGCCGTGATGGTATAGATAGATAAAGTGGGATAGTCAGTAGACCAACTGCATGTAATAAACTTGTGGGAAAGCCGTGATGGTATAGATAGATAAAGTGGGATAGTCAGTAGACCAACTGCATGTAATAAACTTGTGGGAAAGCCGTGATGGTATAGATAGATAAAGTGGGATAGTCAGTAGACCAACTGCATGTAATAAACTTGTGGGAAAGCCGTGATGGTATAGATAGATAAAGTGGGATAGTCAGTAGACCAACTGCATGTAATAAACTTGTGGGAAAGCCGTGATGGTATAGATAGATAAAGTGGGATAGTCAGTAGACCAACTGCATGTAATAAACTTGTGAGAGATGCCGTGATGGTATGGATAGATAAAGTGGGATAGTCAGTAGACCAACTGTATGTAATAAACTTGTGGGAAAGCCGTGATGGTATAGATAGATAAAGTGGGGTAGTCAGTAGACCAACTGCATGTAATAAATTTGTGGGAAAGCCGTGATGGTATAGATAGATAAAGTGGGATAGTCAGTAGATCAACTACATGTAATAAACTTGTGGGAAAGCCGTGATGGCATAGATAGATAAAGTTGGATAGTCAGTAGACCAACTGCATGTAATAAACTTGTGGGAAAGCCGTGATGGCATAGATAGATAAAGTGGGATAGTTAGTAGACCAACTGTATGTAATAAACTTGTGGGAAAGCCGTGATGGTATAGATAGATAAAGTGGGATAGTCAGTAGACCAACTGCATGTAATAAACTTGTGGGAAAGCCGTGATGGCATAGATAGATAAAGTGGGATAGTCAGTAGACCAACTGCATGTAATAAATTTGTGGGAAAGCCGTGATGGCATAGATAGATAAAGTGGGATAGTCAGTAGACCAACTGCATGTAATAAACTTGTGGGAAAGCCGTGATGGTATAGATAGATAAAGTGGGATAGTCAGTAGACCAACTGCATGTAATAAACTTGTGGGAAAGCCGTGATGGTATAGATAGATAAAGTGGGATAGTCAGTAGACCAACTGCATGTAATAAACTTGTGAGAGATGCCGTGATGGTATAGATAGATAAAGTGGGATAGTCAGTAGACCAACTGTATGTAATAAACTTGTGGGAAAGCCGTGATGGTATAGATAGATAAAATGGGTTAGTCATTAGACCAACTGCATGTAATAAATTTGTGGGAAAGCCGTGATGGTATAGATAGATGAAATGGGATAGTCAGTAGACCAACTGCATGTAATAAACTTGTGGGAAAGCCGTGATGGTATAGATAGATAAAGTGGGATAGTCAGTAGACCAACTGCATGTAATAAACTTGTGGGAAAGCCGTGATGGTATAGATAGATAAAGTGGGATAGTCAGTACACCAACTGCATGTAATAAACTTGTGAGAGATGCCGTGATGGTATAGATAGATAAAGTGGGATAGTCAGTAGACCAACTGTATGTAATAAACTTGTGGGAAAGCCGTGATGGTATAGATAGATAAAATGGGTTAGTAATTAGACCAACTGCATGCAATAAATTTGTGGGAAAGCCGTGATGGTATAGATAGATGAAGTGGGATAGTCAGTAGACCAACTGCATGTAATAAACTTGTGAGAGATGCCGTGATGGTATAGATAGTGTAGTAATCAGTGGAATAACGGCATGTGGATATTGGCACGGAGAGAACGACTATTATGTTTATTAGTGACTGCCCCATATGTGGGAAATTTCATGATGATACAGATAGAGAGAATCTTACTTCACTTAACCACAGATCCACGCTATTTCGACGTTTGGTCATGGTTTCGCTCCAAAAATCTGTCGAATTGTACAAATACAAAAGCGGCACAAAAGCGAAACATCAGAGACTGCGAAAAAACAGGCGGAGATGTGAATGCTTATTTCGTAATCTATGGCGAAACGGTGCTAGAAAGAGATAGATGTATAGAAAACAGTATGTATTTGAGCATGCCATCTCGCTCTTACGTACGACGCACACGAACTGACAGATTTAAGCGGAGCCGCTTTCTCGATTCCGCCGCGGAGGTGTGCTAACGGCATTAATTAAGGAAACAAACGCCACAAACCACAACAAAGATAACAGCTGTCATGAAGCGGGAAACGTTATAAAATTTATAGGTTATAAAGTTTTTACCATAGATACGAACGCCGCGCACATCTGCGCATGCGCAAAAGTTCAATCGGGCGAGAAAGTTGGAAGGTGGTCAACTCGAGACGATATCGTTTCTACTGGTTTTTATCGTTTCAGACTAGCTGTCATTTTGTTCACACGGTTCAAATGGCTGGCGATATTTTGGTGCTCTGGCGATATTCGCCAAAGTGAGAACACCACATTATGGGAACTAACACTGCAATTTCATGTAGGTACCAGGGTACCTACCTAGTAGATACCTACCAGATTGTATTTTTGTATAATATTGTATTTAACTTTTAGAATGCAAAGGATTCCCTGCGAAGCTTTTATTACCTGGGTACCTACCTATTTCTAATGTAAAATTAATACATAAAATCGATATTATTTACTATTGATGTGCATTGCATGTGACTGCACCTGGCAGTATTTGTTTTTCAGGGGTAATAAACTATGAATTAGATTCATATAGATTTGATTTTGAAAAACGAACAGAAACGTTCTGTTTACTCTAGTTGTCGAACCCACGACGCCATCACTAAGTGAATGGTTGTTGGTTTCTCATCATTATCTACATTACCCTTTTGAACTAGTAAAATCCAGTTCCCAGGACACGATTGTGTCAAAAAAATCAATTCATACTGAACAATAATTATATTGGTCATTGCATTTTGAATACGAATAATACTTAATTGCTTAAATTAGTTCCATGATTTTTTGCCATAGGATAGTATATGATATGCTTGGTTTACTTTGATTTTCTAAATATATTTGTAAGATATGTATATTTTTCATAAATACATAGAATAACTCCTCAAGTATGAAAATAACGCAAAATTATCATGTGCGTAGTCATCAATTCTCTAATTTATTATTGTAACTTAGTTTTAAGTGTATTTTATTACCAATCGAATCTAGAGCACGGAGTTGTATCGGATGTAAAATTTGTGGATTGTCTTTTATTTCAAAAAGGTATCAAACACCTGAAAGCACTAAAAATAAATTTGAAAATAATTGTTCGAAATTATTTTTGTTCCAAATTCAAAAAAGATTCGTCATATTATTATTAGAACAGCTGATTTGCAATATAAAATAACCGTTACCCCAGTAATAAATGTCACATAGTCAAATAAAACCAATTACGTTTACGATTTTTTTACGACTATCTCTATAATATATAACTGTATTGCATACGTGATTTTTATTAAGGGACTTTGCAATCGTACAAAGGTGAGAGCTGCTGGCCTTAAAATTTATTATTGTTTGTTTTATAAAGTTAGGAGAGTTACAAACTAGTGTTGCAACAATGAATGTTTTGTTATTCGAATTTTGAAAAATTATCTATTTTTCGAATATCAAAGATGGCGGTGCATTCCTTTTTTAAAATATTGATACACAGGTCCGTAAAGAAAGTGCATAGGTAATGCCGTGTTTTCAATAAGCATTTTTTCATGTATTTGGTTATTTATCAAGTTATATGTTTTTTGTATTACTTATCAATGTACACGTCCGTCAATAAAGTACCTTCAAAATACCTACTATTTTTAATTATTTTTTATGGTCATATTTTATTTTTATAGTTTTTAATAATTATGTATTTTTATATTCATGTGATCAGATAAAGTAAGTGCGTACATAATATTTAATCATATTATATTTGAACTACTGTTATTCTTTTATTTTTCTACATACAAAATAATTAATGATCTCATTACATTGTTTTGTGCTTTAATAATGTGAAATAAATTAATTTTATTGCGTAAACGAATTGTAGTTTACAACAATTTTATTGCACTTTTTGTACATTTTTTATTAGTTGTTTCAACTAAAAATTTCAAGAAATTAATGGCTGTATTTTTTTATTACCGCGGATAAAAAATACATAACAAACGTCACTTGAGACAATAACATATTGTAATTAGCATTTTATGACATTTGAATATGCATACCAGATTATACTATTTTTTGTTTTAATTGCGATTCGTTTGTTTTTATTTCGTGTGATACATACAAGTTAATCTAATGTTATAAAACAAACATAGATATGCAATCTGTAGTGGGTATATGTCACTTCTAAATTTACGATTACAACGTTCTGAATAATTTTTGTTTAGAATTTATTAGTTATTATTGTAATAAGGAGCAAGTTGTATTTTAAAATTGCCGTAAAAAACAACGTAAATTTCGCAAATTTGCATATAGAACGACAATAACGGATACCTACAACCACTGTACTAATAATAGTAGAAATAGAAATGTGATATTATTTTTTTTAAGTAAATTCTATATTTAAAAATATATTATTATTTGACACATTTGACCAATATACTAAATATTATTTTATATTGTATATTTTTGTTAGAAAGTTAATTATTTTTACTGACTAGTTTTTATATTAGGTATATAGACAATGTTAGAATATTCCATTTATATATGAAAATAAAGAGTAATAAGATAGAAGACCAGCTGCCCTTCAATACCAGCCAATGGCAACCTTCATGGTAGCTTACGGCCTAATGCTGTCTCGTTCCAGCAATATGGATTATCCTGTCACTGGTCATGGTTCCTCCTAAAGCATATTATTATCTTTCTGGTCCAAATAAAATATAACTGATTAAATTTAATCAATCTTTTAGTATAGATAATTAAATTTTACGTATAATATATTGATATTCGAAGAAATTTGACCAGTGCAATTTCAGATTATAGAACACTATGGTTAAATACAAAATATAAATCAAAACTTTATTCTAAATACGTAGCTAGTAAAGCTATATTTAATTATTGCGGTTCCTACATATTTCTTGACACTATCAAAGTCTTTAAAATTTTATGTTCGAATTTATTAAATATTGCTTCATATTTTAAAATACTTAACATAATAAATTAATAATGACTTAGATAGCGTATTAATAGTTGTAATTTTTCATTTTTAATGTAATAGCAGTCGTGTAGATTTTCTTGAACGTGCTGTATAATATTCAGTGTATTTATGTAATGAATAATTATTTAGACGAGTGAAAACCTCATCACTGAATTAAAATCAGTGAATTTTATTAACTAAATCTAACAAAATCTAAAAATATAATACGTATTTAAAAAAAAACTATTTCTCAGGGGCCCCTTTAGCAAAAACGATAAAACATTCAATTTTCAACAAGTTTGGTACACAAACTCTCAAAACTTGTTGACCCTACGAACATTTTATTTTGATAAAATATGAAAATAAATATTAATTACCAAGATTAAACTTTATCTTTAAAAAAAACTGATTTTAGCTTCATTCATAGTATTCGTTTATAAAAAAGCATATTTCTAAAAATCGAATTCGGGGGTGTGTTTGGCAGGTACATAAATGCACGAGAATCCTATAGATTTTCATATATTTTTTTTAATATTACGAATACTTAAATAGTTATTACAATTATAGAACAAATAAAAAAAAATGTTTTTTTCATGGATATTGACCGATTTAAAAAAAAAATTTTACAAAACTTCTCATATTTTTGAACCAAAAATCGCCACATGCATTCGATTTTTTGTATACTAAAAAAGTTTGCTAAAATCAATGGTAGGTATCTATGTGCTTGATAGGATGAATAAAAAATATATTTATTTTACAAATAATTTGTATTTTGGTATAACAAAGAGTACCTAAATATATCTCGTCAGTCTGCGATTTATTTATTTGTTAGTAAAAAACTAATATTGGTAACAAATATTTCGTTTTTCATTTTATCAAATCAATGTGTTCGCCAGGGTCAACAAATTTTGGTACTTTTTCTATCAAATTTGTTGAAAATTGAATATTTTACCGTTTTTGCTAAACGGGGCCCTTCTTATCGCGTGATTGTGATTTGGAACAAAAATTCTTCTTATTCATTTTTTAGTCATTTTTAAACGAAATACCTATTATGAAAATGTTTATCTTGATCAATTCGCATTCAATTTATTTTCATGCCTAAATAAAAAATCTATTTCAAAGAATTCAGCAAGTCTCATTAGTGTATTTTCAATCATTTAGTAAATTTTTCATCATACGTACATACAATATCATCACGCCCTCGTATATAAATATATCCTTGTATATCCTTCTATCCTATCTTTCACTTCCGTCACTGTCATACAATTCCTCATGCTTCCTAAAAAATTAAATAGGTATATCCTTGTGGGTATTTCAGTAACATTTTTTTAGTAAAACAAAAAAGTGTTTAATATATAGGTACCTACTTATGTGAGCGATATCATAAATCAATGTTTCACGATTTGTATTTTTCAAGCAAATAATTCAATTAAACATATTTGTTTGTATACATATATATATATATTATTAAATCATATTAATGGTACCATAATAATATGACACTCGACGATTGCATTGTTTTTTTTTTCATTTTCTTTTCGTTATCGGTGTAGAAAATAATGCTATTTTGTCTTATCACGTATTATTTATGGCAGGGGTAACCGAACTTTGATACATGAGCCGCTTGTATCTAGTTCTTTACCACGTCTGATTATGCTTCGTTGGCCTCCTAGCTGTGGAGGCTCTGAGCAGTATAATTCAAAGCAAGCAAGCTTTGACTCTAAAAATATAATGTTGTGCTTTGTTGATCCTATTAATTTTGGTTGATTTGTAAGTTTTCGTGTGTCATTTAAAAGGTAGGCTATTCGCAATACATAATTTTAATTACTTGTCATAATTCAATTCAGGGATGAGATGTGCCACTATATGTATGTGTATTGTTTTGGTTTGTTTATTTGGCTTTTCAATCGGTTTTTACAAACATTAATGAAGTACACATATATAATTATACAATGTCCAATTATATAAAGAAACTCATACATTTTATATCTTTTTACAATTCTAGCAAGATAAAAGTGATAATATTATAAAATAAAACAAATGCAACTGAAATACGTGTGTTACGGAAAAAGTACACAATTGGTAAATTTTAATCATGTTTATTGAAATGTAGGTAATTCTTACGATTCAAAAAGTGAAACTGAAAAATTAAAAATAGAAAATTAGATTCAGAATGAGTTAAAGGGATGAAAAGATAAGAGGAAAGAAATCCAAATGTGTGTTTATTGGAGTGCCATCAAAATGAACGTCACCCCGGATCTATGGCGTGACAGTGGAAAATTAAAAATATCTATATCTTGGAATACAAAGTTATGTACTAATATTCCTAACTAGAACGACTAACAGATTTATTTCTAGCATAACTCGTGGAGGGATTGTTTTTTTATAAGTATTTTTAGTAATTACCACAGAGAGAAGACAATCTGCATCTATATTAACTACATACATTTGGTTTACTGGTTTGATTTTGCAATGGTGTAGATAGATAAATAATTGTATGGTAATGTTGGTTGTCAACCACTGATCTGCGATATCAGAAGCGAGTCACCGTGTAAGGTAGTCGTTCAAGTAACAATAATCATTATATACATAATACGTAAGAACTTCAAGTATGACAATTAAAAATAAAATTCCACAATACGATACGGTGTCGTGTTGGTTTATGGATACGGTTATGATACTTACTTAATTACAGTGATAATGATACCTCGATTACTTACGATAACGAGATATTATTATGTATACCTACCTACGGTGCATAGTGTACTTGTTAACTATACCTACCTTCAATGTACCTATACGTGTATTATGTGTAATGTATAAATAAGCCTACAATCATGGAAAAAAGAGCGATATTATGTTTAATGATATTAATCCAAAAAGTGCACCAGTTTTTGTCTACAAATTTCATAAAGAACTCTGTAACGTGAATGGAAGCCAAATTATTTTTGTGGAGCACTTGTCGAAGAATTGGTCTCCCAATTTTTTCCGTAAGTTTTCGAATGTCGTGTAAAAGGAAAGTGTTCAAAAATATAAAGATATTTTATATCTATTATTCAGCGATTAGGTTTGCCACCCATCCTGAATGTCTTCATTTTTTTTGTTGGAATGGAGATGACTGCTTGCATGTTTATTACATTCAGCTAATCTGCTGGCTACCTACACTGAGAAAAATACTAACGAAATTTCACAACGAATCATTGGTACCTACGTACTATCACATTAGGACCAGAGATAGTGCAAACGATTCATTAGTACGAATCTATAATATAAAATTTTCGTAAACAAATTGTTGGTAAACTTACCAACGACTTGTTTGCCATAGGTTAACGTTATACTCGTAGATTCGTATACGAATTTCGTACTAATGAATCGTTTGTATTATCTCTGATCCTAATCTGATAGTACGTACCAATGATTCGTTGTGAGTATTTTTCTCAGTGTAGCTTGTGGGATATGGGATATTTTTTGCACAAAACTTACATTTATTGAATAAGTGAACATTTAGACCTTATGTTTTCTTGGTATTTTTTACATTGTAGTCACATTTCATAAGGACGAGACAAACCATTCAAACGATTACCCAACGTACGGTCTCCATTTCTTTATTCTCAAGAGATAGAAAATACAAAGAAGATTCATAATTTATTCTGATACATAATTATTCAGTGTCTCTGAGGTGCATATAAATGGCTGTGTAATTCAAAGTGAAATAAAAAAAAAACAAATGTTTTTTCTACTATACTGTTTATTATTATTTAGACTTAGAGAGACGTCTTTCGTGTCATAAAAACATTGTCAAACACTGTATCGCCCTCTGTACATTGAATTGTAGGTATAACTGATATTTATATAACACTGTTTTATTTTGTAATATTGTAACCAATGTACAGTGAAGAATAAAATAAATAAATAAATATAATTTATCTAAAATGTAATTAATTATCATAATTGAGTAAAACCTAACGTTAATAATAATACACTTTAAAAGATTTATTTATTTATTTATTTATACCTGCTTGTATTTCAAGTTGTTTGAACTCGTACTTAGGTAAAAGTACAGATTTCAATTTGGCGAACACTTTATCAACATTCGTACATTTTCTACAGTAAAGTGCATAAATTTAAATTTCAATATTTTTTATTATGGTCCAAGATATCTTCACCGTTTTTTTTTCATTTTATTTCTTCCTCTCACGCTGTGTGTATTAATTATGATGCAGGTACAATTTATTAGGAGACTTGTAGTAGTAGGTAGTACTTGTGTGCGAGCATTCGACATTTTGCAATAATTTAGATAATATATATCTTAATATTATTTTTACAAAACTACCTATATTATACAGTCGTCGTGTATTTTCTTGCCCACCTGTAGGTATATTCGATAGTTAATTTCAAACATTGCGAACGGACGTAGTCTGAATTCGATCATCTCAATATCTTATTTTTATTGGCATATAGAAGACGACCTACATCTTTGCAAATATTAGTACATGAATATTACACAAGTAGGGTAGCAAGCGGACCGAGTGCATGTTATAGCAACTATGTATATTGTCTTCTCCATTCCAATAACTAAAAGACATTCAAGATGGTTGGCAGTAGGCCTGATTTATTGAATTGTAGGTGTTAATTATCTTATTATGTGGGGTTCCACGAGCAATTGCATTTTACAGGACACTTAAAAATTTGCCAAAAAGAGTTGAGAATCTATTCATTTCCAGCGACTTGTTGTCAATAATAAAATATGTTTTCAAATTACGTACTTATTTACCAGTGGCGGGACCTTTGGTATTGAAATTTTAGAAAACAAAACTTTTCAATTTTTATCTCCACATTCATTGTGGGCATGCGGTGCTTTTTTTGCATGTATGGAAGGCACGTCACTGCTATATACCTACCTACACATATTTTTTGATAATGCATATTTTGTTATCGCACTACATGCAAAAGGCGTTAACACCTTTCTTTGAAATATTGCTTTACTAAATCATCAATACCTACGTAAACTGATAACTGTGTAATGTTATATTAATAATACAACAGGTGAATATTGTCTCTTATTATTTATTTTCTCTCTTGATAACTACATAATAATGCATACATTTAAAATAATTTTATTACTTGTATGCCCACTAGGGCAGATGTTGTATGTCATGTTTTAATAAATACTAGCAATAAATGAGATTCTCACAACTTCAAGGTTGTATATTATCGTAAAAATATTATTTGTGACTAGAGAACTCTGGATTATTATTGTTACCCAGCATTACATATTTAGGTTTACTGGAAGATATTGCCTCAAGGCAATATGAACGTCTTTTGTACAAATTTATTTTGATAGTAAAGTGTTAAGTATTATTATTATTATATAAAGAGCATGTGTTAGGTATAAAAACATAAATATTTCTAAACCTTGCAATATTTAGTACCTACCTTAATGCATGTTATTTTTGAAACTAAGCGGTTGACTTCATATTAACAGACCATGCCACACTTGTTGGAGTGTCCATTGTGCCCTGTAACGTGCACTATGGAGGATATTTTTGACGCATCTCGACCTGCTGTGCGTTTTGCACAGTACCTACTGGAGATCAGTTTGATTGTTTTTTTTCTGGGTTTTGACACAATAAAAAAAACTTGATAGGTATTTAGTTTAGAGAATATGCAGTTAATAGGCAAAAAATTATTATTTTGACAAAACTAATCAAACGCTTATGATTATCGTGTGACAAGATTGAAACAAAATCACTTCAAAAGCACAAAACATATTTTTACCCTATTTTCTTGAAGGAATCACTGAAGGGAGAAAAAATACTATACTATACTATACTATACCCTCACGCCGTATCCCAAGTGGGGTAGGCAGAGAGAACGGAACGCCACACAGATCTATCTTTACACACTTCCTTCGCTTCCTCCACATTCATACAGTTTCTCATACACGCACGTCGATTCCTCTTACTCAACACGCGGCCGTCCTTGAGAATTTGATCCACGTGATCAAGCCACGTGGTTCTCGGACGTCCGCGCTTCCTCACACCTTTTCTTTCAGACAAGTATATCCTCTTTGTCATTCTTACTTCGTTCATTCGTTCAACGTGTCCAAACCACCGTAGTTTATTCACGCGCATTCTGTCCACAACACTCTTCTTGCATCCGCTCATTCTTCTAATATCCTCATTCTTCACTCTATCACGCAGCGTTTTACCAACCATTCTTCTTAACGATCGCATCTCCACTGCATTTATTCCACTTTCGTCCTTCTTCAGCCACGTCCATGTCTCGCTTGCATACGTAAGTGACGGTACCAGAATGGTATTGTGCACCAGCATTTTAGCCATGTTCGACACATTGCCATTGCTGACAATGGGTCGAAGTGCACCGTTCACTCTAGCACCGGCCACTTTCCTTCTTTCAATGTCCCTATCGCATCTTCCATCCCTCGTAAACATACTTCCCAAATATACATACTCACTTACTTGCTCCAAACATTCGTCACCAACTTTAATCTCGCAAATCGTTTTTTCATTCTCTCTTTCAAAAACAAGAACTTTCGTCTTCATAACATTCATTTTCAAACCATTCAAATTGCAACTATCATACACACACGTAACAATCTCTTGTAAGTCCCTTTCACTCTCAGCCATTAACACCAAATCATCTGCGTACATCAATGCATTCACCCGAAACCCATTCAGCTCGACACCAACATCCATCTCTTTCACAGGTCGCATACAGTAGTCGAAGAATAAGTTGAACAGCCACGGAGACATGACACAACCTTGCTTCACTCCCTTGGTGAGGACAAACCACTCCGAGAGAGTATTATTTACCCTCACGCATGCGGAGCTTCCCACATAAAGTGAAGATATTGCGCGGATCAACCGGCTGCTCACCCCATACTCCGACAACACGCGCCACAACCTTTCCCGGTCCACTCGATCATATGCTTTCTCCAGATCCACGAATGCACAAAAAAGCCTCTGGTGTTTACCCAGAAACTTCTCTATAACCATTCGCAGGGAGAAGATCTGATCGGTGCACCCTCTGCCATTCAAAAAAGCTCCTTGCGCATCCCATATCTTACACTCAGTTATCTTTCGTACTCTCTCAATCAAAATTCTACCATACAATTTCCCTATTGAGCTCAGCAAGCTAATAGCCCGATAACTCCCGCATTCAAGTCTAGAGCCTTTCCCTTTGTACAGGGGGCAGATGATAGCCCTCCTCCAATCCTCTGGTGTGACGCCTTCTCTCCAACAGTCGTTGAAAAGCTCCAAGCACCGCGCGAGTCCACCAGACTTGATGAGCTCAACGGCAACACAATCATACCCTACAGCTTTACCGCACTTCGCCTTTTTTAATGCATTCATAATCTCATTCATGTCTATCATATCGTTTCCATTCACACTGCTTTCAATGTCGTCATACTCATTCTCATTTGTACCATCACATTCAAACAGATCTTCGAAATACTCCTTCCATCTCCGTAACACACATTCATCATTCACTAACACACATCCATCCTTATCTTTTATCCCTTTCATACTGTTCACACTTGTACCCGTCCTCTTTCGTTTCACTTCATTCCAAAAAATCTTCATATTTTCACTCGCATACGTAGACAATTTCTTACATTCTTCATCTTCAAGCATTTTTTTCTTCATTTTCACAACTTCACGCACTTCCTTCTTGCATATCTTGTATACTTCTTTCTTTCGTTCTTTTTCAAATGTGTCACACTGATTCACACTCAGTAAGTCTTTCCAAGCATTCTTCTTCTTATCTACAGCTTCTTTCACATCATTATCCCACCATGCATCGCCTTTTTTACGTCCTACTTTAGCTTCACCACATGCTTCTTTTGCACTCCCTACAAGCACACTTTTTAAGACATCCCACCTTTCATTCATCGTTAGATCATTCTTTCCGTTCGCGCTAAGCTTCTCATTCACAGTTTTTACATATTCATTCTTTACACTCTCATCTTTCAGTTTTTCGACTCTCAATCTCTTAGATGGCGTGGACTTTTGTGTTCTTGAACGCCAACCGGAGAATAGATTTATTCTTGAGACGACAAGAAAATGGTCCGTCTCCAGCTCAGCGCCTCGATACACTCTAGTGTCCGTGGTCGCCTTCCTGAGACGAGAGTCCACACACACGAGGTCAATCATCGATCTTTCATTCCCTCTCTCCCAGGTATACATGTGGATCTCCTTGTGGGGGAAAAAGGTATTCGCCACAAAGAGATCCATCTCCAAACACATTTCAATTATTCTCTTACCATTATCGTTCACTCTACTGTCTCCATTCATTCCCAAAACATTTTCAAGTTCATTCCTTCTAACACCCACCCAACCATTCAAATCACCTGCCAAGATCAATCTTTCATTATCTTTTTTATCTTCTGCAATCTTTCTCACGCAATTCCAGAACTCTTCCTTTTCCGTCTCTATGGCATCGTTCCCAGGACCATACCCAACTATGAGTAAGATCCTAGTCATCCCCACTTTGAAACGGATCCAGATTAGCCTGGGGCTTACACATTCATACCCTTTCATACATTCACTCATTCTTTTCGATAAAAAAGCACCCACACCTTGACACGCGTGTTGTGTATCTGGGACACCAGACCACAACTCGATCCTTCCATCACTTTCTTTAATACCACATCCTTTCCTCTTCGTTTCGCATACACATAAAACATCCAAATACTTATCATTCATCATCTCTAAAATTTCGTCCGTCTTTCTCACCATCCCTCCTCTCACATTCAAAACTCCCACTCTACATTCCGCTCTCCTCTTTGTGCCCTTCACCCACTTTGACGCGGCATGATGGGTGGCAAGCCTCATCGCTGCCATATGCGTCAAAGCGTACTACCTATGGTCTTACATTCTACCCCCCACCGCCAAGGAATACAAAAAATCCACCACCCATCACCAAAGCTTAGAAGTAAATTAAATTGTAATTAAAAGCCACCACCTTTATACTTTTACTCCTCTGAACAAGAGGATACCGATGTAAAGTCAAGGTCACCGATTCCTAGAAAAAAGGCCCTGCGGGCCGGCAACAATGTTTGAGATTGACAATAACAAGACAAAGAAAAAATAAGAAGAGGTAATCGTGGGCTCAATACTATAATTACTAGACATCTCATAATCAATAATTTTGAGATAATGTATAAAACATGACAGAACAGCCAGAATATTGGTAGGTAATTAAATCTAAGTTTTATATTATTGAAACACTTTTATTACAGTAAGGAAGCCTCATAATTCATAATTATTACTAGAATTTATTCAAACATTAAAAGCAAATATCGGGAAAAAATAACTCAAAAACACCAAAATTCGAGATGTCTAAGTTTAGTATTGAGCTCACGATATGTAGGTACTTATTTTGAATATGAATTTAAAAAAAATCGGTGGTAGGTAAGCGCATATTCATTTAAAATTCTTGCTCACATTATTGTTAATTATTCGTCTTTTAAATTCTGTAAACAAGAAGTCATCAGCGATTTAAATATTACTAATTACAATTTTCATAAGGTAGTTTGGAGTTATGTTTTTCCTCCTTTTATATCCACAGCTACTGTTTTAAATTTAACGCTATATAATTTTATGAATAAATGCACATTTTAATTATTAATAAATAATTCCTTTTTGAAATTTCAACATTTTAATCCAAGTAATGATGGAACATAATAATAATTATTATTATGTGTCATTTGGATGCCTATTCGCAGACAAGTGTTAAAATCCAGCAAACGTATTTTAATGATTTATGCATGTATGTTTGTTTATATATCCTTCGTATTCATTTTTACTAAGCAAGCAATAAGAAAACCGATGCATTCTATAAAACTTACATGTTTAAGCAAATCCTTGGATAAAATTATTATTATTAATTGGATGAATTATTGAGCGCCGTTTTGTAAAAAAATCCAACTCAAGGGCGCTCTTTGCAAACAAAGGCTTATGGTTGTGCATGAATTATTCCGTATGATTTCTTGAATAGAAATATTTTCAATTGGTTCTTGAATCGAGACATGTCGTGCGTTTCTCTGATCATCTGTGGAAGCTTGTTCCAGACATGTGTATTATCTACTAACACAGATATATCAGCAATGATATTATGTTAGCATATGGAAATTTTATGCTTCCTCCGTCTTTCGTAAAATAATCAAAATTTCATTTACTTCAAGCATTATTGAATTTGAAGATTCTTTTCATTTATTTTTTTATCCAAGCGTCTACAAGGCTTTGAACAATATGGCACCTCATTCACACTCTGAGGTCTGTGTTCTCAAAATACCTGCAAGTAGACCTCTACGCTCAGACATCTACCAACATGCTGTACGAAATCAAAAGAGCAAACAAGTCCTGCTTATATGATAAGGCTTTTGGCATTCCAGGACCCGTCATCTGGAACCGACTTCCCGAAAACCTCCATAAAAACCAATCGATAACAACATTCAGGAGCAAGTTGAAGACATCGATCTTCCAACATTCCCGTGCCCTTGAGATGAATGCTTCATTTTGGCGAATAAATTATCCAACATACATACTACCTACTTTTGTCAAAATAGTCATTTGAACGGTGTCATTTGTTATTTCATAGAAAAATTGCTTATGACATCCACACTCAATAATTCAATGTTTTTTTTATAACCCCGGTAGTAATGCCGGGCTTAAAACTAGCGAATAATAATTTGGAAAACGAAACAGCAGTGGTGCTACGAGTATTTGCTGTAGTGCTAATAATAATTAACGAGCTCATGTCAGCGGGGTCCATTTCGAAATTTAAATTTTAATCTCGACTAATTGGATTCTGGCTGTTAACTCCGAACCAATCTACATAGAAGTGGAAGTCTAGCATTATTAGTATTATTATTATTCTTATTACTATTTAAATAATGAACAATACAGAACAAACGAACGTTTTTGAAAAGGTAGATAATATTATTATTCGTTCAGTTCCGCAATTCAATTTTATTACTACATACATACTTTTATTTGAAAACGTTAGTTAATGTGTTTCTACGGGAGAGCGTAACTTTTATGGAAACTTAAGTTAGTATGTATGTTTTTTTTCTGAATAAGTATTCTACCGTATGCACTATGAAAATCAGGGAAGAATATTTGAAAATTTGGTTTAAGATTTCTAGATTTGTAGTGGGTAAAAGACATTTAGAATAGTTAACCCATTCCCTCTCTCTCTCTTAATTTGAAACATTAGTCCACAAACAGTTGTTATTTCTGCAATATCCATGTAACCTATGGTTGTGCATCCATTCCTAATGGCGAATAGAAGATAATTATTACTCTCCTTGAATTTGAATTTCGAAGATTATGCTGTAGATATGTAAATCAAAGACATTTAACTACAAAAAGACTGTACACTTTTGGCCTAATCCAAGCAAAAGTATGCTTTCCTCCATCGCAATAAGGTTTACATTCCTATGAAAAAATAAAGCGTAACACTTGCGATAGCAATTGGTAGAGTGGTGTCTCTTTTAACATATTGTTATTTTACTATAAAACTGTATAAGTAACTGTAAAAAGGTATACCTACTCTACTATGTGATAGAAAAGGACAGCCCTCTACCATTTTTAATCTTAATTAACACGTTTTTCAAGAGATTGCATAGTTTTATTAGTTGAGTATTTGAAATGTCTTTGTTGTAGATAGATTAAGTGAGTACCTACCTACATACTAACCTATATCATCTAAGCACATTTCGGTAATTGCACAATTCCACCATAGGCACGGCATCTAATGGAGTCATTAAGATATCAGTTGCTAATCTATGCATTAGATGTCTAGCCGTTTATATTCCTAAGCCGTTGAAGATGAGTAGATGCCACCTTCCATCTATGTACCTGTTTAATCTAACGTAATTTTGTATTATGGCAATATTAATAACACCTACTATCATTAGTGTTTGAATTTCGAATGTTTCAATTTCAAATTATTGCCTTTGAAATTAATTATGCACTCTATATTCATGTAATTCAATTTTGATGACGTCATTTAGTCTGTTTTATTGTTCGTAATATTTGACATTATGATAAATCTCTATTTACAATGTTTCATATTTGAATTATATTCTTTACGCAAATTTTCGATATTCAAAGATGATCTTCTCTTTTTTCAACAAATTTTCAACAATATGGCAGATCATTCAAATGTATTCTAAATGCATAGATATAACTATTTGAATTTCGAATCAAAACAAGTGCTAGCCTCGTTCGAGTGTTTGTTTTATGTTTAAAGCGCTCAAAACAGTTTACATTTACAATACTGTGCATTTACAGTGCAGTTTACATTAAGCACTACTACATTCATAATTACATAGTTGTACCTATTAACTTATCAAATTATTGGTTGCATTAAAAACAAAAGACTATAAAAATATGTATTTACTTAAACATTTAGGAATATCCGTATTCACAATGAAAGTGCATTCATAAAACATAGAGAGTACAATTTGTCATAAGATTACGTTACAAAATTAATAATAATAGTAATAATATTATACTGTTCCACTCCACAGTGGTCTACTTCCTACTAATGCTGAAGTATAGGACATTCTTTATATTTATGTTATGAATTTTTGACACAATTGGATGTCGGGGACTGGATTTTTTACTTACCTACTAGAAGTGTAGATGTCAAACATATTTTGAACTACTACAGATTAATCATTCCAACTGATCACACTCATCCATATTGAGTTGTAACATATATACAACTTTCAAAAATTTCAAGTCATGTGATAGGCATGACACAGAGGAATTGGGAATGTTACCTAGGTTTAAAGAGTACTCTTAACCAAGCCTAAGTCGATTCATAAGCGTCGAAACTCTGTGTTGTGCACTCCTTAAGGAAGTTCACATATGTATGTGTATCTATCATATACAACATACCTACCTAGTTAATACCTATTCAAATAGGTTGACTATGGATGAGTGTGATCAGTTGGAATGATTAATCTGTAGTAGTTCAAAATATGTTTGACATTCTTTATACTCGAAGATCTACTAGTTAGATGGAAGAAATGACTACATAGTGACAATCTCGCCACTGCTTATCGTTCTAGTATTTTGCATTTATTCTGTTTCGTTAACACTGTAATATAATGATGATATGCAAAAAGAATAAATAAATAAATTTAAAAGCCATAGCCAGAAAAATCTTCCCCAAAATTATAACCCTAATGTCTCTTGGAGGAGATACCCACTACAAGACACTACAATATTCATAAAAACTATATTCTTACAGTTGCTAATCTTACTATAACACAAGGAGCAACACTTAATTGGGTCAAAATCAATAACCAGACTGCCGAGGATTATAAATATTTTATTCAGGCATAAAATTGGAACAATTTATACTTTAATCTGCTGTTTGTGAGTGACGCGTCAGTTAACCAGACAGAAAGTTGGAACAGTTGTAGTTATTCCGAGATTACGAGTACGAATGATAATAATGTATTATTTCAACTACCCACGTCTAAGAAATATCTAATTTAATACATTATCGCGTCAATAAACGCAATACGTGTTTTTGAACCAAAGATCTTTAGATAGAAAATGAAGGAGAACGAGATGGAAAATCTACAACAAACACACTATAATAGTAATAATAATAAAAAATATAATAACAATAACACCACCTTTGAGAAAAGGGTATTATTATCTATATGTACTACCTAACAACCTTTATATAATCCTCTATATCCCTTTTTGCAATGTACCTTTAGCTGTTCTTCTTATTATTATTATTATTACAGTTATTCTTCGCTGCCTTGAAGCGGGCATTATGCAAATTTTGTTGTTGCCGTTTTTATATAAATATAGCCTTTACTATTATATGTAATAAGGGTGAATTTTGAATACTGTACTTTGAAATGGAGTTTTTTAGACAGTTTTAAATGAAAATTGTAGTATGTATTGTTTGGGAGAAAATCTCTTGAGGCATTTCTATATTATTTTTATTCCATGCCCTTCTTTTTTCTTTTTTTATTCTATAAAAACAACGAAAATGGTTTTAAGTGTACATTTTTGTTTATTGCTACTACGCGCAACCTTTTCGCAGATAATTTTTCATATAACTACACCAAACTACGCTACGTCACGAGACGCCATTTTTCAGTGTGACAATTCAAAGTTTTTTTTTAATTTTAAATTTACATTTGCTTCACATAACTATTATTTTTGTTAACTTGAAATGAATATCAAAAATTATCTTGGATGATTCCTTCTACTTTAAGGTTTTTGGTGGCGCGACGCCCGTCATCTAAAATCGACTCCCTGAAGACCTTTGCAAAAACCTATCAATAATAACAACGTTCTGGAGAAAATCAAAGATATTGCTCTTTTATCAACGCAGCGTTCAGGAGTAAGCTGAAAACACTGCTTTTCAAGAAAAGCCATGGCGCCCTTGAGATGGTCACGGATCATTAAACGGCGCAAAATACAAATTATCTTTATTATTATTATTATTACTAAACGGCGTCGAATAAATCATCCGAAATACATTTTCCATTAATCTCATTTTTTTTTTTAATTTACAGCATAGATACTTACTTACTGCTAGCTCTCGTCTCTCCACTGATGGATATACAGGCCTTTTTCAATTTTTTCCCATTTTTCACGGTTTTGAACATGACAAACCCACTTTTTCTCCACAACTTGGATAATATTGTCATCCACCCATCTCTTTTGAGGTTTTCCTATATTTATTTTAACTCCACTTCAAGATCGTAGGCGTCCATCTTCCATCCTCTCTTCGAACTATATTATGATTGCCACTTCCACTGCCAGCCCATTGCCACTTCAGCTCGGAGACTTTCTCAATAATATCCACAACTTTCGTTTCCGTTCAGGTCATTTCATAAGCCGTATGTAAGCACTGGCAAGGCTCTGGAATTTACAGAATATCTCGTTAAAAAAGCTGAGTTTTGCATACATACATACATACCATCACGCCGCTTCCCTCGCGGGGTAGGCAGAAAGGATCGAGCGCCACTTCCTTCTATCCTTGCATACATCTTTCGCTTCCGTCACTGTCATACAATTCCTCATGCATGCTCTCCTGTTCAACGTGCTCAACACATGACCGTCCTGTAGGATTTGATTTAAATGATCTTGCCATTTAATCCTCGGACGTCCACGTCTCCGAGCACCATTCCTCTCAGCCAAATATATCTTCTTAGTCATTCTGTCCTCATTCATTCTTTCCACGTGCCCAAACCATCTTAACTTATTTACATTCATCCTTGTTATTACACCAACTTTCATTCCACATTCCTTTCGTATATCACTGTTACGCACACGATCTCTTAGACTTTTACCACAATCATGAATGAGTTTTGCTTCAACAAAATTTTAACACTTTTTTTATTTATCCCAAGGTATCGTTTTCTTCAAGTTATGTGAAATATGAATATGCCATTAGAAAGAGCATTACAAGGACTATAAATCTATGTATAAAGTTGTATTTTGACATATGTATTTTTTTTTTCTAGTATTGCCCCAGAACAGATTTTAATCTAGTGGGGCAATATATTCCATTATATTGTTTTTCGTGTTAATTCTGTATGCTCTATTGGAATAATAAATAAATAAATAATAAATAATAAAAAAATGTTCATAATTCACTTTGTCCATAATTAGACATAGTTTAGTTTCGCTACCACATACAATTGTACATTAACAAATAAGTTGCTTTTAACACATTTCAACACTAACTATGTGCTTTTATAAATATTAGGTAGGTACCTATTTATAAAAAAAGTTGTATTATGGAAAAAAATATTTAGAGAAAAATTCAAAATTACGTTCTATAGGTAGATACCTACTAGCTATATAAAATTATTCTCTTGGGATTCTAAGACAAAACAGAATTTAATTGCTATTTTTTTTTAAACACTATCTTCTATCTCTACACGGCATATCCCACAAGTGTGCCAGTCAGTAGACCTTCAAACGTTGTGTCGTCTCTGTGACGATAAAAATAAAGACATTCAGGATGCATGTGAAACCTCATCGCTGAATTGAAAATTTTAAATATCTTATTCGTGATATTTTACGAATAGCTGCTTTTTACAGGACACTACAGAAAAATTATAGGAGCGACGGGTAAGAGGAAGTAGGTAACTATTTCCTTTTAAACTTTTATCATCTCATTGATTATACCTAATCAGTATTTTTTAGATACATCTCTTTTGTAAATAACATTTACAATATTTATTTTCCAAATAGGCTAATGTCACATTGTCGGCCTCTGGCCGGCGGCTTTCTTTGATATTGTACTCATATAAATGTAAATATACCTATTTAAAATATAGTACCTACACAATTACGATACCATAAGATAAAAACAATACCGTAGGTACCTAAGTATATAAATTAATTATATATTATTGTATATAGCTTTAATTATGTATTTATATCTATGTCGGATATACACAATTATTATTGTGATAAGATCACATAAATTGTATAATATGTAATGAATTACATACATAAGGAAAATAAAATAGGTCTAGATAAAAGCCAAAAGCCGAATTTCGGTCACGATAACAATGTTCGAAAATACAGTATTAGGTATTGTGTAAGTCAAAAAAGTTGATTGAATTATATGTAAGTATGAATTGTGTGCATTTTCGCTATTATAATGAAACCAACAATTACAAAAAACAGGCTTGAAATTTCCATAGTAAAAATTGTTTGCGTTTGTGATTGATTTAAGGTATTTCTATTATAAAATTCGTTTATAATAAAATAATCATATTTTATCAACGTACTTAACTGTTAAAGAATGAAATATTTTTAACACAGTAATTGAGCCATTTAGATGATGAAAATAAGTAAATTTAAATATGTAAAATATTATTAAATATTCAATAAACACAAAATTGGTACATTCGGACTCGATGATACTTAAATAATATATTATGACCGAATTCGAGCTTTGTCTTGTATAGATAATCATATTCAGACAACAATTGTACAAATCATACATATTTATACCTATAACTTTCATCCTTTTGATTGTGCCGAGTACAATAAGGACGTAGGTAGGTACTCACATAAGATAATACATAATATAAACAATATCTATATTCTTCCAATTGGTACATCCTTTGTGGGTGGTCTAAAGGGATAAGAAACATTTTGTAATCACCTGCGTGCATTAACAATAAATTAATCGAAACTTTCGTAGAGTCCTCGGAAACGTAAAGCTCTTACAATCTTTCCTAATTTTTCTTCTTTTTAAAGTTAGTATCTTGTATGTAAAACAATACGTATAAGAAATTTAATAACAAAACAAAACATGTTTAGAAAATTTACACAGATCGAGTTAGTCCCAAAAAATGCTATGTATCTTGCATTATGACGACAATACACATAAACACAACGCTCTAAACACATAATTATGCATGTAGCCCCAAAACCCAGAACGATTTGAATAGATCATTCTTTGCTATGGCTTTGCTGGGAATGGAACCCTATACCTGATGACTCAAACACAAGAGCTTTACCTCCACGTCACACCGGTCAACCTTTAACATGTTCAATTCATCGATGAAGTATGCTATCGATCTTGATTATCTTATTTTTTACGGCACAGAGAAGTTTACCTTTAGGTACGATCACTACATGTAGTTAGTTTGCATCTACCGATCAAATGGAAGATGCTGCGTTTTTATAGATATTTATTTGGGTAGTTTTTTTGGAAACATATTTTTTTATTCTATTTTTGACCGAACGGATAGGTGCGTCATGTTCATACACTAAATAGTTACGTATGTGCATCTACATAGATTGGATTAAAGAGGAAATGTGAAATCGTATATTTTATGAAATGGCGCGATAACCTTACTTCCAACTTCCGTTTTTCGATCTCTTTATCTATGCATATATCTCTCTAAATTTCTATGTAACTATAAAATTCTTGGCATGGCATGTTGAATTAAATTCGTACATACTAGATTCTGTCTTCAAACTTAGTTCATAATGGTATTAAAACGAAAAGTTATACTGTCATTTTCTTATATATTATATTTGAATACAAAAGTCAAGACGAAAGTTTGTAATGCTCCGTGCCAAAAGTTAATAATTAGAAAAAGTAGACAAAAAATTAAACTATTCTTTTATTTGCAATTTTTAGAGTATCCAATAAAACGAAGTCCATAATGTATAGATAGTTAATAAATACATATTTATATGTATTATTTATGCATTATGTATTTCTACAATGCATTTGATTTAACAATAAGAAACTCTCATGATTCAGAAAGCAATTATGATAACGTTTTTCTAAAATACATAATTATCTGTGTAGAGTAGTGGTTCCCAAAGTTGACTGGGCTCCGACGCATCTAACAAAAATTTCCAATCTTGGGACCCACCTTTTAGTTGTCTTGGAGAAAAGAGGTCATAAATATTGGTAATGCTCAGATTCTCTAGCAGCGAGTCATGGAACTACTTAATGCTCAGGGCCCACTCAATACTGTATTCCCTCGCGGTCGCGACCCATACTTTGGGAAATACTGGTGTAGAGGGTATTATTTTCTGCAGCTGATACAACATCAAAGTTTACGTTTATTCTCTGTTTGCATTCATGGCATCTCTTACAAGTACGCAAAAAAATACATAATAATGTGTGTTCTATTGAACCTTTGCTTTTTATGCTTATTTTTTATTTTAACCTATGAATGAGAGCCCCTTTGGATGGTATTTTTTTCAATAGTTACCACAGAGTGATTCTCAGTTATTTCAATGCTCGCTGATGCGAAATCCATTTGATAAGAATGACCTGAGGATGGTGATCAATAAAATGATAGACATAATGTCGCTGCATCCTGGAGTAGCAAGGTCTGAAGCCCGAACCCGAAAAGTTAGTTAGTAATAGTTACTCCGGTATAAAAGTAATTGCGTTTGATAATGTACCTATCTATGAACAAACTTACATAAATAAAGTGAGTACCTTCAGCATCAGTAGTTGTTGTAAAAAGCAAAGGGCGTACCTCGCTTCGACTGCATATTATTTTGTAATAATAGGTACATTTTCTGCAATAAAACCACATAATACGTAATTATGTTGCTTAGTTCGTGACTTACAATTTTCTACAGTACCAATAATAATAAAATATTAAACTCGACAACTAACGACAACCAATGCTAGAAACTGTAAAACAATCGAAATAAAGTGTTTTATGGTCGAAGACATTGTATCATTAACTATACTACCCACGCTTGCGTATGTGAAAATGTTCTTACCCATACAATTATTGCTTCAAGCGATCCTATTTATTTACTTATTTTAAAATCACCCACGAAATAAAGTGTTAGAACCTATTATGAGTTAGGGCTGTAATGGATATTCGCGTCCGTATTAAATGAGACATTATAGTATCCGCAATCTTTGATTTTGAAAGATCTGTACCAAGAGCAATGCTCTTTTTGGCCAACAATATAAATTACCTACATATTGTCAAGACATGATACAATCAAGACTTTCCTGGTCTTTTCTGCAGGTATAAAAAAACGAGCAGATCTTTGGAGAATGCAAAGTTGGTACTGTGATGCATCGCATAATTTGTGCTGACACAAGCATTATTAGACACAATGTATAGGTGCCCATAGCCACAACTTAGTTACTTTTTAGTTTAGAAATACGTGGATTTTGAAAATATATCATAATCTCCTAGGTCCATTTCAGATTTTAGCCAATTAGATTCCAGAGAAAACAACAATTCACAACAGTGTTTTCACCTACTCTTAGCAAATAGATATTTGTTCAGCTTTTTTCCGGAGCCCTCTCTTCTGTTTGTCTCTTTTCATAGACTCGCAGGCAACTTCTTCAAACATCTCTCTCTCCAAAGCCTTTCTTCTGAGAACAAGATTGCTCAGCAGGTCTACATAGTTTGTAACATTAAATCATACTATAATTATGTATGTAGATATGACATTGTCGTTGAGCAATAATAATATTAATACTATGTCTATTCTAGGAAGCAAGCCATAACGTGTACTTATGTACAATACGTATAAATAAATCACCGTGTCCATCATAATGAAATTCTTATGCCTTAATGTGATGTTAAACATATTATTATCTAAATGATAAAATGATAATTATATTATTCATTGTAGGTATAATGTATGCAATTACCTATTATGTGTATAAACATCAGCAATTAGCATCTAGTATCATCTATGTAGGTAGGTAGGATGTCGAGACATTTCTGTTACTATGGTTGTGTACCTACATGCAATCTACTGGATATAAATAACATTTGTATAATTTAGAAGCAGTATAGCGTACATAACATCTTATACAATTTATTGTACATCATATTTTGCTAGGAAGTTTAAATCCAGGCAGTTCTTCTATTGGATCTGGCAAAAGGTTTTGGTTTCTTCCTGACGATAATGTCGAAAGTTCTCTCAAACCTATCTTCAGTACTGCAAGTACAGTATATTGTAGGTAAGGTTAAATAAGAAAAAAGTGTTATGCCTCATTGCTTATTGTTTCTAAATCAGTTTTATTGCCTACAAGCATTGCACATGTCACCTTGATACTAGATGTAGAATTATTTATTTATTTATTTATAATAATACATACGGCTTACGCCTCTTATACATAGTTAAAAACAATAATTGCACAACACCACCATCGTATCAAATTCAAACTCAAAACAAAAATAAAATATACTGCATCACTTCAAATTATAAAAATAAAAATTAAACACGTTGTGTCACATAAACCATAGAATTATATTAAAACATTCTTATTATATGTAATATAAATATACATACATCACTGCTATTGTATATTTCGTTTTACAGTCTTAGATAATACTGTAATATCATGTAGGTGCTAGTTTTACAATTACGTCCTGAATTCTGAACATCATTACCATATTTTATTTATAAACAATACCTAACGTGTAGTTATGTTCACGTTACAACAACAGTTCCAAGTTAATATTGGAAATAAGTATGTACCTACACTGAATTGTTTATGATGCTCGTTGTTGGAATAATCTTCCTTCTTTGCATAGAGTTTCACAATCAATCAACGTTCTCAAATCTTCTGTTAAGGGAAAAAGTTTCTCTTCTAACTCAATATCCATTCCCTAGCCTCCCCCCTTTTTTCCAATCCATAATCCTTACTATATACATTGTAAAGGGCATAAAATGTACATTGTAAAAAAATATACATTGTACATTTTTGCCCAGCATAGGTACCTACCTAATTAACAACTTTGCAAATCAAAAATTCTCAGTAGATACGTCATTGCTTATAAATGTAGGCTCAACTCTTCAAAACTAAAAAAACTTCTGGTATCTATCATAATTCTTATCCTCCCTCTTACTTCAACTCATTCATATTGTATTAATTCGAAAGATGTTCCTTATTGTGATGCTGGGGGTAAACTATTCTTCCTTTTTTCAAGTTTTTCTTTTTTTGCAAAGTGGTGATAATGTGATCAGCTATTTGGTCTGCTTAGTCTCTCCACAATCATCTCATTTTCCTACTCTATTTCTTGATGTCGCAAAGTCTCTTAACCTTGGAGTTTCTGATCCTATCTCTAAGTGCTTTGTTGAGGATAGCATGTAAAGATTTCGTCTCTTCGTCTATTCATCATTTACACATCATGTTAATACAAGAATATGGTAAAACATCTCGTAATCACATCTCTTTAAAAAAGCTAAAAACGTACAGAATATCTGACGATTCTCATTGGTGAATACACCTAATATAATATTATTTTATAATTACATTAAATATTTACCAAACAATGTAAAACGGTATCAAATTAAAGGTTGTCGTAATCTGTATAACGTCGTCGACCAAAATAAACAATTTTTTTTCAATTTGCTGTATAAATATTTGTCGACAACTTATAGCAGTAGGCAGCAACTTACTATGTAAGTATTTCGACAAGCTTTTCAGACAAAGCTTTTTTCAGCATTTTCTTTAAACAGCCGCAACTGCCTACCTAAATTACCCTTAAAATACATAGTACTTTTAAGTGTTTGACGTCGGCGTCGTTACAACCCTTTCAGAGCTTAGAAAGGCTTGTAAGATGAAAGTAAACATAGGTAATTAATATTATGCTTACCTACCTATATTAACATAATTAGAAATTTACATATTAATTTAAGCTTGCTTACTCATTTACCTATTTGCTTTTGTTAATTAGATAGGTACATTGGATTAAATGGCAAGACCATTTAAATCAAATCCTACAGGACGGTCACGTGTTGAGCACATTGAACAGGAGAGCATGCATGAGGAATTGTATGACAGTGACGGAAGCGAAAGATGTATGCAAGGATAGAAGGAAGTGGCGCTCGATCCTTTCTGCCTACCCCGCGAGGGAAGCGGCGTGATGGTATGTATGTATGTATGTATGTATGTACATTGGATTAAAATCAAAATTAAGTGAAAATAAACTGATTATCCGTTAATTATATTTTTATCAAAATGATTATTTAGGCATTTTTAATATTTTTAAAAGAATATATAAAAAAGAGATAAGTAGGTATTGAAAAATTCTCATAAATATAGATGTGCTAAAAACTGAATTTATAATTTTAAGTTTTAATCTAGGCTTTAAAAACTTCTCGCAAAGAATGTGCATCTGTACATCAACAAAATACGCTTAAAATGAACAAAAAAAAATCTACAGAAGGTAATCTACTCTTACTTAATTTTATATCGAAAATTTAAATCTTACATTTTTAAATAATGATTTTAAGCGGCTACGAAGTCGTAATAATGCTAATCTAAGAATGTAAGTGAGATGTTTGAATTTAGTCAGGTCAAATAGTTTAAAAAGCAGTTATTGTTCTGTGTTTGGCACATCTTCACAACTCCATTAAAATAATCAGACGCTCAAGAGTGAATCCAATCGAGGATTGAAAAGATTTTATGCTTCCAAATTAAAAAATAAAATAAAATAAAATTAGGTCGCAATGCAAAATGAGATTAGTCATAATTAAAAAAACCTTGGTTGTGAAATAATATTTATTATAATAATATTATTATTACATATTATGGTAATGATAATGGTGGTAGGTAGTAATGTCAAATGTGTAATTGTGTAGTAATGATAATCTGATAGTTTAGTGTCTAATTTTAAATTTGAATTACTTAATTTAATCACATAACAGCTAATCTTTACATACCTGCGTATTACAGATAAATAGTTGGTAAGTTTTTATTTAGATTATTTACGTGAATATTTAAATAGGAAGCAGAGGTGTATCTTGTTATTAGGATTTAATTTCTCGGCACCGGATTACGTTGTGATATTTTTTGTAGAACACTATAGGTATCTATTTTTTTAACATTTGACTATACCTACCTACTACTGCATTTAATTTTTTTATAATAATGAATTATCATAGACAAAAATCGATTGAAAGTTTGAAAAAATATACAGTATTGTGTAACTCTTTTTCAATTTGCCATTTTGTTATGGTTCAATTCAGTGAATAAAACTTTGAATTCATCCTCGAAACGAGACCAACATTCTTAGTTCATATTCAAGTACAAAGTTAGTAATGGCTGTTAGATAATTTTATATCACATCCTTGTATTCATATACAAATATTGTTGCATAATCAATAAAATAATACAAATAATTGAAAATAAAAATGATGACAAATGCGGTCCTTAGAGCGTCTCAATGACATTAGGGAATGGTATACTGTATTCTTAAATTTGTTTCCTAAACTGATAACAGTTTGATTATTCATCATCATCATCATTTCTGTCGGTCCCTCAATCCTGAGGATCGTGACCATCATGCCTCGTTCTGTAGACCATCTGTCTCCATGTTGAGCGATCCTCTGCCATGTGTAAGGCCCCATGAAGTGAGCTCTGTGTGGCCTCCTTAATTTGGTCGCTCCATCTTATTGGCACTCTGCCCCTTCCTCTCCTCCCTTCTACAACCCCAGTCATAATCACTTTTTCTAGGTTGTCAGGCTCTCTTCTTGCAATGTGCCCGAAATATCGCAAAGCGCGCTGACTGCAAATCGTTGAGAGTCGCGCCGAAATGTTTAACTCCCTGAGAATGGACTCATTGGTCCTGTGTTCCGTCCAATGCACTCGGAGCAATTTTCTCCAGCACCACATCTCAAACGCATCGATCCTCGCGCGTTCGCTAGCTCGCAGCGTCCACGTTTTAGCTCCGTATAAAAATATACTGAATACCAAGGTCATGACTAGTCTTATCTTTGTGTTTCTCATAATTTCACGGCTTTTCCAAATTTTATCAAGACGACCCATTGCGTTCTTTGCCATTTGTGTGCGGCGGTTCACTTCTTGGTCGCTTGTGCCTCTATTATTTATGAGAGAACCTAGATAGATAAATTCGTTGACAAAGTCAATTCCTGGAAGATAATGTTCCGTGTTTGATTATTATTCATTGCAAAAAAATACACTTTTCTAATTGAACCTCAAACCGGCCCTGGTATTTATGACTATATTGGTGGAGAATCATTGAAACATGCCGTGATCGGCACGAATTATTTTAATATTTGTAACTATTTACAATATTTCAAAAACACATATTGATAAAATCACTAAATAATATGAGGTAGATATTATTATAAAATGGAACCTAGTTTTTAAAATAGTTATTTGTGTTTTAAATATTATATTATTCTAATGTAGAAATTTACATAATCTGAATATTTCAAACGCGCATTTAGGTGTAATCTGAGCTGTGATCCTCAAATATTTATTTTTTATTTTTTGACTAGTCATATTTTGAACAAAACAGAATTTGAAGTCATAAATCTGTATTTACTAGGTATTTCCTTCTGAAATAACATAACTACACAATTGCATTATTAAATTTAAATACGTTTATTGATACATGTTTGCCAATAAAGTATTATATTCAGGAGCAAAATGAAGACATCGATCTTCCAATAAAGCTTCCCGCGCCCTTAAACAGGATATTACATCAAACGGCGCCTAATAATCTCCATATTCACCATCATCATAACAACCAAATGCTAGATTCTTGTTTTTTTTCTGTGCAATTGCGAGAAAAAATCCCAGATCTTTAAATCTTTTTTCTCGAAATTTTACAAATGTTTTTTTTTTTTTTAAATCTATAACAAAATTTAAATAAAAACAGTTTTATAAGATTATTTTACCTATAAGTTTTATCTTTTTATTTCCATTTTTCTTTTCAGAATCCTATTTGTTTTATATTTTACTTTCAAGTTACTTACATAATTGAGTAATTATTCAACAAATATTGAGAACTACAGGTCTAGACGAATAAAACTAATGTTAATAATCGTAGTTTATTCCCGTGTAAAAGGTTCATAAACTATAAAAATATATATTTTAATAACATGAAATATGATTTTTTATGAATTATGACTTAAATTGCTTTTCCTTCATATCTAATAATTCATTATATTCGGTTACACTCTTCGTGATTTTTTTTAATCTGTTAAAATAAATATAAATTATATATCTATACCATCACAGCATCTGCAACAAGTGGGGTAACCAGATATATAAAAATATTTCTTTGAACTACTACGTCAAATATTTGATTTTTCTCATGTTTTCGATGGGCATAGCTTAGGTACTTATTTATTTCCTCCAATAAACGGCATGTGCCTTTTACAAATATCAACTTTTACAAAAATAATAAATAATTCAATGATAGATTACATATTATTAAATTATTTTTTGTATCTTTATTTTTCGAACTTTCTCACGGTATGTATTTCAGCGTATTTATTACTAAGTATATAAATTAGAGAGGTACCTACATTAAAGTACTCAATATGTAAATCGGTCTCCGAAATAAAATATTGTCCGCCTTTGATTAAGGACAATGACCGATTTTATTTTGTAGTAAATTTTTTCATTCTTTTAATATTGCTATTGATTTTAAAACTGTATAAATATTTATGTGGCTATTATTCTAAACTTCAGAGTGATAGAATGTATCTATTAGAAGAAAGTTTAGTTGATAAATTTTTGTTCTTGTACTTGAGAAATGACAAGAAGGCTATACTATCTAAAATAATTAAATTATTACAAATTACTCAAATAAAATTAATAAATAATATAACGTAATCTTATCGAACATTTATTTTACTCTATTTACGAAGGGATTGAAATATTGAACTATAATAACTGAAATACCTAATATATTTTTTCGGACTTTATCGTCCAAACATTACAGTATTTTCTGAATTTGTTACGATAACAAGTCTCCTAAATAATGTTCACATGAAATGTTTTCCAAACAATGTATGAGTTGTTATGCTTGTTTGTTAAAACATTGTTTAAGTATGGTTAATATGAAAATATTATAAATGTATTGATTTTATTAAGGAAAACACGGAACGTCTTATTTGTTCTTCAAAATAAAACTTTCATTCTCACATTCCCTGCATAGATTTTCATCATGCCATTCTTACTTTTATAATTCATTATCTTTACAAAGCTTAAAATATAAGCTTAGCTTATTTATTGTGAATATTTGTATACTACATAATTATCAATTATGGACAAGCACAATGTAAAAATATGCTTAACTTATTTATTACACATATTTGCGCACTGCATATTATGCACAAATAGGTACCTACCCACCTACTAACAAAGTAAAAATATGCAAGTTCAGTATTTGTACCTACGATACATTTCTTAGGTAGGTGACTGGTACAATAAGACCTCCATAACCTGTCAAGACCATAATATGACAAGGAGATATCTAAGTAATGTAGACTGTGACATCTGATCTGTCACATCGTCAATAATAACGCAATGTTGCCATTACTCAGTATGATACGAATAATAAATAATATTTTATTTTATCTTTACATTTTGAAAACTGTACCAATACCTACCTATATAATATTTTAATCCATATTTATATAAAGTATGTAAGCATAAAGTGTGATACAAATTATTATAACTATGTGGCTTGGTTCTATGCAAAGTGACATAAATGACATATTGAATGGAACATTATTCAAGTTTTTGAATTGTAACTACTACCACTTGAGGGCGCTTTTTGCTTATTCTATCTGACGACTATAGTTTTTTTCTATAGATTTACTAAAAATCGGACAAATGTGAATCTTAATTTGAGAAGATCAATCTAAAATTATACCAACTTTCTATTTTTAATAAATGAGTTAGTGATAAATTATGGGGATATATGGACTATAATTTAATTATAGAAAAAAATGTACGAATAAGATGAAGTTAATCAGTGTGTTGAGAAAAATGGAACGTCCTCTCTGTGCTTTAAAACTAACATTTTTGAATCATGGTTTATTTCATAATTAATAACCTTTGAAACGAGGCTTTATTCTTTTTGAATTAACCGAAAACTAGAATAATTGATTGATGTCTCAACAATCAGATAAATTTAAAAGTAAAAAGAAATAAGTACATAAATAAACCAGGAACTCGCTCGTAAAAACGTTAGAACTTCTACCAATTAACGATTTAAATCTTAGATAGTTACAATCGTGTTCTATTCAACCAATTAAAATTCAAAAAAAGAATAAAACGTTCCATTTTGAAATTTACGACATCGAGGAAAGAAAAGACGGGTCAAATTTATATTATTAAATCCAGAGATTGAAATGGATCTCACATCGATAAAAAGGTGCGTACCTACCTATCTATTATTTAGGTACACCGTCTACTCAGGTTTTTTTGTTGTTGTTTAAGACAGGTTCCTACCCAACTACAATATATGACTTGTGATTGGACGCGAGCAATAAAGAATGATAAATGAATTCGAACCGGTTGTGTTTTGTTTTTTTTTCTTTTTATCATATTATTAATATTATGTATTATAATTCGGCCTCTCCGCAGCGAACACAACTTGTTACAAAAATGGCCGACGGTCACGAAGGTTTTTGTAACACAACAATAATTCATAGTTATGTTTTTTATCCATCATAATTTATTAGTTTTTTTTTGTGTTTTGTTATAATTTTAGAATTATCATCATACGAGGAATATTTTGAATAATTTTAGATCAAGAACATTTAGGTATACCTTTTTTCTAACCTTACCTACGAAATTAACATTCTTTGATGTGTTCTTTTAAATATATATACGTACCATTTTTTATTTCCTTTTATTTAATTAAAACCCTGTATCGTTTTAGGGAGAAGATGTTAAAATATATAATTTTTTTTTTTTTAACTCTCCTCTCCAGGATACAAACATATGTAATTTATAATAATATTAATATCTGTCATGCAATTTCTACAATTTTATTTTATAAATGTAAAAGGCTCACGCAGTGTATTGTAATAATAAATAAATAAATAAATTAATAATTCATAATGAAACTAGTTTGATTGCAATTGTTTGTCACATCTAGGTACCTACTTCTTTTTATTAACTTTACGGTACCTATATTGAGTGAGTTGGTTGTCCCATTTTGCAAACGTTATTGTGTTAAAGATTACTAGAATTATAAATTCACAAAATGCTCTACTTAAAAATATATTTCTAATTAAAACATTTTTTACTCATTTCTTTCTCTACAGAAAATGTGCTAAAACGGAATATATTTTTTTGGCAGAAATAACTTATATTATTCTCTACTTAAGACCTCACACTTTTCCCATATGTGGTAGACAGAGAGAACAGAACGGCATACTGATCTATCCTTATATACCTACTTCTTTCTCTTCCTCTACATTCATGCAATTTTACATACAAGCACGTCGATTTGTCTTACCTACTCAAAACGCGGTATTCTTTGAGATTTTGATCCACGTGATCAAGCCATGTAGTTATCGGACGTCGACGACACACTTCATACTTCAGATAAATACACTCTTTTTGTCAAACTTTCATCGTCCATTCGCTCCACATATTCAAACCGTCGCAACTCATTTACAAGCATTCTTCAATAACACTCCTCTTGCATCTGCTCGCTCTCCAAATATCCTCATTCCTGACTCTGTCATGTAACGGTTTATCAACCATTCTTCTCCGTGATGGCTTCTCCATTGCATTTATTCCACTGTCGTTCTGGACGGCCGAGTGTTTAGTAAGGGAAACGTGTATTAGAAATTGTAATTATGTGGAGGAAGCGAAATAAATATGCAGGGAAAGATCTATATGACGTTTCTTCTTCATTACCTAGCGCATTTGGGATACAGCGTGAGGGAGGGTATAGAAGGTACATTTTAATTATGTTAGCACTAAAAAAATAGTGAAAGAATGATTGTTTTCCAATTTCAAATTCAAAATCAACCAGACAAATGCCTACCTACAGTTTTAGGCTGCATTCCTTATCCTACTATGCATGCACCATGCTGTGTAACCCTTTATCTCTTTTTATCTTGATTATTACAAACGTGCAAGAGTGAAAAGGGTAGTGGTGCATACTTTGTACAGTATCTATCAAGTACCTACCATAATAATGTGTACTCACTGCCAGGGAACGTTTCAATTAATTGTGACTGTGATTTTATTGTAAAGTAGCAATATTATTATAAGTACTCGATTAATCGCCAATTGCTATTTCTATCTGAATCTTTATGATCCAAATTCAGAATATTTCACATAAAATAAATTATCAACAATAATAAATTGTTAAATTTATAATATTAAATAAATCATTTTCACAAGTTGCTAAACAATATTATACCTAATACAGTATTAATAACTTCCAATTAGTCGCCATTAAATTCACATTATGTTTGCAGTTACATTATACTATGTGAAATTCGCATCTTTTGATGCGATTTAATGTGTTGTCTAGATAAAATGAAATTTATGATTATTTAATTATTTGCATAATCGTATCACAAATTATTACTTCTGTATACTAGACGTGTGTGCATATTTATTGCTTCATAATTAGTCTAGGTATTAGCTTTGTAGTGTTGTGAATCGATATGTCTTAGCTTTGTAAAACTCAAAGATAGTTGTATATTGATTGTAAGTATTTAATTTGAATACATTTCTCTATAAAATTTTATGTATTGTGAATAATGTACAGTAAAAATGAATGAATAAATAAAATTAAAACAGGTATGTAAAAATTATGTATCAAAATTTCGTAGTATCCAGGGTAGGCAATAGGCTTTCACTCTTCTCTGTACTTTTACGAGTGTCCTGTAAATGAAAGGTGCTCATAAAATCTCACGTATAAGACAACATTCATTCTGCCATTCAGCTATGGGTATACCACCCATCCTAAATGTGTTATTTTTTTATTGGCATTGAGTAGAAAATCTGCATACTTATAGCTTGCTGATAGTCTGCTGGCTACCCCATTTGTAGAGTATTACGTTATGGCACAATGCTAAGTATGAAACCAACATTGCATTATATATTTAAACATTTTTAAATTTTGATAATGTTGTCATAGGAAAGGTGCATTGTAAAAGACGGTGAAATAATTAGTTACATATGAAAATGTAATCTGCCTCTGTTTGTTGTTTTATGAAAATATAATTTGCCTATCTGGTTCAATAATAAGTCTTTGATATACATACATGCTTAATATTTTTACCAAGAGAAAACAATCAAAAACTAATAGCGAAAAATAACAGTAAAATTTAAAAATCACAGCTCCCACAAACATCTACTATTGCTTTGGTCCATAGTCCATACCTAATATTCACAATAGGTATACACATACATCTACACATTTACATTCCTATATATAGATAAGTACCATTTCTATATCGGTAGGTATGTGTTGTATTCACCTCCCCACGAATTTCAACGCTACAGGGTACGCGGGGTGGGAGGGTATAGGTAGGTAGTGTCGGTTTATTTAGGGTAGAGGGAGCGAGAGGGAAGGGGAGGGTGGTTTGAAGTAGTGTGGCTAGTTACCATGACAACGCTCATCTCTCTTCCCATCCGCCATTGTTATTATACTATTACGTATTATTATTACTACTACTACTACTACTGTCTAGTAACTATGTGTGAATGTATTGTGTAATAGTATTGGTTAAGTTCCAGGAATGGAGTGCATCTCTCATTTATGTAAAGTTTCGAGTATCCTGTAGAAGGATAGTGCGTGTAGAGCATCGAAAGAACCACCTCAATAAATTCACTTCAAGGGCGCATCCTAAAATAATATTGTGTTTATACCCGTGACTTAAGCTTAATGCATGTAATATATTTATAAGAGTTCGTCGGTAGCCTGGAGGTAGAGTCTCAGCCTCGTGAACATGGGGTCCGTGGTACGATACCAGGTGCCGGCAAACTCCTCTTTCACGTCACAAGCTTTTAGTAGCTTACTGTGAAAGGTGTATAAGGTTGTATTTGGGTTTATAACAAACAAAACCCAGATACTTGTATCTTTTTTTTTAAAAAAAAAAGCATATTATAAAATTAAACATATATAAATTAGCATCCTTGTTTTTAGTTGCTTTGAATTATATGCTGTGGTAATATAGGGGGACTCTTGTGGTAACATTGATTCTTGTAATATTTACTGTATTGACTGTTTGTCCCTTGAAAGAGTTAATAAATAACCTTTAAAAAAAATAAAAAATAACAATAAGTTGTAGGTTGCACTATTTATATAATTTACGTATATATGTTTGTTATAAGTTATTTTTAAGGTATAATTATAACTTTATAAAATTAAATAAATAAAATAAATAAATAAATAAACAAGTGTCTTTGCAATCGACTCATGAACAGAGCAAGAGACTGTGTCTTACACACTTGTTCAGGAAGATCATTCCACATGGATGATCCAGTCGATTAAGAAAAATAAATATAAACAAAAGACGTTATATTACCTTGAGGCAATGTCAGAGGCAAAAGAAAGATCTTCAATATTCCTAAAATGAACGCAAGTTGATATATTCACATCTTACATGATTGTATCTATTTCTCGTTGGTCTCAGCAGAAAAAAAATAAACCTGGTGATATTTTTATTTTTACCTAGGTACAAAAATGTATCAGTTTCATGTTTGTATAGAGGGGATCTTTGTAACCTTCCACGCTATCTAAACAAGATCCTATAGGTTTACTGTATACAGTATTAGGAGCCTACCTTTATTATACTTAATAATATGTAAACTGTGTAGAGATAATATACAAATAAAAGTATTGTATCCCATTTTTTCCATTTCAGTTAGACATAAATTTATTATCCTGACATTTTCTTTATACGTATTAGATACATTCCTCCATCTCAGTTGGATTTATTTTTGAATTCGATGTTATTTATTTTATTTTATTTATAACAATAATATCCCTTTCGTTTGTGTTCGTGAAAAAAAAGAGAATTTGGGATCCTATTGCGGGTATGTCTTTGTATTGCGGTGACTTCTCGAAATAGCTCCATACATAGATACCTATCTAATCTTCTCAAATCGACTTATGCAGGTAATTCTTGAAATTTACATATAAGAAGGTATATGTTAAAATACATAATTATGTAAGCAAGTCTGTATAGGATGAAGTGTGATATGTTTCTAATTGGACAGGTATTTTTTTTTAATTATTAATCTATGGAGTTTCCGAAATGAAATAAGTACTGTATATGAGTCTAAATTTAATCTTCTACTACTTCTACTATCGCATCACTGCATATCCCACATGTGACGTAGCCAGCAGACCAGCCTCTTGCCATAAACACGCGAGCTGTCTTCTTCGTGACAGTAAAATATAAGTTATTTGGAATGGGTGCCTAACCTCATCGCTGAATTAAGATGTAAGTTTTTTTTATTTTTTCGAATCCTTGCCTTTTAGAGGACACTAGAAATCATACGGAAAAGTAGGAAATCAATTGTTTTCCGGGTGCTCCACGGAATTTAGAAAAAATCTAAACGTAAATTGTTTTCGCTAAGAACACGATTTATAAGTTTTTTTTTAATTTTATTTTGTTCTTATCTTTCAAGCGGATAATTTATGTTCATTGTATTTCCAATAAAACGAACATTTTTTTGGTGTTAATCTGCTGCAATAAAAATATTTTATTGGTTAGATGAGTCATCTTTATTAAAAGATGTGTCTTCATAATATTAAAATAATGTTTTTAAAAATGTATTATATCCTTGAAAATGGATTAACATACCTACAGTGATATTCTTATAACATATCTCTGCATACCTACATAATAATGAATAAAACATCTTATTTCCTGGATTGGAAATGAACACATGACAAAGTTGACATGAATACACCAAAACCTACATTAATTTTATTTTTTAATCTAATGTTAAATAAAATCTTTTTCAGTGACATTACATTTCAGAAACTCTGTTGTGGTTTACAGGAGAATATTAATAATCCTGGCTAAGTCATGTAATGAGAATAATCAATGATAGATTGGCCATAAAGTGACCCGCAATAAGGGATAATAGTGCCTAAGATTAGGTATGTAAATTTTATAGGTACTCAGAATTTTACTCTATAACAGATCACTTTTAAGGTTCAAACATTGTCATGAGAAATGTGTAGGTAGGTACTTGACAGTTTTATGTTAATGTTATTGGTACTTGACATACATTTATATGCAATTAAAAGATTATTTTAACTCACTGATTGGATACTAAAAGAGTTTTTCTGTTCATTTGCTGTCAAGCCACAGAGGATGGCATGCATGCTTGCTACATACAAAAAGACTATTGAATTCTCCAGTTGCGTTGAGTATGTCGTGACGGAATATAGCTATAAGTATAAAAAGTGGATTTTGATGTAGGTGGTTTAATTTTGCCGATATTGTTAGATTTATTTAATTGGGTAAAGATTTTTTTATGTAGGTGATGTAAATTTATTGTAAATTTGTCTACTACAAAAATAATTCTACGAATTAGAAATCGGTTAATCTCGACATAAAATTGTACAATAAATATAAAATAAATAATAGGCAATAAATTTAAAAATTGCAAAAGCTACATTCTCACCTAGAAATTGCCTACACGATATCAAAGAGTTGAAAACAATTGGTTGGCGAGTAGGTATCAATAGAAACGAATAACAAAAAACAAATGAATGTGAAAAAAATATTCACCTACATTTTGAATGAACAATAGAAATACAGCGGCAGGTAAAACAGACGAAGAATGCATTGATGACAAAAGCTTGCGAATTTCAGCTCACCTACTTTCACCCCTTTGAGGCAAAATTGAAAATACAAAAAAAAAAATACACAAAACATTAGAAAGTTTGCACGCGTTTTTGTTTGTTTACATTTTTTGCGAATTTCTTTTGTCTGTCAATTCTATTGTCACAAAATTGTGCAAATATTTTTATTCGAATGCAGTATTGTTTTATGTTGTGTCTAAAATAGAAAGTTGCCAATTTATTTACAACCCGTTTTTTCTACTCTTGTCAACTCGTAAACTGGTGGATCACCATAAAAGAACAGCACATGAGTATTGTCAATTTTATTATTGGTTTTGTAAATATCGTTACGTCTGTAATTTACGATATCCCATTGATTTTATGGCCTTACATAACTGTAAATTGTTTAGAATTTCAAAGCATTGTTATGTCTATCTAACTAAAGGCATCACTACTTATTGTGCAAAATAACCATAAAAGGGATTTCATAAAACAATAGAATCCTGAGATATTTGTCTCTTCGATAGCATCCTTTACTTTAGAAAAAAGGATAAGTGTCCTTTATTAATTTGAATTGAATTGCGTAAAGTTATATATCTTCAGGATACTTTGGAACGTTTGAAACAAAACGAGCACCAATTATTATGATTTTACAGTTATTTCTTCCTTTCAAAGGATTGGTCTCCCACTCTTTTGCGTAAGTTTTCAAGTGCCTTGTAAAAGGCAGATGCACGAAAAAATAAAGACATTTTACATATTAAAATTCAGCTATGAGGTTTGTTACCCATTCTGAATGTCTTAATTCCTTGATAGTACGGAAAAGATTAGTCAAAAAAACGAAACGCCCGGACACAAGCTAGCAATATGCAGCTTCGCCGGGTGAGATCTAAATACAAATTAAGTGTAAGAAATGTTATAGTAGATATCTTGTTTATTTTGTTTATATTTTATGGTTTTTCAATAAAAAAAAAAAAAAAAAAAAATTCAAACTTCACATAGGTATACTTTGCAGTGTTTACCAATCATAGATAATATGCTAACAAATGTATATATATTTTAATGCCATAACATTTTCTATTATTTACGTAACAATTAAATTAGCATTAGATACGTAATATTCGTATTATTTAACTTATAATCATTGCAAAAATAATAAATAAACATTCAGATTTTGCAATATGAAACATTGACTCTGTCTGTGTACGTATTAATTATTTATTATTATTTTCGTTCACGCTCTTTTAATATGGATTATAATTAAGATAAAAATAATAAATAAATATACACCTATTATTATAATATTACAATCATGTATTTTACCAAAAGCTCATAGATAACATGTACATAATAATGTGAATATTTTAAATAAATGTCTTTATTTTAATACACAATGTGAAATATTCAAAGATCAATATACAACAGCATTACTAAATAAAACAACTACAGTATAATGAGGCTATCATATTATTGTTACAAGAATTTTGTTTGACACTCCATAAAATAAATATATAAATAAATGAGCTTGAACTTCACATTTTTATTTATCAATAAAATCAGCGTAGCCCATAGATAAAATCTTATTAAAAAGAAGCTTTCGGACATTTATGATCCTACGTCCAACTTCAGTAGGTAATAATGTCCGAAAAGCTTCAAATTTTCAAATAGGTATCAATCAAGTGAAAGTAAACGGTGTTTTATTTACATTATTTTATATTCTAAATTAAAAAGAACTTCCATAGTGTTTCCTCTTCGAAAAACGAAAAGATATTATGAAAATAAAAATATCAACTTATACAATTCATTCCAACTTTCTGATACCTATTGGTGGTTTTATGCTAGAATAGCTTTTTCATTTAATTTTATTGATTTTAATTAAGGCAGGTACTTAAGAAAAAAAAGTCTAGTTTATTACAACGGTACGTAGGTACCTACATATATTTTATAATATATCAATACATAGAAGAATTAATTGTGTTTTGACATTTTCTTTAGGTTCATTAAACTGACTAAACCTACTTATTAAGAATCTTATATTTTTATTAAATTTATTAAAAACAACATTATTTATTTAATTATATTTCTTTGGTACAAATTTGTAAACGTTGACACATATTTATTATATAATGTATTAAAAATGCTTTATTATCTTTTAATCCTAGTTATAATTTTATATTATGCATCATCCTAGACAAGTCTTGCGTGAAATGAAAATAATTTAAATTTGTCTATTACTTCATGGATAGTAATTATAACAAATAAAAAGAGTATTCATTTAAATAATGAAATGGAACTGAGGAAAATTTAGTAAATGACAGTTGGAGTCTATCGCATCTAAACTCTTTTACATCATTCATTTATGATTGGATAAAGAGTAGATACAGAATTTCGTATGAGTGACCCTTGATCAACACAGAAATGGTTCAGAAGAAGTTCAAGGGTGCCCAAAAGGTCGTAAAATTTTGCATAAATTGTTACAAAAAATTTAACAGATTTTAACATAGTGCATTTTGTTCTTTTTACAGGTCCAAATGGATGTCCAAGGCGACGGGGTCGTCAAACTTACACAAGATTCCAGACGTTAGAACTGGAGAAAGAATTCCACTTTAACCATTACCTGACTCGCAGGCGTAGGATAGAAATAGCACACGCCCTCTGCCTCACAGAGAGACAGATAAAAATCTGGTTCCAGAATCGGAGAATGAAGCTCAAGAAGGAACTCAGAGCTGTCAAGGAGATAAATGAACAAGCCAGACGCGAACGGGATGAACAGGAACGTATGAAACAGCAACAGCAGGAAAAACAATCCAAGATGGAGCATCATGGACATCATGGCTCCCATCATCACGATCCTCTAAAACTCGGACTCGAAAAAGGGACATCGGATCTCCTCAAAACTGTGAACAAAGTACCAACGTAAAAAATGAATAAATTTTAGTCAAAAAAAAAAACAAAATAATTCAAAATAATAATATTGTTATTATTTAATCCAAAACAAATGAAAACCAGGATGAATGGTGATTTGTGATGAATCGTTTCGATTTTTTTTATTCTTTTAAATTTTTACGAAAATTAAGAAAAGGTGATGAAGAGTGCATTTGTTTCAAATAATTATGATTTAAAAAAAAGACTATTTTTTATTTTTGCGGCATTTGCACGTAACAGCATTTAGCGAAATGTGGACTATTTTATTAATTAATTATGTATTATTATTTAAAATATTTTTAATTATTATATATTATTTTTAATTAATTAATCGATTGAATGAAAGAATATTTGGAAAATGTAATGAAAAATAATCGTGACAGTGGCGTATTGTAAAAAATGAATTATTATATTATTATTATTCCTAATTCGTCCGTGTTTTTACTACGTGAACAAATTAAAAAAAAAACATAATTTAAATAATAAATAAATAAAAAAATATTCACAATTGAGTGAACGCATGACAGCAAATGATGTATCCATTAGATTTATAATATTATTAATCATATTCCCGTTTATATATATTATGTATTAATTATTATAAAAATAATAATTATGTATTAAAAATAAATAAATAAACAATATTTATGCAGTTTCATACTGACTTTAATCAAAATCATACGTACTATTTCATGCATACATACCTAGTGTGTTATTTGTAATACTAATGCCGATAATGTATTTTTTTTATTTAACCCTCTCATTACCAAATTAAATTGAAGAGCCCTGGAATCATTCTTTATATGTACAATCAATAAGCAAAAAAATATTACTTTTGATGACATATTTTTTTAATTATCGCTTACTGTTTTTTTAAGGGAGGCGCATTTGTTTGTTAAAGGATGTCTGCAGTTTAAGGACGCGTTACAAACTTTATGAAGTTGTTACTTATATAACGTATTTTATTCACAAACATCATTACAAAAATATACCTACAATAATAAAATATGGACGCATGAAATTATAGCAACTTTTTCAATTTTCTAATCGAAGGTCGTAAATGTGGAAATTGTGGCCAAAGAATAAAATAAAAGTTTAGAAATAAATTACACATCAAATAAGTGACTGCATCAGTAATATTCTTATTCCAATTTATAAGAACAAACTTTATAAATAATTTCCGCATAAAATATATATTCTTTTCTAACCAGGGGATTTTTTTTCATATCTATACATACTTTATTCAATCAATATCAATGTACAAACGTTGAGACAATATATCACCAATTGGCTACGATTAATTTTATAAATTAAATTCTTCACGTTCCCGTACGGGCACACTTGTAGCTAGAGGGTTAAATCAGTAATAATGTATTTTCATTTTTTGTTTATCTTTTTTTATTATTCACTATGTATGCATGTACATTGCCTTTGAAAAATTCATATTATATTTTTATTTATTTTAAAATATGTAGTATGTAAAACTTCTATATGTGCAAATTTGTACCTACAGCACTCGATTTTCTCGTTGTATTAACAAAATTAAATCGCGGCCATCACATTTAATTATTCAATTTTAATCAGTATTTTGTGGGATCTCAACAGTAAAATTAATTTAAAAAAAATTGCAGTATTGTTTTTCAGTGAAATTAATATCTTTAATTAACATATTTTTCTAAAATAAAAAAATCAAAATTTGAAAATCGAGAGAATTATTATTTTTATTAATTTATTATTTTTATTAATATTTTTGCCGATTTTTTTTTTGCCAAGGGTGTTGCGAATAAATATTATTTCCTGTCATTAATTTTTTAATTTTTTTTTTTATTAATTATGTGAAGTAAATATTAGGTAATACTATTTGTTCTTGTGGTATAGGCGTTTATTGTACCTATTTAATTAGTAAAATTAACTTTATAGGATTGGTTTTTAATCCAACATATTATAATAATTATAATTAATAAATTAAGTTAATTTGTATAAAATATTATAATAAAAATATTTCACACAAATCGTCTCAAATACGTACTAGTTTTTAAGATTTAAAAACGTCAAAATTATAGATTGTAGGTATTATATTTTTAGATTTAATTAATTTTAATCTAGATTTAAGATATTTTTTTTTAATCAAAAATTTCTCTGAACAATAATGTTATCGGTGAACGAAAAGTGTATTATTCTAAATGGTTATAAAAAGAAAATGTTCAAACTTTAATTTTTAATACAATTAAGATTGTTTTTCGTTTTTTCATATTTCACTTCAGTTATTCCAGTATTTTTCTGTCAATCGTTTTCAAGACGTATGTTTCTTACATTTTGTTATTTGTTCTTCTTATTATGAAAATGATATAATTTGTGTATTTTTATTATTTTGCTAAAAGTATTGTTACAATTATGTTTTATTTATTGTTATTTTATCTTAACATCTTAAATACTATTTTTACATATCTTAAATATTCCAATTAATTAAAAACAGCTTAAAAAGTTAAAAATGGCATTTGAATGCTTCGAAAACATTTTATTTCTTAATTTTATTACATTATTTATCTATATGTAAATGTTCAAAACAAAAAAAATATTTGACATTTTATAAATATTATCAACATTTTTTTTTATTATTATTATTATCAACTGACTGTTAATATTATTATTATTTGTTATATATTATTTTATACCTTTATGGTTTATGAACATTTTAGTTTTAAGATAAAATAAACTCAAATCAATGTTTTATAATTATAATAATTAATTTTTTGTCATGTTTATATGTTGTGATTGTTTTGTGCATTAAATAGAGAAAATTATATTATTATTTTAAAAAAATATTTTGGTGTTTCGAATTTTTTTATGTTATGTATTAATTATTTTTAATAACGAAATTACTATTATTTAAGATAATTCCTAAATAAATCTTAACTCACTACTTTTTTATGTAAGTATGTATTATGTAATTTTTGAAAATACTTTGAATCTTTTTTTTAAATTGAAGTAAAAGACTCAAGTAGGTTTTGTGTTTTCTATTTGTTTTTATTTTATTTTTTCGAACCTTACCTATTTATACCTAATTATAAATATATCTTAAAATATACTACATGAAAGCAATAATTTGCAGTAACCAACACCCATCTTAATATTGCACAAAAGAAATACATTAATCTGAATTATAAATGTATCGTAAAATTACACATTCAAAACCATGCCACTTCAATGTGTTGCATAATTTGGTTGTGTCTTAAAAAATACAAAAGTTTTCTTTTATTATAGTAATTTTAAGATAAAAAAAATAATAATAAATTTTTAAAAAATATTTATAGTCAAAATTGACATAGCTTACCCAATTCACCTATACGTAAATATATGTCAGGGTAGATATAATTTAGGTTACAAGTGACATAAAATAAAATATAATCTTCATACATGTACCTTAATAAAAAAAAAACAAATCTTCGAAATCCAAACACATATTTTCATACATTTTTCATCTGAACTTCGCCCCCCTTTTAATAATATTAATTAAAATCATCCCCCAAAATAAAACATATTCATATTATATTTTTTGTTTGTGTATGCTTCTTGCTTTGCGCAGTGTTTGATATTTTCATTTTAAAAATGTTTGTAGTGAATTCATGTTTCCAATTTTGTATAAATTTTTAATAACAATATAAAATCAAAAGCATTAAAAATAATATATGTACCCATTCAAATTCTTACGTTGATTCAATTACATATATCAAAATATTAACGGTTTATAAAAAATAATATTCCAAGTTACAGAAAGGAAAAAAAAGGTTGAAGACCTCTGCATTATAAACCTAAATAATAAGAATGTGTTGTTTTGTCCTTAATTTAGCATGAAATTATTGATGGTATACGGTATTGTTTAAAAAAAAATGGCGCTATTGTATGCATGTTATAACATTTGTTTTTAAAATACTCAATAGAACCTAAAATATAAAAAAAAGAAAACATTTTTCATTTGCTGTTTTGTTTTTATATATTTGTCTTTTGTTTTGTTCTACAATTTTCATTATTAACCCTTTGTGTTCGCGTGTTTTTAACATTTTGTGTTTATGAGTAAATTTTTATGGTTAGAAATTAAGCATCTTTTCGCCTGTGATAGTTTTTTTCATTTATTATTGTTTAATATAGAAGTTCGCAACCGTTGCAAATATTTTAAAAAGCATGGCAAACGCAATGCTTTTTAAAATAGTGATTTTTCCAAAATAAATAATTATTACACTGTTCATTTATACATAAATGTTTGAGTGAGAATTTCTTCGTAAATCACATTTCTCTAAAATTATCCACCCGAGTTACTAAGTATTTTCACCTTTTTAAACGGTACTTCATTGACATCAAGGCAAACAAAAATCATTAATAAATTACAATATTTAGGATTTTTAATTGTAAGATTTATTATTGTATTATTATTAATGGAAAATGTAAAAATTAACTTAAATAAAAAAAAACTTCTCTAAACCGAATTAAGCACATTTAGAATTTATTACATTTATTAATATACATTTAAATAATGTATTGTTATAATTAATATATTGGTCAAATCAACCAATATTTTTTGTATCAAATTAAGTCTTTATATATATTTTTTATTTTAATTTTGGCTGGCAAATTTAAGTGTAGGTATTTAGGTGTCCGTATTTATATGATTTTTTTGCTCAATTTTTTTTTTTTTTTTTTTTTTATAATTACTATTTATTACTAATAACAATATTTTCAAAATATTTGCTGTCCCTTGTAATGATGTTCTTCAATTTATATCATTTTTATTTATTTTATTATTATTATTATCATTTATTGTATAAAAAATATTTTACTACTGATCTGTACTGTTCTACTACTACTTCTAATAAAACATACAATAAATTCTAATATTATAAATAAATAAATAAATAAACATTTACGTAAACTCCCTAGAAATTAATGATAATAATGATATGAATATACACAAAAATATGTAGAAATTAGTTCATATTAAAAAATAAATAAAATAGAAATAGTAAAAGTCACTTACTGATAAAATAATATACGTAATAAACAAAAAAAATAGTAAACATAAGTAATAATAATAATAATATTTACATAGTGACTTTCAGACGACACATTGTTTTTTCAAAAGTTTTAAAAATAGAATAATAATAATAAAAAAGTAATAAAAAAATATAACACCGATGTATTTTTTATGTATCTAGTAGTTTCATATATTTTTCGACTTAAAAATGTTATTTAACAAAAAAATAATAAATATTAAAAAATAATCATGTGCTTTGAATATTAAATAACAAAAATAATAAATAAAAATATTCCGTCTCACCTTTGACATTAGAACTTAACCCTTTCCGATTTTTAATTATTATTATTATTACTCAGTAGTATTTATCACATCATTTTGTTATTATTTTTTATGATTTATTATTATAGTTTTTATTTTAATGTAACTATTTAGTTTTTGATTTTGGAACTCGGAATATTGTAATTTTTATTATTATTATTATTGCGTAATTACTGTATTATTATTATTATTGTAACACCTAATGAATTGTATGAAATAATAATAACTTTGAATTGTAACATGTACAGTATGTCTAAATATATAAATATAGAAAAATACATGTCTTTTAATTGTAGGTATATTAATACCCTATAAAAAAAATTAGAAATAAATATTAATAGGAATTTGGTCACACTGATTCATTACCCCGCTGGCAATGTGATAAGAATTCAAAAAATATACCCATAGATACCACAATATGGATCATGAAATGCCAACAATGTATCAAGCCGAAAAAATAATAAATATTAAATAATATTCTTCTGTAGGTAATAGGTATCTACATGCGTGAACTAAAACATAAACCACACAACAGTTAGGTGAATAGAAAATATTGATTATTTCAGTTTGATTGTACTTGAAATGTTGATGTACTACGCTATTCATTATATGGGAGCATGCTTGTTGGTAGTGCAGTGGTGAGCACTTCATATGGACCTACAGTGGAACCTCTCATAACGAGTTTAATTCGTTCCAGACTCTTACTCGTTATGCGAAACATTTTTTTCTATAGAAATCAATGTAAAATACATTAATGCGTTCCATGCCGAAAGAATAAGTATTCTTGGAGTACTTAATGATTTTTTTTTTATTAACGTTTATTCAAATAAAATTACTTATAAAAGAGTGTAACAACTTGTCATACAATTTAGATTAGGAAAAAAACCTTCCTAAATAAAAATATGAATTTATGACAAATAATTAACCATCTTTATTTAGAAAACTAACCGTAAACGTAACCGTTTCGTAGACATTCTTGACACTCCCTTTGAGGGCTTTAGCACACCTCCGCCGCGAAATAGCGAAAGCGAAACCGCTGAGCGGAGTCGTAGTAGCGAAACCGCTTTTAGCTAGTAAATTTGCGCGGAACGCGAACAGCGAAATCGTGATACCGAATAAACACTATTACGTACGCAGTAGTGTGAAATTAGTGGAACTAAATTGCATATTCCAAAGTAATTGTCCGATATTGGCCGAATAATAAATATTGAACTATAATCTATCTATACCAGCACGGCTTTCCCACAAGTTTATTACATGCAGTTGGTCTACTGACTATCCCACTTTATCTATCTATACCATCACGGCTTTCCCACAAGTTAATTACAAACAGTTGGTCTGTTGACTACCCCACTATCTATCTATACCATCACGACATCTCCCACAAGCATATTACATGCAGTTGGTCAACTGACTATCCCACTTTATCTATCTATACCATCACGGCTTTCCCACAAGTTTATTACATAGTCACCAACTTCATGTAATAAACTTGTGGGAAAGCCGTGATGGTATAGATATATAAAGTGGGATAGTCAGTAGACCAACTGCATGTAATAAACTTGTGGGAAAGCCGTGATGGTATAGATAGATAAAGTGGTATAGTCAGTTGACCAACTGCATTTAATATACTTGTGGGAGATGTCGTGATGGTATAGATAGATAGTGGGGTAGTCAGTAGACCAACTGTAATAAACTTGTGGGAAAGCCGTGATGGTATAGATAGATAAAGTGGGATAGTCAGTAGACCAACTGCATGTAATAAACTTGTGGGAAAGCCGTGATGGTATAGATAGATAAAGTGGGATAGTCAGTAGACCAACTGCATGTAATAAACTTGTGGGAAAGCCGTGATGGTATAGATAGATAAAGTGGGATAGTCAGTTGACCAACTGCATGTAATATGCTTGTGGGAGATGTCGTGATGGTATAGATAGATAGTGGGGTAGTCAGTAGACCAACTATAATAAACTTGTGGGAAAGCCGTGATGGTATAGATATATAAAGTGGGATAGTCAGTAGACCAACTGCATGTAATAAACTTGTGGGAAAGCCGTTATGGTATAGATAGATAGTGGGGTAGTCAGTAGACCAACTGTAATAAACTTGTGGGAAAGCTGTGATGGTATAGATAGATTAAGTGGGATAGTCAGTAGACCAACTGCATGTAATAAACTTGTGAGAGATGCCGTGATGGTATAGATAGTGTAGTAATCAGTAGAATAACGGCATGTGGATATTGGCACGGAGAGGACGACTATTATGTTTATTAGTGACTGCCCCATATGTGGGAAATTTCATGATGATATAGATAGAGAGAATCTTACTTCACTTAACCGCAGACCCACGCTATTTCGACGTTTGGTCATGGTTTCGCTCCAAAAATCTGTCGAATTGTACAAATACAAAAGCGGCACAAAAGCGAAACATCAGAGACTGCGAAAAAACAGGCGGAGATGTGAATGCTTATTTCGTAATCTATGGCGAAACGGTGCTAGAAAGAGATAGATGTATAGAAAACAGTATGTATTTGAGCATGCCATCTCGCTCTTGCGTACGACGCACACGAACTGACAGATTTAAGCGGCGCCGCTTTCTCAATTTCGCCGCGGAGGTGTGCTAACGGCATGAAGCATACATCTTCTTAATTTTATCTTTGTTCTTGAGAATAGTGCAGATTTTTGATGTTGACCGATAGTATGTGCGCGCTAGATATGCCACGCTCACACCTTGTTCTCACTTTTCAATGATTTTACGTTTCATTTCAACAATTATTTTTATTCTCTTCTGACAATACTGAAAGGATTATAATACTTTGCACATAAAAAAAAATACTAATAATATCAATACAAATTTTGGAAGAATGGGTGATCACATGCGAAACCGGAGCGAGTGCTAAACACAAACTGATGTACTGGCGCGGAAGTCCCGGCTCACAAGGTCACAAGTGAATGTCGTGAAAAAGGGACTTACCTACCCTTTCTATGTTACTCGTTATGCGAAATATCGCTCGTTATGAGAGCAACTTTTTCACATTTTTTTTGCTCGTTATGCGAATTACTCGTTATGAGAGGTTCCACTGTATAGGGATAAATACTCAAAGAAATTTATTTCTACTTACTCAATATTCTTTATTTCCAATACCCCAACAGTCTTTGCAGTCACTCTTAATCTCCAAAACAATGGATCTTCATGCTTTACTATTGCATTCAGTGGATGACCAGCCGTCTTTAGCATTAAGCTCTTCCATTGATTTCTATGTCAGAAAAAATCACAAATTAGTTTGAATTTTTTACAGTCACATAATTTATCTTCTATAAGTAACATGTTTTGGATAGTTGGTAATTGAGTAAAGGTGAGTAGGTTTTTACCTTACGCAATTTTTTATATACCTAGTAGGTATTCAATGAATCCCAAGTTAAAGTGAATATGGGTAGTCAGTAGTCAATCGAACCATTCTAACTTTTGCTGGAACATCGACTTCATCCTGAAATGAATCACAGAAAAAAAATATTAAATTTAAATACTTGAATTTTTCCTTTTCGAAACTTTGTGAAAACATGCATTTTTAATATACCTACTTACATATCCATAGGTACCTAAAATGGTGCGTAAACGGAAATGATTGTGCTACGAAAACATTCGACGTCTTCATTTTTGAGATAAGAAAGGTAGGTATCTTATCTAATTCTGAATGTTTTAATTACTGTGCCACGGAGAGGATTACCTTCATATTCATCACATGTAGTTATTTTACTGGCTTCTTCATTGGGAGAAGTATCGCAGTGGAATCAATGACCTATAAATTGGATTTTCAAAAAAAAAAAATTGGTAATGTGACCAATCAAATTTTGCAACCAATATAATTTTATATAATTTAGTTTTAAACGAGAACTTGAAGGACATTCATTATAAAGGTATGATTTATCATATATAAACGGTGCCATATACTTCAGCATTATAAAAAAGAGACCATTATATGTAGTTCTTATTATTATTATTATTCTCTTTAAAGCTACTTTGCACATCATTACAGCTTTTAGCCAATGCGATGTGCAAAAGGATACTATAGTTACACAATATTTACAATATTCAAAAACAACAAAACATAAAGCAAATAAAATACATACATATATACATACATACACATACACACATACATACATACATACATACACACATACACACACATACACATACATACATACATACACACACATGCATACACATCAAAAATCAAATAACAATCACACAAAAGATCACCATAGAATGTTCGTTGACTCAATGAAGGCAACAAATTCCCTGTAAGATACGTAAAACATGTCACAGTTTTGAGCCAACAAATTAAAAAAGACCATTGCCTTGTTGGTCGGAGAATTCATCGCCAAATTTGTTCTTCCATGGGTAGGATAGAACAACAAATGCCCCCGCGATCTACTGTAGGAGTGCGGTACATAAAATGACAACTCTGTCAATACCATCGGATTATGAATTATTCCATTCAGTAATTTAAAGTAATGTTTCAATAGGAAAAAATTTCTTCTCCTCTCAAGTGTATCATAACCCAAACATCCAGCGACAAACAATGAAGGATACAGAAATGGGTAATATCCATACGTTCGACAATACAAATGTCTTAGAAATTTCTTTTGAACCTTTTCAAGCATTAAAGTATATCTGCTTTCATTCGGATCCCACACAACTGAGTTTGACTCGAGAATACTCCTGACCATGGAATCGTACAACGTTCGTAAAGTTGATTCATTTTTAAAGTACTTTGAATTCCGCAACACAAATCCTAAAGTTCTAAATGCCTTCTCAGTAATATTGTTAACATGTACAGAAAAATTTAAATCTGTAGTATATGTTACCCCAAGGTCTTTTGTCTCCTGTATTCTGAGTAGTATATTATCAGCCATATGATAATCAAACATAACTTTGTTATGATTTCTCGTGTAGGACATTGCATTGCATTTTTTAATACTAAAACCTAGTTTATTTGTATTTGACCACTGCATTATCGAATCAACATCCTTCTGCAGCAAATGTGCATCCTCAACATCAGCAACGCATCTGAATACTTTTAGGTCATCGGCAAACATTAAATATTTAGAATGATTAACATACTGGCCAATGTCATTTATAAAAAGTGTAAACAACAGTGGTCCCAGATTTGACCCCTGAGGTACACCAGAGTTCGCAAAATATTCTGGAGACCTACTTTTATTATAGGATACAAATTGTTTGCGACTTCGAAAATAAGACGCAAACCACTTCAACAATCCATTTGAAAAACCAAATGTGCCCAATTTCATCAACAGTACATCGTGATCCACTCTGTCAAAGGCCTTTTCGAAATCCGTGTTCTGTAATGGGGTGAAACAGAATTAATTTTGTACCAAGACATTTGTACTGCGTTACCAGTCTAATAAGTTGAATGGAAAAGGCTTTTCAAAAAGGGCATAAATCATATTATTATCATTAGGTTCTAAAGAAAATACCTACACCATTTATCTACTCTAATATTTATATACATTATAAATAATATTAGGTATGTATATCTTATATGTATATAGAGAAAAAATAGTACCTACGTAGTATATTGTCAGGGGTCCCATGAAATACTCACGTCGGCATTTCCAAAATGCTAAATTATTGCCCTCCTAAGTGCCATATCTCCCATATTACAACAACCTGCTATTTTCTAATTCTCCTCATACTACCACACTGCCATACTACTAGCAACGACATCAATATATAGACTTGAAATTGAATTGAAGAGAATAAATTTCTACTGAGAGTTATTGACAACATTAAAGTCTGCAAAATCTCATATTATGTTTTCTGCGAGGAATTGAATACGAAATCCTACAACTCATATTACTGAAAAAGGTTGATGATGACTTTGTCCTGGCAAAAAGCAAGCCTCATAGCTATCCGAAGACTCGACTGGACTGAGGCGTGTAAAAGAACTCTTCCGACTAACGCACGATAGGAGGGCCCTTGCAGAAGTGATCGCCAGTGTTGGGGAAGCGCGATAATGCAAAAGGAGAATAAAAAGAATCTGGAACGCAAAAATGTTTCGGACCATTTGGTCCAGTTCGATTTCATCTCAATCAGTCTTAAACAAATGTTCATCTCACTCATTCATAAATAGTATTTTACTATTTTTACCGAATATATCCATAGTTGGTATATGGTAATCTTAATAAAATGGTAAGTTAGACAATCTTAAAGTAGAGATGACGAAAATGAAACTAAGCGCGCTAGGAATCTCTGAAATGAGATGGCCTAACCCGGGAGATATGTGGACAGGTAATTTTCGTCTTATCCATAGCGGTAGTATAGAGGGTAAACCGGGGCAGGGAGGGGTAGGAATAATGTTATGTAAAGACTTGGGTAGGAGAGTAAAGGGATACGTACACTATGGAGGTAGGATTATTTTAGTCAAGCTAGATACCAAACCCGTAGACACAATTTTGATCCAAGTCTACATGCCAACATCTAGCCATAGCGACCAAGAAATTGAAATTTTATACGAAAACATCCAAAAATTGCTAGATGACACAAAAGCTGAGGAAAATGTTATTGTAATGGGAGACTGGAACGCAGTAGTAGGGGAAGAAAGGGAGGGATCAGTCGTAGGAGCATATGGGTTGGGCACTAGAAATGATAGAGGTAGCCGTCTCATTGAATTCTGCGCCAAAAATAAAATGTTTATAGCCAACACGTGGTTTCAACACCACTATAGACACCGCTATACATGGAAATCTCCCGGAGACAGATTTCGATCACAGATTGATTACATTCTTACACGTCAAAGATACAGGAATCAAATTAAAGATTGCAGGAGCTTTGCAGGTCCGGACATTGATAGTGATCATAATATGGTTGTGGCGGTAACCATACTGAAATTCAAAAGGCTCGAGAAGAGAACCACAAAAAGATGGGACCTAAAACAGCTAAAAATAAAAGAAGTTAAAGAGAAATACGACGAAAAAACTAAGATATGCGATTTTGAGAGTAATGAAAATATAGATAAAGTATGGGGTAAAATTAAAGAGAAAATAACCGCAGCGGCAGATGAGGTATTAGAGAAAAAAAAGCCGCAAGCTAGGAAAGAATGGATCACGGACGATATTTTAGAAATGATTGAAAAAAGAAGGAACTTAAAGAACTCTAAAACAGAAGAAGGGAAAAAGGAATATAAAGCCCTTAGAAATAAAATTAACAGAGAATCCAAGCTGAGAATGGAATGTTATTTGCAAGAAAAATGCAAAAATATTAACAGGAATATAAAACAAAGGAAATTTGAAACCGCATACTCTGAAGTAAAGAATTTCTTCAATGACAAAACACAACCACGATGTGCTATACAAGATAAAAACGGCAAACTGCTGTTTGAGGATGAATCGATCGTAAAAAGATGGAAAGAATACCTAGAGCAATTATACAAAGGAAAGAACATAGTCAAGGAAAGCAAAGCACTAGAAGCAGAATATGACGTAGAAAATAATGGAGATGACATCTTAAGAAGTGAATTTGATATTGCATTACCAAAGTTGAAAGACGGCAAAGCACCAGGTATTGACCTGATTCCATCAGAGCTGCTTAAATGCGCAGGAAAAGGCATGCTTGATACATTGTATAAGCTTGTCTGCAAAATATACAACACAGGAGAGATACCTGAGGACTTTGCCAAATGTCTGATACGAGCGCTTCCTAAGAAAGCAGGCACGACAAAGTGTGAACAACACAGAACCTTAAGCATGATATCACACGCTTCTAAGATACTCACCAACATTATAATGAAAAGGGCGGAAAATAAAATCAACGAAACACTTTCAGAAGATCAATTTGGATTCCGCAAAGAGACAGGTACAAGAGATGCAATCCTGAGTCTCAGACTTACTCTAGAAAAGAGAATAACAATTAATAAAAACACATATATAGCATTCATCGACCTTGAAAAAGCATTCGATAAAGTAGAATGGGAACAACTCTTTAACACCCTCAACCAGATAGGAATGAGTTATAAGGATAGAAGAGCAATCTGGAGCTTATACAAGAACGAAATGGCTGTGATTAAAAGCGGAGAGAGCTGTGCAGAAGCAAGGGTCGAACAAGGCGTAAGACAAGGATGCTCAATGTCGCCAGCTCTCTTTAACTGCTATATACAGCGAGCCATTGATGAACTGAGAGAAGAAATGAAGAACTGGACAGGAGTAAAAATAAATGGGAAAAAGGTCGACATGATAAGATATGCTGACGACATAGCACTGCTCGCAGACTCCGAGATGGAGCTGAACGAAGCTTTAGGAAAAATGGAAAGTATACTGTTGTCAAAGTACAACATGAAAATAAATAAAGAAAAAACAAAATGTATGGTAGTTGGAAGAGAGGAAGCGACTGCGAACATTGCATTAAATGGAGTGAGCATCAAACAAGTAAGTGAATTCGTGTACCTGGGCAGCAGAATAAACCAGGATGGACGCTCCAAAGCAGAAATTGTAAGCAGAATAAACCAGGCAAGGATTGCCTTCAACAAAAAATCGAAGATATTGGAATCCCCAAATATCGACTTAAGCGTAAGGAAGAACCTTACTAAAGCCTTTGTATGGAGCATTCTGCTTTATGGTTGTGAGACATGGACCATCAGCAAGAGTGAAAGCGGACGGTTGGCGGCCTTTGAAATGTGGTGCTACAGACGCATGCTTATGATCCATTGGTCAGAGCACGTCGAAAACGAAGAAGTATTAACCAGGGTAGGCGAAAAAAGGCAACTCCTTAAGAGAATCAGCCAACAACGAGCTAACTGGATTGGCCACAACATCAGGCACCCAGGACTACTCATCGCCATCGCGGAGGGTAAGACCGAGGGAACAAATGGCAGAGGCCGACCAAGAGACGCATATATGGACCAACTGAAGAGGGACATGAACTGTGGCTCATACGTAGAGCTTAAAAGACTGGCTGAGAATAGGGAGGAATGGAGAAGAAAAACCAAACTCGTTGCAGACCAATCCAATGGATTGTAACTAAATATATATATATATCCATAGTTGATACAATAAAATTGCACAATTTTTCAACAATAGTATGCAGACCGAGTACTAGATAATATAGGACTGTCATTGATTCCTTTTACTGTTTCACTAATTATTAATAGTGATGCTTTCATAGGTGTGACTGAAAACTCGTATGTGTGACAGAAAAAATACGCATTTAATTTATTGGAAGCAATATTTATTGTTTTCGGAACCTTAATTTGGAGAACATTAGTAGGTATGTACTAGATTTCTGGTCTATATATTAATGTCGTTGACTACTACACTACTAACATAGTAAGTAGATACTACGAAATGTCCAATAAATTTCAGTTTGCCCCTAAATAACCCATTCTCCCCTCAGATCTCTGATGCGAACCAACCAGCACCTCTTTCCACTGCTTTCTCACCACCCTCTACAACTTCTCATTCCCTTGTATTCCTTATTTTTCCACCCTTCTTTTAATCATTCCTTCTCTACCTACCATTAGATCGGCTCCTGTTGGAGTAGCTGATAATATTTTATCTTCTTATCTTTGTACTTAGTTACTTTTCTCATTTTTCAAAGATTAGTGTTTTTGGCACATCCAAGTTTATACCTATTATAATATGACGAAGCTTAGGAATTCTAGTATTTCCAATATCGGGGACTTATCGCTTTAATTGATTGCCCGATAGTAGAGCACAAGACATTATGGTTTCGCGAAAATCTATACAAGTCCTTTTCATATTAATTTCCCAACCCCATGACAATATCAAAGCTTTATTTAAATGTCCCGGCCAGGGCAAAATGAAGAATGACCTTTTTCAAATAATTTGAATTATTGTCCTGGGTCTGGGTGTTACATGCGTAGGTATATGTGTTTAGTGCATTGTACCTACATGTGTGTCGTCGCGTTAGTACCTACCCATAATAATAATAATCGGACTATTTATATGTGGCGCCGTTTAATGATCCGTGACCATCTCAAGGGCGCCGTGACTTCTCCCGAACAGTAGTGTTTTCAACTTGGTTCTAAACGTGGTTGTGGACTGATTCACCCTCAGATCTGTGGGCAGTCTGTTCCAGACGGATGGCGCGGCGGCTCTGAAGCTCCTTTCTGCAAATTTGGAGGTGTTCGCCATATTGGGTTTCACGAGTTTGTTGACAGCAGAAGAGGCCGAGCGCAGCGGTCGTCTCGGAGTTTCGTCGACGGAACAGAGTTCGGTTAGACATGTGGGTGCCGTGCCGCATAAGGCCTTGTGGGCAGTGAGACACAATTTAAACTCCACTCTCTCTGGGACCCTCAGCCAATGTAGATCTTTACAATAATACAAGATTCATAGGTATCTTAGTTTGGGACTTGCTCGATCTGTGTGAATTGTCTATGAATATTGTTATATTATGTTAAGTCATTTGGTTGTAGGTACCTAGCTGTTATAAATTTGTTATGAAGGAATCTTACTTCTCCCTGTTTTCACAAGCGGAACGTAAAGGTTTAAATAAATAGACACCTAAAAGGTTGGATTAAACTTGTCAGCTATATATTGTACTCAATTAACACAAAATCGTGGTTAGATGGAAGAAATAATTTCAAAACGATAAATAATAATAATAATAAGAACACTTTATTGATCAGAAAAGAAAAATCATGAGCAATTGGCGAGCTTATTGCCTGGAGGCAATATCTTCCAGCTAACCAGCTAAATAATATGTAGGTAATCTCACCACTGCATATTACTTCTACTACCATTCCATCACGGCAAATCCAACAGCAGTAGTAAAGTAGCCAACGGGCTGACTGGAAGTAATAAACATTCAAACCATCCTCTCCGTGCCAATAAAATAATAAGACATTCAAGATGGATGACATACCTCATGGCCGAATTACTACTACTACTATCCATCACGGCATATCCCACAAGTGGGGTAGCCAGCAAATCAATCTGCATATAATAAACATTCAAGCTGTCCTCTCCGTGCCAATATATAATCCAGACATTCAGGATGTGTGGCAAACCTCATCGCTGAATTTAAAGTAAAATGTCTTAATTTTTCGAACACTTGCATTTTACACGACACTATGAATTGTTCTAAGTAGGTATGTAAATTGTTATTAAATTGCTACGAATGGAAGATACGTCTTGTTTGCTACCGAACGTTTCCAAAAAGAACGTTTAGTGCAAAAAAGGAAGGATATCCTAAAGTTAGGTACGGTAATTTTTTCATTCCAACTGGAATCTGGAATTTAGACAGTAGCCACTAGTCGTCTCCTTCACATTCCTCTTTACTCCATCCCAAATATCATTCCACTCCATGTATCTTTGTGCAAACGATACTTTGAATTACTTTCAAGCGTTCTTCAGACCGTCATACATTACTCTGGTCAGTGGCGGAACCAATTATGTAAAAAGAAAAAAACACATTTTTTATTATCTATATTCTTCTCATCAATAAAATTGCTCCTATCGTTTCTACGATGAAAATCATCACCTTACAAATAATTTATAATAAAGGCTAATTTTTTGTAAACCAGTTTTTTTGCATTTATGGGAATATTGGCTACAATTTTAAATCTCCAAATGATATATAAAACATTAATTTCTATTTAAAGAACACATTCTCAATCTTTTATAAAAATTATTGTAAGATCTCACTTCTTTTCCATAGACTAATCATTATGTAGGTATGTGTGTATGTCAGATGATTTATTCGGCGCCGTTTAATGGAGCTTCCATCTCAAAGGCGCGGGAAACTATGTCGAAAGAGTGATTCACTGTGTCAGTCTTTAGGCAGTAGAATTTTATAATGAAAACGGCACAAGCTTTTAGCTTAGTGTGAAAGGTGTATAATGTTGTATTTGGGTTTATAGCAAAACCTAGATAATTATATCTTTTTAAAAAAAAAAAAAAAATGTTTTCTACCATATTGTTTATTATTTAGAGTGAAAATGATTGGTAATGTCCTTGTAAAACTAAAAACGTCTCTTTAAATAATACATAGAAAAAACATTTGTTTTTTTTTAATACTTCATGAGAGAGTGATATCTTCAATTTGCTGCTGAACGTTGTTATTGATACGTTTTTACAAAGGTCTTCGAGGAGTCGATTCCAGATGACGGATCCTGTAACACCAAAAGCCCTGTCGTGGAATCATGACTTTTTGGCTCTATTGGTCTCATCCAGCATATTGGTAGATGTCTTTGCTGAGCATAGGATAATAATTATTATTAAGTCTATGTTTATCTCTAAAGTCTCAATAAAGTAAGTACCTTCATGTGAAAATAAATGTACAATAAACCAGGTAACTTTCCACGTACAAAATGTGTAATTTCCATCACACGTGTTAAATTTAGCAATTTAAAAAAATTGTACTAGGTACCTATTTTGGTAGTACAGTAGTAAATATATTGATCTGCCTACATGTGCATGTGCGTTTCATTTTCATTTATTTATCTATTTTAAGCACGTCTATCTTATAAAATTTATTACAGGTACAACATAACATTAAATTAAATACGTGGTGTCTTAGAAAACCGCATTGTAATTAATTTTATTGTATATATTTATATATGCAGGTCTTTGAGTTTCTATTACACCTACATTTAATAACATTCCATCATGTTTCTTTTCTAGTATGATGCGTATAAAAAATCAGTATGATACTATAGTAGGTACAACGTAAAATGAAAATTTAAATAAAAAGATATATTAAAAATCTTTGCATAGATACCTACTTTTCTTTTAGGCATTTCACTCAATGTTAAGTGATTTTGTCGTAATTAGATAACAAAATTTTCTGCAAAATATTATAAGGTTAGATGGTTAGATGGAAGAAATCGGTGATAATCTCGCCACTGCACATCATCACATCTTTTTTATGTAAACTGCTCTGTTGATTTTGTTATAATTATGAATGATGATGTGCGGGAAGAATAAAATAAATAAATAAATTAATAAGTATTATTGATAGGTTTGGATAAATACTACAATACCGCAACTCTGTATCGAAACAAATAAAAATTATAATCCGTTACAACACAACGAATGTACCTATGTACCGTGAACCTACACGTGCAATGCAAGTCAAGGTTGTGTACATTTATATAAAATCGAGCTGTGTATGATCTGAAATAGTATGTACCTACCTTCATTATAGTAAGCGTGCAGCACAATGAAAGCTGTTTCATTCGTTATTGCACTGTTCATCATACATTAGAGGAAGATAGACTAATTAATAAATAATTACTACTTAATTGGAAATCTAAAAAAAATCTTTGTTTCAAATTTTATGAGTGAAGTTCCATCTGTACCATCGCGACATTTTCCTTATAAGAATGCCAATGGCTAAACTGCATGCAATTATCATTCAAGTTGTAATTGCATGAAGAATATAATATTCAGAATGGTCAGCGTACCTCGTTACTGAATAGAATATACGAGGTGTTTTGCGAATGCGTGCATTTTAAAGGACACTTGAAAACTTTCAGCATAATGGGATATCAATTATTTTCCGAATACGGGGTGAATAAATTTTGAATAATATACTTTTTTTCATCTGCGAGAGGGCCGCCTCTGCTAAAACCTCACAACTATTCCTGGTTTTCTTGCTAATGGTACAACTTTCCCCTTCAAAGGAACACAGAGTAACTTATGATAATTTTAAGCAGGAAAACTCGTATGTTACTAATTGAACGTCTCTCCCCTTTATAGGTACCTATGTATGTACTACATACAAACATATATCTACAAACAACCAAAGTATTTATAGGTTTAGAAATACATACGTACCAACGTCGGTTCCTCCTTTCGTGCGTTGATGCAACGTATTCCCTCTTATAAATTCAATAAGTACCTACGTTTACTTATAATTGTTATCTTATTCTAATAAACATTTCTTTCTAAATAGTAGGTAAGTATTAATCTTTAATATAAATATACAATTAATTTGATTTTCTCTCCCTTAAAAAGATATTTAAACCATTTAAAGTGTAAAGTTGCTTAAAAGATTCCCACGTGGATAATTTAGGAGGCCAATTTTTTCTATGCAGGTAAATTGCGGCTAAATAGGAGTCATCCAGTCTTGAGACATCCAGGTGTGTGGAAGATTATTTAAAATAGGTTTTTTTTATAATGCAGTGTATGTTTACACGTTACCATGGATGAAGATCAAGAAACTGATGTTTTGCATATAAAGTTTTTTTTTTATAATTAGTCCGCACCCCTTTGATCCAACCCATCAGCCGCCTCTGATATATACGCCCATACCTACACAGTAACCAAACCCGCAAAATATTTTATCTAATACATATTACTATGTATTATTATGTACAGTGTTAGGTATAAGAACATTTTTGTTGTATGAAAATTAAGAAAATGCTTTGTAGTTGTACCCAACCTTCCCTTTTGTCTAACATATAGGTGTACTTAGATTGGTAACATTTCCATTATGTCAAAGTCCGAAAGGACAATATTTGACCGATTTTAAAACTTAATAAAATTTGAAGTTTTAGATGTCTTATCTTTCATGTTATCCCACTTGAATTATTCTATTATATCAGTAAAATTTAGAAAATATAATACTGTTGGGTGTAAGTGTTTTCTTACAACATGATTTGATAAGAGTGTTTATGTTTGGAGTCGTGTCCGAAAAAGCGAGAGATTTATTTGCAAAATTAATGTCAAAAAAATTTAAATTTTGTGGAGACTGAAAACGTGATTGGTAGGTATGTATATGTGATATTTGAAAATGTTCTGAGTTTATATCCCGTTTCGGTCTTTATACGGAAAATTTCAAAGTGACAAGTATTGTGAAATTTGCGATTGTTTATCAAAGTTTGTATTTTTATGATAGGATAAAATAGATATACTCTTGTTATTTAGATCTGCAAAATAATTGTTGGAAATTTATAAAAAAAATATAATTTCGTGCTTCGGCTAGAAGTTCGGTTAATAATAATTTCGGTGTTTGATCTTAAATTGCTTCCAACGCATATAACAGTTACTTTCTGAACTGAATAAACCGCGATAAACTACTTGCGGTTAAAAAAGTTAAATTTAAAATGTATCCAATTTAAGTTTTCTCATTATAGCGTTAAGTTTATAATGACAAAAGTGTGTTTTGCCCTATACGAGTGCATCTAGCTTACTAGTACTGCATCAAAATACAAACAATTTTCAAGTGTGCATTTTGCACCCTTCTTGTATAGGGCTTTGGGTTTTGCAATATTTAAAATTGGGTTAGTTGGAAGAAATTCCACCTCTACGATAAACTCGCCTCTGTAGGTATATTGATTTTATTATAGTATTTGATTTGTATGTATTTTGTGTAAATTTGCTTTTAATCGATGTACAGTAAAGAATAAAAAAATAAAAGCATGCAGAAGCGTACCTATCAACCAAAGGCTATAATTAAGTTCACATGCAAAAAAACAAACATTCATTCTTATTTCAAATAAAAACAAATAACGGATAGACCAATTCGGTCTCACTCTCTTATCCTTGCCATTTCGAGCACCTTGTAAAATATCATAAAACACCATGTAGGTATGATGAGCAGAGATTCAACTCACACTTGGCTATCTCAGGAGTCGTTAACGCTTATTTATCCGCACATTCAAACCCAAATCATCCTCACGGACCTGAAGGGCCGGCCGGCCGAAACGCCACCGTGAGAGCATTTTATATTCCTATCACATATTGTGATATTATGTGCTTACATATTAATTATCTTCATTCCGTGATGAAGTATGCAACTAGCGTGATGTCCGTTCTGAATATGTTTCTATATCATGTATAATACCATGAGAAGGTGGCTTGATTGCTTCTATACCATCACGGCATATCCCACCAAGTAAAGTGGCCAACAGAATGATGTGTGTCAATTTTCGTAACTATTGTGTATCTTAGCAACGAAATTGACACTTGCTTGCAACTTCGTCTATACTCGAACGTTAACGGAACGAAAACGTAACGTGAAAATGTGTTATTGACTCAGGCCTCAGCTTAATGTAATAAGCATGCCTACAAGCTGGCATTTCCGTATCAAAATAAATTATATATTCAAGATGGGTGACAAAACTCATCGCCAATTTTAATATTTAAAATGTCTTTTTTAACGTCTGACTTTTACAGAACATTCGAAAACTTACGGAAGAGTGAAAGATCAACTCTATGTCGGCTGCTCTACGGAACAAATTTTTCAATACTACACTCTTTATTTTGCTTGTAGAAGAAGCTTTTTAGGTAGGTATACATAGACATTTTCAGAAAAACTGACTGCTTATAAATATTTTTTTCTTTTACTAATCGTTTACCATGTAACATCAAAAGCTTTTTTCATAGTTGAGCTTAGAAAATACTACCTGCGTATCAAAACTTATAAAAAAATATAATTCTTACAAAACATGTCGGCAGAGCTTTCACAAAAAGTCTAGTTGACTATAACAATACAAGCTTATTATTATTATTAGTATCAAAAGTTTTCCCTTAATTTCACGCACTGTGATTTCGACTCTCCATAATATACACTCTTGTATTATAATAGATAGGTATTATTATAAAAATTCCTATGGGATTTTAAATATTTCAACAAAGTTAAATTTATTCCCCATTCCAGTGATATATTGAACCATTAAGGACCATTGAGTCCGCCTACAAATCTATTTATTTTACATGGAATCTTAAACCTCATAGGTAGATAAATGATGACAAGGGCGTATAAGAAATCTATTTTGAGCTCACCAACCATACCTATTAGATATAATGTACTTATAGAAAGATGAACTTCTAAGATTTGGAAAAGGATGGACAGAAATAAAATTGATTTTTCTATGAGAAACCACAACCGCTACGAACGTAATATTGTATTATGTAAAAGTTTATACTTTCCCACAAGTTTACGAGTGTTCTATAATAAGGTGTTCGGGATAAAAACGTATTGAGTAGGTACATCTGAAATTCAGCCAATGAGGTTTACCACCCATTCTGAACGTCAATTTTTTTTGTTAGCACGGAGAGAATGGCTTGCATTTTTATTACATGCATCTGGTTTGCTGGCCTCCCCATTCGTCATATATGAAATTAAATATACATATAAATAAATGTACAAAATAATTTACTTAGAAACTTTTATCAAGTAGATATCAATCGATCCAAGTTCATGAGAAAATGATAGAGCATTATGTATATATTATAGTGTATTATGTAAAATAAAACCTACTCAGATACGCTTTTAGAGTGGAAGAGAGCTTTTTTGTTATTAATATTGAAGGTACAGGGGGTTGTTTTTAAACCCACGCTAGGGGATGTCCACACTAGACATATTTATGAAGATTAATATCGTGTTTTTCTTTATTTTTTACATCATGAGACCGGTCAGAACATAGACAGGGGTTTAAAAAGTTCTAGGCATATTATGAAAGTAACTTGTCTTTCCATAAACAATCTAGGTAAATTGTATTTCATAAACCTATTTATTTTTCTATACAATCAACAAATGATTTAGCTAACGAAATAACTGCAAAAATATACCCGTAGGCTTCTTCTTTTTGCTGCACAAAATGAGAGAATCAACACATAATTATGTCATCGCTATATTGGAAAATTTTGATAAAAGCCCATTTTACAAAAAAAAACTTAGCTGGAATATTATATTAAATGCTTTGTTAGATCCATATTACCTACATAATACACTATTTTTAATATTTTTCCAAAGTAGTCTACCCACCTTGATCCCGTGGAGCACCCGGTAAAGAATTGGTCTCCCACTCTTATCCGTAAGTTTTCGAGTGTCCTGTAAAAGGCAGGTGTTTGAAAAAATAAGACATTTTACATCGTAAATTCAGCGATGAGGCTTGGTACCTATCCTGAATGTCTTGATTTTTATATTGGCGCGGAGAGGACAGCTTGCATGTTTATTATATGCAGCTGGTCTGCTGGCTACCCCACTTGTGGGATATGCCGTGATGGTATAGTAGTAGTAGTCTACCCACCAAAATCAGACAAGAGGCAAAACTATTTGCTATCCTTCGATTTTCAATTTCATGAGAATGATTCTCCGATAAAAATTGTAAGCTAATGCTACTTATAATAGTCGAGTGTCACTTACAACATCAAGCAATGAACAATATTGTGGAGTGTTCTCTGTATGGATTTAAGTTCGGTTGGGGAGACGTAGGTACAAGAGGTGACGACCGATCAGTCGCCTGATTGAGAAAATTACCCTTAAATCTATGTATAGGTTTGCAATGACAAACGCATTTGAAAAAAATGCATCACAGCTTAGAGTTTTCATAAAGAGCCTTAATATGTCATATAGCTTAGAACAAATAGAAATTTGTAGTCGTGTTTTTGGTCTCACCCTCAATTATTTTGGATATTATTGTTGTATCAAAAGATACCGGCCATTTTTCAAATTTACATAAAAAATAAAAGAACATAATTTTATTCTCATGTTAATGTATTATTTTCGTGTTTTTTGGTTATATTTAATGGCATCGTTTCGTCATCTTGTACCTACTTATTTTTTTCTATTATTTTAAATATGTATTTGAAATATTCTATAATGATTGTTATCTCGTAGTTAAATTGTATTTTCAATATGTTTAGGCACACTTATATTCCTAATATTATTACTTTTTATAAATTTAATATCAACATTATTTTCTATTGAATATTGGAAAAGCTTTGTCATTTTGTAACGCCGTATTTGTGATTAAATTCAGTCTGCTCAATCATAATTCACTCGATTGCGGGTGCATTGCCATGAAAAACAGTAGGTATGCTCAAGGTAAAAAGTTATGAAAATATAGAGAGAAGGTCTATGTTCATTAATTAACGCGAAAAATCAGATAGTGAAAAATGATACCTAATACATGCATTAATTTTTTTTTAAATATTTTTTAGTGGTGTAGTTTGTATAAACATAACAATCTATTTATTTATTTATTAACAATTGAGACCAAAGCCTTTAAAATGCTAGAGATTATCATATATAATTATTGAAACTTAACTTTTCAGATAGATAGGAATTTATTTATTACTTTATTACTTACTTACTTACTTCCGATGGCCGAACAGACCTTGCAGAGGCCTGAGTCAATAACACATTTTCACGTTACGTTTTCGTTCCGTTAACGTTCGAGTATAGACGAAGTTGCAATCATGTGTCATTTCGTTGCTAAGATACCTATACAATAGTTACGAAAATTAACACTTTGGCGCAACATCGTCTGCATTTGAACGATAACGGAACGAAAACGTAACGTGAAAATGTGTTATTGACTCAGGCCTCAGGACCTTTGCCTCCGAAACAATAGATCTCCAAGCCTTTCTATCTTGAGCAATGGAATGCCAGTCATCTTTAGCATTGAGCTCCTCTAGCTCTCGGTTAATTATTACTTTATTAATGAAAATTAAATTATTTTAGACACATTAATTAAGTTTATTGGGTTATTAAAATAACAACAAATTTCCACTAAGTTTGATCGATGACTTTACAAAATAGGCCATTTTTATTTAAGATGAATCCGGGGTTAAGATAAACTCAAATACCTGAAACCTTAAACACTCTCGATGCAGCAACGTGTCTTTACTTCACAGTAAATAATATGCTTGTATTGTGAAAGTGGAGAAGGCCGGCATCAGAAAGATATGAACTTGGTATCTCTTGATTGAAAAACCATGATTATCAACAGATTCAACAGACAACCGCCAGACTAGCGATAGTTTCAATATTTAATTTCCGTCATACACGATGTGTTCTCATATTCTACTAAAAATAATAAAATATAAACTCACCTACTATGTAAGTTATAACTACATCACAATGTTACTGCAAGTACCCTGATGTGTATTAGGTACTTTTATTGTTATGGACTTCTATCACTAAGGGACTTACAAGTACTTTTTATATAGTTTATGGTGCATGTTTAAAACTATTTGTAACCTAATAATGATGTTAAAATTGATAGAAATACATTATTTGTACCGTAACCAATGCTATAAATAACACAATACATTTCTTTATTTTAATTTTCTTTATCACATGATGCGTATGCATACATAGTTTGTATAGGTACACCATAGGATTATGTTATAATAATTAGTCTGAGTAAATTTTAAATATGGAATCTCGGGTTCGATGGTGGTAGATACAGTTAGATAGGTTCCTACGAAGAGTATTTATGCACTAATTTCTTAAGTGCAAAATACATACATTTTAAATATGCACCATAAAGAATAATAGGTATATACTGTAGTACAAAACTACCCCGAGATAGATAAATAAACACGGACTACCTAGCTGGATACCTATAGGTATCTATATTATTATCAACCCTCTATGCACCACCTCTAGATGGGGGTAGGTATCTATATATCTACATAGTAGGTAAGTACCTATGCATGTATCCAGCGTTATCTGTTTAATTACACTAAATCAACGCACCCCCTGCCTCAGGGGTGAAGCTGCTGATACTGCTTTGCTAAACTCCCAGTTGTATAGAGGGATGAAGGGATGCTATCCTATATATACCTACTATGTACCTATATACTGTAGAGGGTAGGTATTAAGATTTACTTTCCAACTACGTTTACTTCGATATTGAATTCATATAAAATCGCTGAAATAATGTGATGGTACCTTCCTACACTCAACTTCAGTATATTTACATGCATTATATAGTTATTTTAAATGTTTTTATGTTATTTGTAGGTAATACATTTTTCATACTCTGTAAAGTACCGACATAAAAATAAATAGATCCAGAAAATGACTAGTTTTCAATTTTATTATTTAGATATCAATTTACATCAGTGATTTGTAATAGGAATCCTATAACATATCTCTGATTTACATAGATATTTTTTTTTATTTATTTATTTTCTCGAAGGGAACAAACAGTCAACACAACAAATATTACAAAAATTAATATTAAATGCAATATAGACCACAAGATAAGAGTCCCCCCATATTACCACAGTATAAAAAATTCAAAGCAACTAAAACAAAATCAACAATAGATATACATTTTTTGAGAAATTAGGTTTAAAAAATAATGTGGAGAGTGTGAAAGAAGTGTGTGAGGATTATATTATCGAATAGACGTAGCATCCTATACTTACCTACCCATAAGTAATGATGTGAGAAGAGAAAATTCTCCAAAGAAATTTCTCGAGAACGATGTAAATCGATTAGTATTTTTCTTTTCAAATTTCATTAGTATTTTTCTCAATGGGTTCTCCACGGTTTTATATATTTTATATAAATCCATATTTTGTAACATAATATATTAATTATAATATATTATATTTGTTCCGAGTAGCACCCGACAAAAATTCGTCTCCCAATATTTTCCGTAAGTTTTCGAGTGTCCTGTAAAAGTCAGGTGTTCGAAAAATTAAAATATTTTACGTCTAAATTTTTTTTATAAGTTTGTACATGCAGCTGTTAACTCTAATTTTATTTTCTGTCTGTCAAATTGTTTTTTCTTTGCTATAATATGTTTAACGTGTAATAGGTTCACGCCGTGTAAAGTTGATAAATAAATAAATTAATTAATAATTGAGCGATGTGGTTTGCTATCTATTCTGAAAGTCATGTTTTTTTTATTTATTTCATTGGTAGGTAAGTAGTAGATTTCCATAATTGTATGTGTACAAAATCAGGTTAGTCTGAAATTTATTCCTCATTGCCCATCTCCCAAGGGACGCAGCGAAAAGGGAAAAAACAAAATTTGCAAACACCTAATTTATGGAGGCATTTGAGTACCGTTTCAAATTTTGAGAAAGTACCATCAACCTTGGATTTTTATATATAAAAGGAATATTATAAATCATCCACAACAATAGAAGACACTCATAGATACGCCCTTTATAACAAAAGAATGAGGCATTCTAAATCATAAAAAAATAATAACAATAATCATACTTCTATCTCACTCGGAATTGAATAAGTTGCATAGGGGCAAAAGAAATAGAAACGTGAACAGCTGTTGGTGTCAGTCGCATCCCTACGATGCACTTGCACTCAATTGTTTGCTATGGCAGCCATAACTGCTTTCTCATTGGTCGTAAAATTTGTAATGGCCAATACAATGTTGCCATATATAAAATGAAATTGATAGATAAATTATTACCATTATAATTATATTACCATAATATTCTTGTAAAATGTCTTTGATTATTTAATATTACATACCTACAAATAATATTTTCCAAATAATCTATACTACCATCAAGCCAGCGTTTTACTTATTCTATAGGTATTTTGAAGTTAATTAAAGTGTAGGTGTATTTTTTTTAAATAGCAAAATTAGCATTAGATATTATATGCACAAAAAATTAACATTAATTATTAATTTAGTTCAAAATTGAGTGGAAATCTTACTTCAGATATGCCGCACGACGCACGACCGGTTTCGCGGACTCCGAGCTCTATTTTTTTTTCATCTATTATAACTATACAAAATGTAGTTAAAAAAATAATACATGCATTATTAAACCTAGTAAAGAATTGGTATCCCACTCTTTTACATCAGTTTTCGAGTGTCCTGTAAAAGGCAGGTGTTTGAGTTACCTTCTTATGCCGTCCATTCTGAATATCTTATTTTTTGTTGGCACAGAGAGGACAGCTCGCATATTCATTATACGTGGTTGATCTGCTGGCTACCCCGCTTGCAGGATATACCGTGACAGCAAGTAGTAGGTATCTAGTAGTACCTACATATAGTAAATAAATAGCCAATTTTTGCAACTTATAACTAGAAACCAATTGGAAATTTTACACTCTTATCATATACTTAGGTAGGTACTATGTAAAAGTAAAATCTAACAAGAATTTAAAATATATTTTTAGTTTGAAAACTAATTTCTTTAGAACACGTCGAGACATATGTAAACAAAAGATGAAATAAATTTGAAATAAATAACTCAAATTGTGAAAACATATCATCAAAAGATTAGGGACGTTTTGCAACCGTCACCAAAATGTTGCACATCAAACACAATATTTTCAGGAGTTAATCCAGAATATTCCACAAATCTGAAAATATTTTAACAGAGAGACCGTAAATATAAAATATAATTCCGTGATGACATTATAGTCACACATTTAAGTCAAAGTCGTAGTAGAAACGTTTTTTTTGTGCAATATATTGCACAAACTTGAGATATTGTATGGTAAACGGGTAGGTAATATTAAATTTTATTATTTTGTAAGGACTGTATATATAGCTCAAAGAGCTACTAAGTAGCATAGCTCTAATATTTTTTAGAGACAGTTTTTTACTATTTTGCTGCACCTTGATAATATATCTAAAATTTTCAATATCTTGTGTCCACTTAATAATATGTAGGCAAGCCAGTGAAATGACTGCTTTTATATAGGAATAATTATGCATTATTCTTAGAAAACGTTTAATTATTTATTTGAAACAAAAGTACCTACCAAACTTTTATGTACAATTAAAATTTTAAAGTTTTGTGATAACGTGATAATCTCTCTCCGATGGCGCTACAGGCCTACAGCCCATATCGAGCCTTGGCCTCGCGCAACATACACGTCCAGCCCCCCTGTCCTCAGACTTCCAATTTCCCACCTGGAGTAGCTGCGCCGCATCCTATCTAAGAAAATGTGATAATACTTATCTATTACAAATTGTTTTGTGCAATATATTGCTCAAACTCATTTTAATTTCATAGTTTATACATCAAGCTATATTGTTTTAGATTTACTTGCAAGCGCATTAGAACATTTGTACAACATTTTGTACAAAATATTGCACAACGAATGAAAATTTAAGATTCCAAATTATTTTGAGTTGCACCATATAGAGGGGGATTAAGTTATCATAAGAGAATTATTTACAATTCACGTTCTTATAAACGACATTAATGTAGAAATGACTCACTTACTCAAGATTATTGAACCTCATCCACGCATGAATGTTCTTGAATGGAGTAAACGCATAATTTCAACGGTTTAGAATAGCGGTCGTCAAACTACAGCCCGCGGGCTGCATATAGACTGCAGCCTGTATTTGAAAGAACCGTAACACTCTTCCTTAAATTTACAAATTTTAATTTTTGAATATACCTACCTACCACTTTTCACATATATTCTTTAAGAAGTCCGAGGATATCGCAAAATATTTCAAATTCCTATACCATTTTGAAAAGCTGACAACAGGAAGATAAATTTTATAAGGGATTCTTCCCATTTCAAAATTATGATAATTGGTACCTGCCTAAAAAAATAGTCTCCATTTTTAAAACTCAGCTAATTATAGGAAATCTGGTAATCTGAGTCCTAAAAAATTGAAAAAGTCCTCATCTTTGAAAAAATTAGGAAATTTATCGAATTAATCTGAGCAAATAGGTATTCCTTAATGAATCCAATGATGTCGTGATTTTTTTTAAATTCTTATAACCTTTTTGAAAAATTAGCAACGGGGAAAGAAGGGGAGTAGAAGCGTTGTGAATACCAATATTGAATGAGATGCCTTAATTAACACCAGTAATATCGTTCGGTTTAAAAAAACTCTTTTTTCAACCTATGTTCATAAGTGGAACGTTATAGGGCGAATATAAAAGCAGAAAAATATAATGTGGTAGGCAATATCCAGGTACAATTGAGCCTTTCTTATCGTACATATAAAAAAACATTGATGTCATTCGGGTAATGACTGTATATGACAATATGATGTGCAATAAATGTAGAGAATTGACGTTTACACACAAATAAATGGAAATTTATTATCCATACACAAGAATAATTTTTTTTTTATTATTATTATTATTGTGTCATTCAACATATAATAATAATAATAATAATAAATTGTTTTTCATTGTAAATCTGACTTGTGTAGATCTATTCGATGCGCAAAATAGATAAATTTTATTTTACAGTTGGACTGGACATCATCGACACATCAAACATCGAATTGTGCCTACAACTGAACATTAAGGAATATTTTATTGTAAAATAAATTTGTATGAAAGGTGGACATTATTGTCTGAAGAAATGTCTTCTAGTAAACTCAAAACATGTTTTAGCATAAAGTGATTTATTCGACCACTTTTAACTTATTTGGACTTTAAAAAACTTTTTGTTTCTAAATTTAAAAAAATTTACCCATTAGATATAGGTACCTACCTACTACAAATATCAATCTATTTATTTCGTCATATTATCTCCAGCAACTAGAGTAGTAAGTGGACTTATATGTAATATATATAGGTAATCAATAAACGTAGGTATATTCAGGTCGTCCTCTTCGTGTTATAAAAACATTTAGAATGAGTGGCACAATGAATAACTATTGCCAGAATCTCCATGTAGTTGTTGCTATTGTCTTGAGCTTGAGGAGTATGAAGATGGCGACAGCACACTCGCCGAAAGTTCGATAAAATAGCAACTACATGAGATTCCGATTACCGAACAACATGATTAAAACCGTGAAAACCTGAAGAATTAGAGTTAATTACTGTATCAAAATTATTTAACGTCTATGGTACCTATTATGGAAATGGGATGTGTTTCGAATAGACCTACGCTATGACAAATATTCGTAGGTAGATACCTATAAACAGGACGTTAAAAAATTTATGAGACCTTTTTCATAAAGTCCAGGTAAGTTAAAAAAATATATTTGTTCTTATAATAGGTATTATTAGTGTATAAATAAATAAAAATCTAATAAAATTTAGGTGAGCTGACCATGGGAGTCATTGTCATATTGAATCTTTTTTCTGAAAAAAAAATTGGCTCCACATAAATATTTTTGATGAATATACAACGTGCAATTGCCATCTCTAATAATAAATTGACTATTTCGCATTACCATATTGCAAGCACGCGCATACCGAGAGCAAATGATTTATGTTCGTTTTACAGTTAGCGAAATGCTGTAGATCTAGGACTCCATGTAATTTATGTTTGAAAATCGAACACGAGACGTTGAAATGTACAATTTTAGCGACTAGAAGAGGAATGTGGAACGTTATAGATTTATGTACCTACCTACCTATAATTTTAAAAATTTAGAAAGTAGATAGGCTAACACGGAGTGCCCCGTGTGAGAAAGGCTGAGCGGGGTCCTTTAGTAGATATCTATAGGTTTTCCTTTCTTGCTTTTTTCTTTTTGGGAACACAGTTTTGGAACGAGCTTCCTTCATAGATTCCAGTGGACCCTTCATAATTATGACATTCCTAATATTTTAATATCGTTGTCGATGGAATGGTGCGTTGTGAAAGTGGGTGATTCAGGCTGTTAGAAATCTTGTGAATGATAAAGTCGCTTATTTCTTATTTTCAAAAACTGTTTTAAGATAGGTACATCACGAAAAAATACATAAATTAATATCCTCAGTTCAGCGATGGGGTATGCCACCCATCCTGAATGTCTAGACATTTATTAACATGGGGAGAGCGACTTTCATCTTTATTATAAGTACCTAGGTACCTATATCTACATGCAGTTGGTTGTCTGGGTACCCCAATTGTGGAAAATGGCATAATGGTGTGAATAAATTAATATTTTGAGTCTAAGATAGGTACCTGAACAGGTAGTATTTAAGATACCTTAATTTATCAAAATAATGAATTATCTTCAAGAATTCGAAATAAGAACACAATAATTGACAATACCATAGACAAAGAATACCAAGATTAGTACTCGATTATAATAAATAATATTTCGGCAATAAAATGTGTTTATTACAATTTTATAGCATTGTGTTGTATCTTGCATAGCAATGTCTTTTCCTACGTTAGGTAAATTCATTCAATCTACACATTTTCTATAATAATAATTCACACAAAGATAATAAATGGTTACAATTTAACGCGACACTTAACACACTTTTACGTCACCTGTTTATTGTATAAAACGAGATATAAAACAAAAATATAACCAAACAAATGTATTCTATACAATAATGATGCATATAGATACAACATTTTACGATTTGTTTTCATTATTAAAAACATTTACCGATAAAAATCCTAAAACATCATAAAAATAATATAATATTATCATCATTTCCCCGTCCATTTCGTGCACTGCATTCAAGATACGAACCTCTCTATTTTCAAGACGGCCGGACGCGTGCGATATTATTATAAAACTTGGACCCGCTTTACACAGATGGCATTTTTAATTTATACGCGGTCAGTTTTAAAATGACTTGATTAAAAACTTTGCATTGTAAGCAATAGATGGCAGTAATGCGGGTTGAAAATTAATTATATTTTAATCATGAAAATTCACATTAATTTTAAACATAAAAATATAGATTACCTTTTTAAAAAATATCATGAAGCACAGTTAATAATACACAATCACTCATTTTAATTATTTCACAAATATTCACACAATTTTACCAATTATAATATTATACAGCTATTTTTTCAACAATTTTTAACCCTTTTTTAAACTAATTTACACAGAAACATCTGAACTATTTTCTATAACAATTGGCACACATTTTTATAAATTTTTAAAACGTTTTTCAGAATAATTAAAATTAATGTGTTCTGGTTTGTGGACCAAAGCATACTAAATAGGTACTCAATCCTTTTTATTTACTAACTTTCAAAAGATTTTTTTATTGTCTACTATGTCTAAGTAGAAATAAACATTTATTATTTTACCGTTACGTTTCTCTTTTACGCAATACTTAATAATTATTGTGTCCTGTATTTGGAAACTTTCTATTTTTATTGCCCTATGAAGAAGTGAATGAATTCATAGAACAATAAAATGCGAAACAATGTAACCTAAAATCAAAGGGTTTTTTCATAATGCCTGACTATTTTAAACACAAACACATTACCTATACATACAAGACAAGAATGTGCACTTCCTTAAAAAACGTAGGTAGATATGTAATATATACGAGGGTATACAACCAAAATGCAATAAGTCAGACTAGTGCTACAAAAATTGTCAAAAACTATCCAAGTAATTAACACTTTTCCTATGTTTGAATTTGTTTGCAAAGCCTAAAAGTCATTTACCAATACCATCTTAATTAAAGTTCAAATAATACACGGCGAATTGGTGTTGATCTAAACATATTTTTTTTCATTTAACTGCCACCATGTCATCTCAAAACTTAAATGACTTAGTGAATTTTGGTTGTATACCCTCGTATATATACTACAGTATTAATTTTTTTGATTCTGTTAATTGATAGGTAGATACCTATTATGTTATTAGGTAGGTATAGAAGATTAGAGTTCGTCGGTAGCCTGGCGGTAGAGTCTCGGCCTCGTGAACAAGGGGTCCGTGGTTCGATACCAGGTGTCGGCAAACTCCCCTTTCATGACACAAGCTTTTAGTAGCTTACTGTGAAAGGTGTATAAGGTTGTATTTGGGTTTATAACAAACAAAACCCAGATAAGTATATCTTTTATAAAAAAGTGTAAAGAATGGGTTAGTTGGAAGATATCGCGCTTCTGCGACAAACTCGCCCATTCCACAAAATTGATTTGTCTAGTTTAAATTGTTTATTTTATTTTGTTGATTTTTTGTGCAATAAAGGTTTTTATTATTATTAAAGAAGATAGTATTTAAATAAAGATTATATAATTATAAATGTAGCAGTTAGTTTTTTTTTTTTTATTTTTATTTTTTTTTTTTTTAGAAATTTATATCTGGGTTTGTAATAAACCCAAATACAACCTTATACACCTTTCACACTAAGCTAAAAGCTTGTGCCGTGAAAGGGGAGTTTGCCGGCATCTGGGATCGAACCACGGACCCCTTGATCTGAAGGCCGAGACTCTACCCCCAGGCTACCGACGAACTCTTAAGCGAACGAAGTTATGTTAACACTTCCAAATTCGCAGAGAGGAGCTTCAGCGTCGCGGGGCCAACTGCCAGGAACCATAATTACCAGTGGATCTAAGACAGAACCAACCAACTGCCACATTCAGGAGCAAGCTAAAAACATTGCTTTTCAGGAAAAATTACGACGTCCTTGAGATGGTCACGGGTCATTAAACGGTACTATTATTATTATACTATACTATACCCTCACGCCGTGTCCCAGGTGGGGTAGGCAGAGAGAACGGAACGCCATGTTGATCTATCCTTACATACTTCTTTCGCTTCCTCTACATTCATCCAGTTTCTTTTACATGCGCCGATTCCTCTTACTTTATTATTATTACATGTATTATTAAATGTTACAGCTAGTCAGCTGGCTACCCCACTAAGCCTTAGGTACAAATAGACAAGGAGTACCTATTACCTACATTACTCTGTTATTTATACCAAGTAGGTAGGTACTCAACTAGCTACCTATCTATGAGATATACTACATACAAATAGCTGCAAGTATCTTTATGGACAATCCACCTAATTAAAATGTGAACAGACTCAACCAATCATTAACTATACGATGTCCTTATCTGGTGGTTTTGAATAAAATTATAATCAAAACCTCTTTTTATTCAAACCGACTACTGCTGTAAGGCAATCAGCTGGTTTGCTTGTTCAGTTTCCCGTTGGATCAAGATATATTTTAAACATTTTTAAATACAAAAAAATCTAAATTATTCTAGGAAAAAGTGATCGGTATTGTTAAAAAGAAAACAAAAAAAACGTCTCCATACAATCTCAATGTCACATCGGATAAGAACATTATAGAGATATGTTATAAGAATTACATATCACTGAACATTGAGTATTTAATGAGGCTACTATGCTCTCGTTGAAGAAAAGTCTATTAGTCGACACCTTCTAGGTAGGTACCTACTCAAGAGAGGAGAAAAAAGAAGAAAATAATATGAAATGGTCGGTTGACTAATGGTACCTACTATTTATTTCTTTATTATTCAATTTACGGCTAACATTGCCATTTACAAGATATATATACATTTATAAACATACAAATTCATACTTGCTGTCAAGTAACTATACTACTATACCATCACGGTATATCCCTCAAGTGGTATAGCCAGCACCAGCTGCATATAATAAATATACGAACTGTCTTCTCTGTATCAAAAAAAAATAAGACATTTTAGATGGGCGGCAAAGTTACCTAATTGCTGAATTTAAAATGTTATATTTTCGAACACCTTCGAAAACTTGCGGAGAAGAGTGGGAGACAGATTCTTTACCGGGGGCTCCACGAGATAAATTTCTTAAGTAACTCATACATTATAATTCAAAGTTAACGTTTTCAAAATACCATAGACATAGAAAAACAAAAGTAGTACCTATCATAAAATTTTAATTATCTTCTTTACCTTCAGGTCACTTGTATATTTTCATTGGGAGGGTGTTAAGGTATATGCCTATTTGAGTTTATGAGAAACCAAGATTCATCTTTTGAACAAAATATCCGTGATTTGTGGCTTCAGGAATCTCATTATAAATGACATTTCACGAAACCCTGCCTTTTACAAAACTTCTAAAAAAAATTACCTACCAACCTTTTTGTGTAATATCTACAAGTAACTTACTATTTAGACATTATATAAAAAGAAATAGGCGAATTAGGTAGACAAAAATAGGCAACTGCAAGTCTAATGCAGTTTGTATTCAAATTGGAAAATTAAACAAATAAAGCAGTTTCTAATTAGAATATCTGTCTTAACTACTTACACTTTGGATTTTGCAATAAACGAATCTTATAAAATAATTGTGTTAGTTATATAGTATGTTTATAATATGCACTTTAAGAAAAAAATAATACACTCTATACGAAGTCACATCCTTCAGGTTTCATCCTTTAAGAAAAAAATCTGCACAACTAAATTTTTTCTGCAATTTTCTTTAGTATAGTTTTTTTCATAGTTATAGTATAGTTATATGGCATAAATCATCCTTGAACCTTGAAGGATGCTATGCCATAAGTGAACAAATAGTATAGTTATAATTATAGATGGATAACAAAACTGCATATTTATCACAATTATAAAGTACTATCTGCCCTACCTATAATATGCAAAATGTAATTAAATAAAATTAATATTCGAGTGCATAGATAGGAAAAATAAAATAAAATACCTACGCCTAAAGAGAATATAATATCTAGATATTAATGAATAATCAATGAGGTAATTATATGCAATTTAATTTCACATTTTCCTCGATTCGAATTTAATTATATTTAAATTTATCGCCGTTGAACTTTTTATTTAATTGGAATTTGCTCATCTTAAAAAGATTGCACGACATTGTGTTTTAGGATTTTTTTGTGTTTATTGCGTAAAAAATGCATTTTTTGTACACCAACAAAAAGTAGTCGCGTTTTAGGTAGGAAGGCATGTTTAGATGCAAAATTTACTAAGTAAATTTGGTATTTTATGCCCTTTTACAGTACCTACACGATGAACATTGACTGTGGTTGCTTTTGTAGCATATTGTGAATATAGGGTGAAAGAGACAAAAATACTGCTTTGTCTCACGATTCCAATTTACCACGATGCCTATCTCATATCTCCGTAAGAAGAAGCTTCTCTATGTGTCCAACGTTTTCTTTGATGTCAACCAAAGTGGAACGCTCGAAAAGAAGGACTTCGAGTTAGCTATTGAGAAAATCTGCACTCGTCGTGGATGGCCCCAGAGTCATCCTATGAACGTAGAGACGTACGACACCATGACCAAGATACGGGATGTCCTGAGGCAGAGAACTGATGCCAATAAAGATGGAGAGGTGTCTGTGAATGAATGGAGTTCTATGTGGGATGAGTTTGCCCAAAGTCCCGACCGTCCTCTGCAGTGGCAGCAGCGTTACATGAACTTCATGTTTGACCTAGAAGATGCTTCCAACTTAACTAACAAGCCACGGCGCTCTTGAGATGGTCACGGACCATTAAACAGCGCCAAATAAATTATCTTTTTATTATTATTATTATTATTATTATTCTCTAAATGAAGAGTGTTTGTGTCCAACAGTTAAATCGCGTAGTCTCTTTACTTCGTTCGTACGTAAATGTGACGTTATGTACATTTCGAATAATTTTAATATAGGTACCTAGTTATATTGCAAATATACCTTGTTTTACATTACCATTTCGATTTTCTTCTCCATTCTTCCCTATTTTCCGATAGTCTTTTTAATTCTACGTATATATCACAGTTCATGTCCTTCGTCACTTGTTCCATATAGACCATTAAAGGTCACGTGGTCTTGTCTATGGATTTGCTTTTGCTTGTGGGGCAAACAGTCAGATTGCGCAAATCATCCTTGTAGGATGTTATGCCATAAGAGAAAAAAAAGAAAGTCAGACGACAAAATAATAACAAAATCGACACTGACAGTTTTTTTTTATTATTATTAGGTATTCTTTAGGCGTTCCATATTACACGGTAATCGTCTGTTGTGTTGGGATGCCTGATGCCCCTCAATGATTTTTCTGTGACGTCATCCTTTAATGGTCTATAGGTGTCTCTTGGTCGGCCTCTGCCATTTCTGCTTTCGGTCTTGCCCTCCGCGATGGTGATGAGCAGGCCTGGGTGCTTGGTGTTGTAGCCAATCCAATTACCTCGTTGTTGGCTTATTTTTTAAGGGGTTACCTACTTTCAGTGGCGTAGCTGTGGGGGGGCAGGGGGGGACATATGTCCCCGGGCGCCACATTAGGGGGCGCCAAAATGAGTATTAAAACTATTTTTTTCATTTTATTTTGATGTACCTAAGCTAATGTACGTATCCCAAATAGGTTTGCAAGATTAAATTTTGGAGCTCCACAAATATCTTCATTTCAAAAGAATTGGTAAACACGATTTTGGCGCCCCCATTGAGCATTAAGGGGCGCCATTCTACTCATAAACAAAATGACACATCCACAATGCAGGATTGCTGATGGGTTTTTTTTTAACAAAGATCAGTTCGGGTTTAAATATTATTCTTCATAATGCTTCATGCTTTGAAAATAAACCATATAAACTGTAAAATTTCAAAAATTTCTTGGGGACTCCGAGAAGGGGCGCAGACTTTGTCCCCGGGCGCAGATGACCCTAGCTACGCCACTGCCTACTTTGTCCTACCATGATTGAAACTTCTTCGTTTTCGACTAATGGATCTTCAGCATGCGTCTGTAACACCACATGTCATAGGCCGCCAACCGTTCGCTATAAAACATAAAATTACCTATTTGTAATCACATTTACACTAAAACGAAAGTAAGCTTGTAATTATGTACCTACTTCGAAAATCAAGCATATCTTTAGTTTAAATCTTCGCTATTGATTGGAATTTTTCAGTATTTTTATCATTTTAAATTTTGTTTACTATGAAAAATATACCACATTATTTTTCTAAAAATAATTGTCTACGTAATATTCTCAACTTTAACAAATCCTTTTAATTTTAATTATAAAATACGTAGCAAAGTTTCCATTATTTTAATTAATTACCTGAATGGTATGAAGTAGTCCATTTTCCTAATTTTTATTTATTTTTTAAAACAATTTGTGTGTCGAGTTGGTGGAGAATATTGCAATTGAACAAACTTTTGTATTTTCATAATGAAATAAACATTCTCATAGCGTCAACCGTGATGATGGCCATATTATAGTGCCCAAGGGCCTAGGCTAAATGAAATTGAATACCCTTTTCGAAAGAGACTGGGAGTTTTTTTTATATGATGACTAACCTTGATTAAGATGGTATGGACACATTTTGAGACTACCACGGGATAATATGATAAACAAGACAATGGACATAGAAGTAGAATCCAGAGGACCATCAGGCAGACCAGTGATCACCTGAATGTCTACAATTGCTAGGGACCTGAGGGAGACAGAGCTGCGTTTGGAAGATGCTGGAGACCGGAGAACTTGAAGGATGAGGAGTAGGAGAGCTTATCCGACAATTTTTGTCTTGGTCTGCCTAACGGTCTTCTGCCCTCGGGTATACCCTGCAGAATACCTTTATTCGTCCTTTCTTCTCCGGATCTAAACACACCATTGGCATTCGATATTTAATTTTACTTCTGATCTCCCTATTGAGAAAAGTTTCAAAATTAGGTACTTAAATATATTTTCATTTATTATTGCATTTCGAAATCCTAATCCTGGATACGCCCACACCTAGGTTCGTTGTAAAAAGACACGTAACTCAGTTTAGCCTGCGACACTTAGGATAGTAGTGGGTACAATGTTGTTTGAGGGAGTCACTAATGAACGTTAATGGTTCAGTAAGAGGTTTGATTGCCTCTAATGATTAAATAAATAGTGTAAATTACACTCAGCCAACATATCCACATACTTATATACTTACTCATACACACATCATCCAATACTACTCGCCCTTAGAGGCGAGATGCAAGAGCAGAGGAGCAGAATCACTGCAATTGGTACCCATTTTTATCCTGTTCCTGTAAATTAAAATATAGCATTAAACCAATCTACGTATTGAAGAACTGATGAAAAAAACTGCGAAAAGAATTTATTTTGTCCACAAGTATAGAGTTTACGATAATATCCTTGTATAAGCAGTTTAGATTGTAAGAACATGTAAAATATTATAGGTACTCTCTGATAATAATAATAATATTCGGATGATTTTTATAGCGCCGTTTTTTGGATAGATCCTCCTCAAGGGCGCATGGATGTTATAAAGTATTCGCTAGCGTTGCAAAATATTAGCAGTGATGTTACATATATTCAGTTTAATTCATATGATTTCTTAAAAAGATGCGTTTTCAAATAGGTCTTAAACTAGGTCAAGGTCTGTGCTTCCCTTATGTTTGTGGGAAGCCTATTCCAGGCACTAGGACCCGCAGATATGAAGCCGCGATCCAAGTACGCTGTCGCTGGACTCGTTTTGACTGATGAGTGCAGAATTCGAAGTGATAATTCATAGACATTTTCATTGATTTGTTCTACACACAAAAATCTTTCATTATAGACTTTTGATATAACTGATATTGCTCATCTATCACTTTGATGGTAAAAAAAGAAAATTGAGTGCACTGCCAGTTTAGCCAACAATATTTTTTGGCGTCATTTAAAGGTTTTTCGACTGGTTCATGGCACTGGTAAAAAGTATAGAATTGAAGTGATTTAGTTCTCCAGATCCCATTTAATACGTTATTCATGAACAACAACAAAAATCACAGCGAAATAAAAATAACGGTGATTCAAATTCAAACATTCTCTATTTATGAACAAACGACTTCGTGAACGGCATTGAATGGTGTGTAAATGAACTCAAACCAAGAAGTAATTATTTTTGATTGGTTATATCTATAGACACTATATCAGTCCAATCAGAAACCAGTGTGTGCTATCGCCATCTACTACAGTATTATGAAAGCCGTAATAGTAATCCTAATAATAATAATAAATAAACATCCTAATCAATAAAATAAATAAACAAACATCAACAGAATGTCCAATAAGAACTGTAATAACCATTAATTTGTGATCGATTCATTGATAATTTTATTTATTCTTACCATTTTCTATCAACAAAATGGAGACATTACCATTCGGTTTTTTTTATTATGAGTTTGTATGATTGGAGAGTATTGACCAATAAGAATTGTTTCGTTGAAATATTCAAATTGTTCTATCAAGAAGTTCCTAATTAGAATCCAACATTTTTTTAGTTCTATGGAAGGTGAATTATCATAGAAGATATTATAGGTACATCCCTTACGGGGTAGGCAAATAGGATCCAGCATTTATTATACATATCTTTGTACCTCTACATCAACGGAACCTACTTGTACTAAAATTGAAACGATACATGTATTTTTCTCCCATCATAAAACATATAGGATATTTTAGAGAGACCCAACACATTCATTGGGTGGTTGGGCAGACCTGAAGGATCAACTGGCCAAAATCGTCATCGTGGGAATCTTTTACACTCTCTCTTCAATGAAAAATATAGGATAATATTACCTGCTAAATTAGATCTTCATAAACGAGACATCTTATTAATATGCTCTTTCGAATTATTTTGTCTTGATTTTCTATGATGCTGATATTCACTAAATAAAAAAAAAACTCCAGGTAATTTTTTTATGATTTGTTCGTAATCGGGTGCTCTGAGAGAGAGAGAGAGAGATAGAGAGAAAAAAAGGTACCTTCTCACCACAATCTAGATGCATCTTTGGCAATGTACCTAATTTATAGGATATTTTAAAAAAAAAAATGATATATATGGGTTTTGTTATAAACCCAAATACAACCTTATACACCTTTCACAGTAAGCTAAAAGCTTGTGTCGTGAAAGGGGAGTTTGCCGGCACCTGGGATCGAACCACGGACCTCATGTTCACAAGGCCGAGACTCTACCTCCAGGCTACCGACGAACTCGGTACATATATTTTTGTTATTTATTTATTTATTCTTTACTGAACATTGATTACAAGCAAATTCACACAAAAATTCATTTAATACGTTGTTGTTAGAATACCTACAGCTTTCTAATAAGATCCTTAAATTTCTTTCAGGTTTTTGTCCCATATTAGCCAAATTGTATTAAATATGTAATTTTGTATATAGGTAGGTACCTATATAAAAATAATGGTAGGTATGTATATTCTGTATAAAGTCTTCAAGTCGTGTACATAGATGCTTATATACTGTCTATATAAAGCGATTTCTTCCAGTCAACACTTTATAATTTATATTTACCTGCATTTCTTTCTAAATTAAAAATTTGAGATATAATTTCCGTGAAGCACCCGGAAAAGAATTGGTCTCTCACACTTTCCCGTAAGTTTTCGAGTGTCCTGTAAAAGAAAAGTGTTTTATAAAACAAATGCATTTTATGCTTAACTAAAATTCGGCAATGAGGTCTGCAACCCATCCTCAATGTCTTAATTTTTTTTAGCATGGAGAGGAAGACTTGCATATTACGTGTAACATGGAGCTGGTTTGCTGGCTACCCCACTTGTTGGATATTATTATGTCGTGATGGTATAGTAGTATATTTTTTGACAGCACATCTGATGTTTTTTAGTACCCATCTGATGTTTTTTAGTACCTATCTGATGTTTTCATGGATAGTTTTAAGTCTTAAACTCGTCCTGAATGTCACATTTATTGGTACAAAGAGGACAACTTGCATATTTATTATAAAGAGTTATTCCGCTGGTTATCCCACTTGTGATAGAAACCGTGATGGTACATGGTAGGTACCTACTTATAAATTAATGAAATTAAGTCCCAAACACATTTTTTTAGTAAAACAATCTCACACGTAGGATATAAATATCAATTCATCTTGACATTCTAAATGGAAGCGATATTTTTTAGGCTTTGGACAACTTTATTAAAAAATAAAATTAAAAAACGAGATGAAAAAAAATCAGGTGATAAGAATAAAGTAATAATAATAATTCTTTAGGCCGTAGAGTCATAAATCTAGAGCTTTGAAAAGGAAACTTTCATCCCTAAAATACAAAGAAGGGAAGGTGCGGGGGCTGTGTTACCATGACAACATCAACACCCCTAACCAACGCCTTCTAACGCCAACCAATCAGAGACGAGTATTCAAATGTGGGCCGTACCAGTCAAGAGAAGAATGATTGTTTTGAAAGTTGTTCCCGTGGAATGAGGACGTCATTTGTTATTTACTATTTTCGAATTCAATTTTGTTCTAAATTTTGAAATTGTACGATGTTTAAAAATTTTGTTTTGTTCTATTCGAATTTTGAATTGATGTGCGTTCGTTGATGTTTTGCGAATATTATTTCTACTTTTCATAATGCTTTAGACAACTTATACCTAGTGTTTAATTTTTTTTGAGGGGTTGTTCGTTGATATTTTTTTGTGTGTTTTTAATTTATAATTTAAAAACAATTAGGTACATTACTAATCAAGTGCCGCTACAACAAAAATAAAATGTTTTGGGATATTTATGGTTTTATGAAAAAATATTTTATAGCATTCAAATTGTTCACATTATCTATGCTTCTTCTCATTTAGTGGTGATGTTTTAATTTTACTGATTTTGCTCCCTATACTCCATTATTTTCAAAGGATTAACTATGTAACAGTTGCCAGACATTTTTATTATATACAGTAGGTATTTATTCTGTAATATCTGTTACTTGATTTTTTAAAATCGCCACATATTTTACTATAGTACCTATTCCTTCGCCTGTAGATGGCAAAGATTTGCCGAAATTGATAGCGATTTTTTAAAAAATCAAATACCTACCTACCTAACAGATAATACCTACATAATATAAATAAATATATGCAATACTCATCTTCACTACTTTTTGCTCTACTATGTAGGAGACAGACCAGATTGACTGGTAAAAATAACTTCAAGTCATAAATAAATTGTCTATCTATCTATCTATACCATCACGCTATGTCCCAGGTGGGGTAGGCAGAGAGAGCGGAACGCCATGTTTCATCTATCTGCTTAATGCATGGTCTATTTTTGCATACTTCCTTCGCTTCCTCTACATTCATCCAGTTTCTCATAGGTAAATGCACGCCGATTCCTCTAACTTAACACGCGACCGTCCTTGAGAACTTGATCCCCTTTATTTCATACAAGTAGGTATATCCTCAGTGTCATTCTTCCTACTCCAACTCCAACAGTCCAACAATCCAACAGTCTACCAATACCTATACCTAAATACAATTTAGCCGAAGTTAAATACATCTGCGTGCAGTCTTCGACAAAAAATAGATTTCCCACTGTTTTCTGTAAGTTTTCGAGTGTCATGTAATAATACGCAGGTGTTCGTAATTCTTATACAAGATATTTGCTATTTTCAATTCAGTTATGAGATATCGATGCTACCCATCCTGAATGCCTTAATTTTATTGGCACAGAGAAGATAAGTAGCCGCAAATATCGTGCCAACGAAAAATTGACAACTTTGAAGACCTGCAAAGAGATTGCGAGATAGTTGGAGCTCTGTGTTCCAGGAGACCTCGACGGTATAGAAACAGATCTATTAAAAATGAAAGAAGAATATAAGATTAATTAACTGTGTATTACATATTGTAATTAGTTAGCTAGTTACCCACTTGCCGCGATGGTATATTATGCCATTATGGTAGTAGTAGTCAATTCGTCGCGAAAATAGAGAAAAAGAATTCACCGCAAAATTAACCACATATTTTTGAAGTAGGTACCTATCTACGGTACAGAGAGGATGATCTAATTAATTTTTAAATACTTTTTATCTCACTATTTCAGATTTATTCATATACCTATGAGAAAGACAAAAATATCAGCCACAATTAAAATTACATTTATCTAAGTGTAGCTGTAGACCTACCTATACAAAAATTATGTTAATAATTTATACTATCACGAAAAGTCCCACAAATGGTGTAACCAGGGATGTAGCTGTAAATGACAAAAAATATTGAGGATGGAGTAAAAACACTCATACAAATTCCAGCACCAATGATTTTACAAGGAAGGTAAAAAATATTTTCAAAGCTCTTTCATCAAAAAAATTTAAAACGATATACCTACAAAAAAAATTTAATTCATTCTTTCATATTAGTTACAATCGTGGCATTTCAAAACACAAATATGTTAGCCAGCGGACCAAACGCATCTAATATTTATTTATTTTTATTTATTTATTTATTTAATATAATGCAAGTCGTCCTCTCCGTGCCAATAAAAGTTAAGACATTCAGGATGGGTGGCATACCTCGTCGTAATATTTTACGAATACCTACCTGTCGAATTTCTTTTATAGGATTCTCGAAAACTAACTAAGAAGACTTGTAGACGTTTTCTTTGCCGAAGATATCACGGGATAAACTATTAATAATAATAATAAAAATCTTCATTGCACAAAAAAACAAACATTATTAAAATATAAACATTGTAGAACCAGACAAATAAATTTGTGCAATGGGCGAGTTTATCGCAGAAGCGCGATATCTTCCAATTAACCCATACAATAGATCTTAAAAATATTATAATAATAATAATCTGGACAATTTATTGAGCGCCGTTTTGTGGTACAAACCACCGCAAGGGCGCATTTTCAGTTTTTTTTTTATTTATTTATTGTTATTTATCAAATTTTAATATATTTTGTGAATTTAATTTAACTATTAAAAATAATTAATGTATTTCTAACTGTCATAAATTTGAAATATGAAACAATTATGTGAGTTCTAATTGTAGGTATCATTATTTTCATAACAAAAGAGTAAATTATGATCCAAAATAAGTTATCCATCATCAATGCCATAAACAGTATAAGCGGTGGTATAAATAAATCCGATAAGAATCCATTTAAAACTTTTTGTAAGTTTATCTTCTATAAACTCATCCATTGATGACGATACGTACCACGAAATGTCTTTTTAAACGCCCCATAAACTACTGCAAAATTTTCAACAACTTACTGCTAATAAAAATACTAAAAATAATAATAATAATAATACAAAACTCACTCGCATAAAATTTATTTTACTGCCTATTTCATTGAGTGTTACGAAATAAAATAAAATAAAATTACAGTTTTATGTTTATACGGATTATTATTATTAGTATCTACCTCAGTAGATAATAATATTATTATAAAAACATTTCGAGAATATTGCGTAACGGCATTATGCCGTCAATCATTTCGTGAATGATATAAAATTTATTTATTTTATCAAAAATTTTGAGTGCGTCATAATAATATATAAAAATGTCCTATATATGGGACAATACAATATTGTGATTGAATAAAATGTCTCGTATATGGGACATTGTCAATCATTTGTGTCAAACAAAGTGTTAAATAAATCATGAAGTATATTGTTGTCATTCATTTTTACCGCTTCTTATGCATGTAAAACGGTAGTTTTATTTATAGCGCTCACTATATTGTATAAAATAACTCTATTCCCGGGGAGTTTATATTGTGTGTTGGTATTTGTGCCCTAGCTATTTCATTTTTACAAATTTCTATAAGGGTTGATACGGCGAATAGAATAATATTCTTTGAAAAAGCTCTAAAACTTGCAGGAAAAAAGACGTGAGTATTAATTTCACAAGAAAATGAAAACATAGAAATCTGTATTTTATTTACTGTGCCTAAAAATTTGACAATCATTATAATCTACCTACTTGGGTGCCTGAGAATCTGAAAAGTGTAATAATAACTGGGGCTGTGGAAGGGAAGCTTGGAAGGGGCCGAGTACCAGATGGAGCGACCAAATTAAGGAGGCCACAAAGATCTCACTTCATGGGGCCCTGCACATGCTGGAAGATCGCTGGAGGTGGAGACAGATGGTCTATAGGACGAGGTATGATGGCCACGATCCTCAGAATTGAGGGACCGAGGGAGATGATGATGATAACGTTTTTGCATTATTCTACAAAATATAAGATTTTCAAAATAAGCATACACAGACTTTATTGACCATAATATGGTATATGTACCTACCTAACCAACAAATCATTATTTGAGAAAAAAAATAATATTCCTATAGGCACGGAAATAAAACTCCCACAACAACTTGTAACTTTGTCACTTTTGTCTTTCATCCTCTAGACTTCTAGAGTTTTGAAATTCCGTCATAAAAATTTACCTGGTTGTCGCAAGAAATGTTACAAAGAATTATATCATTGCATAACTCTACCGATTGTGCAATAATAATGAACAATACAAACTATTATGTATTGTCATCCCCATTGCAATAAATTAAAGATTACAAAACCACCCTATAGGGTTATACATTTAGAATAATTATGTAGGTATTAATAATATATAATAAATATAGAAATGGCCTCAGCTACCTGGATAGTGGATAGCTGATTTTATGATTCTTCACAATTAAATTAGGAAATATTCACACCTAAAAACTATTAGGTATAGGTTTACTTACCCTTACAAGTATCCGAGTATTTTGCAACCAAGATTTTTGCATTTTCACTTCTTCAGCCATCTGTCTTATCATTTATTTATTTATTTCATATATAATTTTACAGTTTATGCGCGTAAGCTGATATTATTCCTGAAGTCAAAATACCTGCTTCCTTTTCTTTGCCCTTCAGGCCCGCCCGTGACGACAATTTTAGTTTAAATGTACAGAAAAATAGGGATCTAAGACTCCTGAGAAATCCAGGTGTGAGGTGAGTCTCTCTTCAATATTCCACTTTCCCATTCCATGATCTCTATTTTTATAAATGAATCTAGGTTTCAGATGAACGCAAACAACGAAATATAGGTGTCCCAAATATCTTCACATTGAGAATCAGGTTTTATTGTAAAGATTTGTGTACACAGGTTGAAGCGGGATTTCGAGATATTGAAAAAGCTTCAAATGGCAAACATATCGATAAAGTTGGTTGTAAAATAATTTAAGTATCCGATTGGTTCCTGACACAAATTTCATAGTGAAAAATCCGCCTTTCTACTTTCCTATTATCTAACTGCATTCTTTTCTTCTAGCTTCTTTCTTTTTTTTACCACAACAAAATAATACAATTCTAGGGTTATAAATCTTAGACATAATGCAAAAGTAGGAGTTAATGTCGTTCAAACTGCATTGAATTGTAAAGTGTTCATTTATGTATAAAAAAATCCGTGAATTCGTTGTAGGTAGGTAGGTCTCCCACTACGTAAGTTTTCGAGTGTTATGTAAAAGGAAGAAGATATTTGTAAAGTAGTAGGTATTACGTATAATTTCAATATACTGAATGTATCAACTTAATAATTCAATTAAGTACTTAAATTTTGTAAAGGAGTACGTAACCGTGCAAACTATTTATTCTTAGTGCTCACATTGAAAATGAGACGTGGAAATGGCTAATGGGCTTGGGTTAGTTGTAAGATATTGCGCCTCTGCTATAAACTCGCCCCCTGTATATTGATTGTATGATTGAATTTGATTTAATTGTATTTTTGTGTAAACTTGCTTGTAATCAATGTACAGTAAAGAATAAATAAATAAATAATGAATAAAGAAGAATGAAAGTGGCATAAATGCAGTAGAAATGAAATCGTTGAGAAAGATGTGCGATTCAAGTCTGAGAGATTGTGTGCGTAATACTAATAGTGCTATACGAGAGGAATATGGAATGGAAGTTGATGTAGTAACCAAGATGAATTTTAAATATGTTTGGCCATGTGGAAACAATGAATGAGGACAGGATGATCAAGAAAATATATTTGGCTGAGATGGTGCACAAAAACTTGGCCGGCCTAGGATTTAATGGCTAGATCGTGTAAATCAGATTTTTAAAGACACAAACGCGCTGATTACAATGCATATACGAGAAATTGCATGGATGTGATAGAAGCAAAAAACGTGTGCAAGGACAGGAGGAAGTGGCGTTCGATCCTTTCAGCCTACCCCGCAAGGGAAGTGGCGAGATGGTATGTATTTATGTACCACGTATAGGTATATTTTATTACCTTCAACTTTGCAATGAAGCAACTATGTAAGCCATCTCGTAAATCTTACTTTTTACTTTTTATGGCGCAGAGAGATCAAACTGCACGTTTATTACATGTTGTAAATTAGTCTAGGTACTAGTTACATTTCTTGTGGGATATGCCGTGATTGTAAACATAGATATTTAAAAATAAACAATTCTTCACTGTCTAGACACCATTGACGTAGGTGGCTACTTGATGACCTCGATTTTTCGAGCGACTTGCGTAAATTATGTAACATTTTTATTTAAGGATTATTTATTGGTACTAGATAATTAGCCTTACATTCCTAATTAAGTTGATGTGGTTAATTTATTGAATGATCATTGACTATTAACATATTTTTTAATTTCCAGAAATTTTTATAAAAATATTTTTAATACGCCCCTGAGATGTTAATATTGGTCACACATCTTTCAATTTAGAGTTTAAAATTTGACATGTGTAGTTTTCAATAAAAAATAGGTTTTCCACTCTTTTTCGTAAGTTTTAGAGTGTCCTGTGAAGGGCTGGTGCCTACTCGTACCTCATCGCTGAATTGTCGATGTTAAGTTGTTAAATGTTTTAAACCTACGATGTTTTTCACAAATTTATTTGTCTGGTTCTGCAATGTTTGTGTTTTAATAATGTTTGTTTTTTTGTGCAATAAAGATTTTTATTATTATTATTATTATGTCTTAGGAACATCTGCTTTTTACGGGATGCCCGAAAACTTACAAAAAAGAGTGGGAGGTTTGTTATTTATTAGCGCTTCCACGAAATAAAGCTACGTATAATAGAAAATGAAATGTTTTTATTTCCCGTCTTACATATTATAAACATAAACTTACTAAAAATATATCTACTAGTATATTCCTGTGAAGTTCCCGTTAAAAGATAGATGGGTATTCACTTTTTCTGTCAGTTTTCGAGTGTCCTGTAAAAGGCGAGTAGGCCTTCGTTAAACATTACGCTTAAGACATTATTTATTTATTTATATTAAACTTAAAGTTACAGCTTTTATTACCTACACAATAAACATGACAATAAAAAATTTGATAAAATTTAAACCAATAACAACTTTGTATTTTATATTTTAGTTCAGCGATGAGGTATGCCACTGAATGTCTTAACTTCCGTTGGCACGGAGGGGACGAACTGTACGTTTATTAGACGTGTTTGATCCGCTGGCTACCCCACATGTGGGAAATATCGTGATATTGTGAATATTCATTCATACATTCTATTCACAATTAAGTTTACACTGAGAAAAATACTAACGAAATTTCACAACGAATCATTGGTACCTACGTACTGGTAAATTTACCAATGATTTGTTTGCGAAAAGTAAATATTATAGATTCGTACTAACGAATCGTTTGTACTATCTCTGGTCCTAATCTGATAGTACGTACCAATGATTCGTTGTGAGTATTTTTCTCAGTGTACATAATAATATAGGGATTTTATTTGAGTAAATATTGAATTAAAATTAATGTAGGTACATACATCTTATAACATCAATATTGCCATTAAAATTTGTCACGGAGAAGATGTTTTAAATTTAATTTCGATGCAACATTAGAATATATCTTGGAATGTTATTGAAGTACAGTATTTATAAATTTAAATTGTCTTGTATTTCTTAAATTGTATAAATAATATGTGTGTATTATAGGTATGTAGATATATTTGTATTTTATTATGTATTTAAATTAATAATATGAATATATTGTATATATTTCGAGGTTATGTACGGGTGGTCGCATCTGCGAAAAATATATTGCAACATTATATAGATAGGTAGGTACATTATGTGTTTGTTGTGGGATATTTCAGAAAGAGGTTATATTACAAATGCCTAGTCTATTTAAGAGATTTTAATTAATTTAATTATAATTTGTAAGTTACGCTGTGAAGCAAGACATTGAAATATAGGTTCTACAAAATTGCTTTGGTTATTAAACAAAGTTCGTACTAAAGATTATTTTCCAAAGCACATTATTTGGAATCTGGAGAAGCTTACGCCAGAGCCAACATAAAATTGACAGATTTATTTGTGGAATGGTTTTGAAATCAGTCTTTTAAATGGCTAAAGTTTAACAAGAGTTTTGTTTTTTTCAACGCTTTGTCATTAACCATCCTTAAGTCATTCTCATCACATACTTCCGCATCAGCAGGCATCACAACAAATGGGACTCACTCTGCACCTCCCCGCAGTCGCAGTTTTTTTCCGCTCTATCCAGAAAGTCTTTTCCGCTTTTATTTGTTTTAACTTATAGTCCCCCCAGTCTCCATAGTCTGTTCAATATTCTAATAAGCAAGCACCTGATTATCTTCTTACGTATGTAATCTTGTAAAATAATTATATAATATGTAATATAGTATTAAAATACGTAAAATTATAAAAGAAAGTAGGTAGGAATGTAGAAGAAAATCCAAACTCTTTGCAGACCAATCCAATGAATTGTATCTCACTATAGGCATCTTGTTTTTATTTTCATTATTTTGATGGAATTTTGCCAAAATTGAGTGATCAGCCCTTAGGTGATTTACAAAGAAGAATGTTTTCTCAATTATCCTGCTACTCGCCATATGTCGGCATGCGTTTGAACAATCTACACACAATATTTATTTTTGGCAAACTTTCCCGAACATAATATAATAAGTGGCGTATCTAAAAATGTCATAGGTTACAATCGGCCGCGTTTTAAATGTGTATACTGTTAAATAAACAACGGAATATTTTTTTTAATTGGACATTGAATTAAAATGAAAACACTTTTTCATTCAGTTACAGCAGAACCTCTACAAACTCAGATAGGTACTGAAAGTTCGAAGAAAATGTAAGATCCCTTGAGAAAATGCATAAAGCAGAAAATATCAAGAAAACATCCATCACTTAATAAACATTGTTGTAAAGACTCGTATTTTTTAATAATAGAGAAAAATTTAGTGAGAGAATTTTAGAAAGTCATGGAATTGAAATTAGAATTTCGATTTTTGGCCGATCATTATGAACAAAAAAAAATCTCCGAAACTCGTCAATTTTTTTTAAATATGTATGTATCAGGGTTTTTGTTATAAACCCAAATACAATATTATGCACCTTCGCAGTGAGCTAAAAGCTCGTGTCGTGAAAGGGGAGTTTGCCGGCACCTGGGATAGAACCGCGAACTTCATGTATCTACATGAGGTTGAGACTCTACCTCCAGGCTACCGACGAACTCATTTTTCTTGAACTCGAACGAAATTTACAATTTTGATTTAAATGTACTGACATAGGAATCATTTGCTTCTTTGAAAATTTGACTTCTTATCAAAATTTCGAATTTAGATATCCCAATTTTTTTGTTGATTTCTTTTGAGTCAAATTGTCATGGTTCGACTGTAAGTATTTAACATTTCCACACGACTATTCAATTAGCAATCCGGCTTTTGTAAAAAATCTGTGTCATGTTGTCAGGGTCTTTTTTGATCTGCTGGTGTTTTCGTTACAGCTGAGAATCCTGTTCTCCAGAATCAGACTTCAGAATCTCGACTTAGTATACACACAATAGTGTAACAATATAATAAAAAAAACACTTATTGCTGGTGATCATTATTTGCAGGAGTTCTAAACTAGATAATCATGTAGAGCTGTGGAAGAGACCTATATTCAATGGTTTACCCAGAAGTGAGTTATTAAGTTTAGTAAAATTTATCTAGATGGATAAGTAATTGCATAAATTGGTGTGGTTACTAGCCTGATGGTCGATTCTCAGACTTTCAAGAGGGAAATCAACAAAAAAAATTCCTATTGGATTGAAGAAAATTCTTTTAGGACACACAGTCCCTACAACAGCAACATCAGAGCATCTAGGATACTATTCATTTTTATTATGGTCGCTCACAACTTCACATCTTCCACGTCGTCTGTACGAGCGAGTAAGTCCAGAAGTTCTCCTTGGAATGCGTGTGTGGGACAATCGTTTATCAGATGAACGATAGTTTGTGTTATATTGGAGTCAGTCAATCAAAAGTCAAATGTGATTTGAGGTATATTAAAGAATGAAGTGACTTGATTGGCGCAGAATCACTCAAAAGGGAGGCGATTGGCTATGTGTAGTTGTCTCGAAAGAGGCATTAAAGAGCGATGGGAAAAAGAAGTGGACCTTATAATATATAAAAGGAGTACCTTCTTGAGTTTGAATTTAAATGTATAAAAATATGTATGGTTAATATTTATACATGTATCACTCACCTGCATTCTGTTTTATCAATAATATTATAACAAGCTACCGGTTTTGCAGTCACGCAAAAACATCTGCAATAATTAAATATCAAGCTTATTGCTTCATATCACTTAAAAATAACATCTAGCTATAATATTCAATTTATTCAATAATTCTTTAAAATTTATTATAAATATTTGTAGATAATAATATTATGTACATATTATTAATTCGCTAAAATCTGTTTAGGTACAACACTAAGGTATTCAAGAGCTTGATAATACAATCGTGTGAGCTTTAAAGTGGTAATTAGGAAGTTTAAAATGTTTAAATGTTATTGAAGATTTACTCTGATTTCACTATATTAGGTATATTCATTAACAATAACTGTTAACCAGCTCCGTCATGGACATTGGCCTCTTTCAGAATTCGTCACCGCTCTCTTATTTTATTATGGAGAATACAAGTCTTCCAACTATTGATATGCAAAATATCTGTCATCTCAACACACGCCCTTCATTGAGAATTTAATCCATGTAGGCGAAAAAAGGGAACTGCTTAAGAGAATCAGCAAACAACGAGCTAACTGGATTAGCCACAACATCAGGCACCCAGGACTGCTCATCGCCATCGCGGAGGGAAGGCCCGAAGGCTCAAATGGCAGAGACTGACCAAGAGACACCTAGGTATATGGACCAACAAAGAGGGACATGAGCTGTGGCTCATACGTAGAGCTGAAGAGACTGGATGAGAATAGGGAGGAATGGAGAAGAAAATCCAAACTCGTTGAAGACCAATCCAATGGATTGTAACCCATTATATATAGATCAAGCCACTTAGTTCTCGGACGCCCGCGCTTCCTCACACCCTTTCTTTCAGACAAGTATATCCACTTTCATTGAACGAGGTCATTCTTACCTCGTTCATTCGTTCAACACGTCCAAACCACCGTAGCTTATTCACGCGCATTCTGTCCACAACACTCTTCTTGAATCTGTTCATTTTTCCAATATCCTCATTCTTTACACTATCACGCAACCAAATACCAACCATTCTTCTCAGCGATCGCATCTCTACTGCATTTATTTCTCTTTCGTTCTTCTTCAACCACGTCCATGTCTCGCTTGCATACGTAGGTAAGTGATGGTACCATAATGGTTAGTTATTGTAATCTGTACAATTTACCTAACATATTATATGTTCCCAGCACCGATTTATAGGTATATAATTAATATACTTTTAATATTTCTAAATGCTTGTCTACCTCTTACGATATTTATTACCCGTGTACCAATTTTAATTCCATTGTAATTTTTGGCGATTTATAATTTAAATTATATCAATGCTACACCTATGTATATATTCTATATGTAGGTAAGTATAACTTTTTTATTATTACAGTATAATACATTCATGATACCGATAATAAATAATGTAAAAAAAGATAAAACATATTTTATTTTACATTGTTTTCGAATATAAAGTGGCGATGCATCATATCTTTAATTAAATAAGAAATAATTTTGTATGTTTGGTTGTGAGTAGATATAATATATCTATTTTATGTGTTGTTTTTTGAAACGGTACAGATTGTACACCCGTAGAGTTCACGGTAAAGAAAAGGTATCCCATTCTTTTTTGCGAGTTTTCGAGTGTCCAGTAAAGTCAAATGTTCGTAAAACCTCACTATAAGACATCAACTATTCAGCGCTGAGGTATGCCATCCATCCGGAATGTCTCATTTTTTTATTGGAACAGAGAGGACAATATACCTACTCGTATGGATATTACTTGCAGTTAGTCCGCTGACTACCCCATTTATGGTAGGTATACGCTGTGATGGTATTGTATAGCATAATTATATTATAGTCAGGTGCACAAATCGTATCAATTTTTTTTGTTATTCCAACTTTTTAATAAAACGTTAGTATTCTTAGGTACATATTTTATTCCATTCTAACAATCGGCCCTCTTGGGGTAGCCGACAAACTCTACAGAATGTTGTTTTTCTACTATTCTATTTGGGTTAGTTGGAAGATATCGCGTCCCTGCGATAAACTCGCCCATTGTGCAAAATTATTCGTTTATACCATGTAACCTTATCATTTGTATCCATATATTTTGTACAATAAAGTTTATTATTATTATTATTCAAAATAATTCAAATTCGATGACACCATACCAACATCCTTCAATGCCAAATATTTACAAATTTTAATGATTTAAAAAAAAAATGTCGTAACCTAATACTAAATCTCAAAAAAGTATGTTAAAAAGTTAACGAGACTACTTTTTATTCCAGGATTGCATATTGCACAAAAGATCAGTTTTCTTATAATTATAGAATATTTAAAAAGTTTATCATATTTTAATATAAGGGCGGCCTACGTCAGACGGCCCAAAATAATTATAATGACCGAAAAAAATATGAAAATTATATTTCCCATGCATAATAATAACATCATATCTATTATGTATTATTATTAGTATAAATGTAGAACCGACCATTTTTTAGTTTACCAAATATATAAAGATATTAAATTATTCTAGTGACGTCTTTATTACACCAACTGTTATTAGACCACCTGCCCGAATCATTGGATTATATTATTATATAGTTATACCGACAATATATAAGAGAAGATCTAGATTTATTATGTTGTATGTTTAGATATATTGAAATGTAGGATCCATCTATAACGAGTTTAGATCGCTATAATATCGGACGACCAGTGTCCGAAATTCGGGCTTAAGCCATCATTTTTATTACACGTGAAATCTTGAATAGGTTTATGAAGAAAATAAATAAATGAAATTGTATTTTGTGATTGATAGGTTTTCAACACATTAAACTTAAAAAAATAATAATATCCGAATAGATGACTTTCTCAAATTTAAGAAATAAATAGTGGCACTGTATCATATTAAAATCCTATAAAGTGTTAAAAATTCGATTAGTAGGTACTTGATTTTTTACTGATAGTAATAAAAAAAATTAAGCACGTGTTTTTATAAAATTGGTCTCAAACTTATTTTGTTGTTTTAGAATCAATTTTAAGAAATAAATTAAAATGCTAATAAAGTCAATGATAATTAAATTACAATCTTAAAATCAATAATCTCAAACGAGACACTAATTGCTACTCTATTTGTATATTACGGACAAAAGCCGACCATTCATGTGTTTACCTGTTCTTTTTCTTTCGGGCTTTACCATCGTCATGTTATAAAAGAACGAAAAGAGATAGAGTGATTAAAAATGAACGAAAAGAGATAGAGTGATTAAAAATGGTAGATATTATCTAAGCATTTTTTCTTCAGGTATACCGATTGATTAATAGATACAAGTTTTTTGTAAGGCGGACACAAGATATCCAACCTTTACAAACTAAGACCGAATAAAATTATAGCCTTGTTTTTTATTCCAAGTTCTTCCATTGTTAGGAATATTTATAATTTTGTTCTTTTTTTCTTTAGTTGGTAACGCCCACAGAGGGCGGCGATTATGTGTATATAGAAAAAACTATATTAAATAAAAATTGTGACAATTTTTAGTCAAACTTATAATTTAGGTAATTATTTTCGCGAATCTTGAAAGTTATATGGGTATCATTTTACCTAGAAGTTCTTCCAGAGATATCTATCCATTAAAGAGTCCAGAATTTCATGCTACTCCAAATAAATAATTAATATTACATGTTTGATATTATCTACTCTTCCCAGTTTCTTCCGTGGAGATTTCGAGCAGAGGTTTCGTGGAGAGGTTTCTTCCGTTTATAATCATATTTTATTTTTATTTTATTTAAATTAAACATACCACTGCCGGCTTGACAGTTGTAAAACCTAATTGCTGGACAGTGGACAACATATAAAAAAATCATAAATAAATTACAAATTCAAAAATAACCCCCAAAATACAACTTCATAAAAAAATGTCAAATTAAAATTATATGATTCTAATTGTCAAATTTATTTGGTAATGAGAAGATAAATATATAGGATAGGTACATATTTTGAATATTTCTGATGTAGGTAAAGATATTATGCAAAATAGAAAACTTATTTAAGTATTTATTGTAATTATTTTAATGAGAAAAACCACTTAATTAAATATGCTAACTTTCCTATTGTTATTAACATATCTATATCCAAGTATGGATGGATCTAAGTAGGTACCAGTTGATTCAACCTAGATTTTATCTTCAAGATTGTTTTAATGATTATCTATGCAGTGTTACCAGTTAACAAAACAGTTGTGTTAATGGCGAAATTATTAAAATAATTGTTTTAATCATTATGAATGTATTCTCTTACTAAAAAAACTATTTTTACAACAATTATCTATTATGTATTGTATATGTTTACTAGACTTATAACGTGGTTTAGTTTGGATATTTATTTAAAAATATAAGAAAAAAAAAGTTTAATGTATCACTAAACTTATCTTGACAAAATTAGCAAAAAATATTTAGTAAATGGCTTAATTTCATGAATCCAAAAATCTTAGTAAATTTTTTTCATTTTACCAATGTAGAAACACTTGAATTCAATATAAAAAATGGCATTAAATATTCAATAATTAAATTTGTATTTTGACAAAGCATGACAATTTTGGAGCATGTTTTGAATTATTCATAGATAAAACCTATTTTTACCAATAAATAAGATCTGTATTTTTCCTCCGTGCTGCTTTCTTGAAAGACGAGTGTTTGTATAGGTGGTAATTATATCTCTTCAAAAGTTTCAGGTTCTCATGGAGGACGTTATTTTTCTTACTCCTCTACTTTTCAACATTCTTCATGTTACTACAGCAATTCAAAGCATATTTGTGAATATGGAGCATTTTTAAATACATTCCTTTTGCTTATTACTAGCTATTTTGGGTCCATCTTTGGGCCTAGCCCTCGCTATTTTTATCCACCTATATCTATATTGCTACATCTACTTCGTTACATCATTAATATTGTCCATCAAGCATGAGGCCATCTGACACTTTCCTGCTTATTATTTGTTTCTACACAAGACATTTTTACCCTGACACTGGAGTCACAAAGGACATTATCATAAGCGAACATACATACGAATGGATTCAAATATTCATTTATAAAAAAATTAGATATTCGCTACACTAATGCAGACAGATATACATTACTTTATGCTCTATGAATCACTTTGACGGAAGATTATATCGACCGAGCAGTTTAATTTTCTATTTTTGTTTTTGTGTAAAGTTTATCAGTTTTGTTTTTTCCATTGTTTGTTGATTGGATAAACCATTTGTGTCTAGAAGTAAACAGTTAATGTTTATCAAATATTTAAATATGTAGATTTTAATAATTCACTTTAATAATATCTTATTATTAAAGTGAATAGTTATGTGAAGAGAAATTAGTGTAGGTAGGTATATTTGTGTGAAAATCTATTTTTTAACATTTTATATGATATCTATGCCTAGACATATCGGTAACATACCAAAGTAAGTAGATATAAAAAAAACTGCACACACTTGTTGGAGTGTCCATTGTGCCTTGTCGCATGCACTATGGAGGATATTTTTGACGCATCTCCACGTGCTGACAGTCCACGACGATAAACAAAATGTTAGAGAGAGAGAGAGAGAGAGAGAGAGAGAGAGAGAGCGAAATTCAGCGATGTGGTTTGTCACTCATCCTTAATGGCTTAACTTTTGTTAGTACGGAGAAGACGGCTTGCAGCTTTCATCTAAAAGTATCTTTGTATTTTTTTTTATATATAAATATTCTTTACAAGCAGAATAATAGGTATGTCCCAACGATGCACCTTTCCAAAAATACAATATTCGGAACAAAATACTGTTATTAAATATAAAAATAGCTAGATAGACATTATAAGTATGTATGAAAATTGTAATTTTCTTTTTGGCATCCATACCGCCATATCAGCGAAATATTGTAATGGTGCGCGTGTAGGAATTCTATAAGGAAATACCTAGTACATTCTAGAATATCCTTAGTAAGTACAATAATAATAATAATAATATATCCTTTTTACGCTAAATTGAGTCTCATGAATTTGAGTAATGAGGGGGTGGATTGTACCTACCCTTAGTTTCGCAACACCCTTTCGGCAAATATTATAACACACTATACCTACGTAATACTAATAGGTACATAGGTACAAGAAATTTATAATAGGTAGGTAACTATTATTTCCACGTACCTGAATTTTTTTTCAGTTATCCCTTCAGTAACCCCGAAATAGATAGATTTTTACGGTTTTATTAATTAACGTGAATCGCAAAACAAAATGAAATCTTACATAATAAATAATATGTACCATATAAATATGATCCGTAGAGCACCCAGCAAAGAATTGATCTCCCACCCTTTTCCGCAAGTTTTTAAGTGTCACCAAAAGGCAGGTTTTCGAAAAAATAAGACATCTTAAATTCAGCGATGAAATTTGCCACTCATCCTGAAGGGCTTAACTTTTTATTGGCGTGGAGAGCTTGCATGTTCATTAAATGGAGCTGGTTACACCACTCGTGGGATGTGCTGTGGTGGTATAGGTAGTAGTAGTAATTTAGTCAAGCAATCAACCAAAGATCAATCATATTAAAATACGAAACATTTTTGATTATACCTACCGTTCTTTCTACAGTCTATTACTTATTATTTGAAGAATTTTTCAAGTTCTTTTTAGTGAGTATTTTCTCGAATGGACATTGAGAGTTGAAATATTTTTTTCAGGGAGAGCCCTTCTGATAAACTTTGATCCCTTTGTTGAGAGCAAACTATTATTTGTATTTTTGTGCATTGTATATTTGTGTGTCGTCGCATAATAGGTAGTTACAATATTCATTTTATATAGTTTGTGACTAGCTCAATTTGTGTAAATTGTCATATACCTAGACTATGTATAAAATACAAACAGTAGGTAATAAAAAAATATCGCACTAGTACATAATAAAGAACAATTACCTAACTAACAAAAATGATTAACTTGATTACTAACTAATTGAGTCCAATGTCCACTGATAGGTAAGTAAGTAGGTACCCACTAGGTAGGTATGTACGGTATATTGGGTTGATAGTTAGGTACGTGTTAGTTATGTATTATGAACCGCGATAATATCATAACTCGGGTTTATTTTCTCGGCGATTGGCCATTATTAGGTACGTATATTGCTCCGTATATTATATTTATCAACTGCCACCTTGTTATGTATATTATATACCTACCTTTATAGAACCTTCCCTTTTCTGTATTCCTAAGTATAGGAATATAATATTATATCTTATACCTATTCCTCCGCTGAAATATTTCCCGTTTCTCGAAAGTAGGTACGATAAAGTTTTGATAATATTTCTCGATAAGGTGATAACAAACAAAAGTTAAATGAGTGTTTTTTCTCGGCGTCGTTTAGGTAATGGAGTACCTACCTACATCTGGCTCAAAGGCGCGGGAAGTTCTGTTGGAAGGGTGATGTTTTCAGTTTGCTTTAAAACAATGAATTCATGAATACCAAATACTAATTTTAGACTATTTAATATGTACCTTATGCAAACCAAGCAGTAATAGTTGGAAGAGATCGCACCTTTGCGATAAACCCGCCCTCTGTATATCGATTGTATCTAACTTATATGTTGTCCTTTTATGTAATTGTTTGTAATCAATGTACAGTATGTACGGAATGAATAAATAAATAAATACATAAGTAATAGACAAACAAATTAGTATTGGACAAAATGTATAAAAATTGGACAATATGGATAAAATATTTGATTCGTTAGTTTATTTGAAATAATTGATAAATAATGTTGATGGGGAAAACAACGCCGAAGATTTTGGTACGAGCATGTCCAGAGGATGCGTAGCACCAGAATCCCAAAGATTGTTCTACATGGACTACCTGATGGACGACGCCTACCCGGAAGACCCCTAAACGATGGAAGGACAGCTGGGCATCCACATCGCAAGAGGACCCTCCTGCATGAACAGACCTCTGGGTCTAATAAAAGATTAAGAAGAAGAAGAAGATAAATAATGAAAAAAATATTCATAGTTATGTGAAGTTTTCTCTATTTATCCAAAGGTTTCAGCAATCATCAAACTTATCTACAAAACCATCTTTGTTTTTTTTACATAGCCATGCAAATTTTATTCGAGAAGTCGAGAAATGATGATCAATTCTCGACTTCGAAGGTCGAGAAAATTTCAATTGTTTACAATATTTCTCAACTGTGACCCTTCCTTTGCTCCCTGTTCCACCCCCGCCTCCTGCCAGCCATGCCTACATCATTCTTCTTCCTCCCCATCAGCCCGACTAAATGAGAAACCCATTCTTTGTGATCTAAAAGGGTTTTTCTTGTTAAGCCCCATTACTACCATAACTCACGCTTATTGTGACGTATCTTAATGGAAAAATGAAAAATTATTATTATTATAGTGTCGTTATAATGGGAAGGTACAGCATTATAATGGGATCGTTGTCGTCGTTTCTCGATGAGACGATGATAGCATTATAAACACTAAATTCGCCAAAGCCCAAAATTTAGGACACAATTAGAGTGTAGGTGTGAATCTGCCCATTTACCTAATACCACCTTTGATAAAAACAGTTCTTTGAATGCATATTATTTTTTAATAAAAAATTGACAACATTTTTCAAGTTAGTAAAAAAAGATAGTCCTATAGGCCCTACTGAAGAAGGACATGAACTGTGGCACATATATAATGAGTTACAATCCACTGGATTGGTTTGCAACGAGTTTTGATTTTCTTCTCCATTCCTCCCTATTCTCAGCCAGTCTTTTGAGCTCTACGTATGAGCCACAGTTCATGTCCCTCTTCAGTTGGTCCATATACGCATCTCTTGGTCGGCCTCTGCCTTTTGTCCCCTCGGTCTTACCCTCCGCAATGGCGATGAGTAGTCCTGGGTGCCTGATGTTGTGGCCAATCCAGTTAGCTCGCTGTTGGCCGATTCTCTTAAGAAGTTGCCTTTTTTCGCCTACCCTGGTTAAAACTTCTTCGTTTTCGATGTGTTCCGACCAATGGATCTTCAACATGCGTCTGTAGCACCACATTTCAAAGGCCGCCAACCGTCCGCTACGTAGCATTAAAGAGACTAGCAAAAAATAGAGAGGAATAGAGAAGAAAACCCAAACTCGTTGCAGAGCAACCTAATGGATTGTAACTCGCTATAAATAAAATGTATAATTTTTTAAAATAAATGTTAATGATAGGCGAAAGTAAAATGAGGAGGTATTCATTTGTACCGGTAATTAATGTCAATCAAGTTCATCAAGTACCAACAAAAATAATTTAACTACCCGGTTCATCAAGTAGTACTTAGGTGCCAATATATACTGAAAAGCGTACTTATACATAACATAATATAACATATATAACATGTATAACACACATTGTATAAATGTGTGTATCGTCGCGTTAGTACCCATAATACAAGATTCATATCTTAGTTTGGGACGAGCTCGATCTGTGTAAATTGTCTATGTATGTAATGTTATGTAGGTACAGACAATTCACAAAGATCGAACTTGTCCCAAATTAAGATAATATGAATCTAGAATTAAGAGCACTAATGGGACGATATACAAAATATGCAATGCACCGAACACATACCTAATTAAACATGTTACACTTAGACCCAGAATACCTACTATGAAAAAGGTAATTATTAATTTCACTTCAGCCGGCAATCGAGCCCGGGACCTCTTGACTCAAAGGCAAGAGCGTTATCTCCATGCCAGATCGGCCGTGAATATCCGGTAATTTTAGGTATATTGCGTGCATATTTTTCAAACATTTCCATAATTTAACAAAACCAAGAAGTATAGGTACCAAAAATTTATGAATACAAAGCTTGAGTCATCATAGAAAATTTTATACAGGTGCCTAAATGATAATGTGGTATTGAAAAATCCTTAAATTATAGTTTTATAAATTGATAGTAGCACAAAAGACACATGTCCACTATTTAGATAAAATGAGTTAATATATTATGTACAAGATCGGTTGGAACGTCTTCTATGTCCTGATCACATATTTAAATTACCAATAATACTTATATGCTTATATCATTATCGAAATATTTAATAAAAACCAAATGCCACACGTTCTCAAATCAACATTATTTTGTGTGCAGATGTAACTTGTCGTATAATATATTTGAGAATGCATTTATATCGACTTTCTTGATTGTTAAAAAAGCACAAGTCTATCGAAGACATCTTCTTAATTAATTTCAAATTTGTTAATTGATTGAGAATCTCTAACTTTTAAAACCAGTTTTGTGTAAACTGTGAAATATGGACATGTGTCTTCAGTGCTTTAAAGTTTAAACATCGAAATATGTCTGTACCTGAGAGCCATTAGGACTTAAGTGCATTTTTGACAAAAATGCCAAAGTTACGAAAAAAGCAGAAATAACACATTAGTCGTGAGTCTTAAGTACAGAAATGCTTAGGGGTCTATACTATAGGGTCTATGCAATAAGCTGTATATACTATATACAGCTTATTACTAGTAAAATGTTGAGATTTTTTCGATTAAAAAGTTGAATTTGAAAATGTCATTTTAGTACTTAAGACTAAATGGCTCTCAGGTACAGATTGTATTACGAGACAGTGCAATAAAAATCATCATTATTTTGTGTGCAGATGTAACTTGTCGTATAATATATTTGAGAATGCATTTATATCGACTTTCTTGATTGTTAAAAAAGCACAAGTCTATCGAAGACATCTTCTTAATTAATTTCAAATTTGTTAATTGATTGAGAATCTCTAACTTTTAAAACCAGTTTTGTGTAAACTGTGAAATATGGACATGTGTCTTCAGTGCTTTAAAGTTTAAACATCGAAATATGTCTGTACCTGAGAGCCATTAGGACTTAAGTGCATTTTTGACAAAAATGCCAAAGTTACGAAAAAAGCAGAAATAACACATTAGTCGTGAGTCTTAAGTACAGAAATGCTTAGGGTCTATACTATAGGGTCTATGTAATAAGCTGTATGTACTTTAAACAGCTTATTACTAGTAAAATGTTGAGATTTTTTCGATTAAAAAGTTGAATTTGAAAATGTCATTTTAGTACTTAAGACTAAATGGCTCTCAGGTACAGATTGTATTACGAGACAGTGCAATAAAAATCATCATTATCGTAGTCGGTCGATTAATATTTAATTCATGTAAACTTTAAAACATATTTTCATTATCGTCTTTTAAATACCAACAAATAAAAAAATTTACATTCATATCAGAAATCATCAATGACAATACCTATAATGAATAACAATAAATATAAATTATTAACGAACATGTTGTAAGTTGATCTTATGAATATTCACTAAACGGCGCAATGTGAATAAATAAAACTCACAATTTATTTTACATAATTATGTTGAGGGCTACTACTGATGCGGTATTAGTTTATGTATCTATATTTAAAACATCATGGCATGGTAGCCAGCAGGCTACCCCACTTTTGGGAGGTAATGATATATTTTATTAAAATAAAAGAAAGTAGGTAGTTTAATTTTTTAGATTCCTGTGGATTACCTTTATAGGTAACTATATAGTGTAAATAGATTCTAGACTAAGATTGCATCGAGAGTAACCACACTGATTCTGATTTTGTATATATATGTATACGAGAGATATGTAGGCATTCTATTTAAAAAAAATGTATACCTACTGATAAACATAGGCACCTATGTACCTACGCAAAAACGTAGACAGGAAGCTATTCGGCAAATTTTCCAATGACGTTTCATTTAACATTATTCTGCATCAGTGAACATTCCAAATACCTACAAATAACGACCGTCTATTAGTGGTGCAACGCATACCTACGAAATTAATCGATTAATTCAAAAATGTTCCAAGCCCAAAAATCATTTTATCTATGTATTTAAGATTACTTAGGGATTTCTACTTTTCATGATGGATGAGTCCATATTTCAATATTTAAAATTATATGATACCAATTAGTTACACCTAAATGTTCTTTTTATTGATTTGTATGTATCTACTTTTGTAAGCGTTTTTTTTATTTATGTATGAAAATAAAGGCAGTAAAATTGTCATAATTATACATTTACATTTACTTCCTTTATTATTTTACTCTTATTTTTATTTTTTAACCGAATGGGTTCGGTTATAAATAAATTAAATAATATTTGATTACCTACAAACAGGGCATTGCATTGTATACCTACAATATTGTTCGTTATTTTGTACTAAATGTGTCTATGTATGTGTATTAACTGTAGTATAGAGTTGGATTAAATAAATACGTAGCATATTTTGATGCTCGAAGGGAGATGTTTTCCATTTCTCACAATATTATTAATCTAGTTTTTTTTTACTATACAAGTCTATGCATTTCTATAATATGCTAATCAAAATTAATACATGTGGGCATCCCTCAGTCCTGAGGCCTGAGTCAATAACACATTTTCACGTTACGTTTTCGTTCCGTTAATGTTCGAGTATAGACGAAGTTGCAAGCAAGTATCAATTTTGTTGCTAAGATACACAATAGTTACGAAAATTGACACTTTGGCGCAACGTCGTCTGCATTTGAACGCTAACGGAACGAAAACGTAACGTGGAAATGTGTTATTGACTCAGGCCTCTGAGCACAAAATTCCACACAAAATTTAAGTCCACAGTAAATTTATATTCACCTGGCTTAGTGCTATAGGTACATTCTGTTTCTTTCACAATGTTTTTTTTATGATAGGTAGGTACTTATAATACACCTAGAAATCTAAATTCATTATTGTGACTTATGCGAATTTTGAGACTAACGCCGAATCGCTTTAACTAATTGCACATTGTTCGGTGCACATTTCAAGTGAAATATTTAGGTACAAATGTCATTTACGCAGTGCATATCAGCAAAATACCATAAACAATTCGATGGTGCAGAAGCATTGGAACATAACACTATTTCAAATTGTAACAACATACGAATTTGTTCAACCAGACAATTCCAGAACACAATTACAACTGTCATGTTATTGGACCGAATGCCGCTGTAAAAATTAACTGAGGTGCATTCTGTAATTTAAATTCGATTTTCAAATACACTTCTTTTTTCAGTTAGGTTCATGTGTTCGAACTTTATTAATTTATCTTTTTTATACATACTTGTATACTCGTACATAGATAGATATTATGAGTGTCGCTCGAAAATTACATCCGCAATTTTGAACCTCATTATTTTTATTGATTTAATAAGTTTTTGAGTGTCATATTAAAATGAAAAAATCAATAGAACTTCATTTATTATATTTATTTATTTATTTATTTATTTATTCATTCTTTACTGTACATTGATAAAAAACAATTACATAAAAGGTATACATTCAAATTAAATACAATCAATATACAGAGGGCGAGTTTATCGCAAAGGCGCGATCTCTTCCAACTAACCCAAATATATTTAGTGAAACAGATAACGTTACAAGTACAGGACTAAGATAAATAATAAATAAATAAAAAAAACTTTATTGGCATTAAAATATGCAGTATACATACAAGTACATTTCTACAGAGAGTAGGTACCGATACCAAACGGTGGGCTTACCTATAACAAATGTAATTTCTTCCAGCTAACCCATCATGTATATCAGAATATTTTAGAATGCAATTGATTTTCTGATTTATTTACATTTCAGAGATACCTAGATACTCATCCATTTATTCATTCATACCATAAGGGGGTAGAAGTGGTGTAGCCAGCTGCGACTTCATGTAATAGACATCCTATTTCTCTTACTCAACACGCGGCCATCCTAGTGAATTTGATCCACTTGGTCAAACCACGTAGTTAGTTCTCGGACGCCCGCTCTTTCTCACACCCTCTTTTTCAAATAAATATATCCTCTTCGTCATTATTTTTTATTTTTATTATTATTTTTCTATCTACATAATACTATAACAATATAATACACTTTCTATAAGTACTAGAAGATAAAACCCTTTCAGGGTTTCAAACAAGGGTAGAAAACCTCCCTTTATTATTTGTTTTGTGGCTGAAGTACCCTATAGGTACTATTATTTTTATGTAATGCATTACTGTCAAATATACTTTACTTATATTTACTCGATTATATTTCAATATTTATTCGAAATACCTAATCAAGGCATTGGATGGATATGTTTTGAAATGTTCTCTAGTTCTTATTAATATTACACCTTATAGTTATCCATTGTTGAATATAAGCTTCGTCCATTCTTCTCTATAGTTTCCTATTGCTTGAGGTGATAATTGCTAAACATAAATATTTATATTAAAAATAAAGGTCTAAATTAAAATGAATATAATTTTTTTGATTGTTTGCATATTATGCTTATCTTTAGCTACATGACAAGAAAACATATGAGTGTTTAACAAGAAAACTAAACTAAATCAAATAAGCCTGAATCCTACATTGAACTTTAAGATGTTGAGAAGAGTTTTTTTTAATATACAGTCCAATTTCATTATGTATAGATTTACTTATCTTTGTTTATAGAGTCCACAGACGTCTTGGATAGAATAAATGTTTTCCAACCAACTAGCTCTGAGATATTCGGGTATAGAAAGAAGTCTTCAATATTTCTATAACATTTCACGTTATCTTTGTGCTAGGTTTATATTTTTCTTCTTTCATCGCCACGTAATGTACATGTATATCGCCATTAAATTCTTTTAATCCTTTTAAACCTCTGCCAATTCTCTGTTATCTCAATTGCAGCTCAAGTCACCATTATCCATTTAGAAAATGTCCTCTAAATTGTATAAGAACATTTCTACGAAATCTGGTGTATATTGCGTTGTAGAAGAAAAGGTCACAATTTTGTATGTAGTTCCAAATAAAAATAAAAATATATCTGCCTGAAATAAAAGTTTTTTATTTATTTAACTGATGTCAGCATTGTCGTTCTTTTTTTATTTTTCTCATTCTTTAACATACATAATACATACCATCACGCCGCTTCCCTCGAGAGGTAGTCAGAAAGGATCGAGCGCCACTTCCTTCTATCCTTGCATACATCTTTCGCTTCCGTCACTGTCATACAATTCCTCATGTATGCTCTCCTGTTCAACGTGCTCAACACGTGACCGTCCTGTAGGATTTGATTTAAATGATCTTGCCATTTAATCCTCGGACGTCCACGTCTCCGAGCACCATTCCTCTCAGCCAAATATATCTTCTTAGTCATTCTGTCCTCATTCATTCTTTCCACGTGCCCAAACCATCTTAACTCATTTACATTCATCCTTGTTATTACACCATCTTTCATTCCACATTCCTTTCGTATATCACTGTTACGCACACGATCTCTCAGACTTTTACCACACATCCTTCTCAACGATATCTCATTTCCACTGCATTTATGCTTCATCCTTCTTTAACCATGTCCACGTCTCACTTGGATACATAAGTGTTGGCATTAAGATAGCAGAGTGCACCAACCTTTTAGCACTCTTTTACACCTCTCATTATCACAGTTTGGAAACAGTAGGCCTTCTCTGTTCAGAGTGATTATGCACCAATTCAAACCCTTCTTTTTGTTACATTCCTCACTCTCTGACGTGTATTTGTAGTAGCAACGGCTTAAGCTGAAAGAAAAATAAATTTGTTTATTTATAGTGACACAAAATGTCATAGTTGAAGATAGATGACTGAGTGACATTGTTTTCTGAAATAAGTCCTAAATAGTAACAATATGTCGACCAATCACAAGGAAGAATTGACAATTACTTATTAGTTAAGTAAGTACCCTTAGATGATTTTTTTTTAGTTAATATCTATGGAATTAATGAATATCTACGTGAAAAGATATTAAGAGTGTAATTATGTATTATAATCTGTATGACAATCTTGCAATATAGATAAAAATGCTCTAAATGGTGATTTGATGAATATTTTGTAAAATAAATTGTGAGTTTTTAATGTGTCAAAATCTTGGTATTTTTTCGTGAAGCAAACTATGTCATAGAATTTCCCCTTAAGGGGTAGTGAAAAAAAGCTTTGATATTCTCTAAGAGCTTATCGCCCCCTTATCTGAATGAAACTCATTCCTTAACCCTCCATGTCTTTGTCCGCGGTGATACAGGAAGTTGCGTCTGAAACTAAAAACATTTGAAAAATTGAGCAATAGTCGTTACAAAAAGCAATCACAGATTACCCGGGGCTGTTTTAAATTCATTAGAGGCTTTTAGAAAAAAAAATAATCGCTATAAAAGTTCTAGATCAAATAGGTCTAGATATTTTTATTAAGAATAGGTATCAACTTACCATTATTATGTGCATATACATTTATACATATCTAATCGATTGAGTTCGTCGGTAGTCTGGAGGTAGAGTCTCGGCCTCGTGAACAAGAGGTCCGTGGTTCGATACCAGGTGCCGGCAAACTCCCCTTTCACGACACAAACTTTTAGTAGCTTACTGTGAAAGGTGTATAAGGCTGTATTTGGGTTTATAACAAAAACCCAGATATATCTTTTCTGAAAAAAAAAATATCATTTGCCCTCTAAGGCTTCCCATGAAACACAAGCTTCCTCATTCAGTGTGATGTGATGATGATGACATTGATCAAAATTTTAGATCATTTCATTTTGACGCCGTTCATTAGTATTTATACCGTCTCAAAGCCACTGGTGAAGATAGCGGTCCATAGCTAGAAACAAGAGCGAGATGAAGTCATCATAATATTACTTAAATTGCGCGTGAAATAGCTATAACGTTTGTGACATTGCAATTATCACATTCTGGGAAATTTAACCACATCTAAGTATCTTGCGTTAGCCCTAGGGTGCCTATAGAAGAATTTTGTGCCAATGTCTTTGTAGATAATACCCCGTGGGGACCCGAGTAAAGAAGGTCTCCAACTTTTTTGTAAGTTTTCAAGTATCCTGTAAAAAACAGATGTTCGTGAAACCTCGCGTATTAGGCAATTAACATCTGTAATTCAGCGATGTGACATTACAATAATTTTAAATACCTTTCTTATTTTCCTTAGGACAATCTGCACGTTCAATCTCCAGTTAGTCTGCTGGCTACCCCACTTGTTAGATATGCCGTGATGATATAGTAATAATTTGTAGTAGCTCACTATCTCTTCTCAAAATAATTCTAAATCTCACTGGTCTGATATCATTGTCAAAAGAAAAGTTTATTGTAAAAGAGGATTATCCAAGCCAAGCCATTGTAGATGAGTAGGTAAACAGCGTTCTTTTGCCAATCCAAATAGATAAGTACTCCTCCTGAAAACAGATAAAATACATATAAATAAACTTTATATAGTTATAGGTATCATTTAGTGCACACTATATATTATGTAGAGGACATGTTTATCTACGCCAACTATAAAGTCATTATGCACTTATTCAGTAATAAAATCTCATTAACAATAAACGCACACGGCAATAAAGTCCCTAATAATTCCAATTTCCAACTGAAACGCTGCAACAACGACGGCAGTCATTAAATGGGCTTATCAAAGTATCGAAATCTGATCAATTCTCTACTACTATTATTATTATTATACTGTTATTAGTGAAATAATTATTGTCACTCATGAATAATTGATAATTATTATCTAACTAGGAATTAAACATATTATAATGAAAATTTTGTCGTTTTGGAAATCATAATTTATTGTACATTACAACGGAGGGATGTAACTACTGTTTTTAATGTACTGATTGAGTTGACATTTATTTTGTAAAATTCCATAAAGGTACATAATTTTTTTAATAAGACTATCCACGCAAAAACTGAGTAATTTGGGCCAAATTCGTAATTTAAAAATTCGCTACAAAATGCTCTAACTTAAGTAGGAATTAATAAGAAAATAATTATATTATAATACAATTTTGTTCGATTTTCAAAAAAAAAAACAAATGGTTTAAGTTTTACTAGTTGTTTTTAACAATTGATCGACCTGGTTTTAATGTAGGTACAAATAGTTTACAATGACTTTGAAAGTCGAAACCAGGTCATCAATTTTAAAAAAAGTAGTAAAAGCATTTGTGTTTTTTTTTGACAAAAAATAAAATAAATGTAGGTATTTAGTGTCTTAGGAAGAAATGAATCGTTCTAAATGAAGGAGGCTTATTTCTACCTCTTTGAGAATCTATGAAGCACGATAATAAAAAAAATACTAACTGTCATCATTGTCACCATAATTTGAACTCTCTCTCTCTCTCTCTCTCTCTCTCTCTCTCTCTCTTATTATTTTGCTGGTTTTCACCATTGAGGATATTCCTAGCCAGAAAATGTTAGGAAAAATTAAAAGTTCAGGACAAAAAACAAAAACACAACATTCAAAGCTTTATCAACTGGGCCTTAAGGAATAGGATAAGGAGTTTGAAAATGCTTTTGTCTTTTGAACCCAGGAGCAAGGAAATGTTTGAAGGTAGTGAAACCCTATAATGTACCAGGTCGTTAATCAAAGTTGGGTAGATGTTGTTAATCAGGCATATAGTTTGTTTTTTCCATCATTCATTCAGTTGCTACAGAAACGGTTTATTGTAAAAAAAGATCTGGAAACTTGTTGACGAAAACACTGATTTCTTTTTAGTTCACCATCGTTTGAAATTTTCTTAACATAATAGAGACTTCACATTTTCCAATACTTATCAATTTTGTTTTCTTACTGTTTCTTTCTTTTATCTACTATCACTTCATCAATTACATTAAATAAGTAATAATAATAATACATTTTACAAGTTTACACCATCCCACAATATTTTATTATCTGATCCTAACAAGGTATTGGTACTATCTGTTATGTTTATGTAAGTATAGGTAGGTGTGTTAGTGTTCTATGGAATAATGAAAAGCAATTCAGTATTCAGCACTAAATAACTGACGACAGCGGTGTATCAATATTTTATCCCGATTTCCAATTCCAACAGTAGAATTCGCAGTGTAGAATATTATAGAATCCACGTTTATAAATCGTACAGTGAAAGTTTTACTATACATTTTTGTATCACCTAAATATTTCGATTTTTTTTTTCAACACAATATTTCATTGTTTCATACTTTCCAATTCTTTGTCGATTGACGATAAGTAGGTACCTAAATAAATCACCATTGATAATATGCTATCTGCTATATTTTTGATTAATTTGTTTTTAAGTAGGTAACCACTGTTAAAAATAAAATAAAATATAACATATCTTTTAAGAACAATAAATAATTTTTGAAAAAACTATTAATGTTACGTTGCTGACTTCAGTTAAATCTATTAAACATGGTTTTCGAATTTTATTAGGTATATTTTCATGCCTGAAATTAGTCGATATCTCAAAATCTTTTCCTCTATTTTCTCTTGTGTTTCCATTTTTTTTTAATCAAACTCTCAAGATTCTTCCATTATAATCTGATACGACTAAATAACATTTTTTTTAATAACATAGGTTGATTTCATCTCGTCCATTTATATTTAATACCCCCTGTGAGCATCCGCAATAACTTTCCATTTATATCCAAATACAACATTCCCTCCGCATACACATTATAATAATATATTATTCCAGTATACCTACCTAGGTATATCTATACCTACCATATAACCGGGTACATAATAATATTATGTTGTTACATATGTAGAGTGGTAATATCCCACCGCTAGTAAATCTCAAAATGCTGTAAATTACTTACCTATATGTATTTGTATTTGCTCGTAGGTACCTAGATACTTCATAATATGTAGGTATTTTAATTTATTTCACCGGTACATCATTTCACTCTGTGTCCAATCAGCGATGGTACAGAGCCACCACTGTGAATACGAAGATAAAAAAATTGCAGTGGCATCGCAATTGAGATAGGGATCTGATATGCAGTACCTCCCGCCTCCCTTTGAAAGAATCCTTGGTGAATACGTTCTTGCTAAGAAAGTATAAAATCCGTTATCTGTGCTGTAAAAATTGTAATAGCCCATGCAGAATGATTGACATGACTCACTATGGCATGGCACCGGTTTGCATCTTGGAGTGCTGCATTTCTGAGGACGCAACGGTAAGGCAAAAATCACTCAGGTCTGTTAACACAGACTTTGAGAATATACTTGTGGTGCTGCGTTGAATTGGTCTGGCTAACTGTGTTAACCGTGCCTTCTTTGTGGCTGGTCCGTTGCTGTGGAACGAAATTCCCTATGATTTGCGAACTCTGGAGAGTGTGGAGGTATTCAAGGCAAGGTTAAAGACCATATTGTTCAGGAGGTTCTATGAATCTTGAAGTGGTTTTTCCACATAATGGCGCATCTTAAAAAATGATTAGTTTATTATTATTGATGATTACCATAATTATGTATATTTTATTAACGTCGTTAGAGTAAACAGAATAAATAAATGTAATTGATGATTTATTTGAATGTGGTAGTCAGTGGGCTCACTGCAAGAAACAAACGTGTCTTAAGAAAGAACGCATTCAAAAAATAGATGGCATACCTACTTCATTGTTGTATTATAATATATTTAAATATTAATTTAAACTCTAAAACATTCTAAATACGTACACACTAAAATTCTAAAAATCTCATTCCGTCACTGTTGAGGTATCCAGGGAGGTACACATTGCGGTCCACCCCCACCTCTCACTGTCCCCCCCTACTCCATCCATGCTACCTCCCTCTCACCCACCCGCAATAGCCCGACCTGACGTATGATTATTTCCCAACACTGAGGTTCTGGTCCAATATCCAAACAAGGCGATTTCAATGAAAACACATACACAAATCACTGTTACGACTTTGCGTGTATATACCTACATGCATAGGTACACCCATACACACATAGCTTCCTAAAATAGATATAGGTATGTAATCCGTACCTATGTAGGTACTACAAAGTATAAAATAAAACATTTAACCTACCTATAGGTGAACATTAATTAAAATAATTTTTAAGTACTTACATGTGAGTTTTCACAATTATCCAAGAAAAAGCAGCACGTTTGAGGTTTAATTTCTCTTATTAACATTTTCCGTGGATATCTCATAGCGTATAGTACATTATTACATCGGTTGATGCAGCTCGACGAGAGGAATAATTTCGTATCAATATTTCATATTTGAAAAAAATTGACACGCGGGAGAGTTCATGGATCCTCCACCAACGATAGGTGTATGTAATAATTTAATCCAAGCGCATAATTTTATCTATGATTAAAGTTTAATTTCGTTCTGGGACTTAGTAATAACATAGTTGTCATTATAAAATATTATGAAATTAATAGGGAGTTTATATCCCAAACGCATAGGTTCCTACTTACACTGTAAGGGCGTATTTTTAAGTTGGTATGAAATCTAACATTGTTTCGAACACCTCCACAATATGTTCCAGAGTGAGCAATAGGATCTTAAACCTACCTTCACACTTTTCAGGATCCGCAGATCATGAAGAATTTCGCTTCTCAACAACAACGGTCCGACAACGCAAAGGCCACGGTCAACCATAAACCATTTCTAAAAGCTTTGGCTAGCTACACAATCCCGTAGCTAAGTATATCCTTCAAGCCATTGACGATGAGGCATAGAGAAGAAGGCCTTTCCCATTTCTTTCTTTCCCTTTTATTTGTATATTTTATTCTCCACTGCATCTACATTGGTTACAATAATATTGTATATTTTAAATCAATAAAAAGCATCTTAAAAATATCAGTTGTATAATTCAATCTACTTCAGAGGGAGAATTTATTGCTAGAATAGAACTAACGCTTTATGCACAAAAAACAATTGGTTTGCAGTCGCTTAATCTAGAGTGCTCCTTCGGAGCAGCATTTCTCCCTTCATTCCGACATTAAATCTTGTTTGTGTATGTACCCATGTGTCGTTAAGGTGATCCCATATCCAGGTATGGCATTAGGTATGCGGTGAGCACATACCTAATGCCATATAAGCACATACGCACAAACCTAAGCACATACCTTAAAATAAAACCTAATTATTGCATAAAAGGGAGTTTTTGAACCAATTCTCGATAAAGACAATTTGATATGAAATTATTTTGGCCGCACGATTTGATTGGTAGCATTGCCAATTTTGCTTCGAGTCTATACTAAAAAGGTCTTTGTTGCATATTAGGACAAATAAGTATACCTATTGATTTTTTTTAATAAGACAAAAATCTCTCTTGATTTTATTGGTACAAAATACATTTTTAATATTAGCTCTTGTTACAGTACGTTCATAATATGTTGGCAATAGTGGCGTTTGCGATTCAAAAAGCAAAGTTGGGAAAGTAAGTAGGTAAGTATGGAGGATTATAATAGTGTTCAGTGATATCGGCTCACTGGAGACTATGTGCAGAACTGTCCTGGATTATACGGGAATACGGGAATCGCATCCGGGATGGGGAGTTGGGCGGGGAGATTTGGGGAAAGCTGGCAATTTATCTGCGAGGAAAATCCTTAACTGTGGGAGTTCTGTCTAGCATCCGCATAGAAATATTAACGCTAAATACAGTGGATTTTTGATTGTTTAGAAAATTTAAGCAATATTTATCCATATTGATTGAGTTGACATTTATTTTGTAATAATCTATATTAGTTTATGGAAATAAATTCAAACTGCTTGAATTTTACTACTTTTAATAATAGGTAGTTACAGTAACCTGTAGTCCTAGTCAAAACACATTTTAACGTTAAGTTTCCGTCCGAATATAAACGGCGTTGCGAGAAAGTGTAAATTTTCGTAGCTACTTGTGTATTTTAGCTACGAAAATTGACACGCTCTCGCAACGTCGTCTACATTTGAACGAAAACGTAACGCTTAAATGTGTTTTGACTAGGCCCACTGGTTTCGACTTACAAAGTCATTGTCAAATCAATAATAATAATAAACACTTTATCGTTAAAAATGAATTTTACAAAAGGCGTAGGTACATTATGGGTTTGTTGGAAGATATTGCGCTTCAGCGATAAACTCGCCCATTGCGCAAAATTATGTATTCAGTGATGATGTTGTCATGTTCTTTTTTATTCTTTGTATACAAATTTTGTGCAATAAAGATTATTATTATTATTATCTCATATCTCATTTATTAAACAAAACAATATTAGATTCTACATTTGAACACAATATAAGATTAACAATAAAATTTAAGTAAAACATAAAATATTAAAATAAATTTAGATTAATAAAATAATTAAATTAAAAAATAATTAATTTAAATATTAATAAACTTCTTTATTTATTATTATTATTACATATTGCCTTGAGGCAATGTCTTCCAGTAAACCTACTACAATCAATGTTTGTCATAAATTTATACATAGGTATTTACTAGATGATTTTTGGCATTGAAAAGGTCTCTCATTTACATTCTGTATTTTCGAGTGTTCTGTAAAAGGCAATGTACCAAAAAAGCAAAGATTTATACCTGCTAAAAAAACCGGTAACTGTAAAGAGTACTTTGTATAATAATATTATAACTTCACCACATATCCTGAAAGTTTCATTTTTGTTACAACATGGAGAGGAAAACATGTATCTTCATCGACGTCATCAGATCGGTGGCTGCACCATTTATAGAAGATTTCGTGATGTTACAGAAATATAATTTTAAAAAGTCCACTATGTTTTGCAAAATACGAACAGCTTAACGGGAAAATACTGCAACTACCAATTTATATATTATAATATAATTTTAATTATAGATATAGGTAATATATATTTAGATAATAGTATATAATGAGACATATAATATTGTATATACATAAGACAATATATATCGTAGTAATTAAACTGCAGATTAACACCCTAGCTTTTAATCTTTAGTTACGGGGGCTATTTTCCCGGATTAAAACCCATCTGACTAGGAAAATCCCGAATTTATTTATGCAGGGTAAATACACGTATTCAAACAGTCCCGTATCAAATTTTTTAAATCTGTTGGGTTGGGTTAGGTTCTAATTTTTTTTGTAATTCACAACTGACACTCATTAAAGTGAGTTGTGTATAAGTATTATATTTAAAATTAGCTCATTTCATTGGCCCCTTAACGCTCCTCTCGAGAACACAAGTCAGGAATAAGCTTCCTATAATTTGCGTCAATTCCAATGCTCAGTTATAACATTGTTTTACAGGAAATGGTTTGTGTTCTCTAGAAGGTGGGGAGGTCGGTAGCGGGATTCGATATAGAGAACTTTTAAATAAAAGTTCAAGGTAGTATCATCATCTTCTCTGCGTTCTTCGGATCTGGCCGTGAATATACTTACTGAGCCCAATAGAGCCGGTAAATCTAACTTCTATGAGAGGGCCTTTGGTGTTGTTGGACCGGTTATGTGGAATCGGCTACCGGTGCCATTGAGAGATAGTCAGACTGTCACCAGCTTCAGAAGCAAATTAAAAACTGAACTCTTCACTAGTAGGATGAGACGGTCTAGGGACTGTTAAACGGCGTCAAAATAAAATCATGCAAAATCATCATCATCATATTCCCGATTCACCGATTATCTCAGTTAGACATTCATCAAAAACTAGCTTGTGTAGATTCTTAATCTAATTGTTATAATTTTTAAAATTGGAACATAAAATAATTATCATGGATAAAAAATCACACGACGGTTTTCATCATTAGTTTTACCGCTACGGCATTCTTTATGCTACAAGTTAAATGTCGATCACGTTCATCCAAGAGTTCTATCGAGCACGTTCGGCAGTTACACTGAATCTTTCAACTCCTAACTCCCAGACTTAAGTACTTAATTACAATGTACTCTCAATTATTCGGATACAGTGACTATCACTATACTTACATACATCAACAATAACAAAAAAACATAGGTTCTTCTATATCGTATTGCGATGAATGCGTGAACCGATTTTTTTTTAATTCCAATTTCATATTCAGAATTCAATTTCACATGATTAAGAAGTTATCGAAACCGGTCGTAAATTTTAAAATACGCACTTGTGTAATGTTACCTAATACAACATGAAATTATTTAAAAAATATATTAATCAAAATTAAGGTCTGGTTACTGACTACTAAAATTGGGTTAGTTGGAAATGATTGCACCTTTGCGAGAAACCCGCCCTCTGTAAATTTATTATATCTAATTTGAATGCATTTTTCTATAAATTTGTATGTATTTTGATCAATGTACAATGAAGAATGAAAAAATAAATTAATAAATAAACACAATACGGTACACAACAGGTGATATGAAGCAATATTAAAAAAAATATTCCTACATTGTTTTTACGAGTATTTTGAATCAGTTATATGAATAATGCTAAAGTATCCATGTTTTTTTTTTAAATCAAATGTATCCAAATCGATATTCACAGAGAGATAAATAAAAATTATATCTAGGTAGGTAGGTAGGTACTGCTACTACTATTACGGTACAATCACAGCATACTCCACAAAAGGGGCAGCGAGTCCTCCCCGTGCCAACAAAAAATTAAGACATTCAGGATTCAGGACATTGGTGTTTATGTAGGTAGGTACTTGTTTATTGGAATTGAATGTTATTTTAATTACTTACTTAAAATTGATTGGTATGTTATTTCTTTCCTTATTTATTTTATTATAATTGTAATTGTAAACGCAGCAGTTTTTTGTGTAAAATAAATAAATAATAAAATAGGTGACAAACATCACCGCCGAATATGAGATGTAAAATGTATTTATTTTTTCGAACACCAACCTTTAATAAATAAATAAATAAATAAATAAAAACTTTATTGAAAAAAAAATATTTCAAATGGCGGGTTTATTGCCGTGGGCAATTTCTGCCAACCAACCACTTTTGACATCAATTTGATATATACAATACATACAAGTGTATGAAAAAGAAGAAAAATATAAATAATAATAATAAATATATATATATACAATACTTATACCTACATAAAAATACATATATAAATGAATAGGTGGATGGGATGAAGGACAAGGAAGGAAACACGGGATTGTCAGTTAGATGGATTATTTAAGGAAAGGTAATGATGCCTCAGTTTACTTTTGAAAGAGAGAATAGTTGGAGCTAGTCTGATAGGAAGTGGGAGGTTATTCCATAATCTAGCCGCGTGTGTAGTGAAAGAAGAAGTGAAGAAAGATGTGTGATGTGAAGGTATGGTTAACAAACGGCGTCCACTTGAACGTAGAGATAAGCCATGAGATGCCAAGGGTGTGAAGTTGGACTTGAGGTAATCAGGTGAAGCAGGATTATTCAGAACATTGAAAAGAAGAGAGAGAATATGGAGATGACGACGCTGAGTCATCGTTAGCCATTTAAGTTCATTTCTAAAGTCAGTGATATGATCATATTTTCTCAAACCGAAAATGAATCTAATGCAGACGTTTTGCAGACGTTCTAGTTTCATGGTTTGTTCAGATGTAATATCCATATATGCAACGTCCGCATAATCTAGAAGAGGTAAGAGAAGGGTTTGAGAAAGGAGGATCTTTGTCGGTTTTGGGAGAAAGTTCTGGTGTCTCTTTAGTGAATGTAAGGAGTAGAAGAGTTTTCGGTTTAATTCAGATATTTGAGGTCGCCAAGAGAGAAATTGATCAAACGTAATACCGAGATTTTTTACCTTCTCAGATAATTTAATGATAACATTATCAAGAAGAAGAGGGGGTAAGGAGTTGATATTTAATTTACAGAGTAGACGTGAGCTACCTATAAGAATGGCCTGGGACTTGGAAGGATTGAGTAATAATCCATTTTGCTGTGCCCATTGAGAGATGCGACTTAATTCGCCATTCATAAGATCGATTGCAGATATGGTATGATTCGGCTCGAAGTGAGAGTAAATTTGGAGATCATCAGCATAGAGGTGACATCTAACAGTGAGATGTTCAACTATAGAGTTGATGAAGATTGAAAAGAGAAGTGGAGAAAGGATTCCACCTTGTGGGACTCCTGCACTAAGTGACAGCCAATTAGACAATTCGTTATTTTGAGTTTTGATACATTGTTGTCTGTCATTTAGATAGGACTTAAACCAGGAGAGTGAGATGTCTGAAAGATTGAAGTGTTGGAGTCTTGCGAGCAGTATGTCAAAGTCGACAGAGTTAAAGGCGCTACTGAAGTCAAGAAGTAAGAGAAGTGTGAGTTTTTTATCTTCCATCGCACCTCTAATGTCGTCAGTGACTTTTACTAGGGCAGTGGTAGTACTGTGGCCAGTTCGAAAACCAGACTGATACTGGGTTAATAAATTATGTGTGGTAAGGTAGCTGGTTAATTGAAAGTGAATGATTTTTTCAATGACCTTGGAGAAAATGGGAAGAATAGATATGGGACGAAAGTCTTTTTCGGCTTTAGGTACCGGCTTTTTTGGCAATGGTATAACATATGCTTTCTTCCAAGAAGAGGGAAAAGAGCCTGAGTCCATAGAGCAATTGACAATATGAGTAAGTACGGGGAGTATATGGTCAATAATAAGTGTGATGAAAGTGATACTAATGTCGTCCACTCCGACTGACTTAGATTTAATAGATTTAACATACCTTCTAACGGTTTCAGTCGATGCATGTGAGAAATTGAAAACTGGTGTGTTTGCAGGGGGTAGGGACCGAATACCGGAGAGTGTAGCATTTTTAGTGGCAACATCAATATCACAGGGTGGGGCAGCAAAAAACCTATTAAGGCAGTTAGGATCAATAAATTTAGATGCATCAGGGACAACTTGGCGACCCATTCCCATGGCATTCAGGCCTCTCCAAATGTCAGCAGAAGAGCGATTTGTGAGTAATTGTTTGAAGTGGACGCGTTTAGAATTTCTACACAGCTGGTTGCAGCGATTACGGAGAGTGCGATAAGACTCCCAGTTGGGTGGTGAAGGGGATTTAGCATACCTGAGTTTGGCTCTGTCTCTTCTCCTCATCAGAAGTTTTATCTCATCAGTAAGCCATGGAGCAGGTGGACGCTTAATACGTACTTGCCGAAGTGGAGCATGTTTATTACACAGATCCTGAAGAAAGCCATTAAATAAATCAACTTTTTCATCGACAGAGCCAGCGTCATATATGCAATCCCAGTTGGTATTATCCGCATCAGATAGCAAGGTTTCCCTATTTATCCTGCGAAAACTACGAAGAGAAATTAAAGAAGGTTTGGGTTTTGGACATTTGGCAATGTATGTGACATAGAGCAAGTCATGCTTAGAGAAAGCTGGGGCTGGGAACTGTCCATGGGTTCTGATTTTGTTGGTGTCAGATGTCAATATGAGGTCAATCAATGATGAAGATGTACTAGTGTGATGGGTGGGCTGCAGAGGCAGAAAGTTCAGGTTAGCGGCATATGTAAGAGTTTTTAGGTGGTTGCTACGAGAGTCATCAATTAAGAGAGACGTGTTAAAGTCTCCCATAATGACGACATCGTTGAAGGCCGGTATATAATTCTCCAGAATACTTTCTAGTTTACTGAAATAGTTTATGCCAGGTTTATGCCAGATTTATTTAAATAGTTTAATAGGACATTCGAAAACTTACTGAAAAAGAAAAGAGACTATTGTTCTTTGCCGGGTTCTCTACAGCTAGCGTTCGGATAATTGAGAATCCAGTGTATTATTATATAAAGTTTCTACCTACAACAATGCTGGGTATCTACAATCAGCTATCTATCTCAAATTCCATTGTCGTGCCCATATTACATCTTTTCTGTACGTTTTAATAATAATAATAATGTGGTAGGTACATACTACGTAGGTATATTCGTAAAGTAGACTCGATCGTGGCGAACTGTCCCGAATGTCAGGTGTGTTCAATCTTTTGATGTTTTGAGTTTTGAGCAATTTATTCATCGTAAGTTTGCGAGTGTCCCGTAAAAGGCAGGTGTTCGAAAAGACACCTTACGTCTTAAATTCAGCGATGAGGTTTGAAGAAGGCAATTTGCATGTTTTTTTACATGTAACTGATCTGCTTGATACCCCATTTGAGGGATACATCGTAATGGTATAGTAGTAGTAGTAGATTAGTAAAATAATGTTTTTACAGATTTTTGTTTCTCTATCTATAGGTACAATCTCTACATCTTCCGTAAAATATAAATCCAGGGAACTCACTGCAAATACTGTAATAAACTTATGAAATATGCAACTATAGGTAGGTACTCAATATATTTTATGAATAGAAATTTTGTTTAAGATTTTAAGAGTAAGAATAGAGTTTAAGATTTTGAAAACTAAAAAAGGCACACCCTCATGGCTCAAACACTCTCAAAGCGCTCAGGTTTGTTAAATGAGATGAAAAAAATCTCGAGTTGCTGAAACTTTCGATAGTTATCTACAGAGAATTTATGTACCTACTCGTATGTATATACTAAACCTATTCCTAGACTACACATATTTTCTATGAATTTCGATTTTCTTTTTTTTTAACATAACGTTTTCTTTTGTTTCAGACCGCGTATTGGTGACGTCTGCTGAACAAAGTATCAGAATGTAAGTACTACATAGTACTATATACAAATAATCCTTTTCGCTAGAATAGCAATTCCAAACTTCCTTTAGGGGCTAAGGATAAGCATTCTTTATGTTCTCAGATAAGTCGCACAAATGAAAATCATTTCATTCCATTCGCACACACTAACAATGCCATATAAAAGAAAGAGATGAATGTAGATAAGTAAGTAGGTATATATAAAAATAACAAAAGAAAATCGTGTTTGTTTTCTTTAGTGAAAATGGGAGGAGGTCTATATACTATATAGGGGGCAACCAGCCACCTTAAATTTCGTACGAATCTTGAATAAAGAGGGGTGCATTAAAGAAAGCTATAATGGATATTTAAATTGCTTTTAGTATCATAATTCTTAAGTTTAATTTAATTTTTTTTCACCCTCAGAGAAAAAATAAAACATTTTGTTACATTGAACCTCCCCATTATTATTATTATTATTTAAATTATTCTTGTTCTTTATTTAAATATCCATTCTTTTGTTTTAATTATTAAGGAGCATCCAATAAATAATCCTGATTTATTAATATCCTCTCTGATTGGCTGACGATTTTCAATTCATTTGTTTTTTGTTTCATCAATGGACGGTTTTTGTAAGCCAGTCACGTCTCCCTTTTAATAAGGTAATTTTTCTTTGCTAAACGTTTTTTTGTTATTTATTTTCAATCGGAAATTTATTTCATTGATTCGTTGAATTGCGCTCATGTGTGCCTTTATGTCTGTCCCGCAAAAAAAACATAGTCATAGTAGATAACACAGGAATCTTCTTAATGAATTTCGTGGGAATATACCTACAGGAAAGACGATGGTCCTGGGTGGGTCGTGTGCTGAGAATGCCCATGATGATAGTTGGACAAAAAGGGGACTGTTCTTCTTTCCACAAAGGTTCTGTCAGCTCCGGTGTCTTTCTTTCACAATACACCGTTCCTATGACAACGGCATCAGAGCGTGGGAAATATCGTGGGAAGAGGTGACGCAATTGGTGCTGAGTCTCTGAATGGATGAGGCTGGTTTCGCTTGATGATGGAGTCGAGAGTCTCCGAATACTAGTAAGCGATGTTAATAAAATCACTTGGAAGATAACTACATACTGTGGTTTTCTTTTCATACATCTTTACCTAATTAATTAATGAGAAATTTGAGAGCAAAAACAAAGAAGAAAGGTCAATTTGTTAATATCTATATACATATAAAGTTGAAAAAAATTACTTATTTCATTACGGAAGTATAACCATTATAAAAAGTTTAATCCTGCCATTGACCAGTAGATATTTATATATTGGAAACTTTTTATAGTTAAGTATTATAATGTTCATATTAAAAAGATATGATAAGTAAATTAAATATATAAAAATAAAATAGGTAGTATTTTAAAAAATCGTGTAGGAAATCATATTTATGGTTAATATTAATAATTTCGATAATAATTCGCCAATAATCTTCAATATTACGAGCCATTACTTTTATGGTGCTCACCGGTGCAGCAGCAAAATTAATATCATAGTATCACATCATATAAAATGAATAATGTGCCGAATAGTTTGAAAAATCTATTAAAAGTATTGAATTTATTTCCTATATAAAATATGCTAATGGCTGTAGGCAATATCTATATATCGGTAATTCAATATAACGACCGTGCTAAATTATAATAACAATAATTTATCTATAATAATAACATGATAATATTCTGCGCAACGCCATTAAATTCATTAAACATTCAGGCAAGGAAAGGCGTTTTGCCGTCTTAAATTTAAAATTTAATCTTGCAAAATGAGTTTTTGATGAAACAATATGAAAAAGTTGGTCTCATATTTTCACATAAGGCATAAAATGAATTTACAGTGGCAATATACATAAATAATATTTATATTTCAGACACCTTACTTCAAAGCTCCCTTCCACCCTCTGCACGGTGGGGTGTTTTGGAAGGGACCACGCTGGCTGTGTTACCATAGACCCCTCTCCTTTGCGAGATTCAGCCCCCATCCCTCCTCCTCCTCCTCGGAAGGGGATGGTCTCCCTCTACTAGTACTACTACTTCTACTGCTGGTATAATAGCATTCTTGAATTGCCTCGTTCATCTTCTCTCACACCACCTTCCGCAGAAAGAGAGAGAAACGTACGATGGATTCTATAATTGACGCGACTGCGGGAAAAACGCTTATGTGACAGTTTTATTTTTAAAGAAATTGTAGGGAAATGTTTATACGCGTTGCTTATTACTTCATTTTTACCAATTTTTTTAAACGTTAAATATAGGTTGTTAACATTTTGTGTGTATATTCTCCATTCCAATTCATCCTCAAGTCTTTTTATCTTGCAATGTGGATACCCAGTCGACTAAAATATTCTGTGGTATTCTCTGAGTTTTGAGTTTTGACATCAACTCATCAAAGTTACAGGGATGTAATTTTACTTCCAAGACATTGTTAGGTATATTATTTGACAGAAAGTTTTGATATTTTTAACGAAGTTCAAGTATTGAATAATGAATATTATTCTACTATTAACATAAATATTTTGTAAAATTAATCTCGAAAGTCGTAAATAAAATTATATCTATAAAAAGAGCTTGCTTAGATTCGTTAGAATTATTTTTACTTATCTCAATAACACATCAAAGTTTATTAACGAAATAATTATTATTGGTTCAATGTTAATTGGTCATATTGCTTTTTCATCGTAGGTAATATCGTCCCTCATCTGACTAACTGTCGTAACTGGTAAAATGTAAATTGTTCAGGAGAGCATTTTTAGTGTTTTGGCGTGCATAGTTTCGTCTCTCCCAGCTAAACGAAAGAGTCTAAATGTATTTTATTATTTTATTTGTATTTTTATGAATCTCTGAATTATTTTTGTGATAATTAAATTTCCATAAGTATATTGGATTTATTTTTATGCACCGTCAAAGTAGATAGGACCCTTTGTGAGACTTTTTTCCCATGGCCATATTTAGTTATGCTCAGATAGGACCTAACTATTTTAAGAGTCAAAGGTGAAAATAAAACGATTTTATAATTTATGAAAGTATATTAATTAACAAGAGTGTTTACACTGTAATAAGAGCAGTTTTATGGGAAATAAAATGATAGTAAATCACTAAAAAAATAAATTATTATGCAGATTATGGTGTTCGAGAATTCTCATCCTCATCATCAGATGTTAATAAATAAAATTTCGTGATTATTTTCAAAACAACGAATTTAGTGATGGAGGGACTTATAAAACTCAGCGTGCTTGAGTAATCTTATCATCGGTGTATCGCCAGTAGTCAAAGACATCGAGTCAGCAGATTTTGCCTGGGAAATTTTAGATGGAGTGGATTTGAGTTGAGAAATCTCGTTATGCAATATTATGTTAAATACTTGTCGTTTCAAGTATATTGAACGATAATTTGTTTCGCCATCACTAGTTTTAAAAGAAAACTTAGTAAGACTGTGTTTTTCTACTGAAAATTACGTCATCTCCGTTCAGTTTACATTTAGCCCTGTGTCGTCATTCGAAGGGAAAGAAGACGTAGCTCAATGGATAATTTCTTAAAATCCAAAAAATCTGAACAGTTGAGGGGTGTAACGATGTAAGGTTTGTTTCTACCTGCTAATTTGAAAACAGGAAGTAATTGACTAGGAACAAAGATATTACCACTTTTCTTAAGCGCATAGTTAATAGCACTGTGTACCGAATCGCCTTCACTTTGTCCGTGACATGGAACAGATACGTTATTTTATTTCATTATTATTTCTTGAATTATTTATAAAGTAAATTAAGGTAGAAGCAATTATTGAATTTTTGTTTTAACCGCAACAGCAGTCGGCAAATAAATATACTTTTTATAACATTTTTCATCATACGAGTACATATTCAGAAAAGAAAAAACGCAGATTAAATTTTAGAGGAACCCTTCTTGCTTGCACCTTCATGCCACGTGTAACGATAGCACTCACCAGAAGGTATATCGTATATTGTGAAGTTATATACTAATAAACGTCTTTTATAGAAAACTGCCCATACATTGCTGATTGGTAAGTTGATAACTTGCTGCATATCAAACGTAGCACACTGTGTTATAGAATCTTGCTGAGCTTTTGTTTTGCCAACCATTCTAGCAGGACGAACAAGTATTTTTTTCATTTTCATGCTTAAGATATTGATTTTTCAATTCAGTTTTAACATCTTCTGAGCTTTCGCAATATGTCGTTCACAAGCTACACTGATCCTTTTTCGGTAGATGGAAAGACAGGTTTTTTTTTTATATTAAAACTCTTCTGTATGATACAAAACCTAGTTTTTCAGTATTGTTTTTCAAAGTATCCAGAAACATAGCGTACATGTTTCTCAATGTCAAGTCACTATGCAAGTATTTTCATGTCGTCTTTTCACGACAATAGTGAGACTCAACTTTTGGAAATCTCTCAATTTGTTCCTCAATATTGCGACTCATTCTCAGATCAATGTAAAAAGCTTTTCGATCGCCTCGATTTTCTTTATCTAAAATCCTCGCCGAAGTAACTATCGATAGTTGTTTCAACCGTTTTTTTTCCAACACTTATGTATTTTAAAAAAATGGCCGGCATATCTGATGTCCGTCTAGCAGATGATGATAATAAATTGTAAAATTTCTTCAAGACTCCGAAAATTTTCTCAAATTATTTCGGGAGTATATTCGTTGAAAAGAAAACATTGACGAGATGCTGCCTAACAAATTTCAATGTTTCACGCAGGTTTTAGTATTCACTATGCAACAATATTTTTGGATACTTGGGTCATATACTCCATTCTGTGATCTGTTAGTTGTTTATTTTTATTTATTTTTATTGACCTTAGAAGATTTTTTTCTTAGTATTTCCCTCAGTGAGCCGTCAACTTCAAAATCTTGTGGCTGCACTTCGTAAATATTTGACATATTAATTCTTTCAGTACTTAAATTATGATCGGGATATTGAGAATTTCTACTAAAATGATTCCAACAAAGAAAAATACTATCCTATGTGAAAATAAATAAAAAGTTATTCCCAGTTAATGTCTATACTAAGTATCGTATTTCAAGATAGGACCTACATTGGATATGTTTATCATTTATAAAAAGTCACACTAACTGTAGTATCTGCACTTACGTCCGTTAGTAAGATATTATTTTGATTAATTCGTAGATACGACAACAAATCAGAAAGCTGTTCCAGGATAATGGCAGCAGCTACAGCTGTGATCTTCGGTGAGAACATGCGTATCAAATCACAATACATGGTGGCGGTCATAACTCAATTTTGCCAAAAAAGTCAGTTACGACAGTTAGTCAGACGAGGGACGATATATGCGTATGTGCTCAATACACTCAAAAGCATTTTATTCTTTAAAAAAAAAATCATATTATTAAACGAACGATACGACACAACCTTAAAGCTTACTGTGAAAGGTGCATAAGTTTTATAACAAAAACCCAAATACATCTTTAAAAACAAAAAAATTGAGAAAACTGTCACTTATAACATTCCTCCTGTACCACTTTAAATATCTGTTTTCTTTCTTCTGAGTTCTACTGTGGGTATGTACATTGTGTTTAAGGAAATATATGTATAACAAGTAGTTCGGTGGGTACCCACCACAACTGTTTGGAAGATACAAGTCGTTGGTATTTGAGTTTCCAAAGAAAATAAGACAATAAATTTATTTTATCGTTTCAATGGTCTCTCTTTCTCTGTCTGAATTTCCAAATATTATATTTTGTATTTTATTCGTACTTGTGCACAAACATCAGTATCTACCAAATGTGTGTCTACCGAAACTAAACCTAGTCAGTTGTAATAACTTTGAATTTATACACATTTACCGCAACATTAAAAATTACCTAAGTAGTATTATTCCTTTATTCCATGGAACATCCGGCAAAGAATAGATCTTCAGCTCTTTTCCGTAAGTTTTTGAGTGTTCTGTAAAAGGAAGGTGTTCGAAAAAAACAAAAGACTATTTTATTTAAGCTTACATTATTAGGTGAATTGAAACAAGTGTTTCTTTTTACTATAAATGTATTGACCACGAGAGAGACGTCTTCCGACTTATCATGGCGTAATCAGTTGTCGAATCAATAGTCGAAAGACGTCTCATTCGTGATCAATAATTTATAGTAGAAAGAAACACTTGTTTCAGTTTACCTAATTATGGAATTCTACTACGTATACACCGACATCATCAAGACAGTTTACATCTTAAATTCAGCGATGAGGTTTGCCACCCATCCTGAATATCTTATTGTTGGCACGGAGAGGACAACTTCTATTTTTATCACATGCAACTGGTCTGCTGTCGATGGTATAGTAGTAATTTTCTTCTTCTTATGGCCTTAAACCCGTACTTCCAGCTCACTCAACCATCGTACGGCTGCCTCCGAGGCGTCATGTATTTCTCTCAGTCCCCCGTCAAAGGAATATAGGGGGCATAGTAGTACCTAATGGTAGGTAGGTACAATTAAATTAAGATTTTTTTACTAATGCAATTATATATATTAAGTTCAATAATCTACCATCAGGTCACTTTGATTGGGCGTGTCTAAGATATCAAAATTTGATTTTTTTTTGTCAATAATGAAAATCTGAAAATTTTAAATCTACCTAAGTATATGTATATTGATTTGGCATCATTGACATTTTGTGGTTTTATTTTAAGAATGTAAAATGAGTATTGACCGACAAGTTTTGGAAACAGGCGACTCGATTGATTCAGAATCGCTTTGGTGACTATACTCGTAGTTTCTGTCTTGAGTGTCATATGTAGTTAGTGGGTAAATCCTGAGAGTAATTAATTATTCTGGAACAGGGTAAGAAGTAATGACGTAATGTACCTAAAATCTGGATAGCATTGTCTATGTAGTATGCGCCACTTTATTCCAGTGGGTCACTCCACAAATAATTAATCGCATTCCCCAACACCCTCAACCCTTTACGCCATAATTGCGTGTCCTGGTGACCTTCATACATCAACATGAAAGGTCCGAATGATGTACTTCTCTGATAGAACTTCCAAGTATCCAACTGTGTACGTCCTGATGGTCCAAAAAACAATTTTCAAGGGACCTAGATTCTCTCTTTGTAATTTATGAAGATGTCCTAACCTAGATATAATGATAGGTGTTCATACTGGATTAAAAGTCATTATGAATTTGATATTTTAATCAGATTCATTTTACAATGTGAACCTATATCTATCTAAATGATCTAGAGTTTGTGTGTTCACATTGTGAAAAGACATTTTAAACATATTTGTTATCAATAAAACACTGTTTTACTTTTCACTATTAATTTATTATTACTCAAGCGCTTTCGTCAAGTTAGCTTGACATTTTCAAGAGAACTAATTACAAGAAATTTTTTTCTTAAAGTCACATGCAACAACAATTATATAATATAATTTTTTTTTTCTATATCTATCTATTTATTAAAGAAAGTTATGAAAGTATATTTAATTTACAACTTATAGTAACCTTAAAATTAATTATAATTTATAAATTTATTTTCTATTTCAATCATTCATTTCAATTCAAAATGTTTTCTAAGTTAATTATCCCCAATAATAAATCCACAATACACAATGCAATTATCAAGTGTAACTAAATGAATGAATATTTTATCAAGTACCTATAACTAACGTTCATATTAGCATTCTGCTGAGTCGAAACACAACTTTAGATATTGAAAAATATATAACTATTTTTCAATTTGAGCCAATCACCATTAAAGATCCTGCTATGTGTTCTGAAAGGCCTGTAGTCTCAGATATAATTATTATGAGAGATACCATGTTCCAGAACAGATCATACTTATCTTATGTAAGAATGTCCGATAACAGTTGGCCAAGAAAGCATTGTATCTCCATCCACAAGGTTTCCGACGACCTGAACATCCTTTCATTACAAATACAGTATTCCATTGACAACGACATTAAAGCTTTAGATATATCACATGAATATAATTATTTGTATTTTAAAATCCGATTGACAATGTCCTAACAAGACGAAAGACTACTCTCTCGTAAATAAATCGAACAGTAGAATAAAACATTTGTTTTATTTATTTTGATATCACATAAAGTCGTGTTTCAATAATTGCCACAGAAACGTTTAAAACAGTAATCAAGAATCGTTTTTTAACGTTAAAAACTTCCGACGAGAACTGCGGAGAGCGGAACGAGAAGAAAAAAGAATATGGTTTTTTGATTTTTTCTGGTTTCATTTTATAATGGACATCGATTTCAATGACGAATGTCCCCACACATCAATAGGTTCAAGTAAGTACATATGTATATGTTTCACATACGAACATAGTATTGCTACCTATACCTACCTTGCTCGTTTTCTTCCCATCATCTGAACTAAATGTGTTTTTGGATCATTAGCCACGATCGAATAATATGTAATATACCTCATTGTATCTACCTATGTCTCCCCATATCTTTATAGAACGAATGAAAAAAAACAAGGCATCTACGTACATTTATACTTATGTATTAAAGGAAAATAATGAAATTTAGGTAGCTATTTTCATACTTCTAACGATAAAGAAGTATTTTTCATATACTTACCTAGATAATTTTACTCTAAGACCTTCCGTGATATTAGGTATTAAGTAATAAGCGTGGATTAAGTTTAGACAAAGAACCAACCACTAATCAACGAAAAAATCTACGAGATTTTTGATCTGTGAGCCTTGTACAAATTTTAATGCGGTTGTTTTACACTATCGCGTTAGTATATATGGACCAGATTTTGGATAATTAGGATAGATGTCGGTTGAAAAATACCTAGTAAAGTAGGCTATGAGAGGTACAATTATATCTTCCTACACTTGAAAGTATCCAGCATACCTACGGTACCCATACTAGGAAGGTATCCCATAATAATTCCTAAATATGAAGCTGTTGTCATTGCAGTTCATAAGAGATAATATTGGAGTCTTCACTATCTACAATAGTTACTTAAAAAAATAATGTCTATCTTATTCTTCTTCTTCGTGATGTAGATCTATCGATCTGTTAGTTCGGAAGTTGATGCCTCTTGTGATGCTGAAGATCAGCTGTCTTTCCATCTTTTTGGTGGTCTTCCTCCGGGCCGTGAACCGACTAGTGTTTCCTTAGCAGCTTTATGTAGGATTCTGTTTTCAGTCATCCTATATCGAAAAATAATATCGATGAATTATAATAAACTAATTAGAAATAATTTTTGATCCATAAAATAAATCAAAATTGTAATTTTTTCGTCGGAAGTGTTTGAATATTTTCAAGTTAATATATATGATATCTAAGCATCAGTTAATTACGTATACAGCTATTCCTGTCCACCGTTGAATGAAAGTCTTCCAAATTTCTCTTGTTGTCTTTATTGAGCTTTTTGCAACCGAATTTGGTAAAGTAAAAAGAAAACTGATTGGTTTGCCGGATTTTTGTTTTTTATTTTTTTGTATCAAGATTTTAACAAGAAGTAAATTATGTGCTTTTTAGAAGACAAATCTTTTTGAAAATCTTCTAGCTCTATAATGGTGTCTGGGGCCAAATTTTGTTTTTTTGTAGAATTTCAAATGTCATTTTAATGTTTTATAATTGAATTGTTGTCTTGTATATATAAAAAAGCCACAAAAAATAACTATATCGTGGTTGATCTTTTGCTTAAGTTGATTCACATTTATTAACGAGATGTCTCAAAAGTTTCACACAAATGATTTTTATGTGGTTCAAACATTTCAATTTCCTCAGAAACGAAAACCGAATACGTTTGAACATTATTGGAGTGTTATTATTATCAAAATCCTTAGATTTTCTTAATTGTCTGAAATAATCATAATTATACAAAAATACATTAAGTATATATCCAGAAACTTTGTATTATATTCAATATAGATACCTAAATATAATATAATCTTACATAGGGGAGATATTCTGAAGAGAAAAGACAGGGTGTTAAACTTTCAGGAGACATTAAACCAAAACCACGAAACTTTCAAATACAACCTACCACCAAAAGCTTATAATATATATAATATAATACATAATATGTATATGTAACTAGGTATATACAAATTGATATTATTATTATTATTTTAACAATATTAGTTAAGATTCTTAATAATCTTACGACTATGACAACGCGGCGCCGTTTTAATTACCTATGTGAGGAAAGATTTGCAATACGACTTCTTGAACATACTATATTATAATACATAATAGCATATACACAAATCTTTTTATAGTACTATGAATTCTATATCTTCAAAAAATTAAGCATTTCCGCAAGATTCTTGACCATCTGCGGTCAACATACCTACTATCCCCAGATTCTTTAGGCACATCGGACGCAGAGAACAGGACGTCTTTGAGAAAATAATAATGATTGGTGCAGTGGTGGATAGACGGGGAATAAATCGAATTCAAGAGCATTTCCACAAGACTCTCAACCATCTGCGGTCAACATAATATCTTCAGTTTCTTTAGGCACAATACACGTAGAAAACTGGACAACTTCGAGAAAATAATAATGACTGGTGCAGTGGAGGAGAGGCGGGGAAAAAATTTAATACAAGAGAAATCAGGAAACGGGGAAGATGAATACAAGAGATATCAGGAAACGGGAAAGAAATCGAATACTTTTAAAATGAAATAACTAGGTGAAGGATATGTTGTGAAGCTACATTATAGTGATGGACATGATGAAGAATCGAAATGGATGGAGATAGGTGCTCGGAAAGAATAAATAAAGATAGGTGCTCGGAATACAAGACATATGTATCAGGAAACGGGAAAAATGAAATAACTAGGTGAAGGATATGTTGTGAAGCTACATTATAGTGATGGACATGATGAAGAATCGAAATCGATGGAGATAGGTGCTCGGAAAGAATAAATAAAGATAGGTGCTCGGAATACAAGACATATGTATCAGGAAACGGGAAAAATGAAATAACTAGGTGAAGGATATGTTGTGAAGCTACATTATAGTGATGGACATGATGAAGAATCGAAATCGATGGAGATAGGTGCTCGGAAAGAATAAATAAAGATAGGTGCTCGGAATACAAGACATATGTATCAGGAAACGGGAAAAATGAAATAACTAGGTGAAGGATATGTTGTGAAGCTACATTATAGTGATGGACATGATGAAGAATCGAAATCGATGGAGATAGGTGCTCGGAAAGAATAAATAAAGATAGGTGCTCGGAATACAAGACATATGTATCAGGAAACGGGAAAAATGAAATAACTAGGTGAAGGATATGTTGTGAAGCTACATTATAGTGATGGACATGATGAAGAATCGAAATGGATGGAGATAGGTGCTCGGAAAGAATAAATAAAGATAGGTGCTCGGAATACAAGACATATGTATCAGGAAACGGGAAAAATGAAATAACTAGGTGAAGGATATGTTGTGAAGCTACATTATAGTGATGGACATGATGAAGAATCGAAATCGATGGAGATAGGTGCTCGGAAAGAATAAATAAAGATAGGTGCTCGGAATACAAGACATATGTATCAGGAAACGGGAAAAATGAAATAACTAGGTGAAGGATATGTTGTGAAGCTACATTATAGTGATGGACATGATGAAGAATCGAAATCGATGGAGATAGGTGCTCGGAAAGAATAAATAAAGATAGGTGCTCGGAATACAAGACATATGTATCAGGAAACGGGAAAAATGAAATAACTAGGTGAAGGATATGTTGTGAAGCTACATTATAGTGATGGACATGATGAAGAATCGAAATCGATGGAGATAGGTGCTCGGAAAGAATAAATAAAGATAGGTGCTCGGAATACAAGACATATGTATCAGGAAACGGGAAAAATGAAATAACTAGGTGAAGGATATGTTGTGAAGCTACATTATAGTGATGGACATGATGAAGAATCGAAATGGATGGAGATAGGTGCTCGGAAAGAATAAATAAAGATAGGTGCTCGGAATACAAGACATATGTATCAGGAAACGGGAAAAATGAAATAACTAGGTGAAGGATATGTTGTGAAGCTACATTATAGTGATGGACATGATGAAGAATCGAAATGGATGGAGATAGGTGCTCGGAATTGGGGGACCGCTTATAAAGAAGAAAATTTTCTACAAATGGGGTTATCAAAGAAAGACTCTTGATCCATTTATATAATTATTTTTTCCGAAGCATTAATTTTATGCTGAAATTTCATTGTTTTATCATTACCTACCTATTGCAATTTTTTTCCAACGATTTTATGTTTTTTTTTAATGTATAATTATATATTTACCGGTAAATGCCAAAGCATTAATAAATGTAGGTATATGGGTTATCCTATAAATTTGTGTGACGGGTATATCTAATGTTATTTTAAATTATTTTTAGCACAAACTCATTACATGCGGCAGATCTGCCAGTTACCCCACACGTGGAAGAAGCTGTGATAAGATTGATATCTTAGATAGAAATTTTAAATTAGGAATTCTTGAAACAAATTTATAATACGATTTCTCGAAACTTTTAAGCACCCCAAGGGCACCATTTGGGGTAACTAAAATAGCTCATATTCTCTTATATTATGTAAGAAATACATAGAAATCATTATAGAAAGTGTAAGATAAGACTTACCCTTCCTTAATACAGGGTGTTTCCAATCTATGTATGTATAGTATGTATGTACATTCTAGGGGTAGGTAACGGATGTGTGTAATGACTTCAGTTCACCCTATGCCTAAATTTATATTTCATGTTTTTTCCACCCCTTAGAGGGTAGGTATAGAGGTACTACATAGTTAGTTTCTTCACTGGTTGTATAGTAGAATAGAAGATGGAAAGTTAGTTTGCCTAGAACATGCACGAACTGAGAAGAAGATGACGAAGAATGTAGTACAGTCGTTATGAAGTTATGCTCTACTTTCATTAATTTTTTATTTTCTCAAATTGCCCAGAAATTTGTTGATTTGTATTAGGTTTTAAACAATCTTGGCGTCTCTCAGAAGTGGGATACTTTTTAAAATCAATAATTGTAATGAGAATGCAAGTTATCCCAATTTTTTTTATTTTGGGAAGTATTTTAAAAGCCACGAACGCTGCAAACTATGTTATTCGTAGATGTTTGGGTCTCGAGGTGGGATTAATTACGTCAGCACTAAGTCAACACTACCAACTAAGTCAACACTACCATGTCAGTGGTCCACCGACCACTGACATGGTAGTGTTGGAGAGAGAGAGTTAAAGAGTTAGAGAGAGAGGTCGTGAACTTGAGAGAGTTAAAAAAAGTCACTTTTTCATTAGCCCAAACGGATGAATTGGAGTCCTTAGACTCCTGAAATATCCAAGAAAAGAGGTTATTTCAACAATGTAAAACAAAAGTAATTTAGGACGATCTTACAATAAATTATTTTATTTATTTGTTTATAATTTCATACACGGTACAAGACGATTAAAATAAAATAATTAAAATTTGTTTCATGTATCCCAGACAACAATAACACATCTTTATCACACACAATATACTTATGTAGATTAGTATATAGATACCTACTCACTCTTTGAGACTCTCGATCATGTTTTTTTCTGCTGTCCATTTCAGGATCTCGGCGACTTATTTAATAGAATAATGCATCATTTCTATTTCGTGTTTTGTAAACTTTTATCTGACCAAACTTTCAATTAAAAAAAATGAAGAGTATGTTTTTAATAACGTCAGTCTACAAAATATCTTAAAACGGGGGAAGCATGCTCTTACGGGGTAGGATATTAGACATAACATGTAATATTATAGGTAGGTAGGTATCTATCTCTGCAGGCAGAGGCCTGCTGTAAGATGGGAAAAGGACAAGGATTCTATCTCTCTTCAGAAACATGTGTCTTATTGCTTCTTTTACGACTTGTTTCATTGGAAATATTATTACCATTACGAATATCTGTACCTACTATCTACTATTATATTATTGCTAAGTGATTTTTTATTATTTATGGCGTCAATTTTAAAACGAATTTAGCACATCAATTGCGCGCACTGCCTACCCCGCAAGTGTAGCTAAGTATTATTATAAATGTATTATCTAATGTAATTAGAATAATTTGAATTCATAAATCTAAAAATTTGCAAATAAAATAGGTATTTAATTAAGTCATTATTTTTTTTAACAAATATCTACAATAATATAATCAATTAATACAATTAAAAATAGGATTATACAACTAGGTAGAGCTTTTCTAGGATAATCCCTTATTACAAAAATATATACATATCAAAACATACCGATCAATCCTATAAACTTCAAACTAAAAATAAAGCATAAACAAAATAAAATAAAATAAAATAATCAAAATAAAGTAAGAGAAAAGCTAGCATAATTATATCACTTATAATAGTCCACACATACTTTTACATGTAAATTTATTTTCTTTTTGAAATTTATTTATTTGTTTTAATATTATCTAATATAACATTATTTTAATGACAATTTAGGCGGTAGGTACGTAGCTTGATAGTACCTACTTCACTTTTACAATACAGGCATATTGCTGAGTGTTAATATTAACTATGTTCGGGGATTATTTCTAATTCATATTCACTCATTGAAATTAAGAACAATATAAAAAAAATCAAGCCAGCTTAATTCAATATATTTTAAATATAAAGTAGAGAACACCCAACATATTCACTGCACTTTAAAAAAGTAGAGAACACCCAACATCTTCACTGCACTTTAAAAAAGTAGAGAACACCCAACATCTTCACTGCACTTTAAAAAAGTAGAGAACACCCAACATCTTCACTGCACTTTAAAAAAGTAGAGAACACCCAACATCTTCACTGCACTTTAAAAAAGTAGAGAACACCCAACATCTTCACTGAACTTTAAAAAAGTAGAGAACACCCAACATCTTCACTGCACTTGAAAAAAGTGTCATTCCAACGCATGTATTAATGTTCTGAACAGAATGTATACCTCATTGTAAAATAATATGTACAAGGCTTTAAAATACTTCAGAAAGAAATTTAGCAAAAATAATTAATTAGACTTGATTTTATTCCTCGATCTTTCCACTGATCCCTTAGGAGGTAGGCATCTAGACCTATTGCGCAAATAGGGTAAACAGTATTAATATTATTACTAAGGTAGTATTATTATTTCAGTGGTGGATACAGTGGCGGTACTAGACATTTTATATTGTTCATGCTTTTGTTATTATAACTACCAACTATTATTACCAACTCGTCTTGGTATTACCAATTACCAAAAAATGTGATTTCAACTTTATAAGATCGGTGGATACTTTTGTTGTGACTTGCACAATTTGGAATAGGAATTTAAAAAATACTAACTTTTCTCTTGATCTTAGTAGGTAGATGCACTACTGCTACACCACATGTGGGGCAGCCAGCAAACCAACTGCATATTATTAACATGCAAGCTGTTCTCTCCATGTCAATAAAAAATAAAGACACTTAGGATGTGTAGCAATCCTCATCATAATATTTAAGATGTACCTATAATGTCTTTATTTTTTCGTGCACCTGACTGACGGAAAAGAGCTGGAAACTAATTCTTTGGGTGCTCAAAAGGGTAATTTGAGAGAATTCTAAAACTTTTCATTTTTGTCTAGGAATTTTAGAATCAGATCCCATAATATCCAGTTAAAATTATGTAAGTTATATCCAAGAAAAAAAATGCTCTAGGTAATGCATTTGTTAGTATTTTGCATGTATGAAAAGCACATTATCGTAGGTAAGTATGCGCTACTTTTTTGCATATTTGGTATGCACGCCATTGGCGTATACTTACTTCTTCTGCTATTGTTATTTCATGAATACTAAAGAGAGAAATTAGCATTTTAAGTTTTGTTTGAATATAAATTCCTAATTCCCTCTAGTACCCACTTCTATTACTACTACTAGGAGATGATAATGATTAAAACTCAGCCTCTCTGTCATATCGTAAAGGGATGCTGAAATCAATGATGCCGGACTGAGTGAGCAGACTTAAAATTCTCCTTCTCAAAGTAAATTGGCACCAACAAGCAGAACTTATTTTTTTACATTATTTTATTAGAGAATGAAATGTTAACAAATTTTATTCTTAGACTCAAGAATAATTTTATTCCTCCAAGTATGCTTGTGTCAAATAATATTTAATTACTCACCGTAAGCCTTCATCTCCCCACAGCTGGATATAGGCCTCTTCAAAACGACCTAATACAAACTACTGCTATAACATCACGGCATATCCCACAAGTAGGGTGGGTAGTCAGTGAAATGTTTGCATTTCATAAAAATTATTCAAAAATATTCAACGATTTTATTTATTTATTCATTCTTTACTGTAGGTACATCGATCACGATACACACAATTTTATACAGAAATACATTCAAATGTAATACAATCAATAGGTATACCTACAGATGACGAATTTATCGCAAAGGTGCGATTTTCAGTCTCGGACAATAAGAAACTAGTAGCGGGTAGCCAGCAGACCAAAATATTGTAATAAACGTGCAAGCCGTCCGCTCCGTACCAATAAAAGTAAAGACATTCAGGATGCGTGGAAAGTATACTTCATCGCTGAACTGAAAATAGGTATTTATTGCCATAAAACGTGAAATTTTACGAACACCCGCTATTTATAAGTCATTCGAAAATTTTCGCAAAAAAAAAAAAAAAAAAGTGGGATGCCTATTTTTTCCGAGTAGGTAGGGATACCTACAGCACAGGATAAAAGTAAGTATCTATTTAATATTGTGCTTTTCAAAAACGAATCAGTTATAATATAGTTTTTTTTAATAAAGGTCAAGAGATCTTGCATCCCTTGTGTTACAACGACCATAGTAGATCTATTGTGACATCCTTCTTTGTCATATCTCACTCTCAAGACCTAGGTGCGTCATGTAAGTCACGATTTGTCTTGATGATGATGATGATGATGATGATTGTGGATGATTTTGTTTTGGCGCCGTTTAATAGTCCCGAGGGCGCCGGTGAAGAGTACAGTTTTCAATTTGCTTCTGAAGTTGATGACAGTCTGATTGTCTCTCAATGGCACCGGTAGGCGATTTTACGTAACCGGCCCGACAATACCAAAAGTCTTCTCATAGAAGTTAGACTTACCGGCTCCATTGGGCTCAGTAAGTCTATTCATAGTCAGTTCCGAAGAGGGCAGAGGTCTTCTAATGGTCAAGTCAAGTGTGACAAACCTCACCTTCTCAGAGTCTAGCAGTATTCCTCCGAGGATGTGACTTCGATTGCGAGCGACTGCGTCACAATTACAGATGATGTAGATAGATGTTTCATTATCCTCTGAACAAAATCTTTAATATACTTAGTTAGTTGATATTATAAGATATATTATACCTAATATAATGTTATAAGGAAAATAGGATTGAGTCGGTTTATTTAGTTCTGACGGCAACTCGTTCTGGTATGTTGGTATGTAGTATATTATTATATTGTACATACATATTACATATTAAGTCACATTAATGGCCGTTATAAATATGTCCCGCGACGGGAAATAAACCCAGTATCCACCTCTAGTACATAATATTATAGTTAGTAAGTATATCTGTCAAGATGCGAGAGATGGAGCCGCATAGCAGCTAGAAGCATATGTATGTATGTAGGTATGTCGTAGGTATCTGGCTGCAGAATCTTGAAGAAGAGACGAGAGGGGAAGAGGTTTATAGGGTGACAATTATAAATAATTTGCTATGAGCGTGTTTCGAGTAGTGCTCGGCAAAAATAGACCTAAGACTGTTTTCTGTTAATTTCTTTGTGTCCTTTAAAAAGCAGATCGTTAAATATAATGTATACCTGTGATATTTTACATATTTATGTGCATTTATCACAATTTTACTGGTATTTGGCTCTCACGGCCTAACTTTGTGCTAGCCTGATGATGAGTTCGGATACTCTTGAAAGCCGGCTCGTGACCAATAAAGTCACAATGGAAGTATTTAATAAGTATTTTATTCATAATAATTTGACATGAACTTTCACAGAGAACCGTCGGTCAAAAATATCGACTTTTATTCGAAAATTTAGACCATTCGTTTTGAAGTCGTAACCCAAAACACAAGTAATTTTGAATTTATGTTTCTATATTAAATGGCAATATGTAAAACCTTATTTTTATTATTAAGTTATTGTTTGTAAAGGTACCTATAATAGTTTTTAAATGCTTATTTTAATTGGATGTGAAATGTATATTTTTTGTTTGGTTTTGAATAATTTTTTGTAAAAGCCATTAGCCGTTTATTTGGTAAATAAATAGATAATTTTTTAAATTAATTAATTAATTACAAAAAACACTGTTCGATTTTTACTATAAATTTTTATTTCTTCGAACGTTTTCCTCTACACTAATAGACATTTTCAAAAGGACTATCAGTGTAGACGAAAACGTTCGAGTCAATTAAAATTTATGGTGAAAAACAAACAGTGTTTTTGATAATTAATTAATTTAAAAATTAATAATGAGTTATCTGGGTTTTTGTTATAAACCCAAATACAACTTTATTCACCTTTCACAGTAAGCTACTAAAAGCTTGAGTCGTGAAAGGGGAGTTTGCCGACACCTGGTATCGAACTACTGACAGTGTCAAAAGTGTTAACACCAATACATTACAATTATTAAATATATAAATATTATTTAAATCATACTATTTTCTCTTTCGCTCTTGTGACGTGAAATAACATAAAATGGAGATCATCCACTATCCTTGTTATAAATAATATTGTGTAAATATGTATCGTTGCCTCCGTCATAAAAATTAACCGATGGTCACCCTGTAAAACACCGCCATTTCAAATATAATACCTCTCTTTTCTATATATTATGTAGATGTATGTATCTACCTTTATTATACATACCTACATACCTCTTATATTTACCTCTGCATATAGGAGGTAACTGGTATACTGGTTATTATGCAGCAATACATATACCTACCTACCAAGTCTTAAAGAATTTAGTAAGGAGCACTGTGCAAAGTACAGTAATGGAAATTAAAGGATTAATTATTATTATATTCTAAATATCAATTTTATATATTAATTTATTATTTATTGAACATTGATTGCATTTTTGTTTCATTTAAAAGAAAATAAAAATAATATATAATCAATATATATATCACAATAAATTAACAGGTGTCCCTTTTATGGACTTACAAACTTCATCATTAGACTTTTGGCATCTATTGATGAATATGGACCACATACATACTTATAGATTGTCCAATTCTATAACTCAAAAAGTCGAAAATTTCTAAATACATACATACAATTAACGCCACTCCTTCAACTCCACTCGCAAAAAAATACACGGTTCCCTTTATAAATTAAATATAATTATATAAAAATAATGTCCCTATTTTCAATTTCTACTATTACTACTATACTATACCATCACGGCATATCCCACAAGTGGGGTAGCCAGCAGACCAGCTGCATGTAAGAAACATGCAAGCTGTCCTCTTCGTGCCAATATAAAATCAAGACATTCAGGATGGGTGGCAAACCTCATCGCTATATGTTGAAATTATTTGTGTATATTCTAGTAAATCCATGCTAGCGTCTCCAACAGCAAGCACGTTATTATATTTGCCTAGTAAGTCATCAAATATTTCAAGAAATGTATTAACTGGGTCTAATCTGTAAAAGGTGCAGATTTTTTGCAGATATTGTCTCATTTTATTTCAACTGTTAGTATATTAAGTTGTTTGTCGATATAAATAAGTTTGTATTTAATACATTTTTTATGAAAATAGCAGTACCTCCCCCTCTGGATGTCGAAGTTATAGAAGTATTCTTCCGATTCTTGGAGCCATGTTTCTGTTAGAATCATGATGTTCTGGTTGATGTAAGTTCGAAGTTTTTAACTACAGTATTGAACGGACCAAAGACAACACATGTCTTTATCAGTGCGATTATTATATAATTTATTATATAATAACATAATTATACGGCACAAGACCATTAAACATATACAAAAAATCACATATAGTTCGATGCAATACAACAATCCTTTCAAACGCAGTCACATTTACTTATCACACACACACATTCAGGATTTCACATTCACATAATATATTTTACTTTCTGTTGTGTTTAGAATGCTTAATATGAAAATAGCAAAATTACAAAAAATGGTAATATCTCGACATTTTTATTTGTTGAGTTGTCTTTCCAATATTATTCATAGAAAAAAAACTTACCTGGCCTAATAACATATCGATGCATGAAATTTTGATTTCTAACTGTACCCATTATATTTTCCTTGATTGTACTAGTCGAGATCTGGATAAAATATATTTTTCTATTCTATAAGAGCAAGGGCCCCAGACTGGGTAGATATTATGTTAAGATGTGGGGGGGGGGGCAGGGGGTTAGGACATTAACATGTTTTATTGAAGCGAAGGAACAACTGTGAATTATAACTACTCGGGTCTTGGAGGAGAGAAACATTTTTATTGGAGATTATGTTTATAACTATTGAGAAATCTGATTCACGCCCACAATTTTTATTATTATTTGATATAAGTTTATACTACCTAATATCTACGAGTAATTTTTTTTCTTTTTTGTTCCATATCCCAATTGTTCCTATTATAAACATATTACACAGGCAGGTGTTGCTTAAGTGGGTTTTGATTAAAATGTAATCTTATTCTTGCATTTATCAGTTTTTATATTTTTCGATGTTTTTTTTTACAATTAACCATTGTATGAGGTCACATATGTGAATTCAACACACGAAGCTACCATATAAGACGGGTTCAAGTCCTTTCCAGGGCACTACCAAATAAGGTGACGTTATCTTTTCTAAGCCATACCATATAAGACATTACTGTAGAATTTCTCCAGAAGTTAAAGTCTCCAGACTTCTGCATTATCCGAGTGAACGGTGGGTTTCCTTCAATTCTCAAAATTTACCTTCTAACCAGTGTAAAGTATGTATAAGATAACAGTGTAGGTATAACGAACTACCGACCATCTGATAAACGAGCATCCCACACACGCATTCCAAGGAGAACTTCAGGACTTACACGCTCTGTCTTTAGCGATCTGCGAGCCACTGGATCACAGGACGATGCGATTCAGTGGCTGCAGAATTTGGAGATCAAATTGTGACCGACCATAAGAACAATGAATGAAAAGTGTAAAATTATACAACTTTCATATAAAATTTACTTCTAAAACATAGGTATACATATCGTCCCTCTTCTGACTAACTATCGTATCTGACATTTTTGTCAAAATCGAGTTATGATCACCGATGTGTACTTATATTATGCCCTGCATATTCTCACTGAAGATCACACCTGTAACTGTTACCGTTATCCTGGAATAGCTTTCTGATTTTTTGTCGTATTTACGAATTACTCTAAATAAAATGTGTTATATTTACTAATTCCTCGAAATTTCATCACAAAAATGATTCTAAGATATATAAGAATAGGTACAAATATAATAATGTAACATTGTATGATATAACTAGAAGAGACAAAAATATGCACGGCAAAACACAAAAAAAAAAACGCTCTCCTGAACAATTTACATTTAGGCAGATACGACTGTTAGTCAGAAGAGGGACGATATGTAACTTTCAGTTCTTATGAACACGTAATCATTATTACATAATAAATATATCGTCAATTTATCCTAGGCATATTATGAAATAAATGCTTATATAATAATGATACCTACATAATAAATAAGTATATATACTTACCCTAAAAGTAGGTATAGTAAATAGATACATATGTACTAATATTGAAATGGCCAAAAAACGTCCACTCAAATATACTGAGTATGGATAAATAATGACGTTCCACTGAGTTGGTTTCCCATTTCCAAAACTATCCCAAACCTAAAACTACCCGTTCTTATTATTATTATTATTGTTGCTACATACATTGTATAGAAAGGGCAACTTTAATTTACTCCACTTCCATCTCTAGCAATATAAAGGCTGTTCACTTTTCATTAAATAAAAAATAAATTATTCTAAACACTCCATTAATCTCCAAGATGAGGAAGATGGCATATTTGGGACACGTACTTCGAAATGAGAAATATAGTTTACTCCGACTCATTTTGAAGGGAAAAATTGAGGTGGAGGAGTTGTTCCGGCTGGCACAGGACAGAGAGGCCTACGCCAGGGTGATAGCCGACGTCGGGGGGACTTGACATGACACGAAGAAGAAACACTCCATTCCTCTATTCTTTAAAAATCGACTGAAAAATTTATCAAAAAGAGATATGTGATCCAATTTCTTAATTGTATTTTTATTTAACTAATAATAATAAACACTTTATTGTCAATATAGATTTATACTAAAGGTGGACTTATTGGCTTGAATATCAATGTCTTCCTGTAAACTTAAGAACAAAAGATAAATAAATTTAACTTCCTATAAAATAGAAAATAAAACAAAAAACAGCAATCAAATATGTTTAAAAAGACGGGTTTATATATAGATAATTTTATTCGTTTTATGAAAAAAGGTGAATTAAAACGAATTACTTAATTTTTTTTCTGTGACAATGACAACAGAATAATATATTTTTAGAACTAAGTAGATCAAATTGATTGACATAAAGTCATGAAGATTTTGGATATTTACCTACAAACCTTAGTTGCTGTTTTGAGGTATTGTTTATAATTGAATAAATTGAAATTGAAATTAAATTAAAGAGAAATAAAATGAGAAATGATACGTAGAAAATAGTTTTATGTTTACATGTTGAATTGTGGATTAAATGTATACATATCTACAATTAAACAGACAGGTTGAAAAAGATCACAAAAAAAATTATTAATAACATTTTGGGACAACCTATATCTATAGGAGGAATTCAAACAATAGTAAAACACCCCATGCCAACTAGTTTTCTATGTGAATCCCACCGCCCGTCGGCCGGAAATGGCAAAACAGCCATGTTGTATGTTTTCTAGATACATATAGGTATATGCAAGCTCAACCAAATATATATGAAGTAAATCTAGCAAAGTTCCCGGGAAAAGTTTTGGGAGGCCCCTTCTATATATGTTTTCCCCAACTTCCGTTTGTTTGGCGAAAGCTTCGGTTGGTTTATACCTACACAGTATAAGCAGCCGCCATCGCCAGGAAGAGCTTTTTCGTCGTCTCTTTCAACCGGAAATTTGTAATATAAATCAGTAAAACTTTCTATTGAAGTAGGTTTGTACTAAAAGCTTTCATTTGATTTATTTGCGTCTAGGGTTTTATTGGTATGAACTGTCCTCCCTCGTAGTCATGCGTAGTAAATATTTGTTTATTTATTCATTTACAGAAAAAGTCATTAGATATACATGTAGTATTCTGATACTCTCTTTCTCACTTCTGAGGATGGTAGCAGCAGTAATATTCTGTTAATTTTTTAATCATTTGGATTACATCATCACCTACTTTGTGCAGGATTTCGAGATCTCCTTCCCATTTTGATTACTACTTTTTAAGTGTATTTATTTTCACGGGGCCCCGCATAGGGGAACGCACATAATGGCAAATGAAAGTGAAGAGATTGAGGCGTGATGGACACGATCCTCAGAACTGAGGAATCGAAAAAGTATATAAATTTACACAGGAACGCCCAAAAATCAAATATGTATACTAGGATAAATATACATATTTTTTTACAACAAAAATAATTTTTATGTAGGTAAATGCACAATAAATATAATATTAACTCCCTCAAATTTGAGCAGAGCTCGTGCTTTGAGTATATAAAATGGAGAATTAAGACCTCTTGCTTCTGGTATAAAGATTAAACCTAAAATTGTTATATTTATTTATTGAACTATAAACGGCTATTACCTTTTTAAATAACAAAATAAAATACCTAACTAATACAATTTACATCAAAACATATCATTTCTCTACACTCCATACACTTTAACATATAAACAAGAAGAAAACAGTTAAAAAATCACAGCAAAATTAAAACATATAACAAACTTCAGAAATTGATGTTAAATATTACAAATCTGTACCTGAGAGCCATTAGGACTCAAGTGCATTTTTGACAAAAATGCCAAATTTACGAAAAAAGCGGAAATAACACAACAGTCGTGAGTCTTAATTACAGAAATGCTTAGGGTCTATACTATAGGGTCCATGTAATAAGCTGTATATACTATAGGTATACAGTTTATTACTAGTAAAATGTTGAGATTTTTTCGATTAAAAAATTGAATTTTAAAATGCCATTTTAGCACTTAAGACTAAATGGCTCTCAGGTACAGAAATTATAAAATAATATAGGTAGGTAATCGAAACAAGCATTCAGTCCAAACCACATACATGCATAAATATGCGCAATCATAATATAGCTATGTTCAAGTCTACGGTATTCATTCCAGTGTAACAATTCTACACAGGCACACTTCAGATAATATAAGTACAGGGACACAATTTACAAAATATAAATAAATATAAATGTTCCTAATTACTATCAAAGTAATCCTAGAAGTTTGTCTCTTTCATTTGTTTCTAAGGGAAATATTAATGATGAATGAAAATAATTATGAATAACAACATCACAGTAGCAATAATCATCTCATTCATAACAAAAACGACATTTTTATGCATACTTAAAATATACAAACAATATTATACATACATACCTACGAGTATATTACAGTAGTAGGTACTAACATGGTGTAATAATAATGATTTTGACAAATCTTTGCCAATAAAAATGTATTGAGACATTAAAAGTCAATAAAGGATCATATTATGGTTAATAAAATGCTTATAAAGCTGGTGAATACTTGCAACTTACTACCTACCATGGTATAATGTTCATACAGGGTGTATTTAACTTTTACAGGATACCAATTCTGTTCGTGTGTTATTTAAAAACAATATTTCGTCGCAGATTTCTTTTATTCCTATCGGCTTACCACAAAATGGAAGCGGTGTGATGGTTAGTAAATAAAATAATCTTTATTGTACATTTTTTAAAGTGGTACAAATGGTGGGTTTATTGCCCGCAGGCAATTTCTGACAACCAACCAATTACACAAATGAGAGACATACTTATAACTCAAAAAAATCACTTATGTGAATACAAACCTACATACATACATTCACACATAGACAAAAAGTAAGTACACAATATACATAAATAAGATGCAGAGGGAAGGAAAAAAGAAAGGTGGGGGGGGGGGGTTAAAGCTTAAGATGGATCATTTAGAGCGAGATAATGCTGCTTCAGTCTACTCTTGAAAATGGAAATAGATAGTGATAATGACATTTGGATATAAAATGGATTTTTCTATGATTTTGACTTACCAGCTTTATTTATCCAAATATTAGTAAATCACAATTACTTGTATATGGTGTATTTTTGTTGGCACAAAGTGGATAGCTTGCATGTTTATTACATGCAACTGGACTGCTAGCTACTCTACTTATGGGATATGCCGTGATGGTATAGTAGTAGTAGTAATACTGTAAAATAAGTAAGTAAATTGATTATTTTATAACATGTAGGTAGGTAGGTCCCTACCTACAGACGTACCTAAGTTCGTTTTCAAGAACAAAAAAGCACATTATTTTATGATGATGTTTCGTACTACTCTTCGGTAAACAATAGGTCTCTAACTTTTCTATAAGTTTTCTAGTGTCCTGCATAACGTAGGTGTTTGTATAACTTCACAGATAAGACAATCATCTTCATATCCGTCGGTCCGTCAATTCTGAGGCTTGTGACCATCATGCCTCGTTCTGTAGACCATCTGTTTCCACCTTGAGCGATCTTCCGCCATGTGCAGGACCCCGTGTAGTGAACTTTGTGAACAAGACAATAAACATTTACAAATCAACGTTGAGACATGTCTCACATCCTGAATGTCTGATTTTTATACTGACACGACGAATATAAAGTTTACTAGGTAAAAATAGTAGCAGAGATTTCGTAATCTATACCCATAAGAACACCCTGTATAGCTGATACATAATGTAATGTGTTATGGTGATGTCTTTGTATACTTAAGTATGAATTATATACATAATATAATCATCATATATGCCATATTAAACGATTTGCCTAAAGAAAATAGACTATTTTTTCTCTTCTTTATTTCTTCGTCTTTTCCTCAGCATAATGACGATGGATGGATCCAAGTGTAATATTTTTCAAAAATAAAATATAGATATCAAATAAGAGCTGAAATTGAGATGAACTATCTACGGAAAAGGGTATTGAGAGAAATTAAATCTCTTATAAAACTCCGCCAGAGAATCATAAAATGTTATGTGTGGTTGTTTTATTGTATGGATGTGAAACATAGACCTTGTAAGTCACCTCAATGAACAGACCGGAAGCATTCGAAATGTGGCCCCATCGCCGAATGCTCAGAATTCCCTGTATACTTGCTTTAAAAACATTTGTCATCTTCAATTCTGCAGTGAAGAACCTATGCTGTTTTTCCTCAATGTCTTTTTATCGTACGAAGACGACATCTTATATGTTTATTACATGCGATTAATTTACTGGCTACCTCACGTCATGTGAGAAACGCAGTGGTGGTGTGAATGAATGAATATTTCTTTATATTCAGGAAGGAAGCAAGTCTCATCAATCTGAACGTATTTTTAAGCATAAGATCATATCCATTTGCGGGACATCATAATATGAAATTAAAAACAGTTAATATCATAAATTTTTGAATTTTCAAAAACAATTATAGTAATTAGAGAACCTTTTGAAATATATAAAATACACCCACATAGTACAGTTTTAAAAAATAAATTAAGCACTTTTTCATTATTATACTCAATAATAAATAGTTGGGGGTCTACATGTGAAACGAAATAAAACAAAATTAATTAAGAATATTAATTATTTTAATTATACATAACAAGTAGAGAACATATAAAACAACTTAATTAAGAAATAGATCAAACAAAAGTATCTACTTATACAACAGAAATGTAATTTATAAAACATATTTAGTATTATAATGTTTCATCTATGACGATATTCTGTACTGTAGAACATCGATATGTCGAAATCGTTTAAGACAGATGTTTCGATAAGACGATTATTTTTTAAGTATATTGAGAAAATATTGATAATACGGAGAATTAACAATGAAAATTATAGGAAATAGTTTTTTAACAACTTATCAGGGTCTTGAAAATCTTCTTTTCTCCAAGACAGCTTGAACGTCTAAAATAACTAATTATTTGATCATAGAAGTCATATAAAAAGCCGGTCAAATCTCTAAATCACTCGCAATTGACTGGATGATCTTGTGGATACCTATACATTTATACCTAATTGATATTATAAATAAACAAAACCTCCAGATATAATAAATGTAGGTACATATATTATGCATTGATCTCTGATTCCACTTTTTCTTTTGCCTTCTAACGTTCTTTTCTGGATCACAGAGTGGAAACACGCCTCCTTATTCGATGTGATTCCATTTAGTTTGAGTCATGACATTCTTATTTCTCCAATGCCGCTATCATAGCCACCTTTATAACAATACTTACTTATTTAAACAGCTATTCCTGTCCAATGCTGTACATAAACCTCCCCCACATGTCTCCAGGCATCTCTGTCCTGGGTTTTCTGCAACCAGTCACCAGTGATTCTTCTAATGTCGTCAGACCATCGTGTGAGAAAATTTCCTCTGCTTCTTTTATCTTCGCGAGGTCTCCAACCCTTTTTTCCATCTCTAACCTTTGAGTCTAGCAACATGTTCAATATATCAATATTTAGTTCGAATTTTGGCCGTTAGTCAATCAAACTTCGATGGCTCCATTTCGGTCTCATTAAATTCGTATTACCGAGACTTGCACGTACGTATTACGATAGCCTAGTGGGCAATAAAAAATAATTAGAACTGCTCATTATTTATAATAAAAAAATATATCTAATGTACATTGAACATGTATCTACTAATGTTAGTTACTATTGTAAATAATATGTGTAATAAACAAGCCATCAATCACAATAATTTAAGTACTCTGTAACGAACCAAACAAAAGCTGTTCGTTATTAACGAACTGGGACGGCCGTGCCTGTAATAAATAACATTTTAATAAGATAGATAGATACATTATTGAAGGTTTGCTGCGTTATTTTAATTTTAATTTAACTCACAGATGCTACATATTGGGCCTATTGCTATGTAGAATTGTAGATATAGATACCTAAACTTATCACATAGAGCTATGAATGTAAGGAAGCTTATAGTAAATTCTATACATTGGACGTAGTATGTAGTTATAAATGTACATGATATAAAGTCAAATGCGTATAATACTGTTCAATTAAATATATAAATAGTTCGATGCATGCATTTTAACAATAATTGTTGAAAATCATTGCATTAAAAAAATAACATTCTTGTGACAGCGTCATCAAAACTTCAGAAAAGTTGAAGAAAGGGGCGATTTGATTGATACAGAATCATTTTGAATAGACCAGGGGCGCTGTTTCTGCTCTATATTATTAATTATTGGTGTGTCATTGGTAAGGTTTTTGTTTATATATTTATGCTCTGATTGTATATTTAGGTACATAATTATAAGTGAACTGTTTTGGTCCACAATCTGTATAATGTTGCATTGTTGCTGTTTTTTGTAATTGACTATTTGTTATAGGTAATAACTTTAATGTTATTTTAATATAATAATTAGGTACCTACACTACCTACACTAGGTAGGTAGGTGTTTACTTACAGATGTAATAGCCAGAGGAACAATTGTATAAACATATATTAAAGTGCGGGTGGTTTCCTCTACGTGTCATGTAAAATAAGATTATAAGATTAGGTGACAAATATTTTCAGAAATGCGAAATGCTTTTTCAGTGATATGGAACTTATGGATTAAGTTTTTCATTTGTATGTTAGTAGATACGCTTACAAAGCTCGTATTGGACTTTTTAAAATGTACTGCACAATTGACAATGAGTTGTAAGTTGCAGGGTCTCAGTTTAGAGTCAGACGAAGCGATTTCGGAGAATCAAGGTCTGGAGATATCCATATAACGTGAAACCCATAAGTAGAAGAAAAAGAAGGAGTATACTACTGCAAGAATGTACATGGATATAGGTGTATATCCACAGTGGCGTACTTTTTATATATGCAAAGAAATACCGCATGCCTACAAAGGGAAAGCTGAGTATTGTCTGAAATTGTTATGTTAAAACGATGAGGTCATGAAATAATGTCTTTTTTTTGTTTAATGTCAACTACAAATATGAATTTTATTCATACATAATTATAAACATGCCTTGTTCATGTACTAATTAACTTGAGTTTACTTGAGTATGTACTTTTGGGTTTATTTATTTAACAGAAACTACAAAACAGTGCAGAGTACAAAATATTGCGATGATATATGAAATTATACCACACAAAAAAAATAAACAAAAATTATTCACAAATGTCCTCAGACAGCACACGAGTAACACTGGAATTGGAGAAAACTTATTAACTTTTTCTATATCAAATTGAAAATTTAGCGACGTACAGAGTGGGGGGGGGGGGGGGTAGAATTTGAAAAGTCGGATATTTTCTCCTTAATAAATTCCTATCAAATCTCAGAAATATTTTTAAAAAAATCATCACGAAAACATGACCAATGTAAATACTTTAGTCCCACCACTGCGTATCTGTAGGATACATATTATTTATAAGTAGGATCATACATAGGTAGGTACGTGTAGATATATAATATAACTAAGTGTGATGATGACTTTGATGGGTGAAACAACGTAATAAAAATGCAATAAACCAGACAATAATAATACTTGGTCAGAATTGCTCTATCACTTATGCTGGAATTGCTCGTAAAACATTATACTTATGCTGCTTCTGCTACCGTGTACCTACCTACTTACCTACTGTATAGGGAATCACAGACGTTTTCCGACGGTATCACGTGCGTCGCGTCGGACAGCGACGCGACGGATTGAAACAATGTTATTTTTTCTTGTATTTATTCATTTTTTACTGTAAATTTATTACAATATACTTATAATTTTATAGATAAATTGATTAAAATAAGATATTATCAACATACAGAGGGCGAGTCTATCATAGAAGCGCGATCTCTTCCAACTAACCCAAATTAAATTCTTATATTCTCGTAGTTTCATGGAATATTTTATGTGATAATATGAAAATATGGCAAATTGTACTATTATGATAGTGAGGAGATGAAAATAAGCTATATCGATTAATTTGTCTTATCTGTTGACCCTTTAATTCGTTCATACCATCACGATATTTCCCACATGTGGACTAATTGCATGTAATAAACATACATATCATCCTCTGTATGCCCTTCTGACTCATAAACCAAAAAAAATCTTATAACTTTTTTATACATTCGGGACAACAGGCCAATCATTTGTTCATGCTGAATTTAATGGTGAGGCGATATAAGTAGATATATATACGAAAATTGGATGTAGATACCTATTTTTAAAAAGATAGATTAGTATTGTATTGTGGTCTCTCTGCCTACCCCGATTGGAATACGGCTCGAGGGTAAAGATAGATATATTGATGGTATTTGTGTATTTGATTGAGTTCGAGCTATTTTTTTACACTACATACCAAGAAAATGTTAGGTTGAAACGTTAGAAGAATGACAATTTTTAGATATAAATCTCCAGTATTCTAGGATGGATTCCGATGAATCCTAGGATCCGATCTAATCGGACTTATGTAACTCAATAAAGACAAGGAGTAAACTATGATAACGAAACGGGACACTATATTGATTCGTTTCGGATCAACTATGGTATAATTTGCGTAACAGCTGGAGAAACGTTAAAATTTAGATTCATTCGAAATCGGGTTACATGCCTTTAATTGAGAAAAAAGACGTCAACATGCATCTCATTCTTTCCCTGGTCTCACACAGAGTACAGTTATCGTTTATTTTTATTCTAGGATAGAAAAGGATCACTGTATATTTCGTTACATGATATTAATAGTGGAAAAATTGTAACTATGGCAAAAATGGAAATTCGTTGTCGCAAAGCATACCAGCGCATGTCAGTCATTTTGCAAAAGTACCTAAATGTATGTAACAATAATATGTGAATATACGTGATAGAGTTGTTGTATCAAATTTAACTGTTCTTTTACAGAGGAGGCTGTAGTATTCTGTTCTGGTACCTACCTACATAATATGCACATAGGTAACTATACTGTTACCTACCAAACGTTACCGTTATAACGATGTGCAAAACGTTATCGTTGTTACTAAGTGTTACATCGACATGAGTAGTAATATCTATGATAAGGGTTATTAACACTTAGATAAGTAGATATATGTACCTACATAATAATATTAAACTTGTAGATTTGTCAATTTATCTATACCTACATCTGCAACCGACACGTCATCTCCTACAATTAATGTGAAAGCCAATGTACTATCAGTATGTAATGAAAATGCTGATCATCGTCTTTGTGCTATAAATAAGGAAGATATTTAGGATATTTGGTATTCTTCATCACTGCTGGATGAGATCAATCAAGCAAACAAGTCTTGTTTCTATGATAGGGCTTTTAGCGTCGCAGGACCCGTCATCTGGAACCGACTCCCCGAGGACCTTCTTAAAAACCAACCGGAAATAACGTTCAGGAGCAAGTTGAAGACAACATAGTTTCCCGCGCCCTTGATATGGATGCTCCATTAAACGGCGTCAAATGAATCATCCAACATACTTAATATATACCTACCTACATACTGCAGAATTTTTTTGAATTAATCATTTGTATATCCACAGCTTGTGCCTCTTACGTGTTATACAATACACAAAAAAAACAAATTAAAATTTTCATTTACAACACAGTTGGAGCAAGACAAGAACAACAATTGGCGAAGAATGAAATATATACAAATAGCAATCAAATTATAACATATTTTATGAATTAGGCAAATCAAATCATTCTATTATAGAAGACTAATGAAAATATTGAAGATGTTAAATGCGTTATATAACATGAGTGATGTAAAATGAATTTAACCCCTTTACAAAAAGCCCGAAAGCGTGCCTACAAAAATTATAGAAAAGACTGAGATTTCCTTTACTCTGAAGAATCAATTCTATTTTAATTTTGTAGGGCTATCATTTAAACGATCAGCATAATATTGAAGTTTTGTTCAGCAGAAAAATGTATTCTGTCGACAAATATATCATTTTGATATGCTACTTATGCCCAGCAAGAATATTATATTTCTATTGCAAATAATATGATATTGTAAAACTCTAAATTTAATCGACCAGAAAAATTATTATTTGACCAGCATAATGATTATTTGTGCAGCAAAATAAATAAATGAGCAGCAAACTGTGAGCTAATTTTAATTAAACTTGTGAAAGCTAAATTTTAATCTTGTTCTAATAATAAATCTTTGTATGTAGCATCTTTTTATGTGATTTTATATGTAGCATCTAGCAACGATTCTAGCGTTTTTCGACATTTCAGTTAGATATTTCGTTAATATAGCAAAAGCGGAAACTGGCATTATTTTCGTAGTCATCATTAATTTGGTAAGAAATCACAAAAACTTCATGTGGATCCGAAGGTAAATCGGTGTGTGAAAAATATTGTTTATCTAATATTTTCTGCCGGTCAAATAATAATTCTGCTGCTCAAATAATAATTCTGCTGCTTAAATAATAATTCTGCTGCTCAAATAACAATTCTGCTGGTCAATTAATTATTTTGTTGTGCGATTATTTATTAAGCTGTTAAAATTTGTTAATTTGCTGATATAACCGAGTTTGTTTGTAAAACAAGTGTTGCGATTATATTTTATTTATTGCCGATGAAAACATTGTTTGCTGCGCAAATGACTTAAATGCTGATTTTTTATTGCCGAACGAATGGATTAATAGCCGATCAAATAATTAGTTCCCATTTTGTAGTAAGGGTAGATAATGTCTAAGTGAATTTAAATAGAGATGTGTTCCAATATTTTCATTATTCTTGACATGTGCAGATCTTCTAATTATTTTTTTAATTCACCTGTGTATTATAGAAGAGAGTTATTGCGACTGCTTCAGAAAATCTTGTCTTTATTTAACTTTTTCGGCCTGGGGCTAATTTATGGTATTTGAGAAGTATATACAATAAATTCTGATTTGAAGAACATACTCGAATACAAAAAAAAATTTACTGATTCTTTCTTCACCATTTCAAATAATCATATGAAGATGTCCATCTCACTAAAAAAAAAAGAAAGAACATAATTGGAAAAGATAAGTGCGTCAGATATTTTGTCTCAGCATTACAAATGGGGCAGACAAAAATATGTTACAAAAACCGTGTAAATAGTTGAAAAAACAGTACCCTTTCTTTTTACCTAGCTATCAGTGGGCATACAGTAGACATTTTGTCAGTCCATGATACTGTATCTTTCAACTGTACCTAATCGTTTAAACATAGGTAGGTACCTAAGAGATTGGACAGTTGATCAAGAAGTAAACGTTTTGGTCTACCGGAAGATAGGGGGACTTTGTCCAAGTGATTGCCGACGGAAGAATCAAAATTACAGCTTCTATCTTTCAGTAAATCCGGGTTGACTGGAAGAAATCGAATATGCGATAAACCCGCCTTTTGTTACTCTTTGTAAATATACGCTTGATGAAGACATATTTGGATGCCAGTAAAGTTTCATTTATTTATTTATTTAAGGACCACTTTATCACACAAAATATGACATCTGTATCCTAGTCCCTTTTCCTACCTATTCTTCTCCTTTTTTACCTCCTCTTTCCTTCCTTTAAGATTTTATTTATACGAAAGTTACATGAAATTGGGTTAGTTGGAAGAAATCGCGCCTCTGCGATAAACTCGTCCTCTGTATATTGATTGTATGATTGTATTTGTTTTAAATGTATTTTTGTGTGAATTTGCTTGTAATCGATGTACAGTGAAGAATAAATAAATAAATAAAAAAAATATATCTTAAGTCAATTCACCTAGCTAGAATATTTTTTTATTTCAGTGGCCTGTAAATAAATTTTAAAAAGTATTTATTAGGTATTCACTAGTTTTTATTTATTTATGTATATGTTTATTATTTCCATCTTTGCAATTTTATCTTAAGAGTCACGTACTGACGAGTAAGTAACAAAACGAAATTTCGGGAAAAAAATCAAAAATGAACATTTTACATTATAATATTATTCTACAAAATGCTGAAATAGATACATTCTCAAAGGTTTAATAAAAATAAATCGCGAATAAAGTTTGTCTTCCCCTAAAAAAAGTATCTCAAATAGAATTGCCTAACTCAAACAGAAAGAATGAGATGACGCATCAAAAATAAAGTAAAATAATCTTAGAAGAAAAATAAATACAATTTTTTAACCCTCTTCAACAAGCGTACTTTTATAATAACCTAAAACAGAACCCCGCTAGAGAGCGGAGACCGACTATGATCGCAGATCGTGCGCCCAGAGTCCCAAATTTCATATATCGCTGCAATGGTGCAATACTGTGCGTTCTCAAAATTACAAGTTTTGAGAATGATGATAAAATTTTAAGGTAACAATAAATTGTTCTGGCAAATACATGTTTGAATAAAATATGTCGCAATTTTTTTTTATTACTTCCCTAATTGTGTTTATTTTTTCTTATTACGTTGTTCCTTACTACTATTTTCATATTTATTCAATTTTGATATTTGAAACTATAAAATGAATTTGGACCACCGACTATTTATCAAAAAATACCTTAGGTACTATCCAGATCTGGAGGAGGGTTGTGCAAGCCTCTCAGGTCTATAATAAATACGTATAAACATAAAAAATAAATTTGCACAGGTAATTGACACAACTATTTATGGCACTTGATATTGGTTAAGATGGAAATTCCATCTTTTAGTCAGTATTCCATCTTTTAGAAAAGAAGTTTATAATTATTTTGAGATATTCTGACGCCACATTTATTCTTCCCAAGCAGGCAACGCAAAATTATGTAGGTATGTAGGTAGGTATAGGTACATCCCAAAACGTGCAAATATCAAATATTACAATATTGCACCGAAACAACGATACTCGTACACATCACACAATCGTTTTTATTGCGCATAAAAGTAAACCTTTATTATCCATATTGACTCGTAAAACTCGCACTTGTTATATTTTTTTTTCTGTACGGAAATACAAAATTATGTTTAACACTGTTTAAGAATAGCGACAAACAAAAAATCGTGTCAAATCTTTCTCAGATGACAGTCATTGATCGTTGGTGATTGGCTGTTTTACGACTTTTTTACGACATTTTTATACTCAATCAACATATTAGCATAATCTCTCCTACCCGCCGTTACACGGTTATTTTTATTACTTTGAATATTATATGTCTACTAGTTTTTAACCCGGTTTCGCTTACGAAACAAACATCAAATTGAAAAAAAATACAACAATTAGGCGTTCCGTTCTGGGTATCCCTTTTGAGATACGACTATAAAATTTTTCGATACGAGTACTATAAGCAACTTAAAAATTTTGTATTTAAAGATTTCCCACTTATTTCCGTTAATTTTATTTCAGCGATGAGATATGCCACCCTTCCTGTATGTTTTTTTTTTTTATCGTCACGTAGAGGACAACTAGAGTTCATCGGAAGCCTGGAGGTAGAGTCTCGGCCTCGTGAACAAGGGGTCCGTGGTTCGATCCCAGGTGCTGGCAAACTCCCCTTTCACGACACAAGCTTTTAGCTTACTGTGAAAGGTGTATAAGGTTGTATTTGGGTTTATAACAAAATCCAGATACCTACTTATGTCTTTTAAAAAAAAAAGTTGCATGTTTATCTCATGTTGTCAGTTTGCTGGTTACCACATATATGCGACATGCCGTGATGATATATATTCATAAAAAATATAACGTGATAATGATATGGCCTGCAAAAGCACATTTTTTTTTTAAATATATCGTTAATAAAAGAATAACTAAATATTTCACATTGCTCCTATATTATTATTCTTTTCATAAGAGACATGTTTGTTGTATAATTAGGTATCTAGGAACACAACAAAAGGCAATAGTTTTTACTGTTACATGTTTACTAAATATGAATATTAACAAACATACCAAAATATATACGCGTAGATTATTAACTGTTTATGATTATTTTTCTATACATATTTAAAATATTGATTACCCGTTATTAAAAACGTGATTTTGGGAGTGCTCTTCTCTATTAAACGTCTTTTAATTTGTATTAAATTGGTTTAAAAATTCGATACGTCCAATTGACACGTTTTCAATTACTTTTTTAATAATGTCAACCTTTCTATGGGGATATTTTTTTTATCAGTAGATAAAGCCTCCCCATTGAAATTGAAGGGTAGATACATTTACGCCATGTTTTTTAAATACATATATAAAAAAATAGTAAATACTCTTAACATTAATATAAGATATTATCCAAGTGATATAAAGAAGTGAGTTAGTGCAGCATTCATAGTAACAAGTATGATAGATAAATAATTAAAAAAATAATTTAACAAGCTTTCAGCTTAGTGTGAAAGGTGTATAAGGTTGTATTTGGGTTTATAACAACAACAATTATGTTTAATCAGGTAGCGTTGCGACACGGAAAATTGCTAAATTGACATAACTTATAAACTATTTTCTACAGATAATGATGACTACTAGGTACTCTGAGCGCAGTTGGGATAAGAGCTAGTGATAAAATAAACAAGAAATTGATTTTATAGCTCATTTGAATATCTATTTATCACATAGTTTTATTTATTTTATAGTAGTTTTATGTTCACATCTTTGTCGAGTCAAAATACCTTCATCTTTGTTTGAAATCTCTTCAAGATGAATCTGTCTTCCAAGAAAATGTACGGAGAGATAATCGAAAACTCGTTCTTAACCCGTCTCAGGACGAATAAATCAAGATATCATATCAAGTTGTGTTCGCAGGCAACTTTATTAATTTAAACTTTAAATATAATAAAAATATATATGTATCATTGTTTAATTAAGGTCTACACATACTATAAAGGAATACTTCTTCTTCTTTACGTGTCTTTTCGGGTCCCTTCGACGTTGACGATCACCTGGGAGGAATCTTAAAAGATGAACATGATTGATTTGTTTATTTCAAACTATAGGTATTGAATCGGAGGGCATGTATGAGGAACTATTTGAAGGGTATAAAAGCAAAAATGACAGGAGTAGATGAGAGTCGATTCTTTCTGCTTATCTCGCAAGGGAAGTGGTGTGATTTGAGCCGGCTCTCCGGACTATGATACCTACATTTGATGAAAGCAATAGGCATTTAATGTGTTCAATACATTGAAGAAACTCCTAAGTTACAAAAACAATATACTTTCTATACAATGACGCCATGTATCGCAAGTGGGGTAGCCAGCGGACTGACTACTTATAACAAACACCCAGACTATCCTCTCTGTGCCAATAAAAACATTTAAATACTTGGAATGAGTGGCACGCCACATGGCAGAAATCTTGATGTTAATTTTTGTCTTAAACGGGCGGTTTTGCGAACCCTTTCCTTTTACAGGATATTTTAAATAAAAACAATAGGCACTGGGTATAATAATATACTAGTAAAATTTATATAAAGTTGTTTATTAAGATATCCTCTTACGGCTACCACTCTAAATTTATATATCGTCGGTGGATCCATGAGATCTCCCATGTGCAATTTTTTATGTGAGATATTAAAACCAAATAATTCGTCTCGTCGAGCCGGTTAAACCGATAAAATAACCTGTAAGTTGAGATATCTATGGAAAAAAGTTATTGCAAGAAATCTCTTTCGTGCTGCTTTTTCTTGGATAATTGTGAAAATTCACATGTTTATATTTAAATAATGATTCGGAGAAATATTTCGAGTTAAGTATGTCTATAAATTCAAAAGGTATGTACCTACCTACTACAGAACTTCTAAGACACCTTCCACGTAACGAATCACACACACAGAGAAACTGTCATGTAATAAAAAGAAAATTTATATCTCCTGTAAAATTTTGAAAATTGCAGATAGGAGGTGTCATGAATCCACTGATAAATTATCTAACTATCTGTTCGTAAGAAATTCCTTATAAAGAAAAACCCCGTCTCCGAGCATCTATCCATAGTAATATTTACGATATTACTTATTTAGAACCACTACCTATGATCACTTATACTCGTACCTATATATGTACATATCTCGATGGTTTATTAATTTACATTATAATGTTGTTTCCAATTTACTGACTTGCCCATTCGTAGGCGTGCCCAGTGTCTTGTCTATGTTAATTATTGTTTCATTAAAACCATCGATTTTTTAAAATTTAATTGGCAGGACGTCGAATTTATTTCTTTTTATTTTTTAATGTATTATGTATTTTTGAAGAATAATTTATTATTTTCCGTTTCTAATATTGCAAAGCAGAAGTAATAATCCTAAAACATGTTCGCTTTTTACTACTGTAGGTATATGCTATTTACTATGTGCTCGTCATAGTTTAAATGAATTCTTATCATGTTCAAATAATAATATAATATGTTCTATTCTCTAACCGGTAAGTAACATTTATTCAGTACATAGCTGTATCTTAATAAAATTTGCTCTCGTTTCAACAATAATCTATGTATTGGTTGATTGATGGTTTCAATCTAGACAATACGATAGGTATCTCACCAATAATGCATATTTTATTTTGTCGTTTTAGCTTTTGACATGTCTTATCATGAGTCGATATTTTTAGCAATATAAACTTTTATTTTAAACTTTTAATAATATATCGAGACATATGGTTAGGTACATTAATTTAACAAACTTCATAGTTCAAAACTATCAACTTTATTTTAGCTGATGATCATATTAAATTATTTATATTACGCACTCTCCTCGACTGCACTAATTATAATTAACAATGGAACATTCAAAGTATTATTGATTCATTTATCATTGAATTTATTTTTGACGTAAAATTTATTTTATTTTTTACGCATAACATACCCATCTACTTTTATTTATACCTATTTGAATTTTGAAGAGAATTTAAGTATGCTTTTTTTTAATCAAATTACTAACTTTAAAAAATATGTTCGATGGTCACATTTGAACCTCTTAATATTTCCACCTAGCCTAGAATTCTATTGAATAAATATTATTATGTCTTTATCATTTTAATTATTTCTTTTATTTCATACCTATATCTAGCACAGTTATATATCTCTATACAGAAATGACTATACCTAACTAGTAATACCTTAAAATAATAGAAAATAATACCAGTAATAAACAATATAGAATGTTATCGACTAAAATGGTATTTCTGGAATTATTTTTATTATTATATTATTGTCTTATCATATTATTATTACTGTATATGTATTACGTATAAACTATAGACGAATTCTATACGTAATTAAAAAGTCCTAGACACGTTTCATACTGTGATATCTGCGACGTAAATGCAGTCGGATACAAAATAGTTAATTCCCAGCTACGTCAATTTTATTTTAGTTCCGGCAGGAGTAATGTTCTCCTAAAAATTCTCTATAAAATATTCCTATCAAGAGATAAAAAGAAGAAAACATCTACAGCGACAAACTTTGAAATTTCATGCATTCGATCTCGTGATAATGTCAAGCATTGACAATATCACGAGATACACGAAAATAACAATTTGAAAATCGAACAATCTTTAATTTCTTATAATATATTTTTTAAATCTACATACTTTCAAATTAAAAATTTATAAGTAAAAAATACTTAAGAGTTTTGAATTTCTTTATTTACCAGTTACATATGTTTCGGGTTATAAGCCCATATTCTTACAACCCGAAACATATGTAACTGGTAAATAAAGAAATTTAAAACTCTAAAGTATTTTTTACTTATAAATTTTTAATTGAAAAATGGAGTTTTACTCATTAAGTGAAAACAAAATCAGTACATACTTTCAGTTATTATTTTTGTATTTATATATATATATATATTTTTTTTTTATATTTATAATTTTTTTTTTTATATTTATAATTTTTTTTTATAACATATTTACATAGTTAACAAATACATATAAATAAAACATTATTTTTCAATGACTCAACTTCAAAAAGAGAAAATATCGTATATATATATTTATATTTACAGTTATTATATGTGAAGTAACTATGGTTAGAAACATTTATTATAATAATCATAGTAAAACTCTGCAGTTTATTATTTCATTTACCTACAATTAATATGGAATTTTACAAAATAAACATTTTGAAACAATATTTTAATAGTTAGATCTAATATCTACCTAATTTAATGACTTCAAATAATTATGTCTATTTATTATCAAATCTTCTTCTTAAAGTGGCATGTCAGGTCCTCCCGACGCTGGCTATCACCCTGGCGTAGGCTCCTTTGTATTGTGCTAGCCGGAACAGGCGCTCTTCCACCCTCTGGACTCCGGTGCACTTTCGGATAATTCTTAGCCAGGATATCTGCCGCCTTCCTACATCACGACTATCCTCAATTTTTCCCTTCAAGATGAGTTGGAGGAAACCATATTTCTCATTTCGAAGTAGGTACGTTATTTTCAAATAAGAAGTCCAAATTTCTTTGATAATTAAAACACGATACGTCAACATGAATAATTATTTTTACATCGACTAGTCAGATACCAGTTTGTTAGCGACGCTTTAACAACATAATGTGAAAATGAGTCTTTAGCATAATATTATGGCCCGCCACCGAATTTCCACCTACAAATAATATGTCGAGTCGTATTCACAAACAAACAATGATATCATTTTTAATATTACACATTAAGATAACTGTGGAAATTAAAATATTTTTTATTAAGTGTTTATCAAATAATGGTGTGTAGGTGAAAGTTTACAGTTTCAAAATAATATCTTCAACTGTACACCGTTCTGAATAATATGATAATAATGATGATTGATGACTTATTTTGGCGCCGCAGTCGAATTCGATGATGTCAAGGGTCGGGGTGTTAGAGTTCATTCTCCAACTTGCTCTTAAAAATTCCAATGGAATGGTCTCATCTCACTGCTTGGTAGTTTGTTCCACGACTACTCCAAAAGCATAAAAATAGTTCAAATAATTTAATTAATGAGAAATAATTGTAGGTCAATCCATACAATCACGCCGTTTCATCGCCAATCGGTCAATCTATACAATCGGTCAATCTATACGCCGTTTCATCGCCATCGGTCAATCTATACAATCACGCCGTTTCCCAGGTTGAATAAATGGAACGCCATATTGATCGATACTGAGATACGCCGATTTCTCCTACTCAACATGTCATCCTTGAGAATTTGATTCACGTGGTGAAGCCACGTAGTTCTTGGACTCCGCGCTTTCAAAGACCCCCTCTTTCACATAAATACATCCCCTTCGTCATCCTTTCATCGGCCATTCGCCTCAATTGTCAAAATTTTAGGAAATCATTGTCTTTGTGTCTTTTCACTTATTGTAATGTAGTGCGATTAATTAATGTAATTAATTGGCAAGTGACAAGGTGATATATGTTACTGTATAATGGAGTGCCAACCGAAAAGTAAGTAAGTAGGAATGGCGAATTGATAGGTAGAAGTAAGTAGAAATTGATAGGAATGACGTTGAAGAAGGTGAGTCAAATAACGCAAAGAGGTTGGGAATGGGGGAGGCTAGTTTCTGCCCTATGCTTACGAGAGGAACGTTAAAGAGCGATCTAATTGGATTAGAAAATATTTAATTGTAATTAAGTACCTACCTACATTCGTTCAAATATTCCTATCTTCAAAAGGTATGAATGAACACTTTGCATACTTATCAATATCTACCTAATAATAAAATAACAAATACATAATAATAGTAATAATGGTAGGTACAGAAAGAGTGTTCATGATCATATTCCGTGTTTATTGCTGTTTACACTCATTTAGTGGTATCTATAATACTTTTTTAATTTTGTATTACCCTTAGGTGTCCATAAAAACGAACACTAAAGATTTTTTCTACTCAAATTTGATATTCAAAAGCTTCAAACAAAAAATTATCGCGCAATTTCGATACAGCGGCGAAATTCAAACGAAAATTTCACATCTCACTCAGACATATTATAAACAATGTGATTATTATATTTGTGTCACATTCGCACACACATTTTATTAAGTGTATTATTATTAAATGCTGTATCTAAATTGTAATAAAGACGGTAGTTTTGCGCATGAGCACTTCATTCCCTAACTTTTATTGATTTCAGTAGCACATAACGCCTTTTGGTGGTTAGAATGTGAAACATTAACAGGCCTCCTGAATAGTCTTTAGTACTGTCTGAATGGGGTTATGCAAGGTATGGTAACATTCTAAGCACCATTCTTATCAATATAGGACATTAATGTGTCTGTTTAATATATCTATATATACCTATACAAACATAACTAGGTGTTAGAGGCGCTATTCAGAATACGTTTGCGAATTTAACGGATGCTTAAAATTTGACCGTTAGTTTTAACACCTTTACTTTTATCTTGAAATAGATGATTACAAAATTCTTTATGTATTCGGTGGAATTCTAGAAATTAATAAATAAATAAGAATATGAACATCGATGTATTTTGGCATTAAATTCATTGCGTTGTTTGAAATTTAGAAAAATTAAAAAAGATTGTATCTTATTGGCTATATACTTTACAATAAGTTAATTAATTATCTATTTTTTACCAAATTTTTTGAGATGTATGTTAAAAATTATAAAGTACTTAAAATATTTTCATTATTTTTAACGAAGTTTGGGCCCAAAGGCAGACGAGAAAATTATCTCGATTGTAAAGCCACGTTAAACAATGCAGCATGGTGCAAAATCTAATCAGATAAGATAGCATTTTTTGTTTAATTCGTTATGAAATTGACGATTGAAATATTTTTTTATGAGTAATCAGTATTATGTATACTTGAATTACTCATTCAATTACTTAAGTTATCGATCGATTACTTAAGTACTTTATGGAACTGTAAACGATTGATTCTAAAAGTATTTTAAAAATGAGTGTCCCATAATAATTTTATTTTAATTATCAAAAGTCATTGCTTGGTAGCCCAAATAAAGCAATAATTAAAACAAATAGAGATGTTTTCTTAAACAAATTAAACGTAAAAAAAGTATTTATTATATTTTAACCAGAACTCCGTTAAAATAGGGGTGAGTTATAACAGAATACACCCTTGAAATTCTTCTCATATTATAATGGAGTATATTTTTGCACATAGGTTAGAAATAATAAAAATAATATCTAAATATACTAGATATGTGGTGGAAGCGAAGGTATATTGTATAAGAAAGTCGTATTATTATTATTAAGGGAAGTACCTACATAACAATATGTAAGTACCTACCTCATCATATGAGGTGCTAAAAATCAAAGTCGACCGAATTCAAGCAATGTTTAACGAATGTTTGTGTTTTACAAGGCGCTTGAAAACTTATAGAAAAGTGTGGTAGACATATTCTTAACCAGAGATTTCGCAGGACAATACCATAAAATTGTTTTACCTATTCTAATCAACATTTATAGATAATAAACAATATCGATGAAACTGTAAAAATAATTTTAATCAAAAAAAATTTTGGCCACTTTTGATATTAAGGTCCATCTATAAAGCATTTTTGTGCGTTTTTGATAAAAAAAATTTTCCATTTTGAAATTCAAATTTTAAATAAAAAACAAATGCCACCAAACTGGATTGGAATATATTGATTAACCCCGATTAACTAAGATAAAAAATATGAAGAAATGAGTTGAGATATTTATCTGAAACGAAAGAGTGAAAAAGCGTGGAAGTCTGAGAACTACCTACACGAGTTGACCATGTGGATCAAATTCTTAAGAACTGCCGCGTGCTGAGTTAGATCAACATGGCACTCTGTCTTTTCTGCCTGCCCCACTTGAGATACGGCGTGAGGGTATAGTAGGTAGGTACCTACCTATAGAAGTCAAAAATCTAAATTAACTTTGGCCGTAGGTAATTAAGACTAAATTGTTGACATCTTGGCCGTTTTTGGTTATGAAGCATATTTAAAAAAAAATGCTTCAGAATCAAATCTTTTAAACAGTTTTGTTACGAAATTTTATCATCTATTCTCATCCTAAAGAAAACGACTTGGCAGTTATCTAAAAAAAAACTAAAAATGCATTTGGTCGACTTTGTTATTGAAATCCTCATATGTCATACCTAATAATATAATGAAGGGTGGAATGGCGAATTTTTGTAAGACATGTGGAGCCAGACCTTGTAGGTAGGTAAGTACCTACATACATATAATAGGGACCGATGACACCTTATGATTGTTATTGTGGAATATAATGGGGTAACTCTGAATTCTTCTGGATTATCAGATAAAGTACCCATATAATTATGTATGCAATAATGTGACGCACACTTAATTACAGCTTCCCTTTACACCTACCCTTATCCAGTCTTATTGTCTATATGATAACTTAGGTACTTTTTAATACCTATATAATAATTATATTCCTCATATTATGTGGTAAGAGCACTGAGCGACTAAGAAATCATATATATTTAGGTCGTACCTGAATGGTTAAGAGAAAGGATATTCGTAGATGTGGCTGAGATCCGATGACTAAATACCTGGACTATGTTGACCAGATATTACACGATTTTAACAGGAGAGCATGCATGAAGAATTGTATAATAACTAAGGTTATGAAAATGAAAAAAAATCTGCATAAATATGAATAAGTAGTGTACGATTATTTCTATCAATTCAGTACTAAAAGTAAATCTAATTAATTAGATTAATATTTATATTGAAATAAACGCAAGAAATTGTATGAATGTTGAGAAAGCGAAAGAGGAATTTAGGTAAATATCTACATGGCGTGTTCCATCCTCTCTGTCTACCCTATTCGGGATGTGAAGTCAAAGTATAAATAGATAGATAAATATAATTTCATTAGTATTAAAATAACTCCGGATTCATAAATTATTAAATTTGATAGATATAATAATTTTTTTAAATACGAATGAGTAATTTTATACTAATTGTTTACCTAATTAGTTTAATAAAACAATAAGCCCGCCTTATGTATTTTGTGTTGAATCTTATATTCATATATTAATTTACATAATATTATGCCATTACAAAATCTCTCGCAAGTTAGGCGGTTAATTATAACTCACAAGAAGATTATCCTCTCTGATATATAAAAAGTAGATTATTCAAGATAGATCAAGGTGAAAAAGTATCTTGTTGATAAGGAATTTTATTCAGTCGACGAAATGCTCTCTGGGACCAGGGATCCCAGAAAGCATTGATTATTTGATTAAATTGTTTACTTGTACTTTGATTTTGCGGTTTTTCTGATTGTCTTTACAGAATGTAAGCTTCCTCTGGTTGATCATAACGGGTGTTACTGCCAGTATGAGTGGTTGATAATCAATGGACGTGAGTGCTGATCTGAGCTCTATACACTCCTTTCAGCATTCGATTTTATTCTCACAACTTGTCTGCTTAAAATTGACTACTTACAGTTTCTGACGAGATGCAAATCAGAGCTCTTTACACTCTGATTTTGCCATTGATATTTCTCTGGGTGTTAGGTGCCCGTTATTGTATTATTATTTGTCTGTTTTTACCTATTCTCTTTTAATGTAATACTACTGTAATGCTTACCTGACGAGTGCAAGTGCTCAAATTCGAGCCTACGCATGATGGATAAGAATAAAGAAAGAATAAAGAATACGTACCTTGGCTGAAAGGCCTGAAGACGTATTTGTTTACAAGGTTTTACACATGACACACCTTTTATATTATTTCAAATTTTTGGACAAAGAATAAATGTCTGCTGAACAAAATTGGTCAATTTGGAAGTCTCCAGACTATTGAGCTATCCGGGTGGACGGTGGGTCTCCTTCGATGAACAAAATGAGTTATTATTGTATTTTAATTCTTATTGTTTTATTATGATTTTTTGTCTTTCTGACGACAATTCTTAATTGATACCTACTATGTAATTTGAAAATGGACTTAGATGTTGATCCTAAATAATGTAAAGTACCCTTGAAGTGATATTATCACAGTACGGCGCTATATAAATAATCATAATCAATCTGCTGTTGAATTGAATATTATCTAAAATGCCTTATTCGCATAAAGGCAGATTTAAAATTAAAAAAGAAATAGTCACAAAGGAGGACAGTTCTAAAAAAAGGAATGAAGTATAGTAGGTAGCAGTTAGGGTGTGAGGAAGTAAATTGGATTCAAAAAGAATATAAGGAAAATCCGCAGTAGCATCAGTGGTGTATTTGGTATGGAATCTAACCCTCCAGCGATGAAAGTAACTACCCTGGAATGTAACAAAAGGGCAATAAGATATGGCTGGAAAAACTGGCGTATCTCTCCCAAAGGACCCATACAGGATCGTTACGAGAGAGGAATAGATGAGAGAAAAAGCGAGAAGTCAAGGTGAATTTTATATATTTTACATTGATGCTGTTTCTACTAGTACAGTATGAGATTTAAAGAATTATACACTCTTAGACCGATGATTTTTAATCTACTAATATCCCAAATGATTTTATATCACACTGCGTAGTTTTTAATATAACTCCTCTGAATTTTATTTATTTATTAATTAATACATTTATGTATTTATTTATTTATATATCCATGGCGTGAGCCTTTTACCTACGTGTTATACAATACACAAAAAACAAATAAAAAACACATTTACATATTATTTTACAATTGTTCTTTGTTGCAAGAGGGTTTATATTTTACAGAAGGTGTCAATATTTTTTTCCCTGATTGTGGTTGGTACATATTCTTTGATATAGAACGATATATGAAATCATTTTTATATCAAATGATAGCATATAAATATATATAAATCGTACATACCAAGTTGATTATTATTTTTATTAGATCTAATAATTTTATGTACTTATCTAGATAGTAAGTAGTTGTAAAGGGTGAAAATGATGGTTTATTAGAAGAAATTTAACATGATATTAAATTGTTCTAAAAAAAATTATAATTTGATAAAACGTAACAAAATTTAATGTTAAAGTTATCGTAATAAAATGCGACAAACTCACTTGCTTCTATCATTTTTTCATTATTATTTTGTATTTTGTAATTCATTTGTTTTATGAAACAACGAATAGAGAAGAATTGAATAAATAAATAAAGTCCTTATGTAACTAAATATCTATTGATTAAGTGGAAATTTATTTTATTTATTTATCTTATATACGGCTAATGCTTTTTAGCAAAACTCTAGGTATATTTATTTCACAAATGGTTTGAGTTTTACTATTTTAAATATATATTGACCTGATTTTGACTAAAAAAGTCATTACCAAACTCAATTTTATTGACAATGAGACAACGATTTTGAAAATAGAAACTAAAATAAGAAAAAAAAAATAGTCTTTATATTATTAAAAATTGTAAATCTTAAACCATTTGTGTTTTTTTACATACATTGCTATATACATCATTGTCTATAACTAAAATATCAAAATGTCGGAATGTTAAAGATATATAAATAGTTCATTGGCTACCCCATTCTTGGGAAATACTGTAGATAAGTACATTGAAAGGTAGTAAAAATCTTTTTATGACTTTTTTAAGTACTGAAATTCAATTCTACCTCGACATGTACATAACATGATTTTTTCTTTTTTTTCATATTTTTATTTACCTATCTGCAAGTAGCCATCTTTGTAATAGTCATTTGGAAGACAAAAGCACACTTCTTAAGGAACATGATATTAATAAGAACATAATTATTATGAAAAAAATTCTGCAGTAGACAGGAGATGTGATTCTTTTTTCTACCTTCATTCTTTCTTAAAAGCAAAAGAGGTGCAAGAAGGTATTGCTGTGGAGAAGTTTCAAAGATTTATAATCGTTTTACTCTCAGAAAACCAAATTTTTGCTGTGTGGCATGTCCGTCTTATAAATGATACTCCAACTCTTTAAATGCAATTTGCTTTGCTTATAGGTACCTACATGCATTAAACGACGCCGAATAAGTCATCCAACATACATTAAGTTTTCGCTTTGCTAGATTTACTTCTACTGCTATCAGTAAACAATCACGGCATAACTCACAAGTGCGGAAGCCAGCAGACCAGCTGCACGTGACAAACATGCAAGCCATCCACTCCGCGCCAACAAAAAATTAAGACATTCAGGATCGGTGGCAAAGCACATCGTTGAGTAGATTTAAAAAGAGTTTATTTTGTTCGAACACCTGCCTTTTACAAGATGCTCGAGAATTTACAGATAAGATTGGGAAACCAATTCTTTCAGGGAAGGTACTAATAGCACTATAGTTCGTCGGTAGCCTGGAGGTAGAGTCTCGGCCTCGTGAACAAGTGGTCCGTGGTTCAATACCAGGTGCTGGCAAACTCCCCTTTCACGACACAAGCTTTTAGTAGCTTACTGTTAAAGGTGTGTAAGGTTGTATTTGTGTTTATAACAAAACCCAGATACTTATATCTTTTTTTTTTAAAAAAAAACTTATATTAAATTAATATCCTGCTCACAAAAAGTTCGTCTTACCACGCCACGTTCCTTATAGAATAGGTAGAGAGGATAGAATGCAGTGATTTGTAATAGGATATCTATAATGTAATAGGATATTTGTAATAGGAATCCTACAACATATCTCTGATAGAATGCCAGACTTATTGTTGTAGCCAGATTCTCTTGAGGAAATGGTGGAGAGTATCAAACGCGGAACGATTATTTTTATGGCTATTTTCACACACATCTACTTAGCTTTAGGAATATCGTAGAATAATGGTATAATTATTATGGTTATTAATATTAGCGCATAATTGTTCTAAATGGAGATTACTATTTAGTAGGTATTTACTATCATGTGTTCTAAATGGAGATTACTATTTAGTAGGTATTTACTATCATGTGTTCTAAATGTAGATTACTATTTAATAGGTATTTACTATCATGTGTTCTGGAAAGCAATGAGTAGTGTCATAATAATATGACACACATAATATTTGTTTTCTTCTATTTACGTTTTTAATGCGGCTGCACGTTTCATTTATCAACTGAATCGCTCTTCACACATATCTGCCACCCTTCAATCTCTTCACTGGCTCAGATGTCCGGAGAGAGTCGAATTTAAAGTGTGTTTGACCGTATTTAAGGCACTTCATGCAATGGCCCCAGAATATATCACGGAACTCTGCGGTAGACAGGCGTTAAGTCACAGACAGACAACACTGAGGTCTTGTCTGGAACAGGCTTCCTCAAATGATCATTGAAACGCAGGACATATCTCGTTTCAAGAACCAACTGAAGAAATCTCACGGAATAATCCAGACACAACCTTAGTTAGCAAAGAGCGCCCTTGAGGTGGATTTTTTTTTCACAAAACGGTGCTTTACAAATCATCCAAATAATAATAATAATTATAATTTAATAGATTTCAGAACACACCGATTATCTATCTTATATATTCCGCAAACTTTATTGGTTAAATTTTGATATAATCTATATTTTATTTAATGTGCCATATTATGACTGTATGTTCGCTTTGTGAATAAATAAATTAATAATATCAGAAATAGTGAATAGAAAAATATGTCTTAATGCACCCTTTTTCAAAATGTTTCGTCTATACCAGCTATCTCTTTACATGTATAGGTAGCTACTGGGTATTATGTGGAGAGAGTTAGTAGGGGGCATACAGAGATACGTAGATATGCAAACAGACACTATGTAGTTATATATTTGTAAATATATGTTTGAGACTTCGGGAGTAAGAAAGAAGAAAGGGGGTAGTTTTGTATAGGAAGGATACAGAGAGGGGACAGAATACATACAATGATGCAGTGGCGCGCCTTCTATACATGCAAAAAAGCACCGCACCGTACAATAGCAATAAATGTCACGCTTCCGTGGTATAATGTGTTAGTAGGTAAGCGTCTTCAATAAACATTTAACAATATCATGCTAGTTCCAACAGGAGCCGAATGTCAGCTTCTATCTATTTCATGTGACGTCCGTTTTATTGGTGCTCTCCCTTACTAAATTTACACAATGTAACCTCATTCAATAGTTAATATTAAAGCTGTAATTAAAACAAAGGCCCACAAGCCCAAATGACGTTTTCAGACATGGCTATTTCAATTTGTTGTCCTTTGTTTATCCTTGAATATTATTTTCTCTACATGATCAGTTAAAATTCTTTATTTAGAACAATTTGTAAAAATACAAATTGTGATAGAGTAAAAATGTTTGCACTATCAACTGAAATGCTTAAAAAATTCGACTCTTCACACAAAAAGAATCAAGAATCAAGACATAGCAAAAATTGAAATAGCTTTATTTCTCGGATATTGCAGGAGTCCAAGGACTCCTATTTATCCGTTTAGGTGACGATTTATTAATATTTAATTCTCTCTAGTTTAATACCACTATGCCAGTGTTACAATCAAGACATAGCGATGGAAATTTGCATAGGAATACAAAAAAACATACTTTTCCGTTTGTAAAAAAAAACACCTTTGCAAAATAAGATCTTGTCCCGCCACTGCTAGATATAGTACCATACTACTATACAATGCGTCTCCAGAATGGCTTCGTAACTCTATGAATACATTTCTCGAAATGGTTCTTAGAATTGCTTTTATGAAACGTATACCCCATTACAAAAATAACAATGGTGGCACGTATCATGCAATACTCTCTATCTTTCTGTTTTTCTCTCTTCTTTCTCTTTCTACTGCTTTCTTTGATTTTATTTTTATACAATTTGAATATGTGTGTGTGTGTTTTATTATTATGGATTATTTGTTAGATTTAGTATAATACGAGTATGTCTGCCGAAATTAACATTTTAAATTATATAAAAAAATGCACATCAAGATGTTGTAAAAGTAAATCTCTATCTTCTCAGCATCTCTCAGTGGACAAACAGTAGTTATACCTACCTATAATGATAGCCTCCTATATGTGTTATTAATAAGTCATTCAGAATGGGAACCATATTTATGGACTTCATAGCTATAATTGAAAATATTCAATATCTGTGTTTTCCGTGGGGCACCCGGCAAAAAATCGGTGTCCCACTCTTTTCCCAGAGCTTTCTAGTGTCCTGTAAAATGAAGGTGTTCTAAAAAATAAAGACATTTCCTATTTTAAATCTTGAATTCGACGATGAGATTTGCCACCCATCCTAATGTCTCATTTTTTTGTTGGCACGGAGAAGACAGTCTGCATTTTTATAACATGCAGATGATCTTCTGGTTACCGTATTTTTGAGATATACCGTGATGGTATAGTACTACTACTACTACTATACCATCACGGCACATCCCACAAGTGGGGTAGCCAGCAGACCAGCTGCATGTAAGAAACATGCAAGTTGTCCTCTTCGTGCCAATATAAAATCAAGACATTCAGGATGGGTGGCAAACCTCATTGCTGAATTTAAGATGTACAATGTCTTAATTTTTTCGAACACCTGCCTTTTACAGGACATGGTATAGTAGTAGTATATATCGAGATGGTATAGTAGTAGTTGTAAAAAGTAATAGTAGACATACCTGTTACATTTAGTTCTTGTAAACGAGTGTTTTCCTCTTTTAATCCAATTGAGTCTACTCTTCCCACATATCATAGGAACGGTATATTGTGAAAGAGGTTGGAAATCTTGTTTGCGGAAAAAATATTATCCCATATCAAAATATAACCACAACATATACTTAGATAGATACATACCTACATGATATCCACATAATTATTTCTTTATTAGATGATTGTGTTGGAAGTGAAGTGTCCATAAAATTAATTTCTTAATATCCTTTACGGTGTCGTTATCTACTTAATGTCCTTAATTGGTATGTAAGGAGGGACGCTTGTTATTTTTTCAATTTTACTTGACCCAAAGGAGTTTTTTCCAAAAAAAATTACCCAATCAGCATCATTATTAGATATCTTGATCCAAATGAAGATCTCTTTTAATTAATTGGAATTTTGAATATATTGCCCCCAAGATTATTCAGCTGTGTACCTATGTCTAGTGTTGTGGAATTCTCAAGAAATAATTATAGAGAATTTTCCGAGAATTTTTTATTAACAGTATAATAATAATAAACACTTTATTCAATCAATCAATAACAATGTACAAATGTTGAGACAATTTATCACCAATATGGCTACAGTTAATTATGGAAACAAAAAATGTTAGGTACCTACATAGATAAAAGTGCTAATAACTGATCTGAAAATCTTGATGTTTGACACCCCACATGCCCATATTTAAGTTTAAAAAAATTGCAGGTAGGTACGTACATGGAAAAAAAGTGTTAATAACCTCTGATTTGGGCCTTAATCAGCCCCACAAATTTTTGGTACAATCAGGTTGGCTGCGAAATGTACTGGGCGAAAGGTCATAATACCACTAAGAAAACTTATGGAGAGAAATTTTTCTTCCAACAGAGGAGAAATTCTCGGAGAAATTTCTCGTTCTCAAGAAATTTCTCTGGAGAATTTTCTCTTCTCACATCACTAATCTCAAGGGCGCCGTGACTTCTCCTGAACAGTTATGTGTAGAATTCTCAAGTGTAGGATGGTGGGTCTCCTTCAATGAACAGCTATATTTTCAACTTGTTCCTGAATTTGGCAGTAGGCTGGTCTGTCTTAGATCCTATGGTAATATATCCTATGGCAGTTGACCCCGTGACGCTGTAGATGTTAAATATGATGTAAAATGAAAATAAATTTTCGTTGGCACAGAGAGGACGGCTTCCGTATTATAACATGCAGCTGGTCTGCTGGCTACTCCACTTTTGGGATATGCCGTGATGGTGTAGTAACATAACATAATATGTATAGACAATTCACACAGACCGAGCTAGTCCCAAAATAAGATATGAAACAATGAGTAGTAGTAGTAGTAATAGTATGAAAATAAATAAATGAAAGATGTTTTCTTCATGTCTGAGGATGGCAGTTGACTTTCTTGGTAATCTCACTTCTCTTGTGTCTGTACTGAGCCATACGAAAAGCTTCTAGAACAAAGCAAAAAACAGAAGAACAGACAATTATTGAAATTAGGTAAGTAACTTTCAAATGTTATCCTATCATCCCCTATATCTAATCTTTCAAGGATTTTTTTCAAACATTTATGTACTTACAATGTTACCCCATAGATGTCTCCTAAGGGATGTTTTGTAATCATCGTGAATGGCAAACTTACTCCAAACAAATAGGAAATCTTCGTCCTACTAACTTTACTGAAATATTTTATTGCCTGATTTCCTATATATTCTTCGTTTTGATTTGATTATAATATATAATTTAATTGCATAGACAGGATGAGCTGTATGTTGATTAAATGCAATTAGATCATTGGCTACCTAACTTGAAACCTGAAAGCAGATGCCGATATACCTAGTACCTAAAGGCTTAAAAATGTAGTATTTTTATTTTATTTTACAAAAACAAACGGCACAGGCCTATGTTTGAATACAACAAACACGTTTGCCTACGGCCTATGTTTGAATAAAAAAAGAATGACAGTGAATTTAAAAAAAATGTTAAAATTAAAAAAACTATCGCACCAATTTGAAGTCTACAGGTATGCTTCTACTACTACTACTACTACTACACTATCACGGCATATTCCATAAGTGGAGTAGCCAGCAAACCAGCTGCTGAACCTGCATGTTATAAACATGCAAGCGATCTTCTCTGTGCCAACAAAAAAATAAGACATTCAGGATGAGTGGGAAACCTCATCGCTGAATTTAAGCTTTATTTAATATTATTGGCATTCGATGTGTTGAATACCTGTAGATATATAAATTTAGTATTCTGGCGATTAGTCCTCTCTGCCTACCCCACTAGGGATGATGTGTGATGGAATAAATAGATCGATTGAAGACTTTGGTAAGAAATTAATTTAAGATTATTTGACTTTTTATTTTTCAATAATATTGAAAATTATATTATAATCTACTTGATTTAAACTTTGTATTTCACTAAACAATAAGAAAGGTATTTTTTAAAACAACTCAAAATCTTATGCAACAAATCACTCTGCATACAAAATGAATTGTGCAATGGTAAAAAATAGAAAATAAAAAAGCAAAACCTATTCCTTTTATCTTTTCTGTTGTTATTCTTTTTCTACAATTTCTTAAGAAATTCGAAATAATGTTTAAAAAATACTACAATTGTTTCCAAAATCCTTTATTTCTCAAAAACCCTTTCAAACCCGACGTCCGTTATTTGAGCAAACACATTTGGTAACATTTTTCATGCACATGTTTTCAAATAATAAAATTTATAACATGTAGTAGTAATCCAGTAGGTAGTGACCATAAAATTAGTCGTAAATCACTTTGAAAAGATTTTTTTTCAAGATTTTATGACGCAAAAATGGGTTAACTGGACTTTAGTGGCAGTGTATAGAAAAAAAAACAAAACAAATGCTTAACATGTTACAGTTGTATTGTTCAGAAAACGGATGTTTTAGAAATAAAACATGTGTGTCCTAGTTTATGTTTTAATTTTTTCTGGTAAGTACATAGAATTATTATTATACATATTTCTCAGATATACCTACCTACAAACCAAATATTTTTTCTAAACATAACTTTACTTACAACATTGAATCAGATGTTCTCAGGCAAATATTTGTTATTGTTTTCACAGTTTTTTTTTTACAATTGACCATTATTTAAGCTCACATGTAAATCCACAACTTTTTACAACAAAATTTAAGATTTTAAGGGTGAATCTCAGTTATACTTCCCTATCAACCCTTGCATCTACAAATTTGTTCATTATATTAGGGCATTAAATATAAATATTCGCAGATAATTCAAGGACCGGTGTGGCGCGGAGGCTAACGCTCTTGCCTTAGAGTCACGAGGTCCCGGGTTCGATTCCCGGCCAGGGCAAAATGAAAAATTACCTTTTTCAAATTGTCCTGGGTTTGGGTGTTACATGTACCTATATGTGTTTACTGCGTTATACATATGTGTATCGTCGTTATAGTACCCATAATACAAGATTCATATCTTAATTTGGGACTAGCTCGGCCTGTGTGAATTGTCTATGCATATTATGCTATGTAATTATGCATTTATTCACGTACATAATAATATATTCAGAAAATTACATAATACCTATGCCAACGTATTATAAGCGTTCATAAAACAAAAGACTTATAAATATATATGCAATAATAACAAAAGATAAACAACAACGATAGTAATATAGACAATGATAATAATACATAATGATATTATAAAAAAAAACAGTTGATCGCAGTACCTACCTAATAAAATTACACATTAACATAAAAATCGTGCTAAAGGCATTGCATACTAGCTGTTTAAACATCCTTGCTCAACCAGAGAGAAGAAATACTGTACTAGGTATAATATACTATTCACACACGTCGTATCCTCAAGTGGGGTAGCCAGAGAGGATGGAACGCCATATAGATCTACTGCTACATACCTACTTTTTTCTCTTTTTCTACATTCATGCAATTTCTCATGCACGCATGTCGATTTTTCTTACTCAACACACAGCCGTTCTTGAGAATTTGATCCACGTGGTTCTCGGACGACATGCGCTACATCGCATCCCAACTACCAGATTGGATAGGAGGAGAGAAAAAGCAGCTGTTATCTGTTTTTAAACTTGGTACATATTTATGTACCTATACACCAAAATATTGAACTTTTTTAGGTAGTTAGGTACAAGTAATTTGACAGCCATTCTGAATGTCTTAGCTTCTATGTCACGATGAGAGCAACCTTTATATTCATAACAAGTAGTTAGTACGCTATCTACCCTCTCGTAGGAAGAACCATTGTAGTAGGTATAGATAAATAATATATGAATAACTAGTTTCATACATTAGGTAACCAGAAACAAATAATGGATGAACCTAATTTTCTATAAAAGCTTTGAATATCTACGGTCTGGTAGTTGTGACTATACTGGATAAATATGATTATACATATTATATATATAATGAGTTACAATCCATTGGATTGGTCTGCAACGAGTTTGGATTTTCTTCTCCATTCCTCCCTATTCTCAGCTAATCTCTTCAGCTCTACGTATGAGCCACAGTTCATGTCCCTCTTCAGTTGGTCCATATACACGTCTCTTGGTCGGCCTCTGCCATTTGTGCCTTCGGTCCTACCTTCCGCGATAGCGATGAGCAGTCCTGGATGCCTGATGTTGCGGCCAATCCAATTAGCTCGTTGTTGGCAGATTCTTTTGAGGAGTTGCCTTTTTTCGCCTACCCTGGTTAAAACTTCTAAGTTTTCGATGTGTTCCGACCAATGAATCTTCAGCATGCGTCTGTAGCACCACATTTCAAAGGCCGCCAGCCGCCCGCTTTCACTCTTGCTGATGGTCCACGTACATAATAAATTAATGTATAAAAAACGGAAGAAAATTCATATTTGAGGATTCAAATACAAGAAGTACTTAATTGGTTCGTATGTGTGCTTTTAGATAGATATAATATAACACAAAAGGATACAAGACAACTTTTACGAGCATTTTATGTGTCATTTTGTCATTTAGTACAAGTCTGAAATGACAAACAAATGAATTTATTATGTTCACAAGGATGGATCTTTTTATGATCTGTAAATGGGCAATTTATGTCTGGATAACTATACTATTAAATCCTCATACAGTATTATAAATGTATCAAACTTTTCCAACGTTTGTTTGTTTATTTGTAGTTATTATGTCCTTTATATGAGTGGGTATATATAATAACATACATACATACATACCATCACGCCGCTTCCTTCACGGGGTAGGCATAAAAGATCTAGCGCCACTTCCTTCTATCCCTGCATACATCTTTCGCTTCCGTCACTGTCATACAATTCCTCATACATGCTCTCCTGTTCAATGTGCTCAACACGTGACCGTACTGTAGGTTTTGATTTAAATGATCTTGACATTTAATCCTCGGACGTCCACGTCTCCGAGCACCATCCCTCTCAGCCAAATATATCTTCGTAGTCATTCTTTCCACGTGCCCAAACCATCTTAACTTATTTACATTAATCCTTGTTATTACACCAACTTTCATTCCACATTTCTTTCGTATATCACTGTCACGCACACGATCTCTCAGACTTTTATCACACATCCTTCTCAGCTTATATTTAAATTTAAAAAAAAATGGGTAGGTATCTCATTTTCACTGCATTTATGCCACTTTCATCTTTTTTTAACCATGTCCACGTCTCACTTGCATACATAAGTGTTATATATAATAATATTTAGTGAAATAAATTTACCATCTGTACGAACTCAACATCGACATAAGCGTGATATAATTTGCATAAGGAATTCACATCCTTGGGTAGGTACATTTGGGAAATAGAAATTGTGTTGTAGTTATTTTATTTTGAGAAGAATATTATTTCAAATAAAAAAATTGTGCAAGCATTTCTAAAAATTTGTTTAGAATGTAATAATCACTCACAATTATTTTACGAAAAACAAACTAATTTTTAATATTATTTTTAAAACTAGTTTATGTTCTAAAACTAATCATCTCTTGATGTTTTTAATAAAATACTAATTAACCTACCTATTTGAAAAAAAAAATGTATTGCAATTACTACCTAGTATTAAAAATGTATTGCAATTACTACCTAGTATTAAAAAATAAAGAAGCTGGGGCCCTATTCTCCAATGTCGATTGATAAATGTCACCTATGAGATAATATGTCGATTAATTATCTCGCACGAAAAGTCGAATGGCAGTCTACGACCCTATTCTTGACGCCACTCGAGATTTAAACGGTCGACATTCGAGAAGCTACCGGCAACGTCGCACTTTTTGTATGTTTTTGTATGTTTTTGTATGTGGTCATCGAAAAATGACATTTATTTATACAATTTTTCAAGAGATGGCGCTTTCGTGTGGGGAGGCACGTGACGTACAAGATGGCGCTTTTATATGAGGAGTCACAATCAATATCAAACTTTTCGTTATATTTTTATTTAAACTAAAGAACTTTATAAATCCGGCATCACTTTATTTTATATTTATACCGTATGCAAAATGTAAACAACCATTGAGTGACTCACGGCGCCGGCGGTCATTTTTATCAATTTTTGACATGTCGATTGGTGTGACATTCATCTCGAGTGGTAAAACACCACTCGACAAATTCTCGCATGATATCGTGTGACATTTGTCGTATACGACTTTCAAGAATAGGGTTTTGAAGGAATCAATCGAAAGTAATAAAATCTCGATTGCGACATCCATCAATCGAGATTGGAGAATAGGGCCCCTGTTGCTACAAAACTTTGTCAAACATGTGAATAATGACAAAAGTGTGAAGAAATATTTTTTATTAGAAAGCGTAGCTGAGTTAAGAAGCTAGTTTTAATATGTACCTTTATTGACATGGCTTACATAACAATTTTTTTCGGTAATTTACGAGTAAACAGTAACGACACTTAAATGTGATAATTTTGGGTTGTGCCACTATTTTTATTGCTTGGCACACTTCGGTAATGAGTGGGTATTTGACATTATTGTCTCTCTGAAGCAGGTATGTAAATAATAGGTATGTATATGTGATGGATTGTTTAGACATTTATAGTGAATGAGTGATAGGAGAATGATAGGCTGCACGTTTCATTTATCAACTGAATCGCTCTTCACACATATATTATCTGCCACCCTTCAATCTCTTCACTGGCTCAGATGTCCGGAGAGAGTCGAATGTAAAGTGTGTTTGACAGTATTTAACTATTTAAGGCACTTCATGCTATGGCCCCAGAATATATCATGGAACTCTGCGGTAGACAGGCGTTAAGTCTTAGGTCTTGTCAAGATATTACAACTAAATTGGAGGTGACCAGTACTGTATCGAAACCAGTGTACGTGGAGCGTGCTTTTGCAATATCTGCACCTGTAGTCTGGAACAGGCTTCCACAAATGATCAGAGAAACGCAGGACATTTCTCGTTTCAAGAACCAACTGAAGACTTATCTATTCAAGAAATCTCACGGAATAATCCAGGCACAACCTTAGTTAGCAAAGAGCGCCCTTGAGGTGGATTTTTTTCACAAAACGGCGCTTTACAAATCATCCAAATAATAATAATAATAATAGGATAGATTTATTTGTCTGAAAGTATGGGTGTAAAAAAAGCACATCTGGAAATCACATGTATCAAATTTTCAAGGAACAACCGCATGATAGGTATTTAGTAAAAGAAATTGGCATGTTTTCATGTGGATGAAGTGAAAAAAATGTACCTAAAGAAATTTGCTGTTATGGAGTTCCATCCTCTGCGATACAAGGGAATAACTAACTTTACAGAAAGATAAAATAATACGTGATCGAGTCTAGATCTTTCAATCGAAAGATTTCTGATTCGAATCTTTCCACTGCGAATAATTTCACTTTCACAACATAAGCATTATAATAAATACTGTGATAAATTGGTTTAGGAGTGGTGTTTGAGTTTATTTAAATCCCAATTTTCATCTTTAGAAAATGCGTAGGCAGTTAATACATTGTACAAATATTTTATCAATCTGAGAAAATTTTACTTCTCTAAATCCTCATAGACACTTTCATTTAGGGACGAGTCCCTTTATTTTCAATGTCACGCCCATTTACATGACCATGATGAGTCGACACAAAACGGAATGATGTAATTTTGACGTTCAAATGTCCCGGAAATGACGTCGTCAGTGAAAACGACGTGCTCAAGCTTCCGTCGGCATTCTGTTGATATTGTTCTCACAGTTCTCTTCACTGATTTCATACAATTCATTTATCGTAGCTTGTCAAAATGTTTTAAATATTTTACTTACTAATGTGAATTTATACCTAATTTTAATTTTTAGTTTATAAAATAATACAAATAAAAATACTGTTTGATTTTACATGATTAATATATATTAAAATTAGAAACCTTATGGACATACTTCCATCTTCAGTAATAATTACCTACCTACTGAATAAGGCTTATAATATACTCAGTATTATTTCAGAATATTGCTATTTATCTAGATGTCTTAGGTAGGTATATTGATTGGTACGGAGAAGAAAATTTGTATGTTTATTAGCAGTTTAGCAGTTAAACTACTACACTTGGAAGATATGCCGTGATGGTGTAGATAGATAGATAATTTCTTTATTTATTTACATATTATTTATTTATGTCACGTTTTTACTTTTTTTATAGACTAAATGTACCTAGAGACTGACAATGTCCTAAAAATACAAGAATCATTTTTTCAACCAAAGTCTTCTTCTGCTTCTTAATCTTTTATTAGACACATAGGTCTGTTGATGTGGGAGGGTCCTCTTGGGATGTGGAGACCCTGATGTCCTTCCATCGTTTTGGGGGTCTTCCTGTTGTGCGTCGTCCTTCGGGTAGTCCATGTAGGACAATATTTGGGATTCCAAAGACTTCAATTAAAGTGATTTGAGATTTGACAAATATGATTTAATTTATATCCATCTCTTTTACAAAAAAAGTATTACCCATCCAAGTATCCAATCAATAATTATAATCGTATAAATTTTTAATTATTTATATTTTGCCAAATTTGTCCTTGTAATAAGCCCACCTTTAAATTAGGCAATATTCTTATGTTGTAGGTATTGATAGAATTGTGTATAGGATTAAAAACAGTGGTGAGATAAGTAGGTAAGTATTTACGCACGGGAAGCGAGTTTTTTTGCAAATGGGTGATATCTTCGAATTATGTAAACGTATACCATATAATATGACTATAATGTAGGTAGGTACCATGGTAAAGAAAAAGAAAATTACCAAAAAATAAATAAGTAGGTAGGTACTCAAATATATTTTTTCTACTGTTTGAAAATAAAAATAACGACCATTTATATCTTCTTTATTTCCCTTACGAGTGAGTTACAAGGGCTTTTAGGATTATCGAAAGTTTCATTAAGTTTTTCACAAAATGGAGTGGTGTGTTATTTTTCCAGTCGTTAACTCCCCCTCATCCTTTCTCCATCCATCCTGTGCCACCCTCTTGTAGATTCAGTCTCTCTCTCAGTCTCTGAAAGTCTTCCTCGTGGACCTACCCGTAGTGATGTCAAAGCTAAGGACTTTTTCATACCCGGTACTGACAGGGTAATCTAAGTATTACAGAGATATGTTATTATAGGTCCTATTACAAATCACTGAAGTATTAGTATACTGGTTACTGAATAAAGAATACTTTATCGGATACCTAAAAGTATTAATACAGGCCATCTACCTTGATGTTAAACCGATAGGTACATTTTTTTTCATTAACTGTGCACTATTACTTAATAGGGAAAAATTTAGAACCAAAATATAAAAAAGTAGGTAGGTACTTATCGTTTGGATGTAAATTTTCAAAAAACGAAGACCTTGATTTTGTAGTTCTCTTTTTAAAAAAAGAGCCTCCACAAGTCCTAATTCGATGAGTTACGAGTATTGTAAAAATATTTTTACTGAACAAGGCGTACATGTTGCATTGAAGCAATGTCTTTCAGTAAATATAATTATTGGGTATCGAATCCATAATATACCGGTTCAAAAAAGTAACGAGTAATACTACCATGTAGATAATCCAAAGACATTTTGAGTGTCATTGCATTTCTATGGAAAATAATTATATGCTATAGATATTACGAAAGTTCAACAAGAGGCATTTCTTCGATATTGAACACAAGAATATAATTAAATATGAAGAAGATCACTAACTATGTAATGTAAAAAAAGATGGCAGCAAAAACAAACTGCATAGATATTACCGAACCGGTATTTCGATTTTAGAAAGTAACAGGTATTTAAAAACAGATTTTTAGGTACAGGATTGTTGTCATCCCTACTACTCTATGTCCCAGCATTCATCCACCCGTCGCTAATGGTCTTTCTGAAACAAAAAGAAAAGTATTTAGTATATAATACATAATAGCTTTACAAATGATAAAGTTACTCTTGTTGCTAGTATGTATCTATAGAAGTATTTATCTAATAAAGTACCTACATAAAATATTATAGAGCTTTTCCATTATTTATTTAAACTTTGCATGTTTTTTCCATTTTTTAAATATTTTTCATCATTATGTACTCACCAATCACCATCATTTACTCCTATCCTTGCTTTTCACTGACATACAAATCCAAATGCATGCTGTTCTATCCATGTTCCTCAGCACGTGTGCATCCTAGAGGATCTGATTTTTATTATGACCTTGCTTTTTAATCCTTGGACGGCCAAATCTCCAAGCACCTTTCCTCTGAGCCCTATATATTTTTGTGGTCATTCTATCATCATTCATTCTTTCCACCTGATCAAAACATAAGTTATTTACATTCTTCTTGGTTACTCCTTTTCAAATTGTCCTGGGTCTGGGTGTTATATTTCTATGTGTTTAATGCATTACAGGCGTTTATGTGTGTATCGTCCTGTAAGTACCTATCCATAATATAATATTCATATCTGAGTTTGTTACTAGCTCGATCTGTGTGAATTATCTTTGCATGTTATGTTATTGTTACGTTATTACACAGACTTCGAATTCCACATATATTATAGGTATCTGCTACAATATTTGTTCAGACCGGGTGAATACATACCTAATAATGTCATTTAATTCACATCATTTGATACGGGCACTTCCCTTTATCCGTTCCATAATACCTATAGGTACCTACGGAGAGTATTTTCTGTACCACCACCAATGGCTATCAAATACTCGAATAGCTCCTATCTAGCATTCTATAGTCTATATCTATACTGTATCTTCATATTAAACAATATTAGTACAATTTTGATCGTTTGGTGTCTAGAAGTTGAATGTAGGAACAATAGTTTAATTTGTAATTGCTTTTAACTTAACCCAGCAATTGATAGAACTTTAATTCCTTGTATCCAGATATAATCATTGCAGGAGTTGTTCTCGTGAATTCAGATATTATTGTATTGTATAAATCATTACTAACAACTATAGGTAATATTTATCTTATTTTTCTATCCTATATACATATTTTTCTATAATCTTTTTTTCAACCTGGTTTTGTTGATATTTGTTGATGATAACATCTATTTGATTATATTTCTCCAGCATCGATTCATTTCCTGCACCAATTGTTTTGTCAAAATTTGTTTTTTATGTAACTGACTGTACTGTCCGCCTCGATACAGGCTTTAGCCTAGTGAGGTGGCAAAATGGAATTAGTTGTAGTGGATGTGGATGTTTGAGTTGAATTTGATTTTATATTATGCTTATTTCAGGAAAATAAACTAATTGATTTGAATTGAATTACTATATTTTAATTGTAGGTATGTAGGTACCTATGTATAACCTTAATCTCTCTATCTCTATCTATACTCTCACGCCGTGTTCCAGGAGGGCTAGGCAGAGAGAACAGAATGCCATATACCTAAATCTATCCTTACAAACTTCTCTCGCATCCTCCACATTCATCCAGTTTCTCATACATGTTCGCCGATTTTTCTTAATCAACACGCGGCCGTCCGTCGCTTTCCTAGGATTACCTACCTTAAATATAAATCATATTTTCATTGTTCTCTACAATATGATTATCTATTAGACAATAACTATGATTGTAATTATATTTACCTAATAAGTTTAAAATTCGTGGTAGATAAAGACATGCCTCAAAATTCAAGGATATTTGTTTCTAATATGCACTCCAAAGAGAAGTGTTTAAGAGCGAATAAATAAATAAATACTTTGTTATATTATATAGAATGGAAACTATTTTACCTATAATCTACACATAGGTGGAATCATAAGTAGAATTTTCTTACCAATGACTTTTAATGTAGACTAGAAATACAAAGGAATAAATTGATGATACATCCAATTAAAATTTGCGACCAATATTATTTTATATCTATGAGTCTTAAACGAGCGTTGGTTCATAAAGATAGGTACGTTTATATCTCACTCGAGCCTCTCGTTTTAGATGCATTTATAAAAGTATGTTATAGTTGATACAAAATATTTTGATGGTCCATAATATATTAGAAGTTCACCATTTTACAACAATCACCACAGTTTGTTTATAATATGTTCACATAATGTAAACAATTCGTTTGTGTTGCAGACTTTAAGGACATTCATTGCATTTTTTTTATTGTTTACGAGACATATTCTTAAAGACTTCTTATTATTTTTTTTTTATTTTATTTTTGTTTTTATCAGTGTTTTCAATTAGTTATTTGTTTTATTTTATTGGGTTAGTTGGAAGATATCGCGTCCCTGCGATAAACTCGCCCATTGTACAAAATTTTTCGTTTATACCTTGTTGTAATATTATTATTTTTGTACAAATATATTGTACAATAAAGTTTATTATTATTGTTATTATATAAGATATGCCATACTAAAGTCTAAGTACAAAGAGACCATTACCATCTGAATATTATAGAATGAAAGAGCGTGATATTATTACCTATCATTATTATTGGAACATAATTTCTGAGAGATTTGTACTGCGTAACTATTCTGATGTATGAGTAGAAAGGAGACAAATTATCACCTGAATATTTTGAAGAGAAATAGCATGATATTAGTTCTATTTCTGAAATATAGAATTTGTACTGCGTCCCAGTCTTTCCAGTCTATTAGGTCAATGATTCTAACAAAGTTATTATACGTCATGTAGTTATCTTCATTTATTCAAGGGATGGTTGGTGGTTGTATACTTTTCACATTATTTAATTTGTTACAACACAGTTCTGCTTTTAACTTTAATTAAATTACATTTTAATTAATTAATACATTATGTAGGTATATCATAGAGTACTTTACATTACATTAAAAGTACTATGTACACCTCACCATACACATCAAGAGAATTTGTTTACACAGGTAGTAGGTATGTACCTACATACATAATATGTAGCAAGGTTCAATAGGATACGTGGTGTTCCTGGCAAAGTCTCTGGTCTCTCACTCTTTTCTATAAGTTTACGATCATCCTGGCAAAGCCAAATATTCGTAAAAAAATAAAATCTTCAATTCAGCGTTGAGGTATGCCACACATCTTGAATGTCTTATATTTTATTGGCACAAAGTGGACGACGTGTGTGTTTATTAAACTGAGGACTCCACGAAAAACAAATTTAACACAGAGCAGAAAATAATATTGATGTCAAAATTGAGTAACAAAATAATATTTGAGTAACACTCGCACAAAATTTGTTAATGAAAACTTTCTGCGCCAATTGAGTCACCTATTTTTGTCATGTGGAACGAATGGATGATGAAAAGATGACAAAAGGGATAAACTTATCTGGAAGAGGAATTATGAGAAAGCGCGGTCTTCCAAAAACCACGTGGCTTGATTACGTGGATCCAATTCTCAAGTACAAGCGTGTGTTGTGTAAGAGAAATCGACGTGCATGTATGAGAAAATGGATGAATGTAGAAGGAAGAAAAGAAGTACAAGTATGTAAGGATAGATGTATATGGCGTTTCGTTCTCTCTGCTTATCCCACTTGGGATACGGTGTGAGGATTGGTACCTATAGTATATTTTAGTATAGTAGTAAAATTTATTCTATATTCTATTTTCAAAGGCCATCTACTCATTTACGAGTTTTCCTGGTAAAATAATATATTCCCGAGTGGAACATCAAGGGCAAAACTAGAAGAATTATATGATTAATAATATTATTAAAACATTTTTATGTCGACTCACCAAAGCTAAATTGCTTCATAAATAAACATAATACCTACCAGATTTATATCTCAATTTATTTCTATAAAATAAAGACGAACAATCTTGTAAACAAGTTATAAAGAAAAAATGAAGAAAAAACTTTACCTACTAGTGGACAGATACATATAAATCAAGCATACAAAAAAATCTTTTAATTAGATATTTTTATCTGTTCACATGTAGGTATGTGTAAACCTTTTTTTATTTATAGATAGATACCCATATTCGCTTTATACACAATAATATTGCAGAGACTCAGAGATACACATAAACTAAAGCCTCCCGTGACTGCTTTCATTTGCGGCCGATGTGGTGCAGACGTGACGCTCTTGCCTTTAAGTCACGAGGTCCCAGGTTAGATTCCCGGCCAGAACAAAATTATAAATGACCTTTTTCAAATTGTTCTGGGTCTGGGTGTTAAATGTACATAATTATATATGTTTAGTGCATTGTATATTATATTTGTATCGTCTTATTAGTACTCATAATATAAGATTTAATCTAAGTTTGGAACTAGCTCGATCTGTGTTTGCACGGTCTATGCTTGTTATATTATTTAAGCATAATTTTTTTTTATCAAGAAGGGCTGCGCTGACGTCCGAGAACTACATGGCTTGATTACGTGGATCATAGTTTCAAGGATGACAGCGTGTTGAGTAAAAGAAATCGGTTTGAATGTATGAGAAATAGCATGAATGTGGCTAAAGCGAAAGAAGTGTGCAAAGACACCTGGAATGCCATATGAAATCAAGTTCTAAATTTCGCAATAATATGTACATAACTTCAAATCTTTCCGATAGATTGCTGTGGTCACTACTCCTATCTCTGTGCAAAGCCGGGTTTAAAGTTTATAAGTAGATATGTAAATAAAATCGATGTCTAAAGGCTATATGTCTATATAAATACAATATTGTATACATAGGTATTTATATAAACTAAATAATATATTCTTGTTCTTTGGTCTGTGTTATTTATCAGAAAAAGAAAAAAATAATAAATTTTATTTCCCCTTTCCGACAAAATAAAAACGTGGGCTTTGCCTTGGCTGCCATCATAAGTTAAATAAATAAAAAAATAAATCTAGAAAATGGTAGGCGATAAATAAAATTAATGGGCAAAGCTGGAATGGAAATGGTTTCTTGATCTTAACTCAAGTATACGAAAAAATAAAAAAACAGAATTATAAGTAAGCAAAATAAACAGTTCCGTAAAAAAATATTGTCATTTTATCTTGTTCTTATTTTTTAACGTACGAATGGTTGTAACTTTTTTACAATTTCATTTCGTCTTTAGATGTTCAAAAACATGTTCAGAACCGGTTTTTAGATTTATTTTTAATGGCCGTCGAAAAATAAAAAAAAAGTAAATCTGCCTTGAAATAAGAAATCCCGCACTTTCCCAGCATTTTCAAAAACGAAATTCGAGCTCATGGAACATTTTTATTCAAAAATTCTGGGAGAATAATAACAATTTTTAGTTGAAATTCAAAATTAGAATGTTTAATAAAACAAAAGAAATCGAGTCGTTTTTATGTAAAAAGTATCATTGTTTTGTATCGTGTATAAATTTGTTACCGATACAAATGATATTCCCTTTTTGTGCTGAGGTTGCAGTTTGATAGTCATTAAAATGCAAATGCGATGCGTTTACGGCCTCGTATATGGACGGGGGAGTCGTATAGAGTTATCAGGGGCGGAGTCTAGTGATGAATTGCCAACGTTTTCTTGCTGCAGAGATACATAACATTTTGATTATATAATTTAAACAAATATTCAAAAAGGATTCGAGACGGGATCTCTGAATTACATAATATTTTCTCTCTCCATTAATATTAATTAATCATATCTACATAATTATTTAAGTTAACGGGTAGATGTGTACTTAGATATTGTGTAAGAAGCAGGTTATAATTATGAAATTCTCGCTGTCAGAAATCTTTGGATTATTTGGAAGAAATTGCGTATCTGCGATATACTCACCGTCTGCATATTGGGTGTATGTATTTGATTTATTTATTTATGTAAAAAAAAATCTAGTTATCAATATACAATCAAGAATAAATTAACTAATCAAATAATTAAAAATATAAAACTTACACTGTTTTTTTCCACAATCGTGTATATTACAATACACAAATACGGCCAGCAATTTCACCAGCGAATTGGCATCATTAGAGTTGAGAATAAAACTTATACCAAGAGAGAAATAATCATCAATATATACATAAAACTATAAAAGGATGTTAGTTGGGTGTGTTTTTAACACTGAAACATTAAATTTAAATAAAAAATCTAGTTGTTTTTTTGTAAACGATGAATCTGTGTTTGTCATAAACCTAAATACATCCACCAAGACTCTGAAAATAAGCAATATGCTCCTATCGTGAAGATGGAAAAGATGCGCAACGTGAACTGAGCCAGTGATTCCAAATTCTAGCAGACTACGTTTTCAAAGCTCCTGGTTAGAATTTCACATCCAATTTATTTCATTTCCATAATGAAATCTACTACTTGGCATGAGTGTGTTTCGAGGCGTGTTTGACATTACCAGAATTACATAAATATGTTATATAGAAAAAAATCTTCTATTATTTTTTTATTTCAAATATATTTATCAAGATTTCTTTTATTAGATGGGAATAATTACGTTTTTATTTCGATATCAAAATAAATATATAAATACATGTAGTTTTGTGGACAAAGACTATACATATGATTAAATTTGACCTATCTTAAAAATTACTATATACACGAGCAATATTATTCAAACATTATATCTCAATAAATTACAATCCTAAAAATTAAGACCAATATGATAATTTAGAAACTTATTTGTTGTTTTGATCACAGTAGGTATAACAAAAACGAAATTTAAATGTGACACACTGTTTCAACATGTTAACGATACCTGCACAAAAGAAACTGGTACAGAGGCGGGCTTGGAGAAAAATGGTAGGGGTCCCCCATGATATATCGTGCGGCCCTGAGCGAGGCACAATACATACATACATACACTACCACCACATAAACACACATGTACAAATAGAATACGTGTATAGTTAATAGGTATTTTGTACTCGCTACGTAGGTACCTACTTTATATTCAAATTTACTCAAAATTCTAAACTCCATTATGGATAGGTACATAGGTTTGTGTATGAAAATTTCAGTTATTCATTAAGGCCTCAAGTTTCATATTGATATACTTTTGATATCTACATAATTATATCTTCATAATTTACACCATTACTGCATCTCCCACAAGTGACGTAACCAGGAGACCAACTGCAAATAAAAAAAACATACAAATTAACCTCTCCGTGTCAATAGAGAATGAGACATTCAGAATGGGTAGCTAACCCATCGCTGAATTGAAAATTATCTAATAAAATGAGTGTAAGAGGATAGGACAGCTTGAATGTTACATAATTATTTGCTTGAAAACTAAATACAGTATTTGCAGAGCTCATTCGTATACCGGTCATGTAATAGGTAATTTTAACTCCTTTTTTAATAATATAGACATATTATTTGACACATCTATACTGCAATTCTACGAAACTATAAAAATATCCCTGACGACTTCGGGGTCTCGTGAGGTAAAATCATTCGATGCCTTTTGCTTTCTGTTTCCATTTTTCTATTTCTTTCTTGATTGTAGATGATTAATTTCATGTGCTTTGCTATGTTTGCAAACTTTACTGGTTTTCTAGCTGTAATTGATTTACTGTAAATTATTAATTATTTCATAGAAATAAAATAAAATTATTATTTTTATTATTACAAAACACAGTTGAGTTTTTATTTTAATATATTTAAAACCTCCAGTACTTTTGTCAATATTAATATCGATTGACATTTTCAAGAGAACTTAAGTACTCGAGGTTTCAAGAGAAAATAAAGTGGAAAATTAACTGTGTTTTGTAGTAAATAAAAAAATTACTATCATCAAAATAAGACGTCTGTTACATGCAGCTGGACTGCTGGCTACCCCACTTGTGGGATATGTATACCGTGATGGAAGGTAGTTGTGTTAAATGTATTATATAAGTACACTATCACGATATTTGTAATTTTTTATTTCATTCCCTATAATCTAGGTACCCTCCCGCCGTTACCTAGTTCGATGTTTTTATTATTATAATGAGTTTTATGGAATTTATTAAGACATTAAAATAATTAACAGGTGCGTTATTGATACTTATCATCAACAGAGTACGAACTGTGAACCCACATTTGTGTCTATATTATTATAGATTGTAGCTATACCTGTGTAGTCAACACGCCCACTATAAGTAGAACTATATAATTATCAAGGTGTGTATATTCTATACATTCTATGTTTCTTTTCCCCTAGAGCTCCTGGGATAGAATATGTCTCCAGCTCTGTGATTCTTTAAATATTCAAATGTTCTATGGTAGCTACCTAAAAGTATTATCCTTTAAAAAAAATCTTATGGATTTTTAGTTTTATGGTTCTCATAATCCCTTTGATATGTATATTTCGATTTGGTGTGTATTTTATTATTCATTTTTAAATACCTATCCTAATAAAAAGTCCCAACAATAGCTTTGGGAAATATATTGTTTTATTTGCATCGTATTGATATATTATTTAAGTCATGCACGAGGCATTTAGTTTTCATCTTCAATTCAGAAATGATGAGATACGTCACCCATTCTGAATGACTTAATATTGATTCCATGGTCATTATTTGGTCAATTATAGATGGTATTATGATTAATGTAATGGTACAAGGTATAGGCTGGTTTTACGCATAATGCCGAAAAAGCAATTTCGAAGTTTGACCAATCAATGGCTTCATTTTGAGGCCAAAAATATTAATAAATCCGTTTCATAACACAAGGTAAGATTGAGGATCGACAAGGATTAGGCAGAAGCAAGATGTCATGGCTACGCAGCACTCAAGATTAGACTGAATTACGACTAGTGGAAGAGTTGTTCCAGATTACGCAAGACAGAGAGGCCTTCTCCATAGTAATCGCCAACGTCAGAGAGATCTGATACGGCACTCAGAAGAATAAGTTGACAAATTGAAGGAAATTAAAATTTTCTTCCCTTAAGTTAATTTAAATACTTACTTCTATTCAAAAAGAAATAAAGTTTTAAACGACTTCTAGAATCATAAAAACCTTTATATGTAACTTGATATTTGAAGGTTTCCCACTAGATTTTTGAATTCTTATACTAACTCGCATCTTACAAGTAAGCAAAATGTCTAAAATAGTTAAGTTCCGTGGACTCTACAGAAATTCCGTCCACCGACTTAGTAAGAAAAATATGCCACCTTTACATCAAACCGATAAGAAATAGTAAAGTGAATAAATAGATAAAATAAATTAGGTGATTTCTAAATTAAAAACTCCATAAAAATGAAGTATCATCGCGTGTAATACTCAAAGATAAAACATTCTAAAATATTCATCTCCATGTAGATATAACCATTAGATATGTGAGTTTTTACTTACTTACTTACATAACTGCCCTTTGAAAGTTTATTCACAAAATAGGCGATGTTTGGGGCGATAAAATCTATAAAATGGGCTACAAATTTGGTACAACTTGTTTAGAAATAGATGCCTACCTAATGAAATGCTGTTTATTCTGTTTGACAATTATTTTAAGCACTGCACAGCTGTCAATTTTTTTAATGTTATTTTTTGCTTGCTTAATGAGCACATTTCTACACACCTACAATTTTTTGCATATAATTTTGCAAGATGTGTTTTATTGTGCATAATTTTTCACATATTTTCATTGATTTTTACTCAATGTTTTTCTACATTCTTTACTGTACGAGTACATTGAACACAATATAAACAATTATTTAAAGAAATGTATTTAAATAAAATGCAATAAATTTACAAAGGTCGAGATTATCGCAAAGGCGCGATCACTTCCAATAAACCCAAAATATATAGGTATTCAAAGTCTGTATCCTAGTTTATTCATAAGTTCTTATTAGGCTGGGCTATACAATTAAAAATCGAATATTGTCTCTTTGCGAAACTGAAGTTTGAAATTTAATCTCGTCATTATTGTCACCCATATTTATCAAATAAACTACCGCTTTTATAGTTTTAATATAACTCCCTCACCTTGTTAACTCAACCAAAATCATTCTAGAACGGGCGGCACTTTAAATATTTAAAATTTTAAAAACCAATCATAATAAATAAATTGAAAACGTCATAGTTTTAACATTTTCGACGAAAAAAAGATGACAAAATAATATTATAAATCTTTGAAGATGGTGACTGCCACGCTCATTATTTTACTTGTGTTGGTATAATTATATTTATTAGCCAATTAAAAGGCAACAACGCAACTTTTAAAAGGTGGGAGCTATTTTAAGGATTTCCTGTCAACTTGTTTTTCTGAAGAAGATGATGATGATGACGATCATTCCATGTGTCGGAGACTGAGATTGATTAAGACTTAATGATGCGGCTACACATTCGACCGAATTCAAGATATTTAACAAATCATTGAAGTGAGGATAGAAGACAGAGCAAACAAGATTAAACGTGTAGAGAAAATGTGTAGAAATGGATGTACCTATGCAGTATGATATGCAAAGTTAATTTAAGGAGGATAATAATTATAACGAATTATACACATCAAAAATGTCATCCATCAAAACCTTTTTTGATCTCCAATAAAATCTTAATAAAAATCATGTGGCTAGTTGGAAGAAATCAGTTCATAGTGATAATCTCGCCACTGCATATCGTCCTAGTATTTTAAAATTCTTGTTAACACTGACATAATATAATGATGATAATATTATGCAACAATAATAAAATAAATACAGTAATTGAAAAAATAGGAGGTTTTATGCAACTACCAACGATATACAAACAGAGATATGTTATATATTCCTATTACATATCACTGTATACAAATATACACAGCTATTTGTGTACATTTGTATATCTTGGTATTCATACAATTTAGCACCTTACTTTTTTTGTAGATTCCAATTCACATTTGCGTTGCGTAATTAAATACCGTCAATTTTAGAATTTTTAGATACTTAATTATTTAGACTTTAGTGACGTTAATTGGTATTTAAATTGCCATGACGAAATGCTATTTTGCTAGTTACTTGCAATAATAATAAATTTCAGATTTGCTTTCGTAACTATTGCATTGCAATTTGTTACAGGAAAATGTAAGGTTTTATACGATTTTCTCTATCTTTTCCTTAATTATGTAAGACGTGATTCTAAACAACTTTCGAAGGTCTTAAGCTTTCACTGTTTCTTCTTCTTCTTTCACTTTTTCTTGTCCCCAGAGTCTATATTTGCAGAGATGCCTTCTTACGACGTGAATTCATAACTGTTCCTCCATCATTCGTATTTTAATAATCTTTTTTATCTGAAAATACTTTTATTGTACATATATTTGTGTATGCTTCCTTCAGCTAAAGACATCGAAGGAGTGTAGTCAAACGATTCTACACGTGGGGTTTTAATCGGCCAGTCCTTCAGGCTGCCCACCATACCACCTCTCAGGTGGGCAAAATTGTTAGTGCAGAAATTTTATCGAATTAATGGAAGTCCCTTAACTTCTGAGCTATCCGGGTGGTCAATGGGTCGCCTTCAATGCCCCTCCATTTTTTGGTGATTTTTCGGGTAGACGACGTCCCATGTACAAAATAAGCATTTTTGTATAAATAGACAAAATATAACATGTAGTTATTCTACTAACTTTCACACTTTATAAATATATAGATTGCTTGTACCCACATTTTGGAAAATAAAAGCATGCTCAGGGTTTCAATCGTGTACTGTTTATTTTCTAAGCACGTAAAAAAGTATATACTATTATGATATAAATTATTTGAAACGAATTATATACCCTCACACACATCTAATACATATTTTACAATATTGTACATTGGTAAAGATGTCATCCACTTTTCTTTCCCTATTATCCATCTCGGATGGGGAATGAAACACCTGAGGCTCGACGCCATCAGTCATCGGTTATGTGCTGAGGGTCTTGTGGAGAAAAGAAATGAGTTTCTGGAGGAAGAATATACCTATACCTTCCTCTTTGTATGGTGTTACAAATCATGCACTGAATTTTCTTCTTATGTGGTGGAGAAGGTAAAGAATAAAGATATCATGAAACCTATGTAGGTACCAAAATGTAAACTGAAATTCAACTGGGTAGGTAGGTAGGTACGTATTTTTACAATACCTATGTACCGACATGTAAATTGAAATGCAATTGAGTAGATACATATTTTACTTGATTTGCAATTTAATTTGAATCCGGCTCCTAATTCACCTGTAAAATTGTCAATATAATGCAATGGTATTATTTTTTTGTTAAAATACGGAGAAAGAGATGTTCTCTCACCATACATGTTTCAAAAGTTCTAAGAAATTGAATTAAAAAACTGTAATATCTTTAAAATCATATTATATGTAATTGTATCAGTGCACACGTAGTAGAATTCCACAATTAGACAAGTTAAAACAAGTGTTTCTTTCTGCTACAGATTATAAATATCGAGAGATGTCTTTAATTTTTTAATCAATCATTATTTTAGTCATAATGGCTTATATAATAATGAATTTCAATTATAAAATCATTTTGAAAGTTGTGAGAAAAAAGTGGGTTCGTGTTGCTTAAAGGGCCCCTTTAGCAAAAACGATAAAACATTCAATTTTCAACAAGTTTGGTACACAAACTCTCAAAACTTGTTGACCCTACGAACATTTTGATTTGATAAAATATGAAAACAAATATTAATTACCAATATCAAACTTTAACTTAAAAAAAAAATCGATTTTAGCTTCATAGTATTCGTTTAAAAAAAGCATATTTCTAAAAATCGAATTCGGGGGTGGTACATAAATACACGAGAATCCTACAAATTTTCATATATTTATTTTAATATTGAGAATATTTAGATAGTTATTACAATTATAGAACAAAAAAAAACTATTTTTTTTTGTTTTTTTCATGGATATTGACCGACTTAAAAAATATATATTTTGATAAAATTTCTCATATTTTGAAACCAAAAATCACCACATGAACTCAATTTTTTGTATACTAAAAAAAAGTTTGCTAAAATCTGTAGAATTTATATGTTTGATAGGATGAATAAAATATATATAAATATATTATACAAATAATTTGTATTTTGATATAACAAAGAGTACCTAAATAAATCTCGTCAGTCTGCGATTTTTTTGTTTTTTTAGTAAAAAACTAATATTGGTAATAAATATTTGATTTTTTATTTTATCAAATCAATAATTATGTTCGCAAGGGTCAACAAGTTTTGGCAGTTTTTCTATCAAATTTGTTGAAAATAGAATATTTTACAGTTTTTGCTAAACCTTAAGGTCGTGAAAAATGGAAAGTTTCAAAAATGCCCATTTCATGTGTTTGTAAAACCTCACGTATATATATCACGAAATTCAGCGATGAGGCATACCACCCATCCCGAATGTCTTATTTTTATTGGCACGAGGAGAAAAATCTGTATTACTTATTTTTAAATTTGTATTTTAGTATTTGCAAGATACCTACCTATATTTTTTGAAGATGAATCTAAATTTGTAATAAATCCAAACACACCCAAGACACCCTCACAATAACCAATAAGCTTGTATCGGGAATACCGAAGTCGGGTGATGGAAACGAACCTAGGTCTCTAGATTTAAAGTCCGAGACTCTTCTATCAAGCTACCGACCACCTCATTATATTGAGTATCTAATAATAAAATATTGATAGAACAAACGGTTGTTTCAAAAATAAGAAACATTCAATATTAAAAGCACAAATATGATTTTTAAATGTACATGTACCAATATAAATACAAATGTTATTTTTCCAAATAACGAGTAGGTATATACAAGTTGATGTCCCATTGTTGTCTAAGAATAAAATACCATTTATGTATTTAATATTGACCTCTCTCTACCTTCCCTACAAGAGGTGCGACCTATTGGAATAGTATAATATAAAACATAATCTACATACATAGTTTATTACACCGATTTGATTGTGTTAAAAATCGAATAAAGTTTTAATAATACCTACATTTTCAAAGAAATAAAAAAGAGTCTTAAATTTATTAAATACTCTTTTCTTTCAGATCGCGATATTTATGTATTTTATTTATTTGTAGATTGGGTTAGGTTTTTGATTCACTTTATAATAATGGAGATACAACATTTTACATTAACACGGGTCTTATCAACCGGTCCAATAACTCAACGATACCTTCCCATAATGTTACATCTCAATAATAAATATTTTTTAATGGTTTTTCCTTTGTTCCGATACAACACTCCGAAACGAGAATCCAATGAAGATATTAAATATTTTTTATTGTGTAATAATTCTTTTCGTTTTTATTTTTTATATTATTTTAATTTTATTTAGTAATAATTTATATAAAGTACTTAATCACACTGAGAACGAAAATATACCTACGCTATAATAATATGTTAATTCCAAATTTATTTATTCTATTCTGGTACATGTTTTTTTTTAATTTATTTTTTGGAATTTATTTCTTCATTTCAATAACCTTTCGGTTAAATTCATGTTCTTAAACTAAAATTCCTTAGCCCATCTATTTTTTTAAAAATAATACCTATTTTACAAGTCCGCCAATCTGATTAACTCTCCTTTTATCAATCAGTGGTTGGAAGTTATAGCATACATACATACTATCACGCCGCTTCCCTCGTGGGGTAGGCAGAAAGGATCGAGCGCCACTTCCTTCTATCCTTGCATACATCTTTCGCTTCCGTCACTGTCATACAATTCCTCATGCATGCTCTCCTGTTCAACGTGCTCAACACGTGACCGTCCTGTAAGATTTGATTTAAATGATCTTGCCATTTAATCCTCGGACGTCCACGTCTCCGAGCACCATTCCTCTCAGCCAAATATATCTTCTTAGTCATTCTGTCCTCATTCATTCTTTCCACGTGCCCAAACCATCTTAACTTATTTACATTCATCCTTATTATTACACGAACTTTCATTCCACATTCCTTTCGTATATCACTGTTACGCACACGATCTCTCAGGCTCTTACCACACATCCTTCTCAGTGATCTCATTTCAACTGCATTTATGCCACTTTCATCCTTCTTTAACCATGTCCACGTCTCACTTGCATACATAGCAATACAGCAATACAGCGATAAACTCGCCTCAAGTGCATTGAATTATACAACAACTATAGCTTTTTTGCACCTGCCTCTTACAGGATACTCAAAAACTGGCGGAAAAGAGTGGGAGACCTGTTATTTATCAAGGACTCCACAGGATAATAATCTGATTCACCTAAAAGAAATTATTTTGCAGCTTTTTTTTCTACATAAAAGTCTTTTGGTATAATTACTAAGGACTTGAAGGTAGATATTACCAGCTATTGAAAGTAAACATCATTATTCGTTCTCTAAAAAAAACAATAAAAATATTGTGACAATTGATTTGAAAAAAAAAACTTTAAAAAGAAATGATAAATAGAAATTGTAATATTAATCATATTTCAAGGTTGTGGAGATAGGTATTACAGGTATTAAATATTTCATAAAAAATCCGCATAAATAAATGAAAGCAAAATAATATATTAAAGTAAACAAAAACAAAACCATTGTCCGAATATTGTCAAAATTTATAAAAATATGATTTGCTTTTTTAACCAAAAAAACGATAACAAACAAAACGATAAACAAAAGCGTGACAAATTACCGAAGGTGATGCAAAAAATTACGAAAACAAAAGAAACACATTATCACACGATAATAATGTTTTGAGTCTGCAGTATTATCAAAGAAAGTATTTTTTATTGTTATTTTTCTATTGATATTCCATTGCTCACCTTTCTTTTGAAATTGATTTGAAATTCTCTGAAAAAACGACATTTAAAATCAAGGCTATTTATCTATTGAATTTTTATTTTTTAGAGCAGACAAAGGTGATAGATTATCATCTATTGCACAAAATTAACAAACTTTGAGGTAATTTTTGCAATAAAATAAACAATAAGAAACATAGACGAAATGATATTGCAGGTATAAAAAAATATTTATTGTTTTCTTTACTGGCGGTTTTCAAAAATTGCATAACTTTTATGTGCCTCAAACAATAGGCGACCATAAAGCATATTAAAAATGCTGTTTAAATTCTTTAAATAATGCCGAAGAAAAGATTTGTAATAAATTGGTGATTATAACTGGTTACATGGTCTTTTACTCTTTTTAATAACTACAATAAGTTAGATTCCTGCGATTTTTTTTATGTTTTTTAGGTAAAATTCATTGAAAGATTTATGGCACCCTTGAAATGTCGCATTTTTTAGTTTTGACGTGTTTAAAACATTCGTATATTTTTAAGAATTCAGAAGAAAACTTGTGTAACTATTTTTTAATGCTTTGCCATTTTTTTAAACTTGTTATTCTCATTTTAAATTACTAAGGCAAACTTAAAAAGGCAACTCCTTAAGAGAATCAGCCAACAACGAGCTAACTGGATTGGCCACAACATCAGGCACCCAGGACTGCTCATCGCTATCGCGGAAGGTAGGTCCGAAGGCACAAATGGCAGAGGCCGACCGAGAGACGCGTATATGGACCAGCTGAAGAGGGACATGAACTGTGGTTCATACATAGAGCTGAAGAGACTGGCTGAGAATAGGGAGGAATGGAGAAGAAAATCTAAACTCGTTGCAGACCAATCCAATGGATTGTAACTCATTATATATAAATTACTAAAAAATACTTAGGTGCGTACAAATATAATATACAGCATTACAGCACATTCCAAAGTAGTATGGTAGTCAATATTAATTTTATTGCAATCATATTATTTATATTAGCGCGGTCTTATTTATTCTTTTACTGCAGTCTTAGTATTGACTCGGAAAGGACTATGCGCATGTTTATAACTTGTTAGTCTATATCCAGCGGACTAATCGCATGCGTAAAACATGCAACTTGTTCTCTCCGTGTCAATACAATTAAGATATTCGTGAAAGGTGGCATACGTCATTGCTGAGCTGAAGATGTTAAAAGTTTTAAACGTGATGTTTTTCGAATATCTGACTTTTAATGGACACTCGAAAACTTACTGAAAAGAGTGGGAGGAGGCTTTTTCTTAGACATGATATTATTATGCAATATTCCTAATTGCCTACTCCATAAATAATATTTGGTAAAGTTGAAGTAACTCATTAACTATTTAATTATAATAAGTGTAAAAACATTGCCACTTGCACATTAATATTATATTATAGTGATCAACATTTTTTGTTTCAAATATTGCCTAGGTACCTACTTAATTTAAACACCTCATTCAACCCTTTCAGGACCAAGCTTGAAAAAAGGTATACCGTAGTAAAATTTTAATGGGTAATAAAATTAAACAAGTGTTTAACTATTCCGGGAGGTAGATAGTAAAGTAGTAGCCTGTTTGAGAAAATCAGTCTTTTTGAATAGAATCTAAGCAATGTTATAAAATTTATTTAACGAAGTAATTAGAGTGCGCTGCGATAACCAAGCACCACTGGAAGAGGAGATCCGCAGACGCAGACTCAGATGGTTTGGACACGTGTGCCGAATGGCCCCTACAAGACTGCCATACCAGGCCCTCTGGAAACACAGACCACCGGAGTGGAAAACAAATAGAAGAGCTCCGAGAAAAACATGGCTGAAACACATCGAGTCCGACCTTCTCCATAGACGATTGAAGCCCGAGGATGCGAAGAGCATTGCGGTTGACAGGAGGAGCTGGTCGGAACTGGTTCAGGACCCGCGGGGGGCACCCACTGCCGCATATAGGCTTCGTCCACGTGAACGACCTTATGCAGCAAGGGCTCCATAAATAATAAAAAATAATAAATAAAATTTATACTTTCTTGCACTTGTATCACTATGGGTCATAGAAGATTGGATGCCTACATACAACTTCACTTGATTAATTATTTCGTAGATGGCGTTTATGATCTTATTTTTATGTAATCTCGTTGACACAACGAGAAATGTATATAAAGGTACCACTACAGCATGAAATCTCGTTTTTTTTGGAAAAGTCACTTGTACCAGTCTGGTTTTCAGCCCGTCAAATGAAGATTAATTTTTAACTAAACATTTCAAAGCCTGGTTCAAAATTATGTTACCTTAATAATAGATTCTATATTTACCTACTACAAAAAGCGTATTTGAATATTAATAAATATTTCTACTACTACACCATCACGGCATATCCCACAAGTGGGGTAGCCAGCAGACCAGGTGCATGTAATTTTTTTAAATTTTATTTTATAAATACAAACAAACAGCTTTTACATATTATATAGTACAACTTAAATATTACATTTTTCACAAGCCAGTGAAGTTTGTTAAATTATTTTATTTAACACTGTATAAACATGAAAGCTGTCCTCTCCGTGCCAATAAAAAATTAAGATGCTAGGGATGAGTTGCAAAACTTACCACTAAATTTAAAAAGTAAAATTTCTTCATTTATTCGAACACATGCCTTTTTAAAGGACACTCGAAAACTTACGGAAAAGTGTACGAGACCAATTCTTTGCCGGGGACACCACGGCATTCCTCATCGCTGAATCAAATATGTTATTTATTTATTTATTATCTTAAGGGACACAAACATTTCAACTTAACAAATATCAACATTCAAATTTCTTCAGCAAACAAAGCAATCAAGGTCCCGCAATTTACCAAAGCGTATGACGAACACGTTGCTAGCAAACAGTAATAATACATACCTACTTTACCTTACTTAAATCAACAACAACAAAAAAAACAAGTCAAAAATCGTGATGATGTTAATTGAAAGATTAGATGAAATTTTTAAGATAATTATACTCATATGCCTTAAATTTACTGCGTGTCTGATGATCTGCAAATAACCCAGGTGTTTTACGAAAATACATATAATCTCAATTATCCTACGACACGACAATAACAATAATATGATGGCGGGATTATTATTATTATTATGTAAGAGAAGAATGAAGATGTTATTATTATTATTGTGCTAAATGTCTCATAAACCTGGAGTTAAGGCCATCAAAGTGTCGCAACAAGTGGCATTTGGGATGTTTTATAGTATTATTACATATTACATATCACTTTGGATTGTGTGAGAAGTCGTAAAAAATATAAATTTACGACCTGCACTCGTGCTGTCTACCTACTACATACAGCTGACGATTTTACATCATCATTTTGACTTCTGCTTATTTGCGTAAATTTAAGGCGTAATTATATAAGCTTATTTATTTTATTTATTTATTTCAATTTTACAGGATACATACAGTTGATACAAAAAATACAATGGTCTATAACATATTTAGCAATAAGCAAACCAGTGAAGATCCCTATATCACCCTCATGTGCACTACAAAACATACATAACCAAACACAACAGATAAAATCAACAAACAACAATTACATACAATAGAATAGAGTAAATTATGTTAAGAAAATTATTAGCATAATGCTCACAAAGCAATAATCACAGGATTAAACAATAAAACAACAAGCAATAAAAACGATACAATGAGTGATGAAAAATAAAATTAATAACATCATATAAAATCTCTCAAAATTTAAAATTCAATATTTAAGATTATTTAATATTCAATAGTAAAATTCGTCATAAGCAAATAGGAATAATATTATCCAACACATGCAAGAGATTAGTTACCATTTATAAAACAAAACATGCAATACCATATAGAACAAATACTTAACATGAAAAGAATTGATATTATACGACATTGGGCAATCGAAAAACAACGAACAAAATTAGCTTTAAAAGTATATACAAGTTATCAACATAGTCTTAACCATTTTTTTTTAAATATTGTGACACGAAATTAGTTCAAACGTTTAATGTTTAATGCATTTGATATAATTGGTTTATTCAGGTTTGCGTTGCTAGATAGAGTGAAGAATGAGGATATCAGGAGAATGAGCGGATGTGAAAGGAGTGTTGTGGACAAAATGCGTGTAAACAAGTTGAGATGGTTTGGACATGTTGAGCGAATGCAAGATGAAAGGATGACGAAGAGGATGTATTTATCTGAAAGAAAGGGTGTGAGGAAGCGCGGACGTCCAAGAACCGCGTGGCTCGATCACGTGGACCAAATTATTAAGGACGGACGCGTGTTGAGTAAGAGAAACGCCGTACATGTATGAGAAACTGGATGAATATAGAGGAAGCGAAGAAGTATGTAATAATAGATCAACGTGGCATTCTGTTCTCTATGCCTACCTCATCTGGGACAAGGCGTGAAAGTATAGTACAGTATAGTTGTAAATATTGATGTTTTTTCATGAGGTTTCGAGTAATGCAAACGTAGGGTTTTATGGGTTAAATTATCACAGTATTCAGACAATGCACGTGTATGAGTAATTGCATGTGCTTTTTCATGTAGTGTTAATGAGAATTTTAAATCAATTTAGTTTTTCAATTTTGTTCTGCTAAATAATCTTTATAGAAAATCCATGTACTTACGCAAAAAAAAAAACAATTTGATAAACAAATATCATGCGATAATAAGATTGATAGGTACCTCACTAAAAAGAATATTGGTCAGTGGAGCCTTCTTCTCCCACGCCCATCACCCACTTTTTTGAGTAACCTAACATTTCAGATTTTCAATTAAGTAGGGTTGAATTATGTCTCCTATCCTATATTATATAAATAACATGCAATAAGTCTGCTGACTATGTACATAGTAAAGCGAAAATGGACCTAGTTTATATATTTTTATTTATTTATATCATTCTTAAAATTACAGCTAATGTTACATAATAAACAAAACAATAATTGAACAAAATATGTAAAGCCGATTACAATATAAGGTATGCAATACCTATAAAATGTTAGTTAAAAAACAAGTAATCTAAAACAATAGTTTATTAATATAATGAAAATTGTCAAATAATAATTTGTCTTATGAATTATCATAAAATTACAGCTAATGTTACCTAGGTACATAATAAACAAAACAATAATTGAACAAAATAAAGCCGATTACAAATTAAGTTATATAATACCTATAAAATGTTAGTTAAAAAAACAACTAAAACAATAGTTTATTAATAAATGAGCATTGTCAAACAATAATTTGTCTTATGAATTATCATAAAATTACATATACATACATACATACATACATACCATCACGCCGCTTCCCTCGCGGGGTAGGCAGAAAGGATCGAGCGCCACTTCCTTCTATCCTTGCATACATCTTTCGCTTCCGTCACTTTCATACAATTCCTCATGCATGCTCTCCTGTTCAATGTGCTCAACACGTGACCGTCCTGTAGGATTTGATTTAAATGATCTTGCCATTTAATCCTCGGACGTCCACGTCTCCGAGCACCATTCCTCTCAGCCAAATATATCTTTTTAGTCATTCTGTCCTCATTCATTCTTTCAACGTGTCCAAACCATCTTAACTTATTTACATTCATCCTTGTTATTTTCACCACCTTTCATTCCACATTCCTTTCGTATATCACTGTTACGCACACGATCTCTCAGACTTTTTGTTATTTTTGTTATTAAAATTACAGCTAATGTTAGATAATAAACAAAACAATAATAAATTGAACAAAATAAAGCCGATTACAACTTAAGTTATGTAATGCCTATAAAATGTTAGTTAAAAAAACAAGTAATCTAAGACAATAGTTTATTAATATATGAGCATTGTCAAATAATAATTTTTCTTAAGAATTATCATAGAATTTCTCCCTTCGTACTTTAGTACAAGCGTACTTCGTTGAATGACTATAGATACTAAATAATAATTTTAATGTCTTGTAAAGCTGTAAAGGTGCAGTTCGAATCCCCTTACGCGTGTTTAGTTAGTCACTGTAACGGCCCATTGGAATGATTAAAAACTTCATTATTTTTATTGTTAGAACAAAAATAATATAAGTATAGGTACCAATGATGAAGATATAAATTAGTGTAAAAATAGAATAAATTATATTTATGATAAATGATAAAGGTGTGGTCTTTGCAGGTATCCTATAAATAATAAGACAGGCAAAAGTTTATTTATGTATTTATTCACTTATTCATTTTCTTCTATACCTACATTGATCAGTGATTCTTCTAATGTCGTCAGACCATCGCGTGAGATATCTTCCTGTACTCTTTTTATCTTCACGAGGTTTCCGCGCCACTACCCTTTTTGCCTGCTCATGAACACTTTAACCTTGCCGCTCTTTTGACGATATCCATGTGACTGGTTGCAGAAAGCTCAGGACAGAATGCCTGGAGACATATAGAGGAGGCTTATGTTCAGCAGAGGACACAAATGGCTGCCTAAGAAAGTAGGTAACTATCAAGAATCAAGATACAATTTTATAGAGAATCAAAATACAGAGAGCGAGTTTATCGCAAAGGCACGATCTCTTCCAGCTGACCCAAAAAGTTAACTATTTTTAGTTGTGATTCATAATGTAACCACATTTAAAATTTTCATTCACTTTTGCTTTTCGCACATTTCGTTCAAAACAATGCAAGTGTTTTTAAAATACCCTGATCAAATAGAATAGAATATATATTTTGTAGTAGCACAAACACAAAAAAAAATTCAATAAACTCAAAATTGACCTACTACTTAAAAAAAAATTACTTATTTATTTGAAACGGTACTTTGTGAAAGAAAGCCGATAGATGTAGGTTAACTAATTGTAAAATTATTATTATTTTCAGGAATCAACTTTCAAATAGACGTAATTATCTATTTATACCTATATAATTATTCGTTCAAAGTCACATAGTGTGATGCTTAAATACATATATTATTACGGTACATTATATACATACCTACATATCTATCTAGTATATATAGATATCTCTTCACTAAGAGGATTAGTTTAATATCCTAATTAACACTATCAACATAACTCCAGGCCTATCCGGAAAGGGGGTGAGAGATAGAATATACCAACTAGGATATTATAGGTATAACTTCAACTAGTTACATAATAATAATAATATATTATTCTGTTCAAGGGAAAAGGGTGGGATAATCCTTAGGGGGCAAAAGCGCGTTCTAATTATTCAATAGTTTAATACGTACGTACTTGGTATATAGTGACTATGTATGTAGTATTTAACGTAGTAGATAACTTCTATGTACATAGAATACATAATGTTGTATTTAGATATTAAATACTCATTCTAGCTTATCTACAGCTTAGTACTCATTATGTACTTGACGTAATTTGTAGATGTATAATAATACGTAGTTGTCTACTTGTATATATTAATTTGCTATATACCTACTTACTTATGTTTTTCTTAGTAAGATTTGAAAAAATATTTAAGTCAGCAACATAGATTTACCTACTGGACTGGTAGCGCAGTACAAATTTCTTTTATAATTATGTTACAAATTAATAATTATAGTAATAGTATTATGCTGTTTCGCTTTATAACTAATAGTAATGGTTTCATTTCTGCTTATGTTGGCACTGCTTATGCTTTGTATGCGAGATTTACAATGTCCTTGTTAGACGAAAGACGTCTCTCTCATTGAAAAAAAAAATTTGTTCTTTTTATTTCTCTGTATTGTACCTACCTACTACAAAATTATATTCAAATAAAATAAAATAAAAAAGTATGAAACAAAATATTATCTTTTGTGTTATATAATTATGTATGTATATTATAGTAAACCTATATGAACATAGTATAAACAGTGGTGATTATTGTAAAAAGGTGCATTTCTAATATATAGATCATAAATCTATTCTGAATACACACTAACATACTTTTATTTTTAAAGCATCTACAACGAGAGACTCTAGGGAGACATACAGTAGTATGAAATTATGTTGGTCGCAAAATTTGATTGGTCGCGTTAGCAATTATTCCTTTGAATTCCCAGTCTACATAATATAAACGAAGTCATTGTGTGCATGTAATATCTTATTTATCGTAGAAGATTTTTCATATACTCAATACTGAAAAGCATGCCTCAAAACATTTATGTATTTATTAACACAATATACAACCAAAATAACCTTAACAGTACAATATCATTAACAAAAATACTTGGAACAAGAATAATCAACATACATATTAGAACAGACAATAGAAAACAAAAACATGGCAGTAGAAGCTATAGGAGATTCCAAATGGCAAGCATGTGCCTTCATACAATCCCATTCATTATGTAATTTTTTTCTGGATTTTCTTCAAAAAATTTAATGGCGTTAACACTTTCTTAAAAACCGCTGGTTTGGTATCTAGCAACACCTACGTATATATTAATATCTATAATAATAATAATATGCACACCTGTATAAATGTACCTATGTATGTAATTATTTTAATCTTCAATGTATTAGTTCCCCTATCCAATTTCGCTAAAAAGCTAACGCCTACACAAATACAGATCCTATCTGGAATAATAGGATGTCGTTAATTTTAATGTCTTTGCATTCGTTAAAGTCTTATTCTAGATAAAAATATATTATATATTATTTTATTACTATATTTAAATCTAGCTTGTATATTGTTTTAAATAATATACTGATCTATCCATTATAATTTTCTAAGCGTGATGATGATGATGATTTTGGATGATTTTATTTTATTTATGACGCCGTTTTACAGTCCCTAGACCGTCTCAAGGGCACCAGTGAAGAGTTCAGTTTTTAATTTGCTTCTGAAGTTAGTGACCGTCTGACTATCTCTCAGTAGCACCCGTAGGCAATTCCACATAACCGGTCCAACAACACCAAAGGCCCTCTCATAGAAGTTAGGTTTACCGGCTCTATTGGGCTCAGTAAGTCTATTCACGGCCAGTTCCATAGAGCGCAGAGATCTTCTAGTGGTCGAGTCAAGGGGACAAAGCTCTGTGGGGCACGATGGTGCCATTTTGTTAATAGCCATGATATTTAATAAGTGGGTGGTTATATATCGTATACTTTTGGTTGGCTGGAAGAAATTGGCATGTTGCAATAATGCGGTGTTCACACAAAACGGCATAAAGGCCGGACGATTTTGATTGTATAAAAAACAAAATCCGTCGTTCATAAACATGAAACGTTTTCAGACATTCCACCGAAATAGATTCAATCTGTCAAGCGCGCTTTGATGTACTATCAAAAATGGGGTACGTCGAGATAGAGATCGCAGAATGTACGACATTGATTAAAAATGTTGTAGTAGATGATAAAAAGCATCTATTAATCAAGTAATTGAACTATGATTGAGTACAGAAATACGTAGAAACTAAAAAAGTAAAGAATAAAAGTTATATTCAAATCCTACAGGACGGTCACGTGTTGAGCCCATTGAACAGGAGAGCATGCATGAGGAATTGTATGACAGTGACGGAAGCGAAAGATGAATGCAAAGATAGAAGGAAATGGCGCTCGATCCTTTCTGCCTACCCCGCGAGGGAAGCGGCGTGATGGTATGTATGTATAAAAGTTATACCTATTAAAATTTTCAGATCAAGATAAATTTGTGCAAAATCAACAAGTGAGGTAACCAGTGAACCAAATCCTTGTAATAAACATGTATGTTGTCCTCTCCATGTTAAAAAAATTAAGCCATACGAAACGGGGGGCATACCTCATCACTGAACTGAAGATGATAAATATTTTAATAGGTGATGTTTTTTTAACACATCCTTTAACAGGACACTCAAAAACTTACAGATAAGAAGGGGAGACTTATTCTTTACCGTGGACTCCACAGGATGGGAAGTTTAAAATAACGAATGTTTATCCTTCAAAACCTCGATTAAATTCAAATCCATTTTCATTGTTATAGAAAATAATAATAATTACTACTCCAAGATATTTACTTTATAAAAATAACGATATTACGTCAGTAAAAGTAGGTATCTACCCGGTATGTTTATTTAGGTAACTTCTACTACTACTGTAATACAGCAAACAACTATATTTATAATGTACTACCCTTAGTACCTACAAACGAGTATAGTAGTACCCGTTAAGTAAATGTAGTCGCAGTTACTTTACCGATATTGTGTACATAGTATGAGTATTGTACGAATTAGTCACTTTTCATATTACTTATTTGTGTCGGCGATGTATCGGATACTTGGTTGCCATAGAAAAGGAGAGAGGAGAAATCGGCATAAAAAAAGAGTGATCTTTGAAGAGTGTGTTTGCATTAGTGATGTAACGAATGTGTGATTTTGGATATCCGCGAATAGCGAATATTGACTTGCTTAAATTTCTACAATTGCTCAAACATTAAAATTTCTACCCCCCGTCCCCCGTCCCCCGTCCCCCCGTCGCCGAATTTTCAAATTGGCATAGTTATTTAAAATATTTCAAAACTTCTCGGTTTTCTTGAAGAATATTTTCTCGCAGTACATTGTTCTACAATGTACCGGGTAAGTATCCGGTACTTTGACCGAATAACCGATACTTTTTAACCAAAATAATATTCGCAAAACATTGGCATATTTTTTGCGAATACGAATGCGAATGCGAATACTTTGAAATCTGCGAATATTCGCGAATGCGAATACGAATATTCGTTTCATCACTAGTTTGCATATAAGTAATGTAAAGGTGTAATTTTTAACAAATTCAAAGATATGTATGACTAATTAAGTTTTTGTACTCTTCGATTAAACTCGATAAGAAACCATCGCTGACAATTCAAAAAAAATTAACAAACATGACAAAGTCTTACATCCAGTAGGTAGGTAGTGGTGAGAAATTATACCACACAAGATGTAAAAATGTATGCACTATTCCGGAATCTCTCTCGCTGTGTCTAATGAGTATGTAGGCTATGCTCTTCGTGGTATAAAATAAATATGACATTTAGAATGGGTGGCGATCTGAGTATTCTCGTGAAATCTAGTTAAAACTCAAATAGGTATCGTGTAATGAAAAGGTCTTAGGTACCCACGACTGTGTATGTATTCAGTATTGTGCGAGTAGATTATGTATACGTAGTACCGAGTAGTATTTAGTATATGTATACCGGGTACTGCAGGGTAAAGGGTAGGTACCTACCTACCTACCTACTCACCCAGTTAGGTAGCGGAATGGGTACCACCATCCACATAAACACACAATTTATACAATGTGCATACAGGGTTGAATTAGGACTAGAAACTTTTATCAAAATAAAAATTCTTCAATATTTTTTATCGTCACTAGGTATGTATTATCTTAAATTAAGTCCTAAAGTTTCCTAAAGTTTCATATACCTACCTCCTTCTGACGATCAATTTGTTTAAACATAAATCTGAAAAATAGCAGTAATTCAGCAATTCAGTCAACGACACACTCATGAAAAATCACTCAAGTGTATTAGGCATTACACACTGTCAATTTTTAAGTATACTATAAAAATTGACATGACTTTTACGTTTCTGTCTATATATAAATAATATGATTTAGGTCAGAGTGACGTCATTTTACTTACCTTTTCGACACGCGGTGCTCAGCACTTTGATAAATAACCAGGTAATTTTCATGATTTTAAACAAGTCATTAAATTTCTTTTGGAAATTTTTCACAAAATTTCCCCTTCATTTATTTTTCAAGTTTTCTCCTCTATCACTCCTATTTCTGAAAATATAATTAGCTTTATGTAAAATACTGCATTTATCTTTTGTTGCGACGAATAGCCATTGAATAATAATGTCTTTATTTTTTTCTCTCTTATTTCGAACTCAGATTTCGAACTTCATTTCGACTTAAGTTCAGGGGTATTTTTGGTATATTTTGATTTTACTATACGATTTTTTTTAATATAACATGTAAAATCCACCTCTGTATAACAGCCGGGAGCCAGTGGTGGCACGGAGAGATAGTGGTGTTTTCACAAAACTTATAGGCAATCTCCCAGATGAGAATTGTGAGTTATAACATCGAGGAAAATTGTATTTCGCCCTCATCTTTCTACTGGGTACCTACTCGCTACTCACACCTCACCCTACCCTACCCTACCCTACCAGCATACATAGTTACTTACCTAATATACATATAGGTAGACAAATGAAGGTACCTCACTTGTACATAAGTAATTATAATTATTTACATGTTATATATAATTACTCTAATGTAGGATTCTCTTCTTGAATTATTTATAGTTATTTTATAATAATAAGATATGTTTATTTTACTACGTGCCTTTATTTAAGAAAAAAGTATTCGTCTTCTAAGAACATTGTTCATGTTTTTCATCTCTTTCTGTTGCCCTTTACGCTCCTCGTGAGAAAATAGGACAGCAACTAGCTACCACCAACAAAAGTTCTCCATTTTTCATGACATTTTGACACCTTGATTTCATTGTTATAGAAACGGTGTGTTGCGAAAGACAAGCGTTCAGACTGTTGCAAACCTTGAATATGGAAGAAAATGTCCTTTTTAATCAACGACCATGTCAACTGAACATTCTCAAAACATGACCCAGTCAGCATCATTGCCTCCCCTGTATACCTAAGTACCTTTTATTATGTTTTACAATTATTATGAAATTAGGTTTTTACTTACTAAATACCTTTAACATAAATCTATGGTTCTTAATAACCTGAAAATTTTCTCACACAATATATTGCTTCTATGATTTTTAAAACATTATAGAGCTTAAGAATTTTCACGGAAAATAATACTCGATTGCCACAAAATCTTCAGTTATTCTTTATTTTTTCAAATCTCTGATTTTCATACAAGTAAATAAGTAAGTTACCGAAAAAGCAAAACTCAATAGATATACAATAAATTCAAATGAAAAATACTTTTTCATTAGAATTTATTACTACACAAAATTTTGTCGCAATAATTTTTCATACCATGCAAATCTCCGTTAACAAGTTGAACTCTAACTTTTCCTGTTATGTCTCTCGTGTATGCTATGGCCGTTAATAAAAGGAGTATTGCAATATCATAATCCTTGTCGAGTTACAAATAAACAAACAACCCTTGCAATACAGAATGCAGCTTTCGCTTCCCACACCACTGCTTAATATAAGAAACTATTCAGACGATGGGATTCATATTGTAGATAATTTTCCTACGGATTGCCGATCTGGATCCTTCGCACTTATCCACATTCATTGAGTATTTTAATAAAAGAATAGGCGATTTCATAAAACGTATACGTTATAATGTGAGGTTAACAACTTTACTTAAAATTATGTGTACAATATTAATAGGATAATGCATTGTTAATATTATGATATTTGTAAATTATTTCTGTTCAAATGTATGTCAAAATGTTTAATAATCCAAATAAATCAATATTTAGATGTACAAAATATAATGACACAATTATAGAGTATACACTTTAAAATCGCAAAGAAACTAAAATATTTGAGTGTTTTTTTTTTTCTGAAAATCCCGTAAAAATGTTTCTTGGAAAAAAATACAGATTGATTTATGCTCAGCGAATTATTCATTGTAGTTTTTTTTTCTTTTCGATAACCAATGAATATCTATTTAATAGTTTTGAAATCGTATTCATGAGAACAATGCTCAATGAAATATAATTCCGATATTTTTCGGCTGAAAATCATATCATATCATTCTCCGATTAATTTTCGACACATATCCCACCATTTAAAAAGCACCTTGAAACAACAACAACAAAACAATATTATAACAACACAACTTGATTGCACATACAAAATACTCCACATATTCTCACACAATAAACCCCTCTAATTGCACTTGTAATTTATATGGAAATGCATACTTGTAGTGGAGGACGAGAATGACCATTATTGCATTTTCATTATGTGTAGGAATTATTTCATGACAAACGTTTATTGCACAGTAGCATTTACTTTTTCTCATGTATAGTAAAATTCTTCTTCATACATATATTATACCTACAGTACAGACCTCATACTTTTATTGTATATTTTTTTTTTACTTTTATTCATTTTTAACTTTTCTCTTATATTAACATTTCATTTGGTCACTATATTTATCTTTCCTTCTTCTTAACTTTCATTACATACCTATTTTTATTCAATTTTTTTTTTATTTAGAGGAGTTTTTATATCCGTTACATTGTATTAAAATATTTTATACTTATTATTAATTATCAGCTACTTAACAATAATTTATAATTTTGTTATTTAATTGTGTACATTTTATCTGTTTTTAAAATCTTACAATCATAAATGTTTTTGAATATATTTATTTTTTATGTTTCACCGTAGGTATGTTTTTTTTTATTTTTTATTTCTAAAACAGTTATTATATCCAAACAAACAAAAGAGCAACATTATGAGATATATTGCCCCACTAGACTAAAGTCTGTTCTGGGGCAATACCAAAAAAAATAGAACTTTTACATAATTATTTCATAATCTCCGTCGGTCCCTCAATCCTGAGGATCGTGACCATCATGCTTCGTTCTGTAAACCATCTGTCTCCATGTTGAGCGGTCCTCCGCCATGTGCAAGGCCCCGTGAAGTGAGCTCTGTGTGGCATAGGTAGGTACATATATAACTATACTTGAATAAAATAAATCGAAACAATTAAAAAAATAAAATAATGTGCGTCAAAAATAATAATACATCATCATTATACCTTTTCATTAATATTATAATTTGGTATCTTATGCTGTACCTACTTGAGCAAATCAATTGGAAGAATACATGAATCAGTCGTTCATTATTTTTCAGTTCACTAGAATCTATCTATCCTGATGTAGGTATTCAGCCCATCTTAATCATCCATCATATTTGTTATAACACAAAGAGGATAATTTGTATTATATGCAGATAGCCTAATGCCCACCCCAATGGGATGATAGATAAAAGACTTCTCAAGTAGGTAGGTACTGAAATATACCTACCTACCTAATAAAGTATTTTTGTTTTATATATGTATGAGTTTGGAAAGAGGATTCAAGAGTTGGTAATGACTTCTCAATGTTTGTAATAGTGTTTTGTGTTTTTTTTTGTTTTCAATGGTGTTGCTGTTCTGTGATTTTTTGCTCTGGTGTCTTATATTTAACTATAATATCAAATAATTTAAATTTATGAATTGTTTTACCAGATTTGTAATACTGCACGCCTCTGACACCAGCAACCTTAATAGTTACTGTTTTGAGGTATTGTTTATAATTGAATAAATAAATAAATAAATAAATATGAACAGTGTAATTGGCCTTATTATTTTATTTTTCGTTATTGTGATTTAAATTACGTGTTATGTGCTGTTGTGTTAATAAAAAAATACCTGTCTTTTACAGGACACTGGAAAACTTACAGAAGAGAGTGGTAGACCAATATTCTTTTCCGGGTGCTTCGCGGAACAAATAACAACACAAACAATTACCCATTGTATTTTATCAGAGATTCCAATAATTATTAGATAGATACCTATTTTATTACTTCATAAAAAAATAATTGCTTATTTTTCATGTAAATATATATTTTTAATGATAATAAATTTCATAATATATTTTTGTATGTTGGTATGTGTGTGTGTTTGTTACATCGTGACTGTATTTAATACATAGGTATATTTTTAGGAAAAAAACTTTCTAAAGTTATTTGGGTAATAGTCGTTAAAAATAATGGTCGTAATAAAATATCTTGGTAAAGAAATTTATTTACCGAGGTATAGAGTGGCGATAAAATTTTTGGATTATTTTTGAATTTATTGTTTAATGGCAGCGGCCGAAAATCGTTCTTTCCTTTTTTAAAAATAAATTATTATTTTTCCGATCAAAATAATGAACTTCACTTCCTTAGCCCTTATGGTTTCTAAAATGAAAATAGAGAGGCGATAAAACGCCATATTCAATGACATTTAAAAATGAGTATTTCCGTAATGAGGTGTAAATATTAAACAATTGGGTGTGGAGTGTGGACGGATGCATTTCTGCTTACATTTTTTAATTGCAATTTTTTGTGGCACCGGAAAAAATCATTTCACTCCGTTAATTCGCTGGCTATCCCATTACTTGTATACTTCATTATATTTTATTTTAATAATAAAAGATTTATCAATCTATATCTATCTATACCCTCACGCCTTGTCCCAGGTGGGGTAGGCAGAAAGAACGGAACGCCATGTTGATCTATCCTTAGATTCTTCTTTCGCGCCCTCCAAATTGATCCAGTTTCTCATACATGCACGCCGGTTTCTCTTACTCAACACGCGACCATCCTTGACAATTTGATTCACGTGATCAAGCCATGTAGTTTTTGGAGGTCCGCACTTTCTCCCCGTCTTTCAGATAAATAGGTACCTACACTCTCTTCGTTCCCCTTTTCATCGTTCATTTGTTAACAATAATAAAGATTGGCCACAACATTAGGCACCCAAGTCTACTAATCACCATCGTGGAGAGCAAGACAGAAGACAGAAACGGTAGAGGCCGACCAAGAGACACTTATATGGAACAACTGAAGAAGGACATGGACTGTGGCACATACGTAGAACTAAAGGGACCATATAGCTGAAAATAGGGAGGAATGGAGAAGAAAATCTAAACTCGTTGCAGACCAATCCTATACATTGTAACTCACTATATAATAAAAGATGAGTTTCTATAATTCAATCTTAAAAAATAAAAAAAATTATCATCATAGCAAGTAGATAATATGCTCGTGTCGTGATAGTGAAGTACCTACCTAGATTGGTTGCGAATAGACTGCGGATTACAATAATACAGGTACAATCGTGGCTTACCACAGAAAGAGACGACACGACCCAAGATAAGGTGTGATAATAAGTGATGCACGAACCTATTATAAGGTGTATAATAATGGTAATACACAAGCCCATGATAAGGTGTGATAATAATTGATAAGACATCATACGTCATATTCATGATAAGGTACGATACTGTTAATATCTAATGTTAATGTATAGTAAGGAGGAAAATCGAACACTATTAAGCGGCCGGTGTGAGGCAGAGGTAACGCTCTTGCCTTTGAATCACTAGGTCCCGGGTTCGATTCCCGGCCAGGGCAAAATGAAGAATGGACTTTTTCAAGTTGTCCCGGGTCTGGGTGTTATACATGTGTGTGTTTAGTGCATTGTAGGTACCTATATGTGTGTCGTCGCGTTAGTAGGTACCCATAATAAAAAAATCATATATATTAGTTTGGGACTCGCTCGATCTGTGCGAATTGTTTCTGTATGTTATTGTTAGGAAGAAAATATAAGATGTGATAATAACTGATAAGACCATACGTCATATTCATGACAAAGTATGATACAGTTAATATCCAATGTTCACATATACAGTAGTAAGGATGAAAATAAATCACTATAGTAAGGAGAAAATATAAGGTGTGATAATAACTGATAAGACCATACGTCATATTCATGACAAAGTATGATACAGTTAATATCCAATGTTGATATATAGTAATGAGGAAAATAAAACACTATAGTAAGGAGAAAATATAAGTTGTGATAATAACTGATAAGACCATACGTCATGTCCATGATAAAGTACCTATGATATACCTACTGTTAATATCCAATGTTGATGTATAGTAAGGAGCAAAATAAAACACTATTGTAAGGAGAAAATATAAGGTGTGATAATAACTGATAAGACCATACGACATGTCCATGATGAAGTACCTGTGATATACCCACTGTTAATATCCAATGTTGATGTATAGTAAGGAGAAAAATAAAACACTATTGTAAGGAGAAAATATAAGGTGTGATAATAACTGATAAGACCATACGTCATGTCCATGATAAAGTACCTATGATATACCTACTGTTAATATCCAATGTTGATGTATAGTAAGGAGGAAAATAAAACACTATAGTAAGGAGAAAATATAAGGTGTGATAACAACTGATAAGACCATACGTCATATTCATGACAAAGTATGATACAGTTAATATCCAATGTTGATATATGTATAGTAAGGAAGAAAATAAAACACTATAGTAAGGAGAAATTATAAGGTGTGATAATAACTTACAAACCACGCATTAATTGTACCGTCGTAACTGCATTCAAAGAAATACGAGAAAAGTTTGGTGTCTTGTTGTGAAGTGCTCCTGTAACAATGCAAGAGGAAAGCCTAATTGAGGCTGATGCTCAAAAGAGAAGTATCATGACCCTTCGCCCGATATATTTCGCAGTCAACCCGACTGATTTAAAACTAATTCATGAGTCTGATTTGATCCAAAATCAGTACGTAGAAGCACACGAATATATGGATTCACTGGCAACCCGTAGAGGCTCAGGTGAAACAATGGCTGGAATTCTCGTTGACTTTTATCCGAGAGCGGTATTTGGGACAAGACTCACGTTTGAGAAACCGACTTACAGCACCCAATGCTGGATAACTTAGGATTTCCATCACAATGGAACTGGGACTTTTTATGACATTTCTTTATATTTTATCTGTAGTATTTTATATCTATGTGTAATGTTTTTAGGCATTAATGTAGGTTTATGTTGAATAAATTAATGGAAAAAAATTAAATGTTACATTCTTGAAATATGCTCCAACCCCTCCATGCGATGTGGAAAGATCTTTCTCGACCCTCAAAATATTCTACCTGATAAATTATAAAAATCTCCTACAAATTGTAAATGAGAACAACGAATAAAAGAAAAAAACATTGTCTTTTCATGTAATTCTTTTCATTCTATCACTAAAATGTGTTCTGGCATGTTAGTGCATATTTTGGTTTGATAGTGCATATTTAGGGGGTTTGATAACGCATATAGGTAATTGTAGACTCTAGTTATCACGATTCTGAGTAATAGCTAATACGTGAACGATGAACCTTACTTAAAATTGAAAAACATCAATTTTCCGATGTTACATTTAGGAAGTATGTTTGTAAGGGATGGTAGGTACGAAAGGGACATTGAAAAAAGAAAGGTGGCTGGTGCGAGAGTGAACGGTGCACTCCGAGCTATTGTTAGCAATAGCAATGTCTCGAACATGGCTAAAATGCTGGTGCACAACGCCATCCTCGTACCGACACTGATGTATGCAAGCGAGACTTGGACATGGCTGAAGAAGGACGAGAGTGGAATAAATGCAGTGGAGATGCGATCACTGAGAAGAATGGTAGGTAAAACATTGCGTGATAGAGTAAGAAATGAGGATATTAGAAGAATGAGTGGATGCAAGAGGAGTGTTGTTGATAGAATGCGTGTAAATAAATTGAGATGGTTTGGTCATGTGGAACGAATGGATGGTGTAAGATTGACGAAGAGGGTGTATTTATCTGAAAGAGAGGGTGTGAGGAAGCGCGGGCGTCCGAGAACCACGTGGCTTAACCACGTGGATCAAATTCTCAAGGACGGTCGCGTGTTAAGTAAGAGGAATCGGCGTGCATGTATGAGAAACTGGATGAATGTAGAGGAAGCGAAAGAAGTATGTAAGGATAGAGCGACATGGCGTTCCGTTCTCTCTGCCTACCCCACCTGGGACACGGCGTGAGGGTATAGTATAGTATAGTATAGTTGTTTGTAATTAGGTTGTCAAAAGTAGCTTAAAAATGAAATATAATGAGAATATTATAGATGAGGCCTATATGCAGCAGTGGAGACATGACTTTAGAAGAAGATTCTTTTAGAACCCAAGTAAGAAGACATGAGTTAACAATCGAATGAATGAATGACGTACTTACATATTTTAGCATTGTGCGCATGAGTTCATAATCTGTATTATTTTATATCACTGGGAAATAATTTGTTTAAGATAGTCATCTTATATCGATCTCTACTAAGAGTTGTACAATAAATAAATCAATAATACATATAAATCACAATAATAACAATGAAATTGATCATCGAAGATCCATGATTACGTCATGCAGTACATAGATCTTTTAATAGGATCTTTTAAGATACATTTGAATTACATAATGTCCATCTATTGCAGTATAAATTGTAGGTATAGGTTATATTATTATGTTTGATGTCTACAGTCAGATACAAATACTATTACTACTTAACCACCACGGCATATCCCACAAGATATATTAAAATTACAAAAATGGCGATTCTCGCATATAAGACATTTTCACTTGTTGACATATGGAACTTGGACATGGACGTTGTTGAAGAAGGACGAGACTGGAATAAATGCTGTGGAGATGCGTTCACTGACAAGAATAGTTGGTAAAACGTTGCGAGATAGAGTGAAGAATGAGGATATCAGGAGAATGAGCGGGTGTGAGAGAAGTGTGGTGCACAGAATACGTGGAAATAAGTTACGATGGTTTGAACATGTTGAGCGAATGCACGATGAAAGGATGACAAACAGAGGATGTATTTATCTCAAAGAGGAGGTGTGAGGAAGCGCGGACGTCCAAGAACCACGTGGCTTGATCACGTGGATCAAATTCTTAAGGATGGCCGCGTGTCGAGTAAGAGAAATCAGCGTGCATGTATGAGAAACTGGATGAATGTAGAGGAAGCGAAAGAAGACTGTAAGGATAGATTTATATGGCGTTCCGTTCTCTCTGCCTACCCCACCTGCGACACGGCGTGAGGGTATAGTATAGAGTTATGGAACTGGACAGTCAATTATTATGTTTCTTATAAAACTGTGTCTGCTGGCTACCCATATTGTGTGCATTGCCGTGGTGAGATAAGCAATTAGTAACTGCGTTATTATATGTGCAACAGTTTTCATGATCATTTTCGACGTACGAATAGGTACCTAGTAGGTAGTGGTGTAACGAATGTGTGATTTTGGATATTCGCGAACGCGAATATTTTTTGCCGACATTCGCGAATGCGAATGTGAATATTGTGAATAGCGAATATTGACTTGCTTAAATTTCTACGTTATCGCTCAAACATTAAAATTTCTACCCCCCCCCCCCCCCCCGTCGCCGAATTTTCAAAATGGTATAGGAATTTAAAATATTTCAAAACTCCTCGGTTTTCTTATTTTCTTGCAGTACCTTTTTCTACAATGTACCGGGTAAGTATACGGTACTTTTACTTTACTGAATTACCGATACTTTATTACCAAAATAATATTCACAAAACATTCGCATATTTTTTTGCGAATACGAATGCGAATGAGAATACTTTAAAAATGCGAATGCGATTACGAATATTCGTTACATCACTAGTACCTAGAAATACAATACAATAAAACAGTTTTAAAATATCCCCTCCACCAATTTTCAATTCAAATCACATAGAATTTATTTAATAAATTAAATATATTCTCTTCATTTCTTATTCCCTTTCTCAAATCCAGCAGCTTCCTGAAATCACCCCAGATTTTAAATTAAATTTTTACTCCTAATTTGAAAGTCTAATGTGTAATATATGTATTATATTCACTAAGCGCACTCGAATGTTGACGATAATATTAAATGTTTTAAATCATACAAAGAAAAAAAGTTGAGATACTTTATTGAAATTTTTATTTTCCGAGGGGAGTCACGATGATGAATTGAATTTAACCGAGATGTAAGTTACTTACAGATATTGTGTCTGTTTGATGTATGCAGCGCAGTGGCGTAACTTTATTTATTTATTTATTCTTAAGTATAGATTGATTACAAGCAATTTTACATAAAAATACATTTAAATTTAAATCCATTAATTTTATTTACCATTATATTTATATCACAAATCATTCGTGTATAATAAGCTATAATAAATAATAATACATAGGTACCTACCTTCATTAAATGGCGAGTGTCCTACCTTGTTCCACGACATTTCAATGGTTTTATATCGTTGATATTTTTTTTTTTTGTGGGCGTTCCTCCCAAAGAGGGTACATCGTTGATATTTATGCAAATTTCCTACTATGTATGTACTTACATCGATATTAAATTCTTAAAAACAGTAATCTTTGAATGTACCTATGTAAATATTTTTAAAGGCAAAATCAAACGAATGAAAAAGTAACATTTACAAATTCAGAAAACAAATATACATTTTGCACAAATTGGACAAATCGTCTAATGATCGAAACCTTTGCAATCAAAAGTGAATAAAATTTCAAAATTATGTGACATCACTGTCTTTCAGTAGATATATTTTTACATCCATCTCTAATCCTAGTTACTTTTTAAAGGGTGCTTAACAAGCAGTTGAATTATGAGAATTGTACATAATTCTTTGAATTATTGTTTCTAAAGACAACAAGCTACCGAAATACTTATACAATAAATAAATAAAATAAACCTGCATGGGGTCTTATTGTTTTTTCTTCATTTTTTTTTTGTTTTGTTTTGTTTAAGCTTTTCAACAGATGTTACCGTGGTATTATTGTACCTACCAGTTGTAAGATAGTCTACACAACATTATAACTTATTTTTAGAAATTTTGTAGATATTCGAAAAAGATGTTCATACGTGGAAGACGTTACCATTAAGATTTAAATGATAGTGTTATTTAACATCTATCGCCCTTCAATGTTCCTGAGGGAGCTCAGAGCAGAAACCAGCCTCTTCCATTTGGAGCATCATTAAAAATATGTATCTACATTTATTAATTTTCCCAACCATTCATACTATCACGGCATCTTTCTCTAATAGGGTAGCTCTAAGATAGACTAACCACATTTAATAAACATGCCAGTCGTCCTCTCTGTGCCAAAAAAATGAAACATTCAGAACGGGTGGAATCATTATTACCGAAAATAAGTCGTTTCTTGCTGGGATCATAATAGCTTAAGACCATTGCCGATCCCAGAAGAAAACTTAAAACTTTTAATTCAACTAGATAACCAGATGATATTACTACAAAATATTCTTAACTTTCCTTACGAATTCCACATACATTCGGTATAGGTACCTTTGCACTTCATTGCTTAAATAAATGTATTAAATTACTTATTTTTAATGTTCTATGAATCCTGCCTTTTACGGGACAGGACAAACAGCAGAGTTCTATTCGTTGCCTGAAGCTGCACGGAGAATTTTTAAATTACTTTAATTTAAAATTACAAGAAGATACAAATAAATAGCTCTTAATAATATAGATAGGTTAGTACACTTAAAAATCTCTTCACTAATTCTCAATAAACAAAATACATATTAAAAAAGTTTAAGTTGTTTTTAAAAGCGGCACCCTCAACCCCCTCAGGATACCACCCCCTTTCCACCCCATACAACCCCATTACGGCACGAGTAAATGCCTATTCGAAATATAGACGAGGCCATTTCCCATATCGATTTACCATTTATACCGCCATTTATGGGAGGGGTAAGGTGCCTATTTCGGGGGTATTCTTCATCCCCCCTTTCCAACGTCCCCCTGTCTCCTACGGAAGCTCGTTTCCCCGCCCAGATCTATGAACCATTCGTCTTTTGTTATTATTATTATACTAAGTTGGTATAAGTACCTACCTATACCACATTGTGACACAGATTCCAAAATCAAATATTTTTTCGCACACAAAGACCCTTGTCAGAATAAGTTTTGAACAAAGGATAATAGAATATATCAAATAATATTTTTTACTCTCTCTCTCTCTCTCTCTCTCTCTCTCTCTCTCTCTCTGTCTCTCTGTCTCTCTCTATCTCAAAAGTGAGCTCACTGCTGGACATAATAAAAATAATAAATATACGAGTCATCTCCTCATGCTACAAAAATAACATTCTGAATAGTTGGCATAATCGTTCTTGTTTCCAGATAAATATGTATATGCATCCAGTACCTAATCTTAACTCCCTTTTTCATCAACTTAGTGAATGAATGCGAGAGGAGTGTTGTGCATAGAATGCCCGTAAATAAACTGCGATGGTTTGGACGTGTGGAGCGAATTTTCGAAGAAAGGATGACGAAGAGGCATATATTTATCTGAAAGAAGGCGTGTGGGAAAGTGTGGACGGCCAAGAACTTCGTGGCTCGATCACGTGAATTAAATTCTCAAAGACGGCCGCACGCTGAGTGAGAAATCGGCATCCATGTATGAGAAACTGGATGAATGTGGAGGAAGCGAAAATATGTAAGGAAAGATCAATATATTGTTCCGTTCTCTCTGTCTAGCTGGAACATGGCGTAAGGGTATAGGTAGATAAATATTGATAGACATATTTTATTACCTATGAAAAATAAAAATATTAGCGGATATATATTTGTTAAAAGATCTAAGTTCTTCATACAAATATTTGTTACAAGAGACAATGTGTAACTCAGTAAAAGTTTTTCAAAATACATATTCCAACCTATCAGTAGCGTGCCTTCCATACATGCAAAAAACACCGCATGCTTACATAATCTAAGTGGGTCATGGATTCTTGGAGTGGTTTTCCACAAAACGACACATTTCAAAACATTTCTTGATTTTTTTTTTATTTGTGACAATTTATCAACAAAAGTAAATTGTCATAGATATAGGTGTGTACTAAAATGTAGGCTCATCATTATAATAACTATTGATTTTGTTATTATTTAAGAGCTTATTTATATATATTATGATTTAATTTATTTCTATTAAAAACTGCTCCCAGGAATCTTTGGTAAAGAATGGGTCTCCCACTCTTTATGTAAGTTTTTAAGTGCCCTGTTGAAGACAGTTCAGCAACATTTTCAACTCAGCAATGAGGTAGGTATACCACCAATTATAATGCCTTATTGTATTGATGATACGGTGAGGATTACTCGTGAAAGTCAATTTTGTTAGCATGCAACCAATATGCAGGTAGGTACCTATTCGTTATGAAAGCATGACTTATAAATAAAAATCCTAGTTCCACCACTGACATCTATGTATTATTATTTTAATATTGTTAAGTGTTTTAGTTAATAAATTTCATTGTTGATATTGACTTTAAGAAAAATGAAAATGTAAGACAAATAAATTAAACACTTCTATTTTCTGCTGGTCTTTTTGTCTATCCCCTCATATTCTTTTTATATTTAAATTCATCCTTATTTTACAGCAAGTATGAGTTTTTCTTGTTTTTCATGTGTCGTGTCGGGTCTCCCTGACGTTGACTATCACTTGTAAAAGTATGCCTCTACATATTATATTGGGCAGTCCGAAACAACTACTTACCTCGGGTAAAGCCAAAGACTTGGGTGAAAAGACCCGGATTTTTGGTTTGTATGGAAAACACCCTACTAATGCAAGTAGGTATAGTTAGGTACTCATGCAGTTAAGTTCTTAAGTGATTTTGATGGATGTTAGCAGGTTATAAGTAAGTATTAACTTTATGGCCAAGTTATACTTGTAGGTATTATGGTAATAATTTAATAGCCAGGTTATGGCTGGTAAATTGATGGGGATTTAAGTTTTATGTTTGCAATAAAGGAATGTTGTGGATGCTTTTGCAGGTAGGTAACTACTATTTATTATACCTACCTATTTTTTTCTTTATGCGTAGGTACAGATGCCTAAAGTAGGTCTCAAAGGGATGAACCGAATAAATTTATTTATTACTTTTTTTGCAGTATTGCATTTTGACAATTTGTTGCGTTTTCCTCATAATGTCAATGCTGAATTTGGCAATTATAGCGGAATATTTCTCAAGTGACCCGGAAATAAAATGACGTACAAAATTTGCCATACCGATGGTCTTAAGCACAAAAGACACAATATGTGCACTATTTAGGTAAAATGAACTTATATATGTAAAAACAAGATCGGCTGCAACGTCTTCTATGTTCTGATTACATAATTACAAATAATACTTATATCATTATTGAAATATTTAACAAAAACCAAATGCCAAACGTTATTAAATTATCATTTTTTGTATACAGCTGTAACAATGTGTCACATTAGATATTTGAGAATGCATTTTGGGTTATCGACTTTCTTGATTCTTAAAAGCACAACATGTCCATCAAGGATGATTAATTTCACTGAATTATAATTTAAAATTAGTTAATTAATTGAGAATCTCAAACTTTCAAAACTTGTTTTCTCCACACTGTCAAATGTGGACACGTGTTTTCTGTGCTTTAAACTATCGATAGTTGATGATCATTTTTAATTATTATACGAGTATTTACACCAAATAATAGTGTTTTTAATAAGTTTCAGTTACAATGGTAACATGAAAAGTAGGTAATGTTTAATTTTTATCACGTGTAAGCTGGCAGGATGGACCGTATTTCATTGTATGGCATATTTGTACAAAGCTTTGTCCCGTTAATGATTGAATAAATGAATACACTGTTTCTATGATATTAGCAGGGTCCGATCTAGATATTTTTCAGCTCCGGGAAAAAATAATAGATGCAGAAAGACAAGTGAGGACCGTTTTTAGGTCTCAGATTCCAACGTTTTATGATTTTTCTGTGACTCAAAATTTTCTACCCTCCCATCGTCAGATTTTTTTAAAAGGTATAAGAAATTAAAAAATTTTAAAATCTCTTCAGTTTTATTATAGAATATTGTCTCAAATCCATTTTGTTAGTGAGTTTCTCGAAGCTTAAAATTTCAAAGTTTCTTCAAATTGTAAAAGAAAAATTAACTGAAATATTACAAAAAATATTAAAATTATCCTTCAAAACATGTGACGTTTTGCCTATGTTTCGCGTTAGTTTCGCAAGAAAAACGTTGCAAGTTCCGGAAAATATCAAATTATTGAAAAACCTTTGTGATAAACTCGCCCTCTGTACATTGAATTGTATAACTGATATTCTTATGATACTTTGTATTGATTTGAAATATATTAGTCAATTTACAGCGAAGAATAAAATAAAATAAATAAATACCCATGACTTTTAGACTCTGAGACAGTAAAAGCGGGTTAATTTATTTACACTATTGAAATAATAAACCGTTCAACAAAATCATAAATTGGTTATAGGTACATGGTTAGACGGAAGAAATCACTATAAAGTGATAATCTCGCGTTCTCGCCACTGCATATCATCACATTTTTTCTTATGTAAACTGATTTGTTGATTTTGTTATGTGAAAGTGAATGATAATGTGCAAGAAGAATAAAATAAAATAAATAAATACCCATGACTTTTAGACTCTGAGACAGTAAAAGCGGGTTAATTTATTTACACTATTGAAATAATAAACCGTTCAACAAAATCATAAATTAGTTATACATGGTTAGATGGAAGAAATCACTATAAAGTGATAATCTCGCGTTCTCGCCACTGCATATCATCACATTTTTTCTTATGTAAACTGATTTGTTGATTTTGTTATGTGAAAGTGAATGATGATGTGCAAGAAGAATAAAATAAATAAATAAATAAAACAAATGCAAACAATACATACTTATATTTTTAACATATTATATGAAGTAAAAATGGAAAATAAAACCGACAGTTATTTCCTAAGTCGCTCGCAGTGTAAGACAACACTGAAGAGAGGAAAAAACGGGTTTACAACAATGTGTATATGATTGGATTGCCTGTCTATAGGCCATCTAGTTTGACGATTATTTTATATCCAAACCATAATAACAAAAACAGCAATAGCTTGATAGATAAAAATAACCTTCTTTTAATAATGTATATTAGTACAATATGAAAAGGTTCGAGTCTTGGCTATCAAAGTAATCCGCCGCGTATATATTTGAGTCCGTTCGAAGATGTGTATTTTTATTATATTATGTTCTCTATAAGAAATTTAATTAAACAAGATGAAAGAAAAATAATATAGTCTATAGGATACATTTCTAAATCTTGGCCTTTATGCGTGTTTAAGGTTAGTAATGTTATGCATATCCAATGTGCATATCTCATTTTTAGATGTTTTTTTATTATTTATTTATTTCTCAAAAAAATTACATACAAAAATTACATAAAAACATCATTATGGAATATATTGCCCCACTAGACCAAAATCTGCTCTGGGACAATACTAAAAAAATAACTAAGAAAAATAATACAATTAAATAACACAATTAAATAACTAAGCTAAAGCATAAATAACTAAGCAAAAATAACAATTATTGTTACAGTTTTTGTGCTAGATTTTTTTTAACGGCATTCCACCCAACGTATTAGTTATTTAGCCAGTGCTTGAAGATATCCATATGAAATTTGTATAGGAATTGAATGTGTAATTTTTCATGTTTGGTCGAAAATTGAAATGCTATTATTTTGATTTTGTAATAATATAATTGTTATGTAATGTAGGTAAATACCTCATAATCTACTGGGACCATTACAGATTTTGGCCAATGCAACACCAGATATTTTTTTTGGTTAAAATGAGAGTGAAATATTCGTAAACTATAAATTTATCAATAAAGGTAGATGCAATAAGACGAATTAAAGTAAAAGTTTAATAATATGAATACAGTGCTTACATTGAAAGGAAGTGAAAAAAAATCTGAACATTTTTCACTCTATTTCTAATCACAAAACACATACCTATATTATACGCACTAAAACTCTTTTTGAAATAATTACCTACGTCATAACAGTGGCAAAATATCTTAACACATATCTGTTTTCCTGATTCAGACTAGTTAATTATGTATTCATGTCATCATTAAATTATTTTCCAATAGGTAATTCGACGCTGTTTTATTCTCCGAGCAAAGTCGGGTTTATAACTATGCAATACCAGTAATAATAATAATAATCCTTATAATACAGCTGTTGTTGTATGTGTATGTATAATATAAATACCATAATAGTTTCGCGGTTCTCCGCAAGATTGCGCTGTAAGTTCATTATTGAATAAAACAAGGAAAGATCAATAAAATTTTATTTTATTGAAATGATAAGAGTGAAATTGCAAACTGAGAAGTGTATATTACCTATATTATTGTGAACCGATATCTCGATAAAATGAGATTAAGATGATAAAGATAGATCGATAACATGAGAAAAACAAAATGATTTGCATTTGTTTTTTTCGTTTTGCTGTTGTTTTGACAGGCTTATTGTTTGAAGTCAATTTCTTCCAGCTTACCTAGGTGTATGTATAATAGCTAACCCGCAGCTAAGTTAGACATATAAATAGGTAAGTACCTACATTTTTTTTTAACTAATATTATTTGACCCGCTGGAAAAAAATTGTTGGAAGAGATTCCGCTTTTGCGATTAACTCGCCCTCTCTGAGTATATTGCTTGTTTTTATTATGAATGTATTTTTATATAAAATTTTGTAATAAAAGTACAGTAAAGATTGAAGAAATAAATAAATAAATACTTTTTACATATTGCATGTTGCATCACAGCATCTTATAAGAGAATGAATGTATGTGAATTATTTAATATTACATCATCCCCATAATGGATTAGGCAAAATAATAGACTTTGTAAGCATATTTTTTATAAATAAATGTTAAAAAAAAAACTGGAAGACATACCTAATATGAAAGTAACGTTACGACTTAGGAACATAAAAAAGCTAAGTAAGGAATAATTAAGTTTTCCGTGGGTAATAGGTATCACTGAGCTTAAATAACATATTAAAATAATTGACATTGTAAAAATTATTAGGTACCTACCTACTGGGTTAGTTGGAAGATATCGCAACTCTGCGATAAACTCGCCCATTGTACAGATTTTTTCATGCATGTTGTATAATATAATTCCTGTTATCATATTCTGCACAATAAAGTTTATTATTATTATTATTATTATTATTATTAAGTATTTTTGAATAATTTTTTTGGTTTTGGAAATTTTGGTCCAGAGAGATTCATTCCGGTAATTTGTCAAAAAAGCCCAATAATAACATCGAAAATTTATAACATAATCAATAACATCGAAATTCTGAAGTCATACATTTAATAGACTTCTAGTCTGTCAAAAAACGAATTCTCGAGATTATCTATCACAGAATATTATCACAGAACAATGAAAATTATTGAGTGAGGTACAAAACGATCAACAATATTATCGTTTTTAGTTCTCCACAGCGGGATCTCCTGCGAAATCACTGATGTTATATGAAATTACTATGGAGTCAATTCAGTGCTAATTTGATGTTGTTTACTGTATGGGGGTTAAAAGGTCTTTAGATGCTTTGCTGTGTTTTTATAGTCGAAGATAGATAGATACTTACCAAGATGTTAAGGTTACTATGCATAGATATACTATACTACAGAGTTTACAGTGTATTTATTAAGAAAATTGCTTCAACTCGCGCATTACCTGTACCTACCACAAGTGCTTACATTAATTTCAGTCATGCCATGGATAAAATTAATGACTAATATTATCCTAAACATCCCTGATAAATTGAAATGTATCCTTGAATACCTACTAAACTTGACTTTCTTGTGGGTGAACAACATCGACTTACATCATAGATTGATGACCCAGTACAAATTTTCGATAATTAACGACGAGAAAATAGAGGTTTTTTGTTTCGCTTTACAACACTTGGTGTTGCACAAAGATGGTAATGGTCTTCCTCGCACTTAGGTACGTTAATATTGCACATCTTTTGAACAAAGAACTACTACTACTACACTACTACACCATCACGGCATATCCCACAAGTGAGGTAGCCAGCAGACCAGCCGCATGTAACAAACATGCAAGCAAAAATAAAACCTAAAATAAAAAAATATGGTCTTCAAGTTTAGTAAGTACCTACCTACTATATAAAACTATTTTGACTGATTTAGGTATATGAAATAGGTACCTATCTATTTTTTTAATGAAATATAGACGTGTAGGTGTCAAACTTCAAGGTATTTCAATGGGAAAAGGTTTTTCGTAATTATATCCACGTAGGTTCCTATCCATTTTTTTATTGAAATATGGCCGTGTGGGATATCAAACTTCAAGATTTTACAGTAGGAATAGGTTTTCAGTAGGTACTTTTATCCACGTAGGTACCTACCCATATTTTTTTAAATATGGTCGTGTGGGATGTCAAACTCCAAGATTTTTCAATGGGAAGAGGTTTTCAGTAGTTTTTTTTTTTTAGTGAAATATGGTCGTCTGCGGTGTCCAACTTCAAGATTTAACTTCGGGACGATGTTACCGGGAACACTAGTATATTGTAAATTAATATTTTTTCTTGCCTTTTAGCAACATCATCCAGCACTCCAATTAAATATAAAAATAGATATATAGGTAAAACAGAAAATCAATTAGCAAGAGTTATTGGAGATGAACAGCTGACATGAATCTCTCAAGTATTTTTATGCTTCCATCACATTCGTGAGAATATATTATTACCATGTATTCATAATTAATATATTACGAGTAGGTAGGTACCAATCTATGCAATAAGTTAAATCACGCGCTTACTAGATAAAATATTGATAAAAATATGACTGCCATTTTCCTAGTAGGTACCCATGACGCATGTCTCAAGGTATTTCATAGTAAACAAAATGACGTAAATGTCCAATTATATAAAAGTAAATAAAACAATAAATAAAATTTAAATATTTGACAAATTTTTAAATACTAAATAATGTTGTTATTATTATTCTTATTTTAAGATATAAATGTAACTGAAAGCTTTTTAAAATATTTTCATAATTCTGTGTTTGATATAGAAGCTACAGCTAGGAATAAGGGTCCATAACCTTCAATGACGTTTCGAAATATGGTTATTTAAAGTTATCAGTTGTGTGTCCTTTGATATTACACACATCAGGTATTTATTTTAACAGTTGATCAAACGTTAATATTATTTATTTAGAAAAGTACATAGACACCTAATATTAGTTTTACATAATGAAAAATTTTCCAACTAATTTATCGAAGAAAACACAAACTGTTTTACTGTATTTAATAATAGGTGTAATAACCTGGTTTTGACTTACAAAGTCATTGCTATTTGTAAGTAGAATACCTATGGTTTTATACAGTAAAACTACAACAGCTTGGGTTTATTTCCATAAATAAAGATGGAGTTTTACAGAATAAACGTCGACTCAATCAATTTGGAACTAATATTAGAGGTGCACAGTTTGATCCCAGGTTTCGCGATCTGAGACAAAAGCTTTTAGCTTACTGTAAAAGATGTATTACGTTGTATTTGGGTTTACAACTTAAGTCGATTCCTACATCTTAAAAAAAAAGAAACATTAAAACTGAACTCTCGGAAAAATTGAAATCGAACCTTCTTAAATCAAAATGATATAAGCGCAACGAATCAAGATACACCAACGAAAATTTGCTTGGACATAGGCAAGACTCATTTCTGCCTTCTCAAAGTAAAAAACGAGTCTTTGGGTTCATAGGTTCTTGTTCTAGCCGGTGCTTCAATTAATTTTAAAACATTTGCTTAGTACCTACCTACCATAGAGAAATACGTTTAATGGGAAATGCGCGCTTTATTGTGCTTACAAAACATAACATAAATACACAATATATTTTATCAAGGGTGACATATCTAGAATAATCACTGTGATGTATAACATTTAAATTAAATATATGATTGTCACAGTTCTTAGTCACAGTGAATTTGATACAGATTACAGAATTCAAACACTGAATTATGTAATCTTTTAATTTTTATTCAGTTAAATAAACAAAGTGAAGAATGAGGATATCAGGTATCTATCATCAAGAGTATTGTGGATAGAATGCGTTTAAATAAGTTACGATGGTTTGGACATGTTGAGCGAATGCAAGATGAAAGAATGACGAAGAGGATGTATTTGAAAGAAGAGGTGTGAGGAAGCGCGGACAGCCAAGAACCACGTGGCTTGAGTACGTGAATCAAATCCTAAAGGACGGCCGCGTGTTGAGTAAGAGAAATTGGCGAACATGTATGAGAAACTGGATGAATGTGGAGGAAGCGAAAGAAATTTGTAAGGATAGATCTATATGGCGTTCCGTTCTCTCTGCCTACCCCTCCTGGGACACGGCGTGAGGGTATAGATAGATAGGTAGATAGATAAATAAACATGAGATCCTAAAAAAAATATTGCTTTTATGGTGTGAATTATATTTTTTTCGATCGGTGGACCTTACATCGTGACAGTGAGAGTGGCAGAACGTTGGTGAATGTTCCAAACTTTGAACTTTGAATGAATCACTTTCGGTGTCCGTGGACACCGAAAGTGATCAACTTACACAAACCAGCCTACAGCCTATTCGTAAGCTTTCGGATGCCTTCCTCACCTTCAATTAGATTTTGCACAATGTTACATTGTGTAGACGTAGGTAGTTCTCCAATCGAGATGCCAGTTATGTCATTGCGCGTTGTGTCTTAGTCCAGTTAATCAATAAAAAAAAAATGTTCCTAACATTTATTTATTTTATTTTCCATCATGGCTTTTGACGGAAAACGATTTTTGTAAATTGTTATACCAAAATAAAATATTACTAACGGATATTTGATTGCTTTTTGATTAAGGTTTCAATTTTTGATAGGTATGAATAAAAAATGCTTTCTTCTATCTTAGATTTTTTAACTCAAGAGAGACGTCTTTTGACTTGGTCGTTTGTTATATTGATAATGAAATGTTTTTGTTCACTCAGTCTTAATTAATTTGTTCACCTGAATCTTCTCATCTTATTTATTAATTTAAATGGATGTTATGGTGTTTTTGTTTTTTTTTTTTTGAATTTTGATGATTTTTTTAAAAACCCTTCAGGTAAATTTAGGATCTTCACTGGTCCACCTTTTGATTTTGTAATTTGTTATCATGTACTATAATAGACTGTATGATCCTTTGTACATTGTAAAAATAAAAATAAATAGTAAAAATCCATTGAAGAAAAAAATCACTTGCTTGTTTTATTCAAGTTATGTAGTTCTGCTACTTGCACAGCGGTACAATAAATGATATTATAATTTTTAAAGAAAGGTAGGTTCCTTTTTAGAATGATAGGTATGGTAAGTTTTACCTATTTTGATTAACATTTTTTTTTCGTAATATACGGGTATCAATACCTACCTTTATTGCTCCATACCAGTGATTCCCAAACTATGGTACGCGTACCAACCAGTGGTACGCGACAATTATTCAGGTGGTACGTAAGCAGCCATGGCCATAGAATATACCTACACAGTAAATAATTAGATAAAACGTTTTTAAATTCAGTTCAGTGGTTCGCTACTGATTTATAATTTCGTGTGTGGTACCTACGCGAAATTAAAAGTTTGGTAACCACTGCTCTATGCAGTTCGTAGTTACTTAGATCCTTAGGTATCTACATATTGAAATATAATACAGTCGATTCCGCTTAATTGGGACACCGCTTAATTGAGACAGCCGCTTATTTGGGACAAATCTCGAAGAACAGAAACCAAACCAATAGTAAATTTATATGTTTAATTGGGACAACATTCCGCTTAATTGGGACAGTAAATTTCAGATCACAGCGCATAATATGTTACACATATTCTCAAGAAATAAAATATTTACAAAGAATTCTCATTTTTTCACTGAGTTAAATTGTATGTAGGTACCTACCCATTTATTATTTTAATTAGGATTTTTTTTTTTCTTAAAAGTATATATTACATATTTGTAATTTATATGATAAATTTTATTACCTATATGTAATTTACGGTTTCCAAGAGTTTAAAAAATAAAATTATTGGAAAAAAATATGCATTGTTTTATTTTATGTGTGTACAGTTTATTTATTTATTGATACAATGTAATGTATTGATATATACATAATGTTCACTACAAATAACATAACATATACAAATAATGGTTAAACATTAATTGATTTTATATATTTTTGCATTCCGACTAAAATATAGTGTAGTTTATTTAATTATACAGTATATAGTTTTTGGTGTTTTCTGTGCTAAAGTTAAAATGTTAAATTGTAAAAATAGAAACATACAAATGAAATGTAATAAAAATTTGTGACAATAATATTTAACCAAATTTGTAGTGTAAAAATAGTAAACAATGTATTATAATGTGAAATAATCATAGAATTATATTACTTTAGTACATATAAATCTATGGAAATAATAGTGTAAATGCGCCCTTGAGATGATTTGAATCATGAAACCGGCGCAATATAAATGATCCAATAATAATAATAATACTATTTTGTATTACTGGTATTAACCAGTTATAGCCAAAAGCCATTAGGCCTGAGTTGCCAAAATCAAATAAATGATTTTTAAAAAAAAAAATAGAAATTCGCTTATTTGGGGCAGCCGCTTAATTGGAACAAAATGCCCAAGTCCCAATTAAGCGGAATCGACTGTATACCTATACATATATAGACAGATCCAAAAAGAATTGATAAGTATGTGTGTTCGGCTCATCACGCTTCTGTAAACATCCCCTACAGTCGGCTGCTCTGCCTATCTATCTACAGGGTGTCTCAGCAGGATGACAATAGGGATGAGAGGACGCTGACTGGATAAAGAAGGAAGGGATGGAACATATTTTAGAAAACAATATATATTTCTTAAGATCTTCAACAGGAAACAATATTTTGTATAGGTACCTACTAAAAAATATTGCTGTTTTGTGAAAAAAATAATATACATAAATTACCTACCAATAGGTAGCCTTGTAGATTTTATGAAAAAGTTAATAATTACATAGATAATTAGATAAGATTATACAGTTAGTTTTTAAAATTACCAAAGACAAATTCAATGCAATTTCAATAAGTATGTAGATGAGTGAGAATGTACCTATTTATAATAATTTATATTCTAGTTTTTACTTTTTTTGTATGAAGCACATAAGAAATATTTAAAAGATAAACATCCCGTGGAGCACCCGGTAAAGAATTGGTCTCCCACTCTTCTGCGTAAGTTTTCTAGCGTCCTGTAAAAGGCAGGTGTTCGAAAAAAATAAGACATTTTACTTCTTAAATTCAGCGATGAGGCTTGCCACCCATCCTGAATGTCTTGATTTTATATTGGCACGAAGAGGACAGTTTGCATATTTCTTACATGCAGCTGATCTGCTGGCTACCCCAATTGTGGGATATGCCGTAATGGTATAATAATAGTAGTAGTAGTACTTAAACATTTTTTACAGTAAATGTTATCTGCGTTCTTAGCTTGATTCTTTGATAAAAACAATGCATTGCCAATTACAAATAGTTTTAAGCTAAAACAAATTGTTTCCGATGTGTTTTGATATCTTATTCATTTCGAAAGTTGTGTGCAAAATTCAGTTCTGAATTTTGAGTAGTTTTGATAAGTAAGTCTTTTTACTTTGATGGTTCTTATAAAGGCTTGAACATCTCAGGTTAATTTAGGATTCTTGCTAGTTTATATATTGAATGTATATTTTGTTAAGATATTCTGTTATTGACTATTTGATCCTGTAAATATTATGGAATATGAAAAATATAAAAACTTTAAATTTACGGGATACCGTTGTATCAACTAGGTAATTTAATTATTAGTTTTGTGGCAACCCTGTTTAAGAATAAAAAAGGTATATCATCGAATAAAATAGAAAACATAGTTATATATTATATATAATTCTATAGAGTAGGTATTATATATAAAGTATAATATCTAGTATCTATACAAACAAAATGGACCAAGCATTATAGTGTCTTTATCATTGATATTTCCATTCCATTAAACGCCTTTACGGGATTCTGCCATGGGCTAAATCGTTTCCGAAAGACTGGAGAACAAAAAGATCTTTGCAAAAGGGAGGAGGGGGTTGAACCTCTACTCTACTCCATGTACAACCTACCGGAGCTGATAGGGGGTGGAGAATGATGCGAGGATTCAAATGTTTCCCATACTATATGTATCATTGAAAACATATACCTACATACGCATACAATTTTATAAAGTAATTTTTGTCACGTCAAAAAATGCTTTGAGTAAACTGTAGTAATTTATGTGCCTAGTTTCACAGATGTACGTAGTAAAGTATTTCTTTAAACCTACATACATACCATACATACCATCACGCCGCTTCCCTCGCGGGGTAGGCAGAAAGGATCGAGCGCCACTTCCTTCTATCTTTGCATACATCTTTCGCTTCCGTCACTGTCATACAATTCCTCATGCATGCTCTCCTGTTCAATGTGCTCAAAACGTGACCGTCCTGTAGGATTTGATTTAAATGATCTTGCCATTTAATCCTCGGACGTCCACGTCTCCGAGCACCATTCCTCTCAGACAAATATATCTTCTTAGTCATTCTGTCCTCATTCATTCTTTCCACGTGCCCAAACCATCTTAACTTATTTACATTCATCCTTGTTATTACACCAACTTTCATTCCACATTCCTTTCGTATATCAATGTTACGCACACGATCTCTCAGACTTTTACCACACATCCTTCTCAACGATCTCATTTCCACTGCATTTATGCCACTTTCATCCTTCTTTAACCATGTCCACGTCTCACTTGCTTTCTTTGAACCACTTTTACTTTATTTTCTTTCACAGTAAATAGTTATATATGACAAAATTAATACCTAATACACAGTAAGCTATTTATAATACGGCTCGAAAACCAGCAAGTTTGCAGAAATGTAATTGTTAGATATTTATGTGATTTGAGCTTCGAGGCATAGAATATTTTTGACTCTTTATGTTCTGAATTCCCATAAATAGCATTGAAGACTAATCAACAAATGAGTAGTAAATTATTAATAATAGGAAATTATTAATAAAATTAAGATTATCCTATTCCGAAATGAAAAATATGGTTTGCTCCAACTCATCTTGAATGGAAAAATTGAGGAAAGTCGCGATGTGGGAAGGCGGCAGCTGTCCTGGATAAGAAATATCCGAGAGTGGACCGGAATTCAGAGGGTGGAAGAGCTGTTTCGGCTAGCACGGGACAGAGAAGCCTACGCCAGGGTAATAGCTGACGTAAGGGGAACCTGACATGACACTTCAAGAAGAAAAAACTTATTTACGTGTACCTATAGGCTTTTCAGTAATAATGATCTTTCAAACACAACCTCTGAACTATTAGAACACAAATTTAGAGGGTGAATTTAGGTGTCAAAAGTACCATTTTACAAAAATAAACACCTACACAAAAGTCCTCTCTGTGCCATAAATAAGACCTTCACAATTGATGATAGGTAGATACGGATGTGTATGTATATTATCACCATTCATTGCAAAATTTTGCAGTTCTCAATTTAATTGGACAATGACGCGTCACAATCCCAATTACATACATTGATAAACATCCTCAGTTTATATTAGGTGTATATATTTTGTATTTAAAATGGTTCCAAAATAATTCACATAATTGGGTGATGAGCTCAACAAACAATTATTATTATTATTTGGCATAGACGGTAAAAAAAATTATAATGTATCGAACACATTTATATAATTTATTACAACAATTTAGCCACCTATCTAAGTTCTACCTACGTCGGATACTAATACATACTAGGATTATACCTGAGCAATAAAACATACTTATACCTATAATAAAAATAACATAATTATACATAACAACATGGCGGTCTGTATAGTGCGAAGGTAAATCTTTTGCCTTTGAGTCACGAGGTCCAAAGTTCCATTCTTGGCCAGAACAAAATGATCTTTTATAGATTGTCTTAGATTAAGTTTGTGATATCAATATTGCCTTAGTGGTACTGATGGACTTGAGAGATTTATAAAGAAAAAAAATGTCACCCAAACGGATAAATACAGGAGTCCTTGGACTCCTGAAAAATCCGGGAAAAAGAGGTTAGTTCAGCAATGTCCATGGTTAAAGTGTTATATTAATTATATGTGTTCGATGCATTGTATAATAATGTAGGTGACCCATAATACAAGATTCGTATGTTACTTTGGGACTAGCTCGGTCTGCTTTAATTTTGCATATATATAATGTTATGTTAATAACATTATGCATATAATTAGTTTAATCTATGAAATTAGTTGTGGGATAAATATGCAAAACACCATTGCACAATATTGGACCCACCTATTTCACACTAAAGAAAATGGTATTTCGGGCCAATCAAAACCCGATAAAAGGACTTCTCAAATTCATATTTCTCCCGATACAATTTTTTTTTTCAAAATTTCCATCTTCTTTTGGGTAATACGAGATATCAGTGACTAATATTCGTTAAGAAAACATGGCCGGTTAAAAATCTAGTCCGTCGCTGGAAATTATCCGCCTAGTATTAAAGATGTCTAATGTCTATAGTAGACAGGTATTAGAGTTTACCTCTGTGTTACATCATTGAGTATAGGTGTATTATAACATTATTTTCCACTACGATTGTTTATTTCCCCTACTCGAATATAGATGTCGAGCATTGTATCTTATTCGACAACTATAGAAAAATTAAACGAAGCTTTCACGATCATATGTATGTACAGCAGTTGTAGGGGAAAATGCTTTAAAGCTGTTTCAGGATTTTCATACATCCATACTTTACTTATTTTGGTAGGTATCTACATATTTAACAATTTGTACACCAAAGAACATATTTGAATTATATTATGTTGTGGGCCTACGTTATTTCTAAAAAATATATTAATTCTAACTTGTGTTTTAAAAGCATAGTTTAAAAATACTATTTGGCATAAATTCTCATTAAGTTAAAAAGACTAATATATTTGTGAAATGTGAAAATGATTGGAAGAATTGTTTACACTTTATGAAATGGGTGAAGTATTGGGCACCAGGTGTTTTTATCAATGACCTTTAATATAAATTGGATATTTAAAAGAAAAATTGGTAATGCGACCAATTTAATTTCATAACAACTCGTTTTAAACGAGCGTTGGTTCAAGAAGGTACGTTCATATTATCTCCCTCGAGTCTTTCGTTGTAGATGCATTAATAAAAGTATGGAGTTGTTGATACAGAATGTATTGATGGTCCATATATACCTAATGAGTGCACTTTCTTACAGTTTTATGAAAACGAAAATTTGATATCTATATTTTATTACCAAATTATTAAGTGTCTAACCTATGTGTAGGTACGTATAGTGTTAGTATATCAATATCCAAGAATGGCTTATTCTTTTATTGCCGTCGGCAAATAAACTTTCAATACCTAGATTTTAGTTGTCTGCGGTAATTAAAAGAATTTTCAATTTTCAGTTCAAAAATACCTAATATAGACGACTGACCAAAATATACATGAGAACATAAATTTACATCTTTCAGGAATTTCCATATTTTAACTCAAAATATTCAAACATAATTGAATCAACAATAATTACGTAAACCTATATAAACATGTCTCAATTTCATAAAATAATTCCATTTTGAATTCTAACAGCTACATACCTATCTAGCAATTTATCGGTATATATTTTGTAAAACACCATATCTATTGATAACCAATGAAAATAGTTCGTCGGTAGCCTGGAGGTAGACTCTCGGCCTAATGAACAAGGGGTCCGTGATTCGATACCAGGTACTGGCAAACTCCCCTTTCACGACACAAGCTTTTAGTAGCTTTCTGTGAAAGGTGTATAAGGTTGTATTTGGGTTTATAACAAACAAAACCCAGATATATCTTTTTTTTAAATATGATTTTGGGTTTCATTTGTAACTTTATTAAAGTGACTTACCTTTCGATATGCGATGTCGTTTTCAAACTAAAATTAATAAACATATTTATTCTTGTGTGTTTGTCAAGGGTTTGGTGCTGTGTATTCACATGTAAAATACGGTTCGTCGATAGCCTGGAGGTGGAGACTCGGCCTCGTGTACAGGGGGTCCGTGGTTCGATACCAGGTGTCGGCAAACTCCTCTTTCACGACACAAGCTTTTATTTTACAGTGGAAGGAGTATAAGGTTGTATTTGGGTTTACAACAAAGCCCAGATATATCTTTAAACAAAATGTTGGATATGCATTCTACGTTTCGAACCACCTGCTAGGGACGTCTTCAAGAATTTCTTACTATATCTTTTCTCCTCTTAAAGAAACACAGACGAGATAAGAAGAGAGAAGACATAGTAACAATTCCCTGAAGATGGCTCCAGCAAACGGGTCGAAGCGTAGAATTCATATCGGTAAAATAGGTTTAGTAAAACGACATTGCATGTCGAAACCTAAGTCATTGTAATATGGCTACTAACAAAGCTCAAATCATACCTATTTGTATTTGTTATAAACGGCTGCATAATATATATTTATTGATGAAATATGTGTTTTGAACAACAGCGCAATACCATACTTATTTAGTATGCACCCATCGACCTCTTAAAACTTACGATGTGTAGTACATAATTCAAAGCCCATACACTCACTGCACTAGGTAGGTACTACTTAAAGTTTGTTTGAAGTTTGTAATTAGACTTGATGCTTTGCCAAGAACCAACATTTGTCGGGAAGTTGAGAAGACAAAACCATTTGGTAGAGAACAGATTGTAGGTATATATGTATTAAAATATATAATGGATGTTTATACTTGAAATAAAGCAATCAGTGTTTTTCTGAAATAATATCAAAAATTTATTAAAAACATTATTTAAACTAAAGAAACTAAATAAAACTAAACATAAAATAAACAATAATAAAACAATTACCTGAAATAATATCAAAAAACAACATTTAAAGTCTTTATTTCAGGTCTTTCAAAACTAACACAAAATTACAAACAAAATTACTTTACCAACTGTCAAAACAAAAATTCTAAATTCAAATAAATAAACTAAAGGAAATCACCCCTATGAGTAGGTAGGTGGTTTTCTTTACATATTAATTAAAAAATAGTATCTTACTACATTACATTTAAAGTTTTTTTTATTATATTTATGTAAGTGCTTTTAATTTAACAATTATTAATATAACTTTTCTCAACTCCAATATTTTTATCGATGTTATTTTTACAATAATTAACCATTATAAGAAGTTATTATTATGTTGGCACTACCGAATAAGGTAAGTTGTCTTTTCTAAGCCTTATAATGAAAGTATCTTGTGTTAAATTCAATATTTTTGTTGTACTGACTTTGTAGTTACAAATTTACTTTTAAAATATATGTATAAAAATGTCTAACTTATAAACAGCTCCACTTACAAGATGATCATCAAAAGGTAAAATTAAACAGTCTAAATATTGATAAACTTCCTGGAGAAAATTATTTGAAAATACTAATACAGATATGTATTCATTTACTTATTTATTTATTTATAACCAGTTACACACTTCAGACAACACTCACAAATAAATACAAACAATAATAATAACTATCACAGTGCATGGCCCAATTTAAAATGTATACAAATTAATTAATTGATATATTTCAATGGCCCATAAGGTTATCAAAAAAAAATAACACTGACAAAAGTATTAACAGTGCAATAAAAATATTAGATAAATATTAGGTATACCTGAAGGTATGTATTTTACTGTTGTCTATATTTTACTATCAACAGTGTTTTTGTAATAGTTTAATGCAAACACAAAATACAGAGGCATGATATTCTCTTTCAAACTCATCATTATCCATAGGAAACTTTTTCTATAAAAAATAAAAAAAATTAATAAAATATATAATAGGTAGGTACAAATTTAGCCGACGAAATTTTGGTATTTTAAAATAGGTAAATACCTATATCTTCACTTCTAGACTCTTTAGAAATTTTGTAGAAAGGGTAGATAGGTATATTTATTGGTCTAGGAAAAGGGATAGATACGTACCTCTTTAGTTGCGGATCATTTGTTTCTGGGATGATAATAATAATAATAAAGGACTATTCTTATGCATCGAAGACAACAGAATGACGCCACGCTCCTGTGCATCTTATAACGAAACCAACCAGCATCATGAATGAGACTACTGTCTCTATCTTATTCTTACTTCATTTACCAACTGAATCGACTTTCCACTTCCATAACTCAACAAGTAGGTATTCCATAAATCAGCAATTATGTAATTTTTCAACAAGTGGGTATTCCATAAATCAGCAATTATGTAATTTTTCAACAAGTAGGTATTCCATAAATCAGCAATTATGTAATTTTTCAACAAGTAGGTATTCCATAAATCAGCAATTATGTAATTTTTGGTATATTGTAAGCCGTGGAGCACCCGGTAAAGTATTGGTCTCCCACTCTCTTTCGCAAGCTTTTTAGTATCCTGTAAATTATAGTTTAGATAAAATAAAGATATTTACTATACTATACTATACTATACCCTCACGCCGTGTCCCAAGTGGGGTAGGCAGAGAGAACGGAACGCCAAACAGATCTATCTTTACACACTTCCTTCGCTTCCTCCACATTCATACAGTTCCTCATACACGCACGTCGGTTCCTCTTACTCAACACGCGGCCGTCCTTGAGAATTTGATCCACGTGATCAAGCCACGTGGTTCTCGGACGCCCGCGTTTCCTCACACTCTTTCTTTCAGATAAGTATATCCTCTTTGTCATTCTTTCCTCTTTCATTCGTTCCACATGACCAAACCATCTCAATTTATTTACACGCATTCTGTCCACAACAGTCTTCTTGCATCCGCTCATTCTTCTAATATCCTCATTCTTCACTCTATCACGCAGCGTTTTACCAACCATTCTTCTCAACGATCGCATCTCTACTGCATTTATTCCACTTTCGTCCTTCTTCAACCACGTCCATGTCTCGCTTGCATACGTAAGTGACGGTACCAGAATGGTATTGTGCACCAGCATTTTAGCCATGTTCGACACATTGTCATTGCTGACAATGGGTCGAAGTGCACCGTTTACTCTAGCACCGGCCACTTTCCTTCTTTCAATGTCCCTATCGCATCTTCCATCCCTCGTAAACATACTTCCCAAATATACATACTCACTTACTTGCTCCAAACATTCGTCACCAACTTTAATCTCGCAAATCGTTTTTTCATTCTCTCTTTCAAAAACAAGAACTTTCGTCTTCATAACGTTCATTTTCAAACCATTCAAATTGCAACTATCATACACACACGTAACAATCTCTTGTAAGTCCCTTTCACTCTCAGCCATTAACACCAAATCATCTGCGTACATCAATGCATTCACCCGGAACCCATTCAGCTCGACACCAACATCCATCTCTTTCACAGGTCGCATACAGTAGTCGAAGAATAGGTTGAACAGCCACGGAGACATGACACAACCTTGCTTCACTCCTTTGGTGAGGACAAACCACTCCGAGAGAGTGTTATTTACCCTCACGCAAGCGGAGCTTCCCACGTAAAGTGAAGATATTGCGCGGATCAACCGGCTGCTCACCCCATACTCCGACAACACGCGCCACAACCTTTCCCGGTCCACTCGATCATATGCTTTCTCCAGATCCACGAACGCACAAAAAAGCCTCTGGTGTTTACCCAGAAACTTCTCTATAACCATTCGCAGGGAGAAGATCTGATCGGTGCACCCTCTGCCATTCAAAAAAGCTCCTTGCGCATCCCATATCTTACACTCAGTTATCTTTCGTACTCTCTCAATCAAAATTCTACCATACAGTTTCCCTATTGAGCTCAGCAAGCTAATAGCCCGATAACTCCCGCATTCAAGCCTAGAGCCTTTCCCTTTGTACAAGGGGCAGATGATAGCCCTCTTCCAATCCTCTGGTGTAACACCTTCTCTCCAACAATCGTTGAAAAGCTCCAAACACCACGCGAGAACCCCCGGTCCACCAGACTTGATGAGCTCAACGGCAACACAATCATACCCTACAGCTTTACCGCACTTCGCTTTTTTTAATGCATTCAAAATCTCATTCATGTCTATCATATCGTTTTCATTCACACTGCTTTCACTGTCGTCATACTCATTTGCATTTGTACCATCACATTCAAACAGATCTTCGAAATATTCCTTCCATCTCTGTAGCACACATAAAGATATTTTGCATCTTAAATTCAGCGATCAGGTTTGCCTGTCCATGGCCTTATTGGCCTTGCCCTATCCGCATTACTTTTTTATTATTGACATGGAAAGGACAGCTTGTATGTTTATTGTGCACATGACACTGTCTTTGACTAGTTAACTGTACGATATGTCCATGCATTTTATGTATAAAAAAAGGAAAAAACAAAAAGACGATGATAGTGTGACAGAAAGAAGGAAATTATTTTTATTAGAATATGAATATTGTAATGTTGCAATATCCTGTATTTTTTTTTTATAAATAAACGTTTTTATTTTTTTATATATAGCTGATTTACTGGCTACCCTGCATGTGCGATATGCCGTGATGGTATAGATAGATAGATTTGTGAACATAAAGTGAAAATATAGATAGGTACTAAGTTTAATAATAATCGCACTGTTAAAGACATAATATAATGTTGTTTTTGTTCCATTCAATAGTTATACAATTCGAAATATTTATTTTTGGATTTGAAAAAAAGTACATTTTTTCATAACTAAATATTTAAGTTCGTCGGTAGCCTGGAGGTAGAGTCTCGGCCTCCGGAACAAGGGGTCCGTGGTTCGATCCCAAGTGCCGGCAGACTCCCCTTTCACGGCACAAGCTTTTAGCTTAGTGTGAAAGGTGTATAAGGTTGTATTTGGGTTTATAACAAAAACCCAGATATATCTTAAAAGAAATATATAAGGAAACCGTGTATTTTTATAGCTATTTGTGGAATGGGAAGACTTTTGGAAGCGTTGATAGTGTTTGTATTACCAATTAAATAAAAAAAATCTACTTGTTGAGTCATGGAACTGGACCGTCGATATACCAACTGCATTGATACTTGTGAATATCTATTTTGTAGTTCTTATTGGTTAGACAAGATATAAAATTAAAAAAAAAAATATGTAGATTGTGTGTACTAAGGTAACCAGAAATAGGTTTTTCTAGCCTGATGATGAAAGCGAAAGTTCTTGAAAGCCAGTTTGCCGTATGTACAATAGTTAAGTAATTTAGAAATAGTAAACATTATTTACTTCATTATTTTAATAATTTTAAGTTTTTTGTGTACGATACATAACGCAATTTTTTTCATAATAAGTAGGTATTTTACACATAATTACCATCATCATGATGTTTTGAAAATTAGTGAGGTTTTTAATCAGAAGATTTTGGTTACAATTTCAGGATATTCAAGATTCAACATTTTTAATTATGTAATAGACACATAGGTACCTACTCGTACTAAGAATTTTCTTCATATCTGTTCATTACATCGTTTACAAAAGAACCCGTTAATGTAAAAATAAAACAAAATATTTGATCGAATAATTTTAATAAATATAAGAAAAAAAACACAAATTGAATGGCATATTTGATTAAAAATAATATCAGTTCTCGAAGTATTACGCGACGCCCGCTAATTATACGATATATAATATATTCGTACATGTACAGCCGTACAGCCTTATTTCTAAAGCTTTTCATCGATAGATGGCAGTGCAAGCTACAACTTGAATTCAACTTTTCCCTCCTAACTTATCACAGTTAGTTAAGGGATTATTAACACGAGCCCTGCTCAATTTTGAGATAGCAAATAGTGTATAATGTTACTGAAAAAAAAACGTATAAATTTTATGAAAAAGTTTATATTTCTCAGTTAACATTTTTGATTTTTTATAAATACACCGAGGAATAAAAACCAACGGTATGAATACTTATTATTTTGTTAAAAGTTTTCGAGTGTCCTGTAGAAGACAGACATTTGTAAAACATAGCGTATTCAACATCTTCAATTCTGTGATAAGACATCCTAACACAAAGAAAATGTTTTGATGGAAGATATCACATGATAGTAATAATCTCGCCACTGCATCTCTTCCAAGAATTTTAAATTTTGTATTGTTTTGTTAACACTTATACAGTATAATGACGATGTGGAAAAAGGATAAATAAATAAATAAGATAACAAGTGAGCTTATTGAAGACAGTAAATCCGCTAGCTACCCCACTTGTGTAAGAATTAGTGGTAGTTTTAATAGATAAATACATAAAAAAGTGACAAGTATATGGAAAGATATATTATCAATCAATTCATATTAGTAGGTACATTATCCCTAAAAAAATATTGATAATTTTCCTAGTACCTAGATATACTTATTAGGTAATTATTTAAGACATTTAAAATTTAAATTATTGTATGAATTTATGATTATTAATGTAAATATATTTTTTGTCACTCCTTCTACTGCTCAAGAACAAAGAAAAATTTATTATTTTTTTTTGCCGTCGATGTCAATGCAAGCATAAAACAAATAGATATTGTTAAATTAAACAAATAGATATTGTAAATTAGGAAGATATTATAAAAATGTTAATTGATATTTACTAAGTAGTTAAATGAATGTATTATCTTAATTTATATACATAATAATTATGTTCTTCATAAATGTATTATGTTCGTACTTTGACAACCTTGGTAGATACATTTTAAATAATATTTTTACTAAAAAAAAAACGCACCGATGAGATGGAGTGACCTGGTGAAGGAGGCCTCCTAAATAAGCCTCTATCGCTTGAACCTCAAAACTGCCCTGATCACTCGTAAACAAGTGAGCGCCCTTGAGATGGTCACGGATCATTAAACGGCGCCAAATACAATTGATCGAATTACCAAATTTTCCTTTTGCATTTCTAGTCTATACAATGCAGGCACAAAATTACATTTACACTAAAGAAAATCAGTACACAGAGGCTTTAGCCTTAAAAAGTTAATTAATTTTGAAAATAATACAAAAAGATGCGTGGGTAAACTAATAGAGTACAAACACTGAAAAAGTAATTAGGTTGGTACCTACATCAACAAATTTCGCAGGCATTTAGTCAGGAAGTCAGTACACTACCAACCCTATTTGTGATGTTATAAATATAAATATGATATAACTAAATTTTGCAAAACTTTGACGGCCAAAAAATCTAAATTATTGCATATCATGTTTCAACATGAAAGTTGTACAACATTCGTAAATTTTACGTAAAAAAAAGAAATTAACATTTTATACAGAGGCGCACTCCGATGTAATTTACGTGTACGTTTTTTTTTTTATTTTATCTACGCGAGGTTTATCTACTCAATTTATGTGTTTTATTGTTTTGTGCGTGCGAAATATTAAAATATGGAACCTGTTGTAATAATATACGTTTTTTTTTAAAATTTTCGTTTTATACTTATCTACCCACAAATTAATAAGCATGTGACAAGGGTCCCGTGGAGTTCCCGATGACTTTCCACACTTTTCTATGAATTTTCGAGTATCTCGCAAAATGCAAGCAAGTACCTACTGTATTCGGAAAAGATCACGTTTTCAGATTTTTAATATCTTCGGTTCAACGATGAGATATGCCACCTATCCTGTATGTCGTAACTTTGGAATGGAAAGGATGTCTTTCATGTTAATTACAAGCAGTTGATCTGCTGGCTACCTCACTTGTTGGAGATGCCGTGATAGTATGGATGGGCGGATGAATGTGACAATGGAATCTAGTGTTGCTAAAAAAAATTGCCATATATATAACCCATTCCTCTTTTATTTAAGGAATTTTAAAAACTTTTGAAAAAAAAATGTAGGCTGTTTTTGTTCACCGTTCTTAATTTTTGAAGGGAATATGTGGGTAATTATTTTTTCACATTTTGAAAGTTTATTATTTACAATTCAGCGATGAGCCATGCCACTCATCCAGAATGTCGTAACATTCATTACGTAAATGCAATGTGACCGCTGGTGTTAGCGTATAGGTACATAAAACTGGGTAGCTACAAAAATACAAAGAACTTATTTTTTCCAAAATATCTTGTAACTACATAATATTTTTTTTTTAGATAAATACAATTCATTTATTGTTATTAAGTACCAATTTTATTTTTTCACACGAGGGGGTCTTAATAGATTTTAAATTTATTAGTCGTTTATAAATATTTAGCTAATCAAATAAATAAGTTGATATCGTCAATGAAAACGACAAAAGTGTTGAAATTATAGAACAATTAGCGAAATCGGCACTTATTGAGTATATATATAATGAGTTACAATCCACTGGATTGGTCTGCAACGAGTTTGGTTTTTCTTCTCCATTCGTCTCTATTCTCAGCCAGTCTTTTTAGCCCTACGTATGAGCCACAGTTCATGTCTCTCTTCAGTTGGTCCATATATGCGTCTCTTGGTCGGCCTCTGCCATTTGTCCCCTCGGTCTTACCCTCTGCGATGGCGATGAGTAGTCCTGGATGCCTGATGTTGTGGCCAATCCAGTTAGCTCGTTGTTGGCTGATTCTCTTAAGGAGTTGCCTTTTTTCGCCTACCCTGGTTAATACTTCTTCATTTTCGACGTGCTCCGACCAATGGATCTTGAGCATGCGTCTGTAGCACCACATCTCAAAGGCCGCCAGCCGTCCGCTTTCACTCTTGCTGATGGTCCATGTCTCACAACCATAAAGCAGAATGCTCCATACAAAGGCTTTAGTAAGGTTCTTCCTTACGCTTAAGTCAATATTTGGGGATTCCAATATCTTTGATTTTTTGTTAAAGGCAATCCTTGCCTGGTTTATTCTGCTTACAATTTCCGATTTGGAGCGTCCATCCTGGTTTATTCTGCTGCCCAGGTACACGAATTCACTTACTTGTTTGATGCTCACTCCATTTATGGCAATGTTCGCAGTCGCTTCCTCTTTTCCAACGACCATACATTTTGTTTTTTCTTTATTTATTTTCATGTTGTACTTTGACAACAGAATACTTTCCATTTTTCCTAAGGCTTCGTTCAGCTCCATCTCGGAGTCTGCGAGCAGTGCTATGTCGTCAGCATATCTGATCATGTCGACCTTTTTCCCATTTATTTTGACTCCTGTCCAGTTCTTCATTTCTTCTCTCAGTTCATCAATGGCTCGCTGTATATAGCAGTTAAAGAGAGCTGGCGACATTGAGCATCCTTGTCTTACGCCTTGTTCGACCCTTGCTTCTGCGCAGCTCTCTCCGCTTTTAATTACGGCCATTTCGTTCTTATATAGGCTCCAGATTGCTCTTCTGTCTTTGTAACTCATTCCTATTTCGTTTAGGATGTTAAAAAGTTGTTCCCATTCAACTTTATCGAATGCCTTTTCTAGGTCGATGAATGCTATATATGTGTTTTTATTAACTGTTATTCTCTTTTCTAGAATAAGTCTGAGACTCAGGATTGCATCTCTTGTACCAGTCTCCTTGCGGAATCCAAATTGATCTTCTGAAAGTGTTTCGTTTATTTTATTTTCCGCCCTTTTCATTATAATGTTGGTGACTATCTTAGAAGCGTGTGATATCATGCTTAAGGTTCTGTGTTGTTCGCACTTTGTCGTGCCTGCCTTCTTAGGAAGCGCTCGTATCAGACATTTGGCAAAGTCCTCAGGTATCTCTCCTGTGTCGTATATTTTGCAGACGAGCTTATACAATGTATCAAGCATGCCTTTTCCCGCGCATTTAAGCAGCTCTGATGGAATCAGGTCGATGCCTGGTGCTTTGCCGTCTTTCAACTTTGCTAATGCAATATCAAATTCACTTCTTAAGATGTCATCTCCATTATTTTCTACGTCATATTCTGCTTCCAGTGTTTTGCTTTCCTGTAGTATGCTCTTTCCTTTGTACAATTGTTCTAGGTATTCCTTCCATCTTTTGACGATCAGTTCGTCCTCAAACAGCAGTTTGCCGTTTTTATCTTGTATAGCACATCGTGGCTGTGTTTTTTCATTGAAGAAGTTCTTTACTTCAGAGTATGCGGTTTCGAATTTCCTTTGTTTTATATTTCTGTTGATATTTTTGCATTTTTCTTGCAAATAACATTCCTTTTTCAGCTTGGATTCTCTGTTAATTTTATTCCTAAGGGCTTTATATTCTTTTTTCCCTTCTTCTGTTTGAGAATCCTTTAGCTTCCTTCTTTCTTCGATCATTTTTAAAATGTCGTCTGTGATCCATTCTTTCCTAGCTTGCGGCTTTCTTTTCTCTAAAACCTCGTCTGCCGCTGCGGTTATTTTCTCTTTAATTTTCCCCCATACTTTATCTACATTATCATTGCTCACAAAATCGCATATCTCAGTTTTTTCGTCGTATTTCTCTTTTACTTCCTTTATTTTTAGCATCTTTAGGTCCCATCTTTTTGTGGTTCTCTTCTCGAGCCTTTTGAATTTCAGTATGGTTTCCGCCACAACCATATTATGATCGCTATCAATGTCCGGACCTGCATAGCTCCTGCAATCTTTAATTTGATTCCTGTATCGTTGACGCGTAAGAATGTAATCAATCTGTAATCGAAATCTGTCTCCGGGAGATTTCCATGTATAGCGATGTCTATAGTGGTGTTGAAACCAGGTGTTGGCTACAAACATTTTATTTTTGGCGCAAAATTCAATGAGACGGTTACCTCTATCATTTCTAGTGCCCAACCCATATGCTCCTACGATTGATCCCTCCCTTTCTTCCCCTACTACTGCGTTCCAGTCACCCATTACAATAACATTTTCCTCTGCTTTTGTGTCATCTAGCAATTTTTGGATGTTTTCGTATAGAATCTCAATTTCTTGGTCGCTATGGCTAGATGTTGGCATGTAGACTTGGATCAAAATTGTGTCTACGGGTTTGGTATCTAGTTTGACTAAAATAATCCTACCTCCATAGTGTACGTATCCCTTAACTCTCATACCCAAGTCCTTACTTAACATTATTCCTACCCCTCCCTGCCCCGGTTTACCCTCTATACTACCGCTATGGATTAGACGAAAATTACCTGTCCACATATCTCCCGGGTTAGGCCACCTCATTTCAGAGATTCCTAGCGCGCTTAGTTTCATTTTCGTCATTTCTACTTTAAGATTGTCTAACTTACCATTTTGCAGCAGAGTTCTGACGTTCCAGGTTGCGTACCTTCCTTGTGTGCTGTTTCGGTTTCTTCTCACCTCCTCTCTTTTGTGTGTATTCTGCTTAATGACAAGATCTAGAGCAGACCCCACCCGGTGAGCCGAACGGGGGTCTATTTTACCTCCGGAAGATATCACAGTAGAATTAAAAACTTTTATTTTATTTTATGAAAATATCTTATGTAACGAATATGGATGTAGCGAAGTTTTTGTAACTGCGAATATTAAACCCGTGGAGCACCCGGTAAAGAATTGGTCTCCCACTCTTCTCCATAAGTTTTCGAGTGTCCTGTAAAAGGCAGGTGTTCGAAAAAAATTTTTCAAAGACATTTTAGGTACATCTTAAATTCAGCGATGAGGTTTGCCACCCATCCTGAAAGTCTTGATTTTATATTGGCACGGAGAAGACAGCTTGCATGTTTTGTATGCAGCTGGTCTGCTGGCTACCCCACCTGTGGGATATGCCGTGATGGTATATATAGACTTTTATACTTCTTTTACGTACCTATGTTGAGTAAAGAAGAGAGGAACAAAAATATTTACATTGTGCCTGTTATTCTATTTATTTTTTTAAGCGAGTGATTAACTAAACATATAATTCACTCAATCGGGTATATTTTGTCTTGAAATTAAGCGATAAACAAGCAATTTTCAAATATTTATACCTATAAAAACATATGTATTTTACTTATACTGTAGATAGGTACTCATTAAAATATTTTCTTCAAACCTTCATACATGCTTAGTTATATTGTAATGAAAGTAGCTGTCCTAAGAAGTTCGTTATAACGAAACATGATCGATTTTTTTTGTGTACAATATTTGATATTGAAAGGATGAAATTTAATGATCTTTTATTGATATTAAATATGTAAATGTGATATTAACTTGATTATTTTTGTAATATTTAAGTAATTTAAACGATTTGATGTCTGCGAATTTATATAAACACCTATTATTACACATTTATTGTGTTTTTATAGACCATTATCAAAGTCAATCTTACTCAATCATTGTCGTTAACAAAAGCGTATCGAAATTAAATCAGTGGGCCTAGTCAAAACTCAAAACACATTTTAGCGTTAAAATACACAAGTAGCTACAAAAATTGACGCGTTCTCGCAACGTCGTCCACGTTTGAACGAAAATGAAACGAAAACGTAACGCTTAAATGTGTTTTGACTAGGCCCACAGGTATTTGAATTTGTATTCATTTGGTCAATTTAGATTTATTCATAAGATTTCGTACAGCAAAATTTTGTTTTTGAGGTCTGTAACAAAAAAAAATTTTTTTAGGATTAGCTGTTTTTTTTTAAATTTATTAAGTACAAATAAAATTTTACAAAATAATATTATAATAAAGATTCAACATAATTATTGTAGTAATCAACCCATCTTTGATTTCATCGTTCTTTTTTAACTGCTACTACTACTACTAGTCAGCCATCTCTCCACTGCTGGATATAGGCCTCTTCCTAATTCTTCCAAACGTCGGGGTCCTGTGCCCTCTGTATCCATTTCCTTCCCGCGATTGGAGTAATGTCGTTATGTCGTCAGTCCATCTCTTTTGTGGTCTGCCGATGCTTCTTTTGTTACTCCATGGTTGCCATTAACTGCTAATACAGTACAAAACACAGAAAGAAAAAAATAAAAACAAAACAAATAGGATATCATTCCTGTCTAATGTGGATCCTAAAAAGGCTCCTGGACATACAGAATACTAGGTATATTTAAAAAGTATTTGATATTAATCTTATTTCTATGTTTAATTACTTTTAAATATTTTTATTTAAACATTAAACAAGTGCACATTTTTTTTGAAAAAGAAGAAAATCTTATAGGTATATTACATAAGTATCCGGAACTGAAAGCCGTTTTGTAGCATTGATAATATCAAATTTCACCATTTCAAAATCTGATATCATCAATCGTAGATTAATGTCGTTCGGGCAGTTGGGCAACTTTAATAAAATAACAAAACATTTGCATAATATAATTGGTTATTCATAAGTATAAATTATTGCAACTATTGCTTTTATTAAAATTTTCCTGTCCCGTGCAACACTCGGCTAAGAATTGGTCTCCCACTCTTTTCCGTGAGTTTTCGAGTGTCCTATAAAATGCAGATTCGAAAAAATAAAGAGTCTAACAAATTAAATTCAGTGATGTGTTAGGTTTGCCACCCATACTGATCACCTTAATTTTTTGTTGGCATAGAGAGGACTGCATGCATGTTTATTACATGTAGCTGATCTGCTGGCTACCCCACTCGTGAGACACCCGGTTTAAGAGTCTTGTAAAAAGCAAGTATTTGTAAAACATTACGTTAAAGACGTCTAACATCTCCATTCAGCGATGAGGTATGTCAACAACCCTGAATGTCTTAAGTTTTGTTGGCACTGTTTTTTGTTCCACAATATTTTTCATAAAAGTCCGCGGTAAAAAATAGTTTTTCCACTCTTTCCTGTTAGTTGTAGAGTGTCCTGTAAGAGTCAGATGTTCGTAAGACATTACGTTTACATCTTCAGTTCAGTGACGAGTTATGCCATCCATTCGGAATATCACAAATTCTATTGGCACGGAGAAGACAACTTGCATATTTGTTACGTGCTATTTGTTCGCTGGCAACCCCACTAGTTAGAAATACCGTGTTGGTATGAATGTACGAATGAAATCACAAAAGTGTTTAAAATGTATACCACAATATTTCTTTCATCGGTATGAGATTCCTGATGATGTCATAGTTATTATTCTATATGCCAGGATCAATGTTCTCAGAAAATTTTCCTTTAATAGCGTCCTTGAATACTTAAAGATGCATGTTGTAAATTTGTTGGACTTTGCATTTATGAATATAAATGGTTTATGGTATGGGCGGTTGAAGTATGTTAACAGTTCGAATGCCATAATGTTTAATTCACAACAATTTGTATAATTTTTAACGTTAGTTTATATAAGATTTTTTTAATCATACAATTATCTTAACAACCTACACGACTGTTAGTGTTAACTCTTTTTCTTCTCTTTTTACGGCAGAGAACCCGTTAGGTATTCAAATTCGTGCAAATTCTAAATCACTTGCAAACGAGTGGATGGCCTTGAGAAGAATAGAATAGAAACATTAGTTATTTCATTTTGAAGTATACGTTGATTGAAAAATTGTTAAATGACGTAGGTAATCCTTAATGGAAACGAGTTATCTCGCGCACGTGGTATTGGAAATGTTAACTTACACATAATTTCACATCACCGCCGAATATTTTTATTCGATTAGCGTCTATTTGGAAAATTGTTTGGACTATTTAATATCATTATGTGAACTGTTTAGTGCAACAAAAGCCTAATCCACTCTTTTTTGTTTTTTAATTATTGTCAAAAAAACAGAGAAAATTTACTTATACGAGTATATTTTGGCTTCATATCTCAAAATAAACCTTGAGTGGATATTTATATTTAAAACACATTAAGATAATCCTGCAACTCTTAATTGATTTTTTCAGAATTTTTAGAAATAATAATATTCAATGCAAAAAATAAAGGTCTACCTATCTATCTATCTATAGGGTAGGCAGAGAGAACGGAACGCCATATAGATCTATCCTTACAAACTTCTTTCGCTTCCTCCAGTTTTTCATGCATGTTCGCCGATTTCTTTTACTCAACACGCGGCCGTTCTTTAGGATTTGATCCACGTGCTCAAGTCACGTGGTTCTTGGCCGCCCCCTATTCCTCACACATCCTCTTTCAAATATAAAGTTATCAAAAATAAAGGTATCGCCTTATTATTTTGGTATAGAAAATACATACCGAATTTGATTTAGGTTTTTGTTGCAGTATAAAAATAATATGTATAAAAACAGTATAAAAATAAAATAATATAAAAATAATATGTGAAATGTTTAAAAGACGACAAAACTAAAAATTCTTGCGATTGATTGTGTTTTAGGCTATTATTGCACTAAACAGTTAATTCTATTTAATTCATGACATATCAATACCTACATATAATCAACACACATATACTGTATATTTAAAATCCATTTCACATAGGCATTAGATATAAGCTATATTGTTATTACAATAATAAAAGCTTGTAATATAGGTACGTGGTACTTTGGTATTCGGTCATTAATTTCACACTTTATTGCATGTTTAAATATCTATTTAATATTTAAATGTATTTAATATAATTCACTTAACTAATATTTGAAGATGGCGATAGAGACAATGTTTAAAATCAAAACACAATTTGTATTATTATGGGTTACAAGTTTTGATTTTAGTTTTATTCATATAAATACAAAGTTAATAAAAATAATAACCTAGACAATTTCTTGTGAATTGGGTGTTTTTTTTCTCAAATTACTTGGATCGGTTGGATTGCCGTGACCGATTAATTAATCTAGTCGTTTTATGAAAGCCACCATAAGGCTCGTTTTGAGAGTTAAAGCATCTCAAAAATAGCAACGTCTTCAAATAGTTAATCCTAAATCTCGCCACTGCACATCATCACATTTTTTCCTGTGTATATTGCTTTATTTTATTTGTTATATGAATGATGATGTGCAAGAAGAATAAAATAAATAAATAAATAAATATCTCCGCACATGATGACACTATGTAAGGTATAAGGTGACTTGTAGTCTGATGGTAAAATCATTGAATTTTAATCGAAAATTAATTATATTCCTACCATTATCGACCTACTTTATCTTCACGATACAAGTATGATGCTTGCTGCAATGTTGTTTTTGATATATTTGAGTATTTCGAAACCAAATTCATCAATATGAGTTTTTTTTTTACAATAAATTGGTTTTTGATTTTGTATTTCCGGGTTAGTTGGAAGAGATCGCGCCTTTGCAATAAACTCGCCCTCAATATATTGATTGTATTTAATTTGGATGTACATCTTCTATGGAATTGTTTGTAATCAATGTACAGTTAAGAATAAATTAATAAATAAAAAAATCTATTCGTTTTTGTCTAGATTTTGGAATAAAATTGCTCCGATTACCTAAATTTCGTTTCCGCCCTGTAATGCTAAGAGGGGCGTTAAATGTAAAAAGAAATGTAATCATAATTATTCACTTTACTAATTCAATAATATTGAACAACCTTCGCTATCTCTCTCTTGGAAAATATTTTCAATGAAAAATATACATAATATACCTAAATACAATCTATATCTTTTCAAATCAAAACAGTTAGCAAACAGGGATGTACTTTCAATAAAATTTATTTATTTAGTTTGCTGTATCCTTGACATTTTAAATTTATTTATTTTTCTTTACAGATTAAATAAAATTATTGATTTTGTAAACATGTTTTAGCTTCTTTTTAATATTTTTTAATATAATTTTCATAGATAAGAAAGCGTGTTTGTGGCTAATCGAGAATCGATGTTTTTTTCATCTAAAATATACCTCAAGCCATAAAATAGAAAAATTATTGCTTGAGAAATTTACGATGTATTTTTTTGTACTTAATTCGTTATAAAAAGCTATTTTTAATACATTTTATTACATTCTAATGATATTAGACTGTGTTGGCAAATTCAACACCTAATGTAGAAATTTTTCAGTAGAAGAGTTTCTGGTCTGTATGATATTTTTTACTATAAAAGTAAGGCTAATACAAAATTGTATTTAATTCGGCAATGAGCTACGCTACTTATCCTCAATTATCTAAGTATTTTTATATTATGTAACGAATGGTATGTCTGTTCTTTGCATGTAATAAGTCTATTGCAGGCGGCCGGTGTGGCGTAAAGGTAACGCTCTTGCCTTTGAATCACGAGGTCCCGGGTTCAATTCCCGGCCAAGGCAAAATGCATAATGACCTATTTCAAATTATCCTGGGTCTGGGACATGTAACAATGTGTATATGTTTAGTGCATTGTATATATGTGAATCGTCGTGTTGTTATATTACCCATAATACAAGATTCAATCTTAGTTTGGAACTAACTCGATCTGTGTGAATTGTCTATGCATGTTATGTTATTTATTTATTTATTTATTTCAATTTTACAGGATACATACAGTTGATACAAAAAATACAATGGTCTATTACATATTTAGCAACAAGCAAACCAGTGAAGATCCCTATATTACCCTTATGTGCTCTACAAAACATACACAACTAAACATAACAGATAAAATCAACAGTTATGCATTGATGTTAATACAATATGCATCTCCCATCCATTATTAGCATTTGTTATCCATTATTACCTTTGGTATATTGGTATATTTATAGAGGATTTATCTCGGTGATTATATTTAAGATTTTTCTTGTATGGCTCTAACTGTCTGTGTCCTATATTGTAAAATAGTAAAATAAAATAAATAAATGTGATTTATACAATTGGTAACTAATGAAAATTTTCCGAAATAATACCAAAGACAAAATGATTTAAGTTGATGGGTATATAACCTGCCCCTTAAATTTCTCTATCATAATATATTTATTTGAAATGATCAAAAGTAAATATTCACATAACCAGATATTCCGTAGAACACTCGGTAAATAATTATTTTTCAACTCTTTTCCGTAAGTTTTCGTGTGTCCTGTAAAAGAGAGGCGATTGAAAAATAAATATATTTTACACCTTAAATTCAGCGATGAGGTTTGCTATCCATTCTGAATTTCTGAATATATTGTTGTCACAAATCATAAGATTTTAACTTTGATCGCTTGCCAAAATCGATCAACATTTAATAAAAGGGCCACAGTTTAAAAATAAATAAAAACGATCCTACAAGATTTTTATTCCAACCCGTCAATTTTACCTGGCTCAGTAAGCAATGAATCATCATAGGAATCACACTTAATTAGTTTTATTAAATATTATTATTAAGCATAAATATATAATAATATCTAATATAAAATACACTAATACCATACCTGATGACATATAAAACACCAACTTATAATACGAAGGCAGTGGCGGGACTAGACTTTTTCATGTTGGTAACACATTCGTCATATAAAGTTCATTAGTTCCACAATCTGTTACAGGAATTTATGTAAGAAAACATCCAACTTTCAAATTTAAACGCCCCTTATGCTGTCGTCAAATTTTTATTTTGATATCGACTGGCCAGTTCCATAAATCAACATGTCGAAAATTTGGATAATATTGATTTGGTATACGCAGTCAACTCCACTCTTCCAATTCCACAAACTTCCAAATATAAAAAATACGTGGTTCTCTTATTACCTATATGAAAAAAAAAATTGTTTTGGAAAAAAATATAAACATACCTATCTAGGCATTTTCAATTCCACAAATAAATATTTAGATTTTTTTTACTAACGAACGGAACAAAAAACGTTTGTCTTTCACAAACAGAACGATTATAATATACCTAGTATATTTTATTTTTGGATGTGTTTCTAAAGCATAATAGGTATAAATATATCAAATTTATCAAAATTATAAAAATGATGATTTGTCAATACAAGACTTTTTTTACGAAAGATGTCTCTCTCGTGAATAAATCGAATAGTAGAACAAAATATTTTTGTTTTATTTATTTCACTACGGAATTCTAGTACCTATACACCGACACAATGAATAGGTACATTTCTACTTTTTGAGCTATGGAATCGGACATTCATTATAGGAATAGGAGATATTTTCCGATCCAATCATTTTGTACAATCATTTCAGATAATACCCATCTTTTGTTTTGTAGGCATGCGGTGCCTTTTTGTTTATATGGAAGGCACGCCACTGTATGTAGGTAGGTAGGCACTACAGTAACATGAAATGGTTATCAAGTATATGTACGTATCCATTATTGTACATTTATAACAATTTAAATTTATTTATTTTATTGTTATTCAACAAAATTATATGTAAATAATCGTATTATAACATACCTAAGTATGCGAATATGAAATCACACAGTGTATTTGATGATGCGCCGATAAATTTTTGATTTCTTTTGAACTCTTGGATTTTATCCTTAAGAAGAACTCATATTTAACACATTAGGCATAACTTGTATTGGAAAAGGTGAGTTCGTTTGGACATATGTATCTATAGAGAGAGTGTATGATGAATGGACTGCAGAGAAAATATTTTATTTGAAAGAAGAAGTGCAATATTATCTCATTGAGTCCATGGTAAAGAGTAGGTTTCCCATGTTTTTCTGATAGTTTTTGAATGTCCTGTTAGAGGTTTCGTAAAACATTACGTGTAAGACATTTGATATTATATTATTATATTTGGTTTACCTCTGAATAATTACAAGAGACAGGTATTTAAAAAAACTTAATTCCACACTTCTAAATGAATCAGCAGGTACGCAGTAATCTCACTCCCCCCCCTTTTTTCCTTTCCCCTTGATTTTTTTTTTTGTTTTAATTATTATTATTGATTTGTTTTTGTGCTAGTGTGATGATTGAGTGAGCGAGCGAGACTGTGTATAATGTAGGCATGTTGAGATGACCGGAATGTTAGGTACCTATCTTTTTAAAATTGATTGTGGCGCATGGTATTGGATGATAGCTGATCTCTGAAAGATTTACCTTTTTTCTTACTTTATTTATGTAGTTATTGTCTGTTTTGTGCTTCTATATTTATAAAATAAAAATAAAATAAAAATAACCTGATTGTCTTATTTTTATTTTTATTTTTCTTTTAGATACAACAGCATTTACAATAGGAATAAGTAATTTACAAGTTCAATATTTGATTTACATCGCCAATTATAGTATCTTAAATATATTCATTATTATGTAGTACAAAAAAAAAAAAGCAATATAAGTAAGTACACAATAGGTGGGGAAGAGAAGGAAGAAAGAAAGAGAAGAAAAATAACAAATAAGTTAATAGGAGGTGAGAGAGAGAGAAGGAAGAAAGAATAAAGAATAATTATAAGGCATATTCAGTACAATAACAACACCACAATACTATTTATATGTACCTACACTGTACTATATCATCGCATACCTATAGCTATATCTACACTATACTATACGACAGCACTCAGCCATACTAAGTATACACAGTTCCACAGTATAAATAATCAAACAATTAAACAATTAAATACCTCAGCGCAATGTACCTACTCATCCACCATCAGGTGACAATAATTTATTTTGTTAAATAAAATCTGCCTTTCTTTTAAAAAAAAAAAAAAGGACAACAATATACATACAATACACAGTACCCACAAAAATACAACACTATACATTGCTACGACCGTCTAGATCCAAGAGCCGATATCTGCTTCAGGTTATTTTTAAATTTATTTAAAGTAGTAATGAATGGATCCAGATCAGGGTTACTTCCGCAACTTCTGTTGAAGCTTGTGCAGGCCCTATTTATATATGAGTTAAGGTGATAATTTGTCCTAGATTGTTCTGCGTAAAAAAGATTCTGACTACGATTATTTCTCGAAGGACAAGAAAATGGTAATGCGCCTAGTAAGTATGAACTGTCGATATTATTATTCAATATTTTATGCAGGTAGCAGAGGTCTAATATTATTCTACGATTTTCCAATGAGTCTGTTTTATGGTAATTTCGAGCCTGCGTGTAATTATCAAAATGGAGCCTTTTTCGGAAGTTCAACTGTTTAACATATTTCTCTTGTACACGCTCGATTGCGTTTATGTGAGTGACATAGCTAGGATTCCATATGGTAGATCCGAATTCGAGGAGACTTCTAATAAGTGAATGGAACAGAATCGTGAGTGAGCTGGGATCTTTAAAACATTTGGTATTACGCAAAATAAAACCCAGAGTTTTGAAAGCCCGAGAACTTATATGCTCATAGTGTTTTGTATAGCTTAGTTTGTCATCGAGTATTATTCCGAGGTCCCTTATCTCATTTGTACGCTCTAAAACCGCACCGTATAGCGTATAATCGTAGACAATCTTATTGCGATTTCTTGTGTATGTTATCGCACTACACTTATCAGTATTGAGATACAACTGGTTCCTATCACAATACTGTTCGAGAGCAACTAAATCCTCCTGCAACTTGTCACAATCAGCGATATCCCCCACTTCATTATAAATTTTGGCATCATCGGCAAATAGTAGCATCCTCGAATATTTCAAACACTTGTCCATATCGTTTATATATATTAAAAACAATAACGGTCCAAGATGTGATCCTTGTGGTACTCCGGAATAAATAGGATGGTAATCCGACACGTGACCATGTAAGACTACTGCCTGAGACCTATCACATATATAAGATTCGAACCAATTTAACAGACTACCCCCAATTCCCATCAGTTTTACTTTATTGATCAGTATTTTGTGGTTAATTTTATCAAAGGCTTTGGAGAAATCTGTATAGATCGTATCCACCTGATTATTGCTATGCATCGATCGAGTTACAGAATGCGTAAATTCCAGCAAGTTTGAGTCCACGGATCTCTTGGGACGGAAACCATGCTGGTTGTTAGAAATATAAGGATTTAGTAAGGGATTGATCTGATCAATTATTATTTTTTCGAGAATCTTACTAATGATTGGCAATTTCGAAATTGGTCTGTAGTTGGATACTTCAGCACGATCGCCATTTTTAAAAATAGGTGAAATCAATGTTTTTTTCCATTGTTTGGGGAAACATCCCTCTGATATAGATTTATTATACATAAGGGTTAATGGTACCGAGAGCTCGAGTGAACAATTTTTTATGAATATACCGGGTATTGAATCTGAACCCGACCCCTTTGTGATTTCAATAGTATCTAAGTACTTCTTAACAAGTAGGTTGTCTATTTCTACACTGTTTAACTGTAATGTATTGTTACAAGATGGAATGTTACTATCAAACTGTTCAATACGGCTACTTCGAACATGAACAGATGCAAAAAAATCATTGAAACAATTACACACAGACTTTGCTTCGGTGAACTGTTCACCATTGTAGTAAACGGTCTTAGGTATACCCCCCGCACCACGCTTTGATTTTATGAAGGAAAACAAGCATTTTGGATTACCCCTCAGATTTTTCTCAATGTCTGTTATATACCTATCATAACAAGAGTTTTGCATGTATTTTTGTCTAGTTCACAATAGAGAGAAAGTCTGGTAGTCAAGTGGATTCCTATGTTTTTTCCATTTCTTGTGGAATAATGTTTTTTCCTTGATAACATTTATCAATGCTGAAGAAAACCAGGGAGGGTACGAATGGCCCATTTTAACTTTTTTGACTGGAACATTTTTACGGATTACTTTGGATAGTATATCATAAAACTTCTCTACGCACTCTTCGATTCTGAGGTTTGAAAACTCGTGGTACCAATCAACCGCTGACAAATCATTTCGTATTTTAATGTAATCTGCTCTATTATACAAAAATATGTCCCTGGAGTTAGGTTCGACCGTCTTATATTTATTTACAAAGTTTCTGAGCGTAACTGATAAGGGCTTGTGGTAAACATCGGGAAAGACTAACTGAGTATCGGATGCTTTGACTTCGCAGGATTTATTTGACATAACAAGATCGAGTATTCTATTTGAGGCGTTTTGAACAAAACTATATTGTCGCATTCCGGACAAAGACATAAAATCTACAAATCTTACATTAGCTGAACTACCAGTGTATTCACCAACAGCCGGTATAGAACCAGAGTCCAAGACCCAATTTATATGAGGAAGATTATAGTCTCCTGTAATGATGAATGTGTCATCTGGGTGTCTCGCATATATTTCATCCACTTCGTTTAGATGCGATGAGAGGTTTAATAAGTGGTCGTTTCCAGGTGCAATATATGCACAACATATATGGATACTATCACGTAAGTTTATAGGGATTGAAATCCATAAATCCTCAGCTGAGGATGACCACAACTTTTGATGTTTGGGATTGAGGCTCGACTTAATTGCAATAAGGACGCCACCACCTACTCTAGAATTTAAACTGGGTCTGTCTCTTCTGAAAACAATGTATCTCTGATCAAACATTTCTGACGAGAAAAAGTTATCATTTAACCATGTTTCCGTTAGACAGATAACATCATAACAATTCTGAATGCAATTAAGTAATATCTCATTTGTTTTAGTTCGAAGTCCTCTCACATTTTGTAGGTATATTTCTAATTGATCAGTGCCTGTGTTTTATATATTCTGCATTCAATATGATATTCGACGACATGGACAACGCAAAACAACAGCGGATACGCAACACAAATATTATAAATCAAAACAAAATAAATCAGTATCAAAAGTAAAACAAATATAAATATTTCAATGGTTGGTCCGATTGATCCACCATTTGGGAAACACTTTCTTGACTGTGGCTGAGTGCATCGCAACGATAGTTCGTACTTAACTTTTATTGGCATGGACAGTAAGTTGGTCCTTTGACTAACTCACTTGTGGAAGATGCTGTGATGGTGTTAATGTATTAATAATAATAATATAATAATAAAGACAATTTACATTTGGCGCCGTTTGATGATCCGTGACCATCTCAAGGGCGCCATGGCTTTTCTTGAAAAGTGGTATTTTCAGCTTACTCTTGAACGTTGCAGTGGGTTGGTTCTGTCTTAAATATTAATGAATCTTCTAAAAATTATGCTACTTCATTTTTTATGTTATTGAATAAATTGGATGAAGGAATTAGAAGAACGGTTCTGAAAGTGTACAAAGACAGATTGTATTGACATTTTTTTTATTTTCTCTGCATGCTCTACAAGTGTTGTGGAAACATTGAATCGACAGATAGTCCTACGTTAAGATCGTTACGTTAGATCCCTAGTTAAAATTAATCAAATGCGTATTGCACTATAATATTATATATACTATACCCTCATGCTAAACCTATCGCAAGTGGGGTAGGCAAAGAGCACGAATTACTATATAAATCCATCTTTACATACATCTTTCACTTCTTCTACACAAAAGGAATTTCACGTCTAATCCTCTTACTTAACACACGACCGTACTTGAGAGTTTGATCCACATGATCAAGCCATGTATCTTTTAAACATATATATCCTCTTTGTCATTCTTTCCTCATTCATGTACATTGTAAGAGCTGATAACTTAAAGCAAATTTTTGGTACAAGAAACATGTTCTTTATTTCCATATTTAACCGCGTTTGACAGTATTTAGAGATGGTATGTAGATCGGGCAGACTAGCTTTGTCACAAGTAATAAATTATACATTTTATTTTTATTGAATAAATTGATAATTTTCTGAATTATTCAAATGGCTATTTATAAGAATTATAATATCTAATTCGTACAAAGTGGTGTTGTCGACAATATAAAACTTACACAACCATTAAATTAATAAGTTTAATGTGATACATATCTAATTTAAATGTTTTCGTAGATGTTTGTGAGCTTGGTACCTTTTTAATATTCCATAATATCTAATATTCAAACTGCCACTGGCTTCCCGCAGATATGCAAAATACTGCAATGGATGTACATATAATAATATCGATGCGTTTGAAATGTGGATCCATTGTAAAATGCTAAGAATATCTTGGACCGATATGATAACAAACTTACCAGTTTCAGAAGCAAATTAAAAACTTAACTCTTCACTGGCGCCCCTAAGACGGTCTTGGGACTGTTAAACGGCGTCAAAAATAAAATCACCCAAAATCATCATCATCATCATCAAACGCTGATATATTACGTATATATGCCAACAACTCGATAAGGCGAATTTGTGAGCGCTGAAGGTTCACGGTGGATCCAACTGTGCTGCATCCACTCTACTATGGCATCTCATATGACTAAATGCCAATTCGAGACAGGCACACTCTAACACACTAGGTGCATGGATGCTCCCCCGCAAGTGCACCTTACCTTGGTATCCTTTGTCCTTTGGGTAGTATTTGTGCGTTAATTGTCCCCCCTCAGCGCTATCAGCAGAGTCTTGTTCTCAGGTGTCCTGGATATTACTGTCCTTCAAGATGTGATATATAGATCCAATGCAAATAAAGAATTGTGCACCAATTTTAAGCTACGTATAACATCATATTTTAGGCAATTAATAAAACGCGGGGGGGACAAAACACGTAAAGAAGACGAAGAAGAAATCTATGTACCTACTGCTGATGTAAGTGAGGCAATCTCTTCTACTTTATACATATTAACACCTACATATCTATCTATGTATAATATATTAAGTATGTCTTTCTTCAGCCTTCATACAAATGTCGACACGAAGCTATGTGCAAATACACGCCCTTATTGTGTCGAAGAAAATTTATAAGCATTCGATGATATCTTAAGGCTCATTCACACGTCCAAAAATGAGAATCAAATACATTTCATACATTGATTAACAGACTATTGTTGAATGCCACAAGAATTGAACTATTATATGATTGGCAAGATTTAGTAGGAAACTACAGTACAGAATAATAAAAAATTGAATCATGAAACGCTATCGAAAATTGAAATTAGGATGGTTAATTTATATTTTTTTTATTTGAAAGCAGCATTCTCGGCTTCGTAATATCCGAGACAGTGAACCGGGATGAGAGGTGTTGAGAAACTGTTTCATACTGTTCAGGATAGACAAGGTTTATTCCAGGTGATCTTCAACGTCGGGGGGGGGGGGGGGGGTGGCGATATGACACATATAAAGATGAAGTGCTTGTTAACTTGATGACAACAAAATGATTGAATATAAAAGACATGTAGATATATGACTTATTTTCATTACGTCTCCATTTCATCCCAGGTGCCGGCAAACTCCCCTTTCACGACACAAGCTTTTAGCATAGTGTGAAAGGTGTATAAGGTTGTATTTGGGTTTATAACAAAACCCAGATATATCTTTAAAAAAAAAAATTATAAAATAGCTACTGGTTCCGTGCTCGAAATCGTAATAGTTTTGAGCACTCCGGCAAAAAATTGGTCTTTTACTCTTTTCTGTAAGTTTTTAAGTGTCCTGTAAAAGGAAGATGTTCGAAAAATATAAAATAATTTCTAAGTTAATTGCTTACACTGTTGTAATTATTGAACAAAATAGGCAAAACAAATGTCGTGAATATATTATGATTATAAAATTTCAAATTTCAAAACATTTGGGTTGTAGGTATATTCACTCAAATTCTTAATTTCCTTACCTCATTGCCCATTCGATACGAATAGATATTTTTGAATAAACAAAATAATAATTAATAAAAAAAGACACTTATAATTAAAATGCAAATTATCATTTTACGATACAGAAGCTTCTACTATTTTCATAAGATATTAATTGCAGAATGGTTGACTACAAATCAGTTAAATAATTTAATACACCTATCTAGCTACAAATTTGAAATTTTAATCTTTTCCTCTTAAAAAAACACGTGATAACCATCATTTCTAATCAAGATTTAATTACCAATTTATTAGAATTTAATGCGACGTGCCACGATGACAGGTGGTTTTTAAAAATTATTGAGTAATAATACCATGCAATGACCAAATTGTGAAGTATTTGGATGTGAAGAAATCTTTGATTTTACAAATCATTCATGATAAATCAAAGTTTCATTTATTTTCACAAGAAATGAGTAAATATTTATTAATTCTTTACACAGTTCTGATGATAAAAAATGATAATCATTAATAACTCGTCTTTGCATTACTTACTTACCAATCAATTGATAGTCTTAAAATGAAGATTACAGGCTTCAATAGGTATACTTATAATATAAATAAATAAATAAATAAATACTCTCGTTAAAATACTTCTAAAATTCGAGATGAGTTAGGTAACTTCAGAATTTTTCATTGATTGGATAGGTATTAACTTTGTCATGCTTTATTTTAAATTATATAATAGAATTAATAATATTTATTAATATTTTTAGTGTTACTAAAGATGTACCTACTTTAGAATTATTTTCGATTATGATTATTTTTCAATGGATTGAACAGCTTATACAATGGATAATGTAGGTACCTAATTATATAATTAATGATTTACATCGCTAATTACAGTATCCATCATTATCCACCATTTTTATCCCGTGGAGCACCCGGTAAAGAATTGGTCTCCCACTCTTCTGCGTAAGTTTTCGAGTGTCCTGTAAAAGGCAGGTGTTCGAAAAAATAAGACATTTTACATCTTAAATTCAGCGTTGAGGTTTGCCACTCATCCTGAATGTCTTGATTTTATACTGGCACGAAGAGGACAGTTTGCATGTTTCTTACATGCAGCTGATCTGCTGGCTACCCCACTTGTGGGATATGCCGTGATGGTATAGTAGTAGTAGTAGTAGATTACAGTGTCCAAAATCTGAATAATTTAGAAGTACACTATTCATAAAATAATTATTGAAAAGAAAGGAAAAGAAGGGAGAATGAAGTGAGACATTCGTTGCATGGTATAGAGTTTTTGTTTTATTTTTTTAATTTGTATCAATTTCGAAAAAGCATTCATATCTGTGTATTCAGTACATTCGCGTATTACTGACTTTAATTTAAAACCATTACATAATTTTATATTGATGATAAAAGTACCTACCTGATTTTCACATCTGTGATTTTACATAAATTTTACCTGCTATAATATTTCTATTAATTTGGAATTAGGTTAGTACTAAATCACCAAGAAATAAAATCAATTATTGTGTTTTCATATTTTTTAAAAAAAAAATGAGATATTTGCTTTTCCGCATTCCTTTTTTACTATGTGTGAACCATCATTTAGCTATTACAATACTTCACATAAGAAACTGAACGATCCAATCTTTGTTCAACTTAAATAGAATTTACGCGATAATTCTAAAGATGAAGTAATAAATGTGTTTCCAAAATGGTTGTAGGAAAATCAAAAACGTACTTTGAATTGCCTCAACTTTTGGATAAAATTGTTAAAATTCTTTAGCATAGGATAGGACAAAAATTCAAGCTTATTAAGAACTTTTTCTCTATGAAATCAGTGATTTTCTTTCAAGAAATGAAAACTGTACAATGCCTTTGTCATTCTTTATGGTGGCAGCGGTATATCAAATATCATAATGCCAATCTGTTATAAACGCAACGTCGTTTGTGGGTTACGCAGAGAGAGCCCGAAAATGATATTCCTATGTTTTTAATTTCATATAGGTACCTAGCATGTATACCCATTTTCATGCCTTTTTAAATAACTACTTAACTCTAAATTATAAGCTTGATACCTATATTTTACAAAAAAATATATATAAAAAATTGATATGCCTACCTACTTGTGAACTTCAAATGTTTTTACTTGTTGAGTAGGTACCTATTTCAAAATTGTTGTTACTTACAATTGAAACTTTATTTGAGGAAACAAACTATTTTAAGTTACTATACCATCACGGAATATCTCACAAGTGGGGTAGCCAACAGACCAGCTGCATATAACCATGCAAGCTGTCCTCTCCGTGCCAATATAAAACCAAGACATTCAGGATGGGTGGCAAATCTCATCGCTGAATTTAAAATGTAAAATGTCTTAATTTTTTCGAACACCTGCCATTTACAGTACACTCGAAAACTTACGGAGAAGAGTGATAAATTTTAAGTTTTACTGTATTTATTAATAATCTTCGTAAGTCGAAACCAGGCTAGGTACTATTATCAGTAAATATAGAAAAACTTAAAACAGTTTGTTTACATATATTAATATGGAGTTTAACAAAATTAACGCCAACTAAATCAATATGTAATACAATTAATACCATTTTAACTATAGATTTTTAGACGTCATTCGATATAATATGTAGGTTTATAATATTTCCACGATATCTGGATTAGTGGATCCATCCAGTGTGACAATGACGAACTACAGATTATTTAAATCAATCCATAAGACAGACTCTTCCTTGATATGCCTACAATATATACCTACTTATTGAATACTAGGTACTAAGTACATTTATGCATTACTAACTTATTATAGTCCTGGCTGACAACGTGATGTGCTTTACAACGTGTCTGCAAAGCACTTAGCTCCTATCTCTTTCTTCAGAGCTGTTAACAAATAACCAACAACATTGCGAAAACTCGTAGTACGAACCTAATGTTTTTTTGCTCTCATATCATTAAGCATTAGCTCATAGTTAGGGATGACAAGTACCTACTATAAAAGGAAAGAGCATCGAATCTTGTATATTTTCCTAAAGTTGAAACAATAAATCTAGAAATCTAGACAATTGTTTGCTCAATTTTGAGGGTCAAATATGTCAAAAATGTGTTTTTTTAGTAATAAGGTGTGTATATAATATCGATGGCTTAGAGCACAGATGTTGTAAGTGCAGTTTTCATAGTTTTGAGATAATCAAAGTAGAAAGTTTGAGATGCCATAGTATTTAATACTTACTAGTTACTACACATAGTTTTTATTAAATATCTCGTCAATGACACAGAGTTACTCAATAATATTCCTACGGAACATCCCACTTCAGTTGATATAGATTCGCATTCGTATAATAACCCATTTTTGGTAAATACTGCACTTACAACATCTGTGCTCTAAGCCATCGATATTATTAAGTTGTAAATTTTACTTAAATAAAACAAAACTTTTGTAGGTATTTAACTCATATCGAAGTTTTATCTTAATATGTGAACCTGCTTCCGTTTGTTTTATTTTCTAGTTGTTAGGTTTTTCTGAAACCCGCGAATTGATGTCAAAGGGTTTCTAATGTCTGTGTACATAGTACATATGTGGCCGAATACAGATATAAAGATTTTCTAGGGAGAAAGGGATAACTTGTCTTTTAAAATTTCAAAATAGTATCGAAAAAGGTGGTTACACCTTTCCTTGAAAGTTTGGCTTTAATATACTGAACAAAATTATGTTTATATTATGTAAATGACGATTTGCAAAAATAATAAATTAAATAGGTAAAATGTGTTTGATCATGGATTCACTTGCCTCTGATAAAAAATATTACCTTAGAATTAGCTATCCACCAAAAGTGTGTGTAAAAAAGATTATAATTTAAAGTAGGATATTATCGAAAGTTCCAATATTAGAATATATAGTCTTTGATTCGAACAAATTACTATTTCTCCGCTCTGGGAACATTGTAGAGAAATTGAAAAGAATTAAATCATGGTTTATCATCTCATCAATCGATGTCATTAATTTTTTTCCTTTCTCCATCCCTGTTCATTCTGTCGATCCAAGATTCAATGGCGTACAATATCTGGGCGGCTCATGGTGTCGTGTCGTGTCGAAGGTGGTCGGGTGCTGTTATTGATGACGATGGTGTTTGATGGCTTTGTGTGTCAGGAATTGCCAAAGTGACTGATTGTCATTATTAGGGGAGGATCATCCGTCTATTATCTGCTGAAGGAAATGATTTGATTTTTTCGCAGGGAATAAATCCCATTTTATTGCGTATTTTACTGATGAATACCTATCAACTTTTTCATAAAGCTTACAAACTAGAGCAAGGGTCTTATACTCTACTCTGGAAGCCTTTAAGTTTCCTGTAATAGGTGCAAATACAAATATAAAGTTATGTTTATCACATCTCCAATTTAACTCAGCGATGAAGTCCATTCTCCACAACTTAGATATCGCATGGATTGGGCAATATGTATGTTAATTATCTTCATATTTTCTACATAGTTAGTCAACTTACAATCTGATTGATGATATTGTATTTGATATAAAAATATACTTTTACTGTAGTAAAGTTTTGCAACCGAGAAAATCTTTTTGGATTGACACTGAAATTATCAAAAATAAAAGAGAGAAATTAGTACTACTACTATACCATCACGGTATATCCCACTTATGGTACCAGCAGAACAGCTACATGTGATAAACATGCAAGCTGTCCTCTCCGTGCCAACAAAAAAATTAAATGCACCTATCTACATTTAAGATATCTATGTAAAATGACAAGCCAGTTATATCAATGTCACACAACATATTCAATGTCTGAAATTACAAATATTCTTTCTAGACAGATCATACATTGTGGCATCATTTTTACTTTTGAATAATTATGATGTTTTTATTTCTTGCTTGGAGCATTGTAACTTTACAATATTCAAATAGCATAAGAAATATATTATATGTACAATAACAGGAGGTTACACCACATTATGTGATTCTAAATTCAAATAGTAGATACGAAGTTTTTGAATAATGACATTTTATAAAGTCGATGTTACTGATCTAAAATTTGAATAACAATGGTTGAATAAAGAATTAATCTTTAAAATTGCTAGTAAATTAAATGTTCGTACGTTTTTACAAGGATAAAAAATTAAGCATTGTAACCGATGGTTAGGTATAATATAATGCACAAGATTTACCAGATCAGTAATCCAAACCTACATAAAATTTAGGCCCGTCCGTATATATGTAGGCATAATAATTATATATTATATGTCCTCAATGAACTCCGTGATTGCAAAATACAAAAGTAAAATAATACACACTATGCGAGATCTCATTCTCTGGGCAGGAATTATTTACATATTTATTTACTTCATAAAGACACATACAGTGAGTTTACAAAATATATTTGAAAATAAAGAGAGAGAAAAATATTGATCGAATCTTGCCAACCCCTCTATGCGTGACTACAGCATACATGGTAAAACATAAATTATACAAAAAAGCAACATTAAGAATAAAGAAACAGTGTCTCAAATGCAAGTCCGGTCCAACCAGACTCACTCCAAAATATGCCTTCGTTACATTAAACTATTATAATAGAAAATTAAAAACTAAAAACATTTTAAATGTCCTATAATTATATTGACAGAGATATTAGTGTTGAGTAATTTGTATGGAAGTGCTTATTTGTCAATTTGATGTTTCTTTCCTGAGCGGAGTCTAGTAAAACTACACTAGTCCAAAATATTTTTATTTTATTCTCTAAATTTATGTACATGACTGTGTATTAACACATTTCATATACCTAATATGATTTAAAATTATAACTAATGTGTTTTTTATTTTTTTATTTCTTTCAGGTTGGGATCTCAATCTTTAAGGGGTGAATGGTTGTTGAATTTTTTAAAAAATAAGGTAAGATTGCAATAGATTTTATTTTCATAATAAATTAAGTTGTACCTGAAGATGGGAGGAGTAGATAAAATTTATTATTTAAGTAGGTATGTGAGTATATAGGTACATTTAAATTTGACGTGGCGGCAGAATTGCCATCCACACTTCTTAAGAGGGCTCTACACCCCTTCTTTGTGATTTCATGCAAACGAATTAGCAAAATTACAACCATTTTATTTTTTAAATATTTTAAATTCTGGATCACATGTATATTATTTTTTATATTAATATAATATTTTGAACATTTAGAAATATGATTTTATCATTTTAGTTTAATTTTGCTGCGAGGAATATAGTGAAAATAATTTTTGAAGATTACCGTCGCAAAGATGATACGTTGAGTGGTGCTATTTTAAATAAATTATCCTTAATAATACAAGAATGTTAATAAAAATTTAAAACCAAGATTAATCTTAAAATATCATGAATTTTATAATACACCTTGAGTTATTTATTTACAACCCTTGGATTTTCTTAATTATTATGACAAACTGCATACACATCAAAAATAAATTTCATTATCAAAAAATTATAGAAAATGTTTATAATTCAACCATTTTTTTTTATTTTTATAATAAAATGGTATGTTGTTTACCATGCATACTACATATATAACGTTATTATGTGCAATAATCAAGAATATAGCGAGTTTCACAAATTTTCAGATTCAGAAGGCCCACGGCGTGCCTAGTAGCCGGACGTGAGACTGCACTCGCTCTGTTTTTGAATAAGGAAATAAATAAATTCAATTTATAGAATAAATACAACTTCAATTTTATTTATATGTGATAACATACTATTTTTTTATACCCATGAATATTTTTGCATATAAAGTTTTGTCTTATATTTATTAATAAAGCTATTTCATTAATTATTTGAATAATTTTCTCTGCGCCTACTAAAAATTGTTGCCTGAAACCACTAGAGCTAAATCTAATTTGTACCTTAGGTAAGAACGGCTGTTAAGTCTGCATAATATGATCAGTCATGATCACACAAAAACTTAACAGTCTTATGCCGGGAAAAATTCACCTACCTAGATATACAGGATAAGGCTCAAATCGCGGGTTCGAAATATCAGCATTGTGCCTTCTTCTTCTTCTCTACATGTCTTGTCGGCTCCCCCCGACGCTACGTTGACGACCACTTGGGAGAAATCCTTCCTGTTCCGGACAGCACGAAACAGCTCATCCACACCTCTCATCCCGGTCCACTCCTGAATGTTCTTGAGCCAGGAAAGCCGCCTTCTTCTAACCCCTCTATTGCCCTCAATCTTCCCTTCTATGATTAGTTTTAGGATGACATATTTTTCTCCTCTCATTGTGTGATCAAAACATGAAGTTTTACGGAGCTTGATTGTTGTGACCAATTCTCTGAGCATTGTCCCTAAAATATCTGAAAAATAATAACATGGTTAAATTGTATTGATACCCATCCAGAATGTCTAAGATTCTATTGGCACAGAGAAGACAGCTTGCGTGTTTATTACATGCTGCTGGTCTGCTGGCTAGCACACTTGTATGATATGCCGTGATGGTAAAATAGTAGTGGTATATTTTTCCATTGCATTTAAATAAATACAAAAAATAATTTGTGAATTTCTCTGGTTCAAACCTATGCGACCTAAGATGAAAAAAAAAATCGGATTTTCATTATTCCCCTTCAAAAATATTAAAAATAAATATTTTTGATAGATACCTACACATAATTCTTCTTAAGTAGATACATATTATTATTATTACATTATTATGTAGGAAAAGAGAGAAAAAACTTCTTTTGATGTTTGAGTGATGAGACTTATTTATGAAAATGTAGCATTTTGTAGTGTATACTTTATATATTAGATTCCCCCCAGTTACTAAAATTATCACATGGTTTTTATATATTAATAATATTTACTCACATGCAATGCTCCGTGTATGATACAATTCGGTGACGCGGAGGGGAAACAACGTGTGACAAAAATATAACATTTTTGCATTTTTTATGAACGGAAACATAAATTAAGACTTCTCTGTTGTGAAATGAAGGGATATTTTTCACGTTGTTTTCATGTCTTTTTGAACAGTAACGTCGTTATTATTTTGTGAGTTGTGCTGCAACATAGAGTGTCAAATAAAATATGTTTTTAGACTGTGAGTAGACTGTAATCGCGAACGTCTCAGAGTTTCAACTAAGAGATCTTGACTTTATACTTCGAATCCTTGCACTGAATTGAACATTGAAAAATCGAATCTTCACGTCACATGTTGTTGCTTACTGTAAAAAAAACTGAAATTCATCAATTACGAGAAAGGCGGTTATCAATGTTGGATATCCTTATAGAAGTATACTTATTAATAAATATACTTCTAATATTATATAAGTATACTTATTGCTCGATTCTATTTTTTTATATTGTATTTTCATAAATTATATTGAGTCTATATTTTACAATGCTTTTGGGTAAATTATGTGAATTAAATGTATATAAAAATCGTACATGTAAAGGGCTTAGACCGTGAACTGTGAATAACTAAATATTTTTTTCAATCTATTCGCTGTGTCGGTGTTTAGGCAGTAGAATTCCACGATGAAATTAAACACAAATGTTTTCTTCTACTATATTGCTTATTAATGAAAGAAACGTCTTTCGTTTTACAAAGCATTGTTAAACAAGGGATTGACAATGTCCTTGTAAGAAGAAAGACGATGAGAGGGGGAGCTTTTGAAAGCCAGCTCGCAAAGCTAATAAAGTCAATAGTGGAATAACTATCTTATTTAACTAACAAATTATTTATATGAACTTCCACCAAGAACCGTCGGTTGATAAATTAAGCTTTAGAAAAAAAATATTTTTGATATAAAGCTTTTCATTATTTTCGAAGAAAGTCGAAATTAAATTAGAAGATATCCCATCAATAATAAACGATATACCTATGAAAGAAAAATTCAATCAAAATTCTCACATTTATACTTAATAATTTTATGCTGATGAACTAGAATCTTCTAACACCAGCCCTGTACTAGCGCGTGTGATTGCTCAAGCGTATCACAAGTTTTGGTTTGGAGTCTCATAATTTAGATATACATTTTACATACTACAAGTAGTAGTACTGTATATAGTTCACAATGACATAATAGGTACCTACAGTCTTTGGAAATAAGTTTGTTAGATATTTCATGAGACTAACTTAACATAATAATAATAACAATACAACAAAATATATTATCTATTATTTATCTATCGTTAATTCGGTTTGCTACTTGGGTTATTTTAGCACCCTGTAAACTACCCCTTAAAATACTTACGCATGACTTATGTGTTTATTTTCTACTTTTCTCATAACTATATCTATCTGTTTTTTCTCCTACATAGAAACTTTACCATTCGTAAGTATATGTTTTTTTTTTAAACCACAGTCAAACTATTTAGAAAAACATTTTTCATTTCCCGAAATTCAAAGTTTTAGAACATTGTGTTCGTACGCATCTTTTTATTTGCCTTTATATTTGAATTTTATTTATTTATTTTATTCTTCTTGCACATCATCATTCACATAACAAAATCAACAAATCAGTTTACATAAGAAAAAATGTGATGATATGCAGTGGCGAGATTATCACCGAGTGATTTTTTCCATCATACCACGTCAATTTTTTTTTAGACTTTTGAAGATGAGGATAAAGATTGTACGAAGACAATAATTGACAAGATAGAAAGATGCCGAATATTGAAGTCCAAGGGAAGAAAGCTAGAGAAGGATAAGTTACTAGCAAATGAAAAGATTTTATACACAAATGGATAGACACGGACTAAAAAAGAAGTTGTAATGAATAAGTACCTACGAATCTCGATTTTCAAAATTATGAGGTCTTCCCACGACACTCCCAACATCATGATATCTTTGTGATAGGTATCCACTACATAAGTACCTATACGTTACACTAACTACGTAGGTACCTATTTAACAGTACTTTCCTCGTCATGTATTTAGTATAAGTTTAAATTTTCAATTTAACGTAGTCACTCCAAGATTTATATGAGTTTGCAAAGCAGCAGGTACCCACTATATTACCTACCTCCAAAGCACGTACATCCCATTGCTTGTAACTTAAGACACAAATTGTAATACTAAAGTTAAGTATAAGCTACACATACCTACAATACCTACATGACATAGGAATCTACTAAATATATTGGTTGAACGTTTAGTTCCTAACTAGACTTTAATGTTGAATATCCTTATAGAACTCTTAGATTAAACTACCATCCGTGTTCTCATGTAACTTAACTTACGTAATTTTCCATTTATTATTCTACATTAAACTATAGTAAATGATAGAAGATCGGTACCTTATATGAATTTAATGTACACTTAATCATTACTTACACATAGATAATGATTTGCTTCGATAGAAGACTTGAACATCTCTGATAAATTTAGGATCATTGTTTGTTCACAAATTGAATGAATACTGTATTTTGTTTTATATTCTGTAATTGACTGTTTGATCCTGTAGATATTGTAAAAATAAAATGATTGCCTTTTCAATTCAATTTATTCATAACCTCTATGCACGATTTTTTTAATATTTTTTATTTCATGCTTGTAAAAAAGGTGTTTAAAGAGTTAGAAAAATTAAGAGTTTTGAACAATTATTATTCAATATTTTTAAATATTATTCACCTTTACGTCTTCTAAAGTTCTATACGTACGTATAATTATGGACGAGTCACATAGACTGAGCCAATCACAAATTAATAAATAACTATGCTATTTCTAAACGTTCAAATAATAAAGCTTATTAAGAAATATTTAAGTGTCAAAATTTATTTATATAATTTTTTTTTTTTTTTTTTAATAAGATATATCTGGGTTTTTGTTATAAACCCAAATATAACCTTATACACCTTTCACAGTAAGCTAAAAGCTTGTGTCGTGAAAGGGGAGTTTGCCGGCACCTGGGATCGAACCCCGGACCCCTTGTTCACAAGGCCGAGACTCTACCTCCAGGCTACCGACGAACTCGAACGAAATATTTAAATACTTATTTACTTTTTACCAATAAATAAAATAAAAATAATTGTACATAAAATATCTCATCTATTAGTACTACCTCGGCATATTCCACCAGTGGGGTAGCCAGCAGACCAGTTGTATGTAATGAACATGCAAGCTGTCTATTCAATATCAGTGTTTAAGTAATAGAATTCCATAATGCAATAATAAAATATTTTCTTTCACTTTACTGACTTTTATTGACAGAGAGGTCTTTCGAGTTGGAAACTGTTGGAAGTAAAATTCAATACAGAAAAAGAAAACATTTGTTTTTGATTTCATTATACTAGCTGTCCACTGCGTGCCAGAAAAAATGAACACATTCAGGATGGGTGGGAAACCTCATCGTTGATTTTGAGATGTAAAATGTCTTTATTTTTTCCAACAAATGCCTTTTACAGGACACTCATATTTATCACAAACAAAATAAGTATCTACCTTCATAATACTATTGCTACTTTAAATCGATGGAACAATAATGTAAATACGTAGGTACCTTCAAGTTCCAACATGACCCTCGAAAGTTCTTGTAGAATAGAACACTTAGGTATTCTTTTCTAGAACTAAAGAAATGATAATTTTGTCTATAGGTACATTTAACGTGGATACCTAAACGGAATAGTAGATATATATATCTAAATTATATCATGTTCTATTTAATATTGGTTCTGTATCTAACTACTAAACATGTACCAAAATTTACTAGTATGCAATTTGCGTCTGATGCTTTGACCAAAATTTACTATGAAATTAATGACCGGAGCGTGTTGCGGTACCATTTGTGGTCTCTTGATTCCTGATCACATAATTTCCACTTTAGTTTGGCAGACTTATGCAACGTATATGCCAAATTACTGATACCTATAACTGGTATCGCATACATTGGCATACCTACACCATAACTCCATACACCACAAGCATTGTATGAAATTACACGAAACTAAATACACGTAAATAAAAGTTACCTACAAATTTTCGAATACAAGATGATATCTAATATAACATATTTATCGATGTTATTTTTACAATTAACCATTTTATGAGGTTAAAAAGATATACAGTATCTGGGTTTTGTTATATACCCAAATACAACCTTAATGTTCTACAGTAAGCTTAAAGCTATATACTGTATTTCCATTTATCACATGAAACTACCAAATAAGGCAATGTCACCTTATTCGGTAGTGCCCCGGACGGGACTTGAACCCACTTTTCTTTTCCGTAAATTTTCGAATGTCTGTTAAAGGCATACATATATTAAAAAATAAAGAGATATTAAATCTTAAATCCAGCGATTAAGTACCTACTACCCATCTTAAATATCTTAATTTTTCATAGATGGTACGGAGATGGGGATAGCTTGCATGTTTATAACATGCAGCTGGTCTGCTAGCTGCCTCACTTGTGGGATATGCCGTGATGGTACAGTAGTAGTAGTTGTAGACAATCTGAAACTTTGCTGGAATTACGAATTTTCTCTACAACATAATAATATACTATCACACCGCTTCCCTCGCGGGGTAGGCAGAAAGGATCGAGCGCCACTTCCTTCTATCCTTGCATTATATATCTTCCGCTTCTGTCACTGTCATGCAATTCCTCATGCATGCTCTCCTATTCAGTGTGCTCAACTCCTGTAGGATTTGATTTAAATGATCTTGCCATTTGATCCTCGGACGTCCACGTCTCCATGCACCATTCCTCTCAGCCAAATCAAAAGCATATTGTTTCATTATTTTTTGATACCGATAAATATTTTGTATATATTACAATATATAACTACAGTAAATACATAAAACATTTTCTTAAAGACTTTATTGTTTATGTATCCCATACTTAGTAGGTTTTGAAATTATGAAATTATCTGATTCACGATTCTAAGAAACGAAACATGACTTAGTGACTTGACTCCGTTGCTCTTTCCACTTTTACAAAGTTGTATTGTAGGTACCCACAGTACTTATTTACACAACGTTATTTGTATTGTTTATTAAAATAATCTTAAGTCAAAAACATTTACGTTCAAAAATGTCAGTGAACTTGGGCATCTACGATAAAAGTTAATAATAAAATTGGAACTTATAAAACCGATATCAAACAATCTAATATTACCACGTACGTATGTAACTATTTCTGTTGAGGAATTTTGATTTATTATCTATGTAATTTATAATCTTTTAGTGACTTTAATACTCTGCAGGCCTATAGTGATTTGTGCATTTACCTGTTGGTATAATGTATGTCCACCAATAACAGCGGACATTTTGTAAGGCATTTAACCTATGACTCTAGGTTTACACCACATTTAGGTATATCAGAAAGTTCAGATCTTTTCGAACGATTGCATAATTATGAAGAATAGAAGTACTTGTTAAATATCTATGGACATATTTACCTTTACATCTTAAATCCAGCAGCGATGAAGTTTACTGGAAGGCATTGCCTCAAGGCAATACGCTTGCTTTATGAGTAAATTTATTTTTATAATAAACTTTGATTTTGAATAGGCTAATAGGTTGACAAGTTTGTTATTCGTGTAGAAGGCTGGTCGAATTATGTCAGGAAATAATTTCGTTCATTGTTTAGACAACTCTCCTATGTACAATATTTTTCTCCAGGCTCTATTAGGTTTATTTTTAGTATTGTACGTGTGGTAAATAAACTGTCTATATATAGTCGAGTCTTCTGTTTATTGTTTACTAAGTGCTCTATCAAGGTAATGTTATAACCGTTGTTTATCGATTTGTGGAACAAGAGTTTTATTAATTTATTTATTTATTTATTTTATTCTTCATTGTTTTACTCACTTTTGGGGAGAATTTTCTACCCGTATTTAATATGTTCACATTTTACTAGGTACGTAGGTAAGCATGTATTAATACAATTTATGTAATATTGTAATGTATATAAAATTATATTTATATAATTACGTACCTAAAAATATAATTTGCTACCGACCGAAAAGCTATTCGGTAGATTTTATCAACAGCTCACTGCACGAGTCGTAATTTGGAATTATGTGACCAAATTACAACTTAAAATCCCCAAGATATTAATCACGGTGTGGTATATACTATATAGGTACCTACCTAATACAGCGACACAGAAAAAGAAGTAATAGTTACCTACCTGAACGCTATATTTGGGAACTAGAATCCATACCCAAATTTAAATTAAGAATGAAATTCTTTTGGCCTAAATGTCTAAAATCCTTATCCGGAAACTATTGAAAAAGTCCGTTTATTTTTAATAGTTTTTTTCTTACGAAATTTTTCGACAATGTAATACGTACCTTATTAAAATAAAAATATATCTTAGTAGCCACCTAGGTATACATGTAAGATTTACCTACAAATAGGATTAGATTCTATATATCAATTAAAAAAGTAGACGAATTAACAAATGAGAAACAAAACAGTTTTTTTTAACAATGTTGTAGCAAAGTATACTAAATGCAGATTTGTGATATCCTTCTTCATCTATCCTTCCAGGTTTTCTGCATAAGAGCATTACATGTAGAAAACAAAATTACAAATTAATTGGAGAATTGATGTCATGTATGAATACAAATTGATGTCATGCATGTCTTCCATACTTTTACCTTGATACTCGAAAGACTTATTATACAAACATACAAACTTATTTAAGTTTTTGTATTTTATTTAATGGTTAGATTTTTGTTAGTAGGTACATAGGTCAAATCATTATTTCTTATTTTCAGAGTACCCACTTTACTGTAGGTTCATATTGTATTAATGTATAATTTCCTGCATATATATAAGTTTTTGATATATTATGTTTCATTTCGTCCAACCATGTGAGTAATGTATTTTGCGCACGATCAAGGGCAAATAAAAGTAATTAGTACGTAATTTTGGAAAATATGAAATTACCATTTCTAAAGCTTTTCTCATACTTAAATAGGCGTTTTAAAAGCGTTTGTCACGACGTTAAATCAGCATTTTTTATTAACTAAAAGTCGTATAATTATATAAATAAAATATACCACTTAGTACCTATATTAGTTTTGGCTGGCGCCTTGGAACTACGCGAACTAAACACTTGTGAAAAAAGATTAAATGAATAAAATGTTATAGGTAAACCTATATTTATTTTAAAATCAAAGAAAAATGGTCTAGGTAAAATTAAAACGCCATCTTTTTGTATCTATACATATATTTTTTTACAAATTTTTCGAATGTTTCGTGATTAACACTGTGGAATTCCATATTTATTATTAATTTAAAAATAAAAGAAACTTTGTATTTTACGCTAAAATAATTTTATTTAATAATATATAAATAGTGTCAAAGTACAACATGAAAATAAATAAAGAAAAAACAAAATGTATGGTCGTTTGAAGAGAGGAAGCGACTGCGAACATTGCCATAAATGGAGTGAGCATCAAACAAGTAAGTGAATTCGTGTACCTGGGCAGCAGAATAAACCAGGATGGACGCTCCAAATCGGAAATTGTATGCAGAATAAACCAGGCAAGGATTGCCTTTAACAAAAAATCAAAGATATTGGAATCCCCAAATATTGACTTAAGCGTAAGGAAGAACCTTACTAAAGCCTTTGTATGGAGCATTCTGCTTTATGGTTGTGAGACATGGACCATCAGCAAGAGTGAAAGCGGACGGTTGGCGGCCTTTGAGATGTGGTGCTACAGACGCATGCTCAAGATCCATTGGTCGGAGCACGTCGAAAATGAAGAAGTATTAACCAGGGTAGGCGAAAAAAGGCAACTCCTTAAGAGAATCAGCCAACAACGAGCTAACTGGATTGGCCACAACATCAGGCATCCAGGACTACTCATCGCCATCGCAGAGGGTAAGACCGAGGGGACAAATGGCAGAGGCCGACCAAGAGAAGCATATATGGACCAACTGAAGAGAGACATGAACTGTGGCTCATACGTAGGGCTAAAAAGACTGGCTGAGAATAGAGACGAATGGAGAAGAAAAACCAAACTCGTTGCAGACCAATCCAGTGGATTGTAACTCATTATATATAGTTTAATCCGCGATTAAACTATTTATGTAAGTAGGTACTTACACCATTTATATAATTTTTGTAATCAATGTACAGTAAAGAATAAATAAATAAAATATAAAACAGCCTATCCATTGACTACCCAACTCTCGGAGGATTTCGTGGCGGTACAGAAAGAAACATAGAAGTAGGCCCATAACAGAAATTTAAAGGGCCAAAGATAAACATAATATGAATCATAGACAAAGTAATATTGATTTTAATGTGTGAAGTTTTTTTTTTTTTTTTTAAAAAAGATATATCTGGGTTTTGTTATAAACTCAAATACAACCTTATACACCTTTCACAGTAAGCTAAAAGCTTGTGTCGTGAAAGGGTAGTTTGCCGGCACCTGGGATCGAACCCCGGACCCCTTGTTTACAAAATTACGTGATGTGATTACGAAATTTATTTATCTTGGAATATTCTGTTATAAAAATGAGTGTTGTTTTTATTTTTTATCTATTTCATCATGATTCTATCTTAGTTATGTAAAATCTTGATAAAATATAATCATGTCTTTTAATGACGCATACCTATCTAATAGATAGGATATATAAATGTCTGTCAATTAATTAAATTTTAGTTTTTATTATAATTAGTTTTATAAACGGCAATCAGGAGGCATTTTTAATTACCTATTTATTTATTTTATTGCTAAGATGTTTATTCATATTCTCATCAATGTGTGAATTAAAAATTCTAATCAATAACGTAGCTATGTGCAAATTTAAATAAAATTACATACCTTTATAAAATGTGCACTTTATTATCAACCGGCATTACTCGAGAAATAAACATCAAATTGATCATGAAACTAAAAATACGCCTTGTCTATAAAATGAAACTAAAAATACGATTTGTCTGTAGAATGGAGCTGATAATTCGAATTGTCTGTGGAATGGAATTCAAAATACGCCTTGTCCATGGAATGGAACAAAGAATACAACTTGTCTGTAGAATGGAACTAAAGATACGCCTTGTTTGTTGAATGGAACTAAAAATACGCCTTGTCTGTAGAATGGAACTAAAAATACGTCTAACATTCTGTGAAATGGAACTATAAAAAAGTTAGCTTAATATCACAAAATTTGTAAGATACCCATAGGTCCTTTTGTTAAGAGAATATTATTTTATTACTTGTAGAACCCACTGTAGTTTTTCACTACAGTATACAGTATACATTCTGTAAATTATCATGTATCTTCTAAAAGGCGGGAATTTGTAAAACATAGTGTATAAGATGTTTGACACTATTAAGTAGGGCAGAGGATTGGGCGAGAGGATTCAAACCTATGTAGGTCCTCTCAATCAATAGGCCCTACTACAAGGCTTCCGGTTATCTCAAAATATACACTTTTACATTCAGATTATGAGTATTATGTAGATTTCTATATTTAGGTATAATGAGTAGGTTGCAGTACGTACATATTATTTGTAATGCTTTATGCTCTGTCAGATGATACATACCTCTATGTATTATTAATTCATCCATATGATACATGTCTTATACAATGAATGGAGAAAGAGGAACACACGCTGAGTATCTGATTTCTCTCTACACGAAGATTTAACACCAATAATATGTTACAGTCATTATTCACGGAATTATATTTTAATTTATAAAATCTACGAATATGCCAGTGACGTTTCATAAACCTTGTATTCATTGAAAGAAGATCCACTCAGATTTCCTTACTTTGCCGTCCGTGGCGAACCCACGAGACATCGCATCGTCCACTCAAAAAACTATGAAAAAATGGAGTAATATTGAAAATCCTCGTTGCCGGAAGGTATACCAGTAAACACAGACAATGACCTCTATGTAGAAGAAGAAAAAGAAGTACCTAATGCTCACAAGTTCTCGTGAAAAGAATTCTGGACATTAAGGAAAACAAAATGTGCCTACGTTTATTGAGAGTCAAAACTGGTGAATAGCAACAGAGAACCAGTCCCAAGTTTCTTCTCAGACGCGCTTTAAAAAGGATAAAGCCTCAATCTTGATTGTAGAACCATGAATGAGCATTAATTTATTGTAAACTACTCTCACAATAATTATAAATGTTTGTTTCTACACATATTAAAGGCGGAGAAATTATGATAGTGTGGATTTCAATTCGGGATCTTTTGAATGAATTTTCGAAACTCAACCATTAAACTTCCGAGTATCGACTACCTAAACAGAAAATAAAGACACTAGAAATATTATTTAATATTATTTGCAATAAACGTAACCACAATGGGAAAATCATGCGATACATGCTTTAGATTGATGATCACACGGAATTTTTGTGTTTTGGGCTTGTTGTGATAGTACGCCACTGACTCGTACATACAGCTTGATTTACGTATTTAAATGCGGATATAAATATTTATTAAAATGAAAATAATTAATTACCCAATAAAATTAACGATTTCCAGAAACGTGGTTGGTCAATAAAGTGGGTTTACGTTTCTGTCATTTCAAATTTGTCATTTGGTCTTAGGAGTTATGACAACTAAACAGAAAAATGTATGTTATTTTATCTATTTATCCACATTTATCCATGCTGTCTAAAATTTATTGACAAACAGAACGATCCTCTTTCACAATACACCATTCCTAGGACGCAGTATCGGAGTTTTAATAAGGATGATCAGTAATAATTGACGCAGAATCGCTTAGAAAAGAAAAAGATTGTTTTCCCCATGTGCTTTATTAGAGGGTGAATCGAAAGAAAGGAATAATGATTTAATTAATCATATTGTTACACATAGGATGCATTTAATAGGATGCAGAAGCTTTCGTAGGCTCTGGACAAAATGGTCCGATGACATCGAAGGAGTGATAAAATGGGTTAGTTGGAAGATATCGCGCTTCTACGATAAACTCGCCCATTGCACTAAATTTATTTGTCTGGTTAAAATTGTTTATTTTATTTTGTTGATTTTTTGTGCAATAAAGGTTTTTATTACTATTATTATTATAAACCTGCCTTGAAAAAGGGGTAGGTATGTTTAACAGAAGTGGGGGTGAAGGAAATCCAAAAGTCCAGTGCTAAATCTAAAGAATGAAATATTGGCACATTTACAACACTGCTTTTCAAGAAAAGCCATGGCGCCCTTGAGATGGTCACGGATCATTAAACGGCGCCAAATATAAGTTGTCTTTATTATTATTTAGGTTCCTTCTATGAGGATAATTGATTTGTAGATGTATTAGAATTTATAAGGAAAAACTGTACCGTCACGGCATATCCTACAAGTGGAGTAGCCAACGGACTGAAAGTCACAATCATGCAGATTGTCTTTTCCATGTCAACGAAAAAATAAGACATTCCGGATGGGTGACATATGCCTCATCGCTGAATTGTATTGCTTATGTAATTTTCTTATAAGTGAGATTTTTATAAACACCTGCCTTTTACAGGGCACTCGAAAACTTACGGAAAAGAGTGAGAGACCTATTCTTTAAAAGTGGAGTCTGGGGTAAAAAACTAACTTCACTTAAGGGAGATACCATGATGGTATAGATATTTTGATATAAAAAACTTTTTATTTACAATAAGTAAAAGTATGCCATCCTAAAACTGGTCATAGAAGGGAAGATTGAGGGCCGTAGAGGGGTTGGAAGAAGGCGGCTTTCCTGGCTCCAGAACATTCAAGAGTGGACCGGGATGAGAGGTGTGGAGGAGCTGTTTCGTGCTGTCCAGATCAGGAAGGATTTCTCCCAGGTGGTCGTCAACGTCGGGGGGACCCGACAAGACACGTAGAGAAGAAAAAGAAAGAAAAATACTATTAGGTATATGAAACGTGTTTTTGAATATTTACTATGCATTTATTATAGAAGTAGGTACATATTTACTATTGTATATTAATATTATAAGGCATTGTTTGTTCCACTGTCAAACGAATTTTATGTCATGTATCTGTCAAGTCTCGAGTATCCGTTGAGATACTGTTATCTCTTCTGTAACGCCTTGTGTCATGAGAAACATACAAAATGCGTTAAATCCATACACAACTTGAATAATTATTTATCATTGTGTTGCAGATAGCGGGAATTTATTTATTACGTATTACTTTTGTTTATTTATTTATTATTTTTTTATTCCTTGGTTCTTCTATGGTTTATTAGCAAACGGTTCTATACGAGAAGAATGTGCAATGGAAGTTGGTGTTATAGCCAAGATGAATCGGGATAGTTGGAAGATATCGCATTTTAACGATAAACTCGCCCTCTGTGCATTGAATTGTATAACTGATTCACTGTGTCGGTGTGTAGGTAGTAGAATTCCATAGCGAAATAAATAAAACAAGTGTTTTATTCTACTATTGATTTATTCGACGAGAGAGACGTCTTTCGTCTTATTAGGACATTGTCAATATTTTAATTGACAAAAGAATTGACAACGTCCTAATTAGACAAAAGACGTCTCTCTCGTCGAATAAATCAATAGTAGAATAAAACGGGCGCCCCTCTTTCACAATACACCGTTCCTATGACAACGATATCAGAGCGCAGGGAATGTCGTGGAAAGAGGTGACGCAATTGGCGCAGAGACGCTCTGAATATAGGAGGCTGGTTTCTGGCCTGTGCTCCCGAGAAGAGCGTTGAGGGCGATGATGATGATGAGAATAAAACACTTGTTTTATTTATTTCTGTATAATTTTTATAATACTGTTTTGATTTGTAAAATTTTTACCAAAGTACAGTGAAAAATAAAATAAATAAAAATTAATTTAAACAAGTTACGATGATTTAGACGTGTGGATGGAATGAATGAGGACAGAATGACCAAGAAAATATTATATTTGGCTGAGAGGAATGGTGCTGAGAGACATGGCTGCCCGAGGATCAAAAAATGACAAAATTATATAAATAGACTCTACAGGACGAACACGTCTTGAGCGCATTGAATAGGAGCATGTTTGAGGAAAATATTATTTTTCTATTTGCGAAACTTCATAACAAATTGGTGCGTTAGCATGCAAAAGTAATATTAGGAAGGTACATAATATAAACACACTAACTCCACACTAACAATATAAGTGTTAATATTGTTAATAATTACAGCCACTCCACATCTCAATGATAGCGACAATTACTATTATTAAACGCTTTACCTCTTGATGTGGAGTAGTTTTAGTGGAGGTAGGAGAACCGAGAGATGCAAAAAATGCAAAACAACCAATTAATTTAAACCCTTGCGTGCATGATGTAATTTTATAAAATGGAGGCAGAGTCTCGGCCTCGTGCACATGAGGTCCGTGGTCCGATCCCAGGTGCCGGCAAACTCCCCTTTCACGACACAAGCTTTTAGCTTACTGTGAAAGGTGTATAAGGTTGTATTTGGGTTTATAAGAAAACCCAGATATTATATGTTTCCAAAAAATATGTTTGAAAAAATAAACTTAATCTATTATGGACACTCAGGTTTTCATGGTGTCCCTGAATTAGATGGAAGTCTTGCTGAAAAATATTGAGTATTTTGCAGACAACAAAAGTCAAAAAGTAAAATTTTTGAAAAACAGTGAAACTTTTTTTATAAATCTTATAGCCCAACGACAGTTGGCTGCAGAGTAGGTACTATTTTTATTTACGCATTAAGTGCTCTCTGCCCTGGTTGACCCTCTTACACGATACAACTTTGATCTTTCATATAGCAACAAAAATAGAGGCATACGAAAGAGATTACTCAAATAATAACTTTTGAAATATTGTGTGATTAATGCTGTGGAATTTTATTTTAACTGAAGACGAAATAGTAAGTTTCGAAAACGTAAAGCTCATTAAAAATAAAAGTGGATAGTACAGTGTTTTTAATTTTTTAATTTATACAAAATATCAATATTTTACAATCAAACAATAAGTCTAAACAATATTCGGACGACGCGGCGTAAGATAAGCAACAATGTCCATTATTTATACCTTGTAGTAAAAAAAAAATCGTCAAGACTTACTTAGCATGAAAATTATCAATTTTGATTTTGATACCTAGTAAATGTTTAAAACAAAGGTAAAGCAATATTTTTTTGTTGATCATAGGTTTGAAAGGGTTAACAATAATTGTGCATGCGCTCATACATATTAATGAGCACTGAGCAACATTGCTCTAAAGTCTGAACACGGGACAAGCCCTGTTGATAGTGTCATAATTATAAAAGCATACATAAATGCCTACATATCTACAATATTAAGTGTAGCCCGAGTGCAGTGTACTAGCGATACTGATACAAAATTCATATCTACAGATGTAGCAATAAAAGTATGTTTCAACTGATGCATTTTTTTTGTGACATGCGGTTAACACAATGATTCATTGCTTTTGTGATATTGTTTTAATTTACCTTCGTAAATGATGAAGAATTATTCAAAACTAAATTATATTTTCCTGCCATCATTAGGGTAGTTAGTTTGTTTGTAAAATTATTCTGAGCGAGTAAATTAGATACATTATGACATCCTCTCAGTGCCAAAATTCAATTAACGAGCAATTTAAACATGGTGAAAAATCTACATGTACTTTTAGTAGGCAGGTTATATAGAGGAATTTATGATATTCAAAGAAATATACGAAAAAAATCTCTACACCAATGTCCTTTGATATAATGACCCCATCCTAAATATCTTGATTTTTGCAGGCACGGATATTCCATAAATGAGGTAGCTAGCAGACCAGCTGCATGTAACAAACGTACAAGCCGTCTTGTACGTCCCAACAAAAAATCAGACATTCAGGATTTGTGGCCAATTTGCCGAATTTAAGATGAAAAATGTCTTTACTATTTTGAACATCTGCCTTTTGAAGAACACTCGAAAACTTACGGAGAAGAATGGGAGACCAATGTATGTAGATGCCGGCGCGAAGAAGACAATCTGCATTTTTTTTTCTAGGAATCAAACGGACGTTATCAACTATCTTTTCTGCATTGGTAATTACTTTTAGCATCTGAGGTGGTCTCGACGTCTCAAATTCAAATATTGGTCTATTGGCTGATGCCAAAATAAGACAAAAACATTACGCGTACCTACATAATAGAGTTATTACGTACTTTGCATTGTAATTTTTTTTTGAAAATGATGCCAAGAATACACAATAACGTTGGTCCCAGAAATAATTAATTACAAGTCATTCTCTTCGTGCCAATAAAATTAAAAACGTGCAGAGTGGGTGGCATACCTCATCGCTGCATTTAATATGTTAGAGGTAGGGGATGTTTTAAGAATACCTTCCGTATATATGTAGTAGGACAATTGAAAACTGTATGCTTTGCCGTGAATTTAACAGATTATTTTTGATACTTTTTTTGAGCAGCCATTCATCTCTCTCTCTCTCTCTCTCTCTCTCTCTCTCTCTCTCTCTCTCTCTCTCTCTCTCTCTCTCTCTCTCTCTCTCTCTCTCTCTCTCTCTCTCTCTCTCTCTCTCTCTCTCTCTCTCTCTCTCTCTCTCTCTCTCTCTCTCTCTCTCTTTCTGTAGCCTCCTTACTTGTCTTCATTAGAACGTTTATTAGTTTTATTTTTTTATATGTACCTAATGTAGAGTTATATAGAATGCCACGTATTATATTAAGTTAGTATAAAACATTGCAATAGGACTTTTTTTTGTTATTAGGTATGTTTAAAATACTTTATATGTATACATAAATAAGCTGTTCTGTTTTTTTTAAATAACTAAGCATGTGGGGTAGCCAGCAGACTGCATAGACGCATTCAACACACAAACTGTCCTCACGGTGCCAATAAAAAAAAAACAAGGCATTCAGGATGGGTGGCAAACCTCGTTGCTGAATTTGATCACATTCGAAAAAACCTTATCTTTTAAGGTCTTTTACCAAAAATAATTGATAAATTTGAGCGTTGCACGTATATAGCCATTATTGGTTTATTACTGTGTATAGGTTTATATGAAAATATACGGAAAGTAGGTACCATTACACATTGTAATATTCTCTACCTATACCTATTGTGTATTTGAGAAGACTACATAGTAGGTAAGTAGTAGATCAATAAAATGGTTTCAGCATAGTAGCGTTAACGTCGCCATAACTGCGCATGATATAATAACTCAAAAGGGGAAAATGTTACCAAGTTGTAACAGTAGGCACGCACATACTGTCAAGAAAATTATATTAATTCCACTGTCCAGCTCCATAACTCAACAAGTAGAAAAATCTATTATTTTCGAGAAAGCGCCATTTTTGTAATTATGCTATTTTATTTATTTATTTATTCACCTATGACCACCTGAGTATGTAGGCAATAAAACTCAATGTATCGAGGTTACTGGCAAGAGACCAAGAGGAAGGCCAAAGCGCAGATGACGTGAAGTAGTGAGACAAGACATGAGGAGCCGTGATGTTTCCCATGAGGATGCGTTCCACAGAACCAAGTGGCGTAACCAAACAAGAAAAGCAGACCCCACCATCATGTGGGACTAATAATTGCCCAAGGAAAAGAAGAAGATTTATTCATCAATGACACACTTCAGATAATAAATATAAGTAGACACGATATCTTCTCTTCTGTAGGTGCCCTGTCAGGTCCCCCCGACGTTGGCGATCACTCTGGCATAGGCATCTCGGTCCTGCGCTGTCTGGAATAACTCCTCCACACCCCTCATTCCAGTCCAATCTCGTATATTGCGCAGCCACGATGTCTGCCTTCTGCCAGCCCCTCGACGTCCCTCTATCTTGCCTGTCATAATCAAACGCAGAATGTGGTACTTTTCTCCACGCATTACATGACCCAGATATGAGATCTTGCGCACTTTCACATTCAACAGGAGTTCTCTGTCCATTCCAGCTCTTCTTAACACCTCTGCATTTGTGACCCTATCGGTCCAATGAATTACATTAAGACACAATATATACAAGAGACAAAATATAAATAATGTATTAACCTGTATTTTAAAAGTTCGTAGGTACAAATTTCACAATCCACAATATTTTAACGGTATTATATAAATGATCATCAAATAATATTTTTGATCCTAGTCACCGACCATCAGAAAAATAAAACGATAATCAAAAAAGTAAAATTAACACCAAAACAATACCACCAAATATTTCATATTCCGATCATGAAAATATAAAATAAATATCATCAAATAAATGAAACTAACATCAAAATTATTACCTACAAATATTAAATTCCGATCGTCTAAATATTTCGGTATGACCACCAAAAAATACATTTGACCATAAAATAAATAGATTGATTGCCAAAATAGTAGATTGATCGCCAAATTTGTTATTATAATAACAAAAATCGTTCATAATATTTATGTAAATTCATTAGAAAGTCTCTTTCTTCACTATCGTGATTTTTTTAAGAATGCTTAAAATGACATGACCCTTTTTATTATTTCACTATTCACGACTACAATAATAATATTTGAATACTCAAACCCGTTGCAGATGCACTATTATCTTTGTAATATAGTAAATATACCTGCTTATTATCGTTATCTTAATGCGAGCACATTCGCACATTTATATTGTTCGCGGTGATTCCTCTGGTTGTCTCGGTTGCTTCACTGTATTTATAATATTATATTTCATATAAAAATCATCGACGTGAATGCTGGCCTAAAACTTTTACACTTAGCCCAGCATTCGATTCCACCTATTCATCATACTGTTCTGCCAATGTTATATTATTTGCTTTATTTAGATAAATTGACGAAATGCTGTTCGGAGCCATTTACACTCTGGTCAGCATTGATTTTGAAATAAATTTTACCAATTATTGTTCTCTGACGTCTCTCTGAAAAATTTTATGCTTTTGATATGTACATGTACTAATTGTTATTTTGACTGACGATTCCAAGTGTCCGGTTGGACCTAGGGATGATAAACAAATAAATAAATAAATAAATAAATAAATAAATAAATAAATAAATATCGGAACTATGATACTTGAGCGGCCCCACCCGTATTCGAGCATTTTTTCCATAGAAAAAGTAAAATATACGAAACTTAAGGAAATTTATATTCGAACTAGATTTTATTTTCGCCGGTTTTATTTTATTTTTGCCGGCAAAAATAAAATAAGACCGGCGAAAATAAAATCTAGTTCGAACATAAATTGGCTCCACCCGTTGTCGAGTATTTTTTTTCTACAGAAAAGTAATATGTACAAAACTGTAAGAAATTTATATTGGAATCAGATTTTATTTTTGCCGGCAAATGTTTTATTGTTTTGTATTCAATTTAGAAATATTTGAGGATCACGATTTGATGATCAATCTACTATTTTGGCGATCACATTGAATTATTTGGTGACAATATTTTATTTTTTAGGGTTCAATTTAGAATTATTTGAGGATCACGATTTGATGATCAATCTACTATTTTGGCGATCATATTGAATTATTTGGTTACAAAATTTAATTTTTTAAGGTTCAATTTAGAATTATTTGAGGATCACGATTTGATGATCAATCTACTATTTTGGCAATCATATTGAATTATTTGGTGACGATTTTGGTATATTTTTGATGATCACTTAAATACAAGCCATATTTTAAGCCCATAAGGTTGTTATCTAAGTATAATAAGTTTTAATTTATCTTAAAAAATAAGAACAAAACAGTGGTAGTACAAACACATAATGCTGAAAAAAAAATATTAGTCATTACAAATTTACAATTAAAATTGAATAATTAAAAAAAAATTACACAAACAACCCCGACAGGAGGTATTCGTAACACATCATGTACAAATGCGCCCTTGAGATGGATGCTCCGTTAAACTGCACCTAATATTTGAGACCTTTAAACATCTTAAATTCATCGATGAGGTATGCCACCCATCCTGTATGATTTATTTCTATGTGCCACCAAAAGGACATTCTGTGTGTTCATTACAATATGTGGGTAAGTAGTTGTTTGGATATCCTAAATTTTTCGAACACCTGCCTTTTACAGGACACTCGAATACTTACGGAGAAGAGTGGGAGACCAATTCTTTACCGGGTGCTCCATGGGATTAATAATCTCAAAAACTTTAATTGAAAAGAATAAGTCTTAATCTAATCATTCAGGAAAAATAATCAAAAATAAATAAATAAGTAGATAACACTCGTAATGTTTTATATCTACGGTATAGGTAGGTATGTATATAACCTTCTCAGCTAAACTCTTTTATATAAATGTACTTACTAGTATATTAATACTCTTATGTATGTAGGTATTATCATGATTTATTTTTTATTTCGTTTAAATTATTGTCCAGCCTTCCAATAAATTTCATAAGCTTTATATTTATTCACACAGAACGATGAAAAACTGGTTCGATGTTGTTCCATTTTTGAATAAATTAATTCAACACACACGAAATTGTTCAAAGGAAAATAAACTCTACAACATATACAACAATATCATCATTAAAGTTCAATTTTCTTTGTGTTGTTTGTTACCGTTGTATAGAACAATTTTGAATTGTTTTCATATCAAGATACTCCAATGAGAATAAGCCATTACAACTCTCTCACTCCCACACATATGTGTAGATATCATAAAGCATGCAAGACTGAGATAGAGTTTTTTTTGTAATTCGAATCATTTTTGAAAATACAGTAAACACTATTTTATCAGGAACTGGATCCCTGTGTTTTTTTTATACTTATAATTTTAGTTTTATTGAATTTTTGTCAAGCTGGTATAATCACCAATATTCTATAATAGTTCAAACACGTAGAAAGAATAAAGAACCCACCGACTACCCGGATAGTGCAGAAATTTGGAGACTTCTATTTATCTGTACGATAATGTAGAAAGTATGAACGAATATAGAGTGACAAAGCATACATTCTAAAATCATTAAAGGAAACATACCTACCTATATAGATGAAAGAAAGACTTCTTGTAGATGGGGCCATTCGAGTTTCAAAGGTTAAATAACTAGACCATGTTAACTAACAAAGTTACTCTTGACGCAATCTAAATACGATTTCAATCTTGCTTTGATCTTATGTAATCCAACGACGCACGAAGTGACTATAGTTAAAAAATACGTGCATAGGCACCAATCTCGCGGTAGCGGTAGAGCGGTATTTTTGACTGAAGTCTTTATGCGCGTCGTATGTGTCCAAATTTGCTTGTCAATGAAAAAGCTGAACATCGATAGATAGACAATTGAATCAATTGAGAGTGAGGTTATTTGTAAGATCAGTGTAAAATTTCCTAAAAAAGTAGACAATTTCTAAGAAAATCGTAATAGACGACTCCCACCTTTGGCAGGTAGCCAGCGGACTAACTGCATAATTATAATAAACACGCAGATTGTCCTATTCTATTCGTGCTGATAAAAAATAAGACATTCAGGATGGGTGGCATGCTTTTTCGCTGAATTGTAGATGTTAATTGTTTTGTGAGTGAGATTTTAAAAACACCTGCATTTTATACAACAAACACCCGAAAACTTACATAAAAGAATAGGACACCTATTTTTTACGGAGAACTCCATGGCATAGCAGTTAAGTCCGGAAAAACAGAAAGTATAAAATAAGTAGGTACATATAAATCGGTGTGTATTGTATTTTGAGTTCTTTATATAGTGTAAGCTTAATTTATATCTTAACTCGAGCAGCCTTATACAGTCCTTGGTGTGTTTGGTAAGATAAGGCATAAGTCATCGGGGATACGGGTTCAAAACACCAACACGGAGAGTAGAACTTAACAAAGTAAACACATAAGTATAAAATAACTAAATAATATTACCTATGTAGTTACATACAAAACAACATCCTATGTATAATAAAACATTCAAAAATTTATATCCATAGGTTAGTGAACTTGGGAGATTAATAGTATTGAAAAATATAATTCCTATATTGCTTAGATGGATACCTACTAGTCCAGTTTACTCCATGCCTTTTGACCTTGGTTATTATTTGATCCTCTTTGAAATTGCATTAACCAAAAGTTACTGTAAGAATTCCAGCAGAAAATGATGTAATTCTCAATTTTAAAATGTTGATATTTTATAATCAATGTATTTATTATAGCTACTTCTTTATTAAGTGCTTTTCTGATAAATGGGGTAGTCAGTGGAATCACTATATGCAATAATCATACACGTAGGTATTATTGAGATTATATTACCATAAAAACAATAACCAAAGCAATAATCATCTATGTATAACTCCCTCGTTGAATTCGTGTAGATAATTAAAAATCTATAATTTAGGACGGTAATATATACCTACTATTATATCACCCCCCACAAGTAGCTTAATCAGCAAACTAGTTTCAATGAAAAATTAACACACAGGACATTTCCCTTATGCCATAAAATATAATAAAACATCGGTGGTTCATCCGTGGCAGAACTAAAGATGATACCGACTTTTAAAAACAGCAAGAAAAACAAACGAATGTAGCTTTATTTTTCGGGTAGGTACATAGAATATTCTTGAGACTTATTGAATGTTTAAAAAAACTGCAACGTTTTTCTTTTTCCTGATTACTGACATACATACCTACCTACTTACAAACATACAAAATTATTAATATTTGTTCGATCTTTTTTTTCTAATACATATTTCGCAATTATAGTTTTCCTGCAATTATTTGTTAATTATTTTAATTGGTTAGGTATATTAAGGTTGTTCTATTTTTTTTATTTACATTATTTATGGAATAGGATGTTGCTGCTTTAACCATAGACAATTATTAAATTGTAGTAATCCAATTTCGAACAAGATAATAGACAATATAAATAATATTTTTAACATTTATCTCTTACTAGATCTATCTACTTTTAATTGGAAACTGGAATTAAACGATATAATTGCCTACAAATAAATTTTGAATAATCAAAAAATAAAATATAAATAAGTACAAAATTTAAATTATTGGAATGAGGGATTTGATATGATTATGTCTGAGTCATCTGATATTTATTTAATCCTCTCTGCGTACCCAGCAATAATTTTGACGAGAATGTCAGAATGAAATAATAAATAAGAGTTGAACCATTTGAATGAAGAGTTAATTATCTTTAAAATCAAAAATATAGAGCTAGTAATCATCTTTCGTTAGATAATAATAATAATAAACTTTGTTGTACAAAATATTTGGATAAAAATAATAAGATTACAACATGGTATAAACGAATAATTTTGCACAATGGGCGAGTTTATCGCAGGGACCCGATATTTTCCAATTAACCAAAAAAAATATTTGAGTGCTTAGGTAAAACTTCTAAAATATCATCATCATCATCATCATCTCGCCCTCAACGTTCCTCTCGGGAGCACAGGGCAGAAACCAGCCTCCTCCATTCAGAGCGTCTCTGCGCCAATTGCGTCACCTCTTCCACGACATTCCCTGCGCTCTGATATCATTGTCATAGGAACGGTGTATTGTGAAAGAGGGACGCCCGGGCCGACGGAACCCCTGCGGACGGAAGAACAGTGCTCTTTTTGGCCAACTATCAATGGACATTCTCAAAACATGTCCCAGCCAGGACCATTGTCTCTCCTGTATTATACGGAGATTACAGGTCTCTGCTGGGTGCGCCGGCGCACAACATCATTTGTAACATGTTCATACCATTTGACATCCAAAACCCTTCTAAGACACTTGTTTCCAAAGCTTAGTTCTAAAATAACATCTCTATTAATCTATAAATATATTTTTATAAAGATGTAAGTATCTGGGTCTTTGTTATAAACCCAAATACATCTTTGTACACCTTTCAGAGAAAGCTAAAAGTTTGTGTCGTGAAAGGGGGGTTTGTCGGCACCTGGGATTGAACCGCGCACATCTTGTACATGAAGCCGAGGCTCTACCTCCAGGCTACCGACAAACTATACCATCTCAGCATCTTTTAAAAGTAGAGTAATCATATGTAGTTAAAATAAAATTATCAAAATAATATGTTTCATGTGACACTAAAAGGAGGGCAGTTTTATAAAAAAAAGGAGGCGTTCTATTCTGGAGTTTCCGCGACTGTATCCCACAAAATTCCCAATTACTTCCAGTAGGTTTGTCGTAGGAATATTTTATTAAATGTATGTAGCATATGGATACATATATGTAGACTTTGCAAATGTCTAAAAGAGGAAGAATGTAGATAAAAACATTAATTGCCTAAAATTTTAACACCATTTCCCTTATAACTACTATTAAAGTCTGTTAATATGCTACATATTAAAAGCAACCATAACAACACCCATTCAAATAGGCTTGGGCAGAGGCAGTTCTAGGCAATAAAAACTTGCCGAAGAGTTTTGGTATTATTTGGTAAGTCTGACATTGTTAGACTGTTGTGCAATTTAGGTAAATATCCTTTGAATATTTATTCATTCATTGCTGGTACAAATACAGATAAACAAAATTCTGTGAATATAATATTCTACGCCTTGCTTATTCTATTTCCTTTAAAAAATCATCTTATTAATATGAAGAGTGAAAAAGCAAATCAAAATCATCGAAATTATTTTTATGAATCTTTTATATAATATTGTGTGTGATATTGTTTATGAGCCGAATAAAGAAAAACAATTATTATAATTAATATTTACAGTGTTTACTTGTCCATACCATTATGGCAATTAGATACCTATGTAGGTATATCCCACAAGTGGTATAGAAATTAGACTAACTGCTGACAATAAACATGAAAGTCGTCCTCTCCGTACCGGAACATAGTAAAGGAATCAGATTGCATGTTGTGGATGTGAAATTTATAGATACCTATACGAGTATGTAGGGGTTTAGGAATAACGTTTGGCATTAAAAGTTAGCTCTATTGTACGAGTATTTGGAACGTAAATATAATCTAAGAATATTACATCAATCACTTGAAATCGGTAGATTTGACTTTCTACGAAATAAGAACCAAAAAGAAGAACTTGAGAGTTGGGAAAATATTTTTTCGTAACGTAATTTTTTTATGTACTAAAGACGTTTCTGTACAATTGTGAGTTAAAATCCAATTAAGATCGCAATACCTAGATAACATACTAAGTACCATTTTCTCTGTAAACGAAATGTGGTAACAACTCCCCCGTAATATAATTCTATATTTAGAGGTGACCACGATGAAAAATAACGTGTTAAATATCGCGGTATCTGAAATAAATAATTGCAGGTTCCATCTTAAGAAAACTGTAGGTATCTATGAATGCACATTTGGATAATTCGTGATGTTATTCTTTGCGATCAGTATTCACTCAATTAAGAAGACGTTTTATGCAAATTATTGACAAACAAATAATCATACTACGAAGCTTAAATGACAATATTTAAGCTTCGTAGTACCTACCTAAAAAATATTAATTAAATTTAAAATAACAATAACAGGTACTTACCTACTTTAAAAAAAAACAACAAAATGAGGATAATTTGATTAGAACAAAACGATATTATAGTATTCAAAATAATGATTATTGTGATACATATCATAATATAAATAATACCTACATTAACGTAAGTACAAAAATGACAGTTTAATACATGTTTCATAACTTAACTTAATATTTTTAAGTGCAGTTTTAATTAAATAATGCTAATTAATTTATGCGATTATAATTTAAGGGAGAGTTGTATGATTATTTGAACCTTAAGCTTTGGAATAATACATAATAATACCTAAATAGCGTAATAGCGTACGAGTGCGTTATAACGTTATTTATAACAGTCGTTATTTCTCAACATCTCTAATTCAGATTATCAGCTACTGTATGAAGGCAGTTTTAATAATGGCGCATAAATATATGAAAAAAGGTTTAAGGTTACAAAGTGGTATAGTTAATTTTTAACCTCAATAGTATTTTTGAGGTTTTCAAGTTTGTTTTCCATTTTTATAATAGCAGTATTTGATAACCTGATAGGCTTATGGAATAGCTATTAAAATTAATAGGTTTTTTTCAAGCGGTTTGGTAATAACGTAATAAAGCCGTGGTAAACATTTGAACATAGCAAACAAACTTACAAGGAACGGATTAGACATCTAAAATTTGTTTTTTTTAGGAAGCACCCAGGACAAGGCATTTCGTATAAATTTTAAAGTCTTGTCATAGTTAAAAATATACATAGGTTATATTTCCTGCTTTTTCTTGTCCAGACATTTTTAATCCATTGACTTTTCATACAATTTCATTTATATCTTCTATAACCCACAGGCTGGGTAGCCAGCAAACTAACTACGTGTAATAAACATGCAGGTTGTCCTCTCCGTGTCGATGACAAAAAACAAGACATTCAGGATGGGTGGCATGCTTCATCGTTGAATTATAGAGGCGATGGACAACTAAGTGAATTTTTACTATTACCTGCCTTTTACAGGGCACTCCAAAACTTACATGAAAGAGTGGGTATGTATGTTTTATTTTTATTTTATTTTATTTTATAGAGACACTCACAGAAAACTGACAACACAATACATAAATTACAAACATACAATAAGATCTGGCCAGTTCCCCAATTAAGAGCGTCTACAGCATGCACAATCAGAGAATTCAATTAAAGCGTGATTCAATATCATCATCATCATCATCATCGCCCTCAACGCTCCTCTCGGGAGCACAGGGCAGAAACCTCCATTCAGAGCGTCTCTGTGCCAATTGCGTCAACTCTTTCCACGACATTCCTTGCGCTCTGATATCGTTGTCATAGGAACGGTGTATTGTGAAAGAGGGACGCCCGGGCCGACGGAACCCCTGCGGACGGAAGAACAGTGCTCTTTTTGGCCAACTATCATTAGGCATTCTCAAAACATGTCCCAGCCAGGACCATCGTCTCTCCTGTATTACGGAGATTACAGGAAACCATGTTGGAAGAGCGATGTCTTCCACCTGCTCCTGAAAGAGTAGGAGAAATATTCTTTACGAGGAACTCCACGGAATAGTTATCTTCGAGATCTGCACGGGACCTTAGAAAGAGTAGGAGAAATATTCTTTACGAGGAACTCCACGGAATAGTTATCTTCGAGGTCTGCACGGGACCTTAGAAATAGTAGGAGAAATATTCTTTACGAGGAACTCCACGGAATAGTTATCTTCGAGGTCTGCACGGGACCTTAGAAATAGTAGGAGACATATTCTTTACGAGGAACTCCACGGAATAGTTATCTTCGAGATCTGCACGGGACCTTAGAAATAGTAGGAGACATATTCTTTACGAGGAACTCCACGGAATAGTTATCTTCGAGATCTGCACGGGACCTTATCAATGTATGCGCACTTAAAGTACCTGTCCATTTCATTCCTGCGGTAGGTAGGCATATCTTCAAACTAGGGTTCATCGTTTACGAATATGTAGGTAGGTACCTACTCTTTTTAATGAAAATATTTTAATATTAGGTATGTAGGTATATATGTTTTTTTTTCAATCCCTGGTGCCAATGATGTCTACATCCCTCTGTACCCCATACATCCAACATAAGTTTGGATCTACCAACGCTACGTCTACGTTGTGGTCTTGTATGAAGAAGATGGAGCGATCAACGAATTTCGGAGGAGGCCAAGGCTTAAAACAGGCTGTAGAGCAACTGATGATGATACGTTTTTTCACCAAGTTTGTTAAAGATATCTATTCATAGTTACCTATGTAGATGAACGAAATCACTATATGTAGTGATATTCTCTCGCCACTGCATATTATCATTACATTTTTTTTATATGTAAACTGATTTGTTGATTTTGTTATGTGAATGATGATATGCAAGAAGAATAGAAAAATAAATAAATGAATAGATTATCTTCCATATGATTTTTTTAATAAATTCAGGTTATAGGTTGGTATGTGCAGCATGGACAAAAAATTTACCCTAAAGGTAAAAGCAAAGAATGAATCGCCAAAAACTCTTGTAGATAAACGGGAATTGAAGAAATACAGTTGGTTTTCAAAAACAGTTACTTATTCACTAATATATCTATATTCTGCATACAATACAATACAATGAAATGAAAAATAAGCCGGAGAGCAAGTTATATAATATATTATATACCTACACATACATATGAAGAGTTCATGAAATTCCTGGCTGAGTAGGTACCTACCTATATACTCTGACTTTTCCTTCTCGTTTACAAACATTCGTGCTATGTCCTTTTAAGTCAACTGTAAAAAGTTGGACCACAGCACATTATGATGTAGTAGGTATGAATATGAATGAGATACAACTATGTGTTGTTGCATTCTAAAGCCTGCACTCACAATCACACAATAATTTCTGTTCCTACTCTTATGTTCGAATAAGTGTGACAAGTTACTCAGAAACAAAGATTAGCATTATTTAGATTTTGTTTTTGGCTTAAATTAGGTATATCTGACTGCCAAATAGGTAAGTACCTAAATAAAATTATGAATTTAAATACTTTCTGAATTGTTTAGAAATATTCATTGATAAGTTATAATTATTTATCCATGTTTATTCCTTTTTTATTTTTCTTTTTATAGATATATTTTTAATGAAATGTAATTATAATGAAGTGTATATGCCTTCATAACGAAAATATTAGGTTGATATTTTTTTTTTTTTTTAAAAAGATATATCTGGGTTTTGTTATAAACCCAAATACAACCTTATACACCTTTCACAGTAAGCTAAAAGCTTGTGTCGTGAAAGGGGAGTTTGCTGGCACCTGGGATCGAACCCCGGACCCCTTGTTCACAAGGCCGCGACTCTTACCTCCAGGCTACCGACGAACTCGTATCGCTAATACCGAATTAATTTTTGTTATACAATTAATTAGGTATATTATATCTTCACAGTACCAACGTTATGTAAAATATTTATATTTTCTTATGTTAATTTATGTATGTGTTTGCTTGTCTAATCCAATTTTTATCTATGTATTTGCATAATTATTATATATTTTAATTGCTTATCTAAGGGATTGTAAACCTTAAATTATTGAATAAATAAAATGTGATACGTTTTGGAGTATTGTGAACACAAAGCAACAATTAGAAAAATTCGATTATGACATTGTTGAACAAGTCTTCTGTTGATGAAATTTTTGAATTTTTGGCATAATAGATACCTAATCGTAGAGTAATGAAGGAGATTCAGTGTCCAACCGGATACCTTAGAAGTCTGGGTATTTCCGTTTATCCGAAACAGAACAAATTGTTTTATGAAGAAGGTTTAAATTTCATAAAAACACAGGTGGCTGGAGGGGGTTATGCAGAACATGCGAGACTGCAATGCCATCCAAAATAATATACAGATAAAAACAAAGAAAGCAGAACCCACCATCAAGTGAGACAAATAATTGCAAAGAGGAACAGGAGCGATAACTTAATTTTCATACTAGACTAGTAAACCAGGTTTAAAATTTAAATAATGTATTTTTTTACTGCCTACGGGTGCTACAGACTATACATATATAGTATATAGGTTGTATTCCTATAACTCGTTCCTGATTGGAGGTAAGGCACGACACAAAGGCCAAGAGTTACAAATCAGTTGGCGAGATCACAGCCAGTAAGAGACAGAACAATGGAGATCAGACCAGACCCTATTAGGAAATCATAAGAGTGCATTTGCATTCTGTTGATGTGTGTTGACAAATGAAATCACTGTGACTTTTTCACATCTGTGAAAGTCACGCTTCTTTATTGGTAAAATGCGTTTTGAATATTAACAAAGAACGTTTTATTTATCAATCCAATCACGCCGTCCTCTTTTCTGAATATTTTTTTTTACATTTATCATAAACAATGCAAAATGCAGAAAGAACGATTATTTTTCTATTTTTCTCGCCTTATCATTTTCAGACGTTAGATTGACAGAAAATCTACTTTCTATCATATAGAATTGTTACCTACTTACATATATACTTGATGTAGCTGAAAATATCTATAGATACTAAACAGATAATTTGACTATTCCAAAATAGATAAAAAAAATTGTAATTTTTTAGTCAAAATCTACATTTTGTTTTTTTTTTAAGAATATTATAAAATTATTATAAAATAATGATAAAGGCTTGTGTGTTCTTGTGTGATCAATAAATACTTTTATCCTGTAAGTCGCAAGGTTCAATAAGTCACAGGTCAATGGTATTTTTACACTTATTTGTAAAACAATACCATTCATTCTGTTACTTTTAATTACGATTCCACACATCACTAACTCACATACCCACTTCAAGTACCAACAATGTTAACCATCTTTTTACGACCATTTTTATTTCTTAATCATTTGCTTTGGGCTCTGAATGATAATATTTATTGTTTGTTTTTAACATTTTGTGTTATGCTGAACTACTGTTTATTATTCTCTCTTCACAATTTCACATTATGCTGTCGTGTAAAGTGCTTCAAAAGAAGAAAGTCCCTACCGTCGATTTATGGCAGAATTTTATCTTTTTTTGGTACAAGAAGACATCAGAAAGAAATAAATGTGATGAATTTGCAATATTTTAACTCGTTTAATCGTGCAATGACATTTCGCATGGATCTTTTGTATCCATACCCATCATTAAGAAATTCATTCTATCTTTCACTGTTTCCTGGAGATCTTCAGTATTTTAAAATTCAGTTTTCTTTTTATATAATAACAAGTCTAATGCTGATTTCTTTCGCCAATTTTCGCTTTCCAAAAGTTAACGCTCCTTCTTCTTATTCTTCTACCTGCTTCTCTTTTTCTAGACCCCAGAGTCTGTATTTGCAGAGGTGCCTTCCTGCTACATGGATTCCCAACTGTCCCTCAATATCTTTAATTATTTTCCAATATCTTAAATTACTATATTATAATTTACTCTCACGCCAATTCTACATCCTTCAAAAGGAATAAAGAAGTCTACGCCACAATATCATCAAAGGTAACTGGCTTGAATTCTGTTCAATTATTGTTTAATTTATTATGTTATATGAGTTTTAACTTCAAGTTTGATATAAATAAAACAAAAAGCTTGATGATTCGTTAATTTGGTGTTTGAAGCTTAATCAGAGATATTCATTAATTAGAATTAATTCGGTAAGGTCACAATTTAATAAAAACTGAAATTGGACATATTTTGTTTTTGCCTCTTTACAAGTTCCTGGTACATACTAATATCAATGTTTGACAACTTCCTATATTTTAAAACCTTTGCCTTTTTGGCACCACATTTACTTTTGAACCTAACCCTGTTATTGTTTCAAGTCAACATTTTTTAAATTGGCCTCAATGTCACACCTTTATCGTAAGAATCAATTTCGTCAATCAATCGACCAACTTAAGTACTAATACCAACAAGCAACTTTTCACGAATTTTATATGCGACCATTATTCGACAATAATAGGTTCATAAATTTACATATATTTTACGACTAACACATTATCACTTACATCAAGATATTAATCAGAACATTAATAATAAATATACTTGGTACAATTTCAAAGTTCGAGATTTATTTCACAATATCGTGCCCACAATAAATAATATGTACCAGTTTATATTGTATTGTGCGTGTATACAGTGTTACCATTATTAATTCATTGATTTATTTATTATATGTACATGAACATTATTAATTGTAAATAAATTGATTAGTTAAAGCTTTGTGATTAATGGTTATTTGGTGTCAATGTCATTATTTCAAAAGACATTTACGAAGGACAAAGCTGGAGAAACAATTTATATTAATTGTGTTAGATTAATTAATACCTATGTCATATTCTACTCTGTATTCAACGCTCTGGCGAAAGCGATTTACCTACACAATATTTCTTTTTGTTTCTTAAATCTTGTTCAATATATTTCAACACAGCATAATTATTTTTAATCGAAGTAAATAAAAAATTGACGCAAAGTAAAAAAAAATAACAAGGGAAGATACATCTTGTTTAGAGTTCATTTCAAAGTCTTAATCTCTCTCTCTCTGATTTCAGTCCTTTAGATTGGTTTGCAGCAAGGGCCTGAGTCTTTGTCCATTGCATTCTATCCTGTTTGTCCCTCTTCAGCTCTTCGTAATATTCGCAGCTCATATATTTGCATAGATCCTCGAAGTATTCTAGATGTGAGCGCCCCTATGATTACTCCTCTCAGCCATCTACTTCTATTATTTCTTGAAGAAGGTTTTCGAGACGCATTATATTGTGTCCAATCCATCTGGAGCATCTTTCTGAGATGGTCTTGGGCAAGTGCTTTGCTCCTTCGACTCTGTTGAGAACTTCATTTGAGATATGATATCTTCAAGATATTATAATAGGACCACATCTCAAAGGTCTCGACTTTCTTTTTGTCTTTCAGATAAAAACCATGTTTCTCGACCGAATAATACGACTTTTGACACATATTTCTTCATAAGGTGCTTGTATAAATTCAGGTCTACATATTTGGACCCGAATATTTTCGACATTTTATTAAATGCAAGTCTCGTTTGGTGTTCAACGTACGATTATTAGAAGAAATTAAAAAAAAGAAAGAATAATACAAGGTTTATTAATTACCTATATCATAAATATTCTCGAACTATAAATCTTATTCAAACCAGATATTCATTAAAGAAAGCGAGAATTGTAGATATGTGACATTGAAATGAAAAAGTATGTGATATTGAAGGGTTTGAAAGACTCATTATAAACATGAATATAGGCAAAAAAAACTATAGCATTCTTTCTTTGAAATCGCAATGTCCTTTATTGGTAACACTATTTGTACAATTATTACATACTTCTAGTCTATTTAGAGAACTACTTTTATCCTCATAATAAGGACCCTGGTATAATAAATATATTTACACAACATTATCACCAATTACAATTAGGTACGTGTAGTAAGTCTCCGCCGCACGTTGTCCAATCATAATTCAGCATTAAAGAAAGTAGCGTAGTACCTACGTAGAATGGTGTGACACTAACAAAGAAATATTGCGAACATAGTTAAGCTTAAAGATTTAAATAGACAGACACAGACACAATATTGTGGATCTGAATTTTCAATCAGAGCCTATTGTTGTTCCCTTACTTGGCAACTCAAGGATAATGTTCTTTAGCACATAATTCTTCTCATCCTGGTACATGATTACTTTGATTTTGCTAGTACAGTAATTACCATGACGTACGTATGGTAAATATGTAAGTATTTTTAAAGTAAACAATTATTGAAAGTTATTTTAGAAAGCAGGTGAAGAGTTTATCTTTTTTTTCATTTGATTCAAAGCCTGATGACGTCATAGTTCAATAGCCATTCGTTCTAATTTCTAATCAATAGTAAACTCATATCTTTGAAACCTTTCTAGAAATTTTGGAGTTGTATATTGAAAAACATAGTGTCAATATACAAATCCAAAACAAATCTCTCCGAAAAGTGATACCAGAAATAAATTGCACAATTAGATCCCAAAAAAATTATTTAACAGATTATCTACTAATGTAATTTCAGGTGGGTGAGAATTCAATTTCCTACGGCAGAGAGATAATTGAAATCGAATTTCGGATAAAGCAATCATAAACTAAAATATGGGTGGAATATTTGAGGATATATGATCCAGATAACACCAAGCTTCGGACATAGACTAGAAAGCCAAAGCAGGAGACAAAAGGATTTGGAAGCGAGGGTCGATGGAGGTCAAGGCTCGATATGAGCTGTGTGGCTGTTGAAGAAGAATTAAAAAAAGATCCCGAAGACGTTCCATGTATGGTCAGCAGGGCTACTCTTGACAAAACTAAACACGGTCTTAATCTAGTCTTGATCTTGATCATACGACGCACGAAGTGACTATTGGCCAAAAATACACACAAACCGATCGCGCGTTAGCGATAGCGCGGTGTTTTTGACCATAGTCCCTTCGTGCGTCGCATGATCAAGATCAAGACTAGATTAAGATCGTGTTTAGTTTTGTCAAGAGTAACCCTGCAGATGATGAATCAATCATTTGTTTAAAGTGAGAGCACTCATAATTTTCGAATTTGAAATACAGGTTAAAAGAAAAACGAAAGAAGTAGGTTATTGAAAATGATAGGATTTCGCAATTATTTTGTGTTATAAAACGGGTAGTCCTGTAAGAGACAGTGCGAATATAATTCTTCTCTTTGGAATTATTATTATGAATAATCATATTTACCTCATATTTTAAACAGCGTGTAAAGCGAAATGAATAAATAATATTGAAATTTTACATACACAGCGGTAGAGAGAATAAAATAAAATAAAGCAACAACTATATGCAGTAGGTACAAGAACAGCGAGTGAAAAAGACTAACGAATAGGCGTTCCGCAGGGATTAAAACCTGGTCCATTTATAATCGATTTCATTAAATCATGTCTTGAATGTTAGCTACGCGCTGTATATGTTATATAATCACTTTATCTATGTAGAGAAATATGTTTTTACTCGTTTATGTGCGTACTTACATTTAATTCCCGTGGGGTATCGGAATAAAATAGAACTTCTTTTTATTTTTATCCCGTATCTCTTTCGAGTATCCCATGGAGTCTCCAATAAGCTTCTGACTCTTATTGTTGTAAGTTTTTGAGTGCCTGCAAAAGACAGGTATTCGTAAATGAGTTGAAGGCCTATTCTTTACCGGGGACTATGAAATAACTTATCGAATGTTTTCATATTAAATCTCAGAACAGTTTGAAAGATAGATGAGAAGTAGGTTGTTTTATTTATAGATAGATAAAGCAAGAGAGATCGGAGTGTAGGAATCAGGAAGTATTAGAATAGAAGAAAAATAAGAGAAAGAATATATAAATTTCGAGAGAAAGAATATTATTTCTATTGTCTTCTAGTAGATAAGTAGAGAAAAGAATATGTAGGTACTGTTATTACTAATATAAGATCTTTGGTACTATTATACTGCTTGCTTGTTCTCTGCATACTAACTTATAAATAATGTCATGTTATAGTAATATGTAGGTACTGTCTTTTAGATAAGGAAAACCATCTCTCAGTTAATCAGGGCTGTTCTAATCCAGCTGTTATGTTTTATTTTATATTTGGGAAGGCAAAATAATCATAAGTATGAATTAATTTTTTTTTTATAATAGTTATAAATAAATTCAATCATATAATTTTTTTTATTTACGAGCAGTGGCCGGACTAGTTTTTTGACATCTAGGGAGGTACTTATTAGGTACCTACCTATGCAGTTTTGTGATTAATATCTAGGTACATACATACATACATACATACCATCAAGCCGCTTCCCTCGCGGGGTAGGCAGAAAGGATCGAGCGCCACTTCCTTCTATCCTTGCATACATCTTTCGCTTCCGTCACTGTCATACAATTCCTCATGCATGCTCTCCTGTTCAATGTGCTCAACACGTGACCGTCCTGTAGGATTTGATTTAAATGATCTTGCCATTTAATCCTCGGACGTCCACGTCTCCGAGCACCATTCCTCTCAGCCAAATATAATATTCTTAGTCATTCTGTCCTCATTCATTCTTTCCACGTGCCCAAACCATCTTAACTTATTTACATTCATCCTTGTTATTACACCAACTTTCATTCCACATTCCTTTCGTATATCACTGTTACGCACACGATCTCTCAGACTTTTACCACACATCCTTCTCAACGATCTCATTTCCACTGCATTTATGCCACTTTCATCCTTCTTTAACCATGTCCACGTCTCACTTGCATACATAAGTGTTGGCACTAAGATAGCAGAGTGCACCAACCTTTTAGCTGTGATAGATATGTTTCAATTTGCAATTATTGGTCGGATTGCACCATTTACCTTATTGTCAGCAACTTTTCTCCTTTCAATATCGCTTTCACACTTCCCATCTTCGTGAACAAACTACCTAAGTACACACATTGGTGTATTTTGCTAATTTATGGAATTAAATTTCCCAAATTATTAAAACAACAATTTTTAAAATATGTCATGACTGAAGACTTTTACATGCACCGAAAAAAACATTACTGCCAATATTTTTTAGAAATTACATGAAATATAATTTTCTCTATGCAAGTGTATGAGTTGAATTGTTTTTACTTATTTTCATTTGTAAATTTTAATTACCTTCAGTTTTAATCTTCACCCGTGTGGTGTTTTACTGCGAATATGGGAAACACGCCACTGCTTACAAGCACTTTTTAGTTATTACTTATGAGGTTTGCCATCTATCTTAAAGAAAGTAATATTTAAAATAGTATGGAGAGAACTATAAGTTCGATATGCAATTAATACACTGGTTACTCCACTTGTAAGGGATGTCGTAATGAAATAGATAAGTAAACAAATTTATACTTGGGTACTAATCTGTAAATAAAACACATAACATTTTACTATTATATAGAAACACACTAGGAAATAGGTTAATGTTCGTACAGAGGACACTATTTTCCATATTCCTTGTCAGCAAAATCTGATAATAACAAATATACATCAAAAGCACATGCGAGAAAACATATTTTTTTACATTTAGGCACAATTTTGATTTGAAAAGAATAATTTTGTATAAATACAAAAAACATATTCTGATTTTATGTGGCAACCCTATTTTGGTCCCGAATACCTAATTTCCAAACCATAGCACAGATAACGCAATGCATATCCAATAATAAAAAGCTCAAGCACTTTATAAAGAACACAGGAAAATAGTCTCAAATCGCATATTCTGTAAGTTTGAATATCGTGTAACGAGCTGTATGGATATAAATGATTTTGTTGTTAATGTAAGAAAAGAGGAGAATGGTGCAATAGAGGACCGAGAGGGAATACGACATCAACAACATTAATTCATAGACCAGAAATCTAGTACGAGTACATTTTAATATTTTCCAAATCATTAACCTATATTAATATGTTTAAAGTGTTTCATCAGTACCTACAAATATATTCTCAAAAAGAAGGTTCCAAAATAAACATCAAGATAATAAATGTTTGCAGTTTCACTCCATATTATTAAGATATAAGTAATTTTTTGACACATTTTTTTTTTGGAAATGTAATCTTACGAGCGAAGCACTGTAGGTTATATTGAAAAAAAAAATTATATTGAAAAAAAACCAATGCTCTCATTCGCGCCTATGCGTAAGTATTTTTTATTATTACCTATCATAGGCAGCACACTAGCTTTTGACATTTAAGGTTTACAAAATAATTAATAGGTATATCATTCCGTGATGGTATAAATATTAATAAATAATTTTTATCTATTCTTATTCGCAGGTATCTATGTATTTGCACCGTACAAAAAATAATATCATTTTTTACATCAAACTACAATAGATTAATACATTTTTATGGATGAACCTGAGATGAAAATCAACCTTTCTCCATCAAAGGTTGTTTAAAATTGATTGAGATGCATTTGAACCCAAAGATATATGTACGTGTGTCCATGATTGGACCAAACTAAATGGCCCAATGTGTATTTTTCAAGTTTTCCATTTGAGTTTTTACTTTATGTATTAACATCATTGGAATATAAGTAGGTACTGTCTCGGTGTGATTTATAATGAAGCAATGCAGCAAAACGGAATGAATATTTCATGTATTATGTAGATATGTATTTTCTTGCATTTTTTAGTATTGATTTCACAATATTCGTTGTGATATTTTTACTCACAGTGCTGGTTACCCCAATTGTAGGAGTTGTGCCATGATTAAAGTTGATAATCCAAAAATTATTTCCGTGGGATCATCAGCAAGAAACAGTTCTTCCAATTTTTTTTAAAGTTTTTTTTGAGGCATGTAAAAGGTACCTATTTCAGTTCATAAAACTTCCGAATAAGATATAGCAACGAGTTTCATGGGATAGGTATTTCATTCTTTTCTGTATATTTTTAGTGTCCTGCAAAATTAAAGTGTATACACTTTCATCAATAAGAATTTTGACACCTCCATTTCAGAGGTGAAATTTTGCGTTACATTGTTGCATCATCATCAGTGAGTGTACCAAGCTTTTAGCTGCGATAGAAATATTTGCGAATATTGGTATATTAGTATACCTTCATATATTACTTTTTACCGTTTTATTGATCTTTTATTCCCAGATAGTGCCTGCCTACTATTTACGTACTTATGTTATGAGTCTTATGACGTCTCTAACTCAATAGTCACATCAATGTGTGTATAGTTAATGTTACGACAGATGGCGCTAGTAATTCTAAAAAGCGTTGTTGTACACTGCTCTGAACAAACTTTTCTTATCGTCCACCAGCTATATTTTTTTCCTTGTACCTACCAACATGTATTATACCTACTCGCCAATGTACCTATTATTTTGACAGAAGTGGATACCTATAGTAATTTAAAAAATGTTCTAAATTTCAAAATGTTTCAAAATGTTCTCGATTCGAAATTCGAATAGATTCCTGCATTTAAATTATTCGAACACGCTTACGAATTCTGCAGTAAATTAGCACTCCTTTTTATTTATTCATTAAGGTCTCTCGTATCGTTGCGTAGGTGTAAATAAAACAAGACAATTAGTTAAAGATTCAAGAGCAATTTGTCCTTTTAATGATCGCTCAAGTGGGATGCAGGAACGAAAAAAGGCCTGGAAAAAATACTTACCTACTGGATTGACTCACTTAGGTACTTCTAGCCCTGATTGCTGGTTATAGGCCTCTTCAATTTTTTTTTTCTCTTTAACAAGCAATACAATCCCTCCACTTTCCTATCAACTCAACCCAAATGAATCACCCTTCAACTTCAACGCTCCTTCCAAAAACACACTAGCCGCCTCCGCTCAGCATCTATGCGCTAATTGAGCCATCTCTTCCCGCGATCTGAAGTTGTTGTCATATTATGAACGATGAATGTATTGAGAAAAACGACGGTCAAGATTTTCGAAACCCTCGTGGACGAATAAACAGTGCTCTTTTTTGTCTTCATTATCACATGGGCAACATTATTCGTCTATATCTTTTATAGTCTTCTTATAGGTAATTCCGAAAACCATAAACCAATAATACATCTTGATTTTTTTTTATATTTATTTATTTCGTAGAATAAAAAAATAAATACCTACAATGAAACAGTCGCGTCGATTGAAGAACCATGGTTTCATACTATAATGTAACTTTATGCAAAATCTAGTTGGAAGGATTTGGCAGTCTGGGGTCAATCGTAAGCATTTCGAATATTTCGAGGCCATTCTCAATTCTTCCGATTAGATTTTGCACAATACAAAAACGGATTTTTCAATAATCAAGATTTTTTGAGGATGTCCCGAAAACTCTACAAAAAGGAAACATTGAAGATGTATGCATCCTACAATAAGTACAAAGTAACATATAAATTGAAAAGATTTTTATACAAGGATAACAGTGCTCCTTTTTCATGCCGTCAGCGACCGAAAACCAGACGGAAAACAAAATATAGGTCATTGCATTCGTTACTACACCATTAACCCATTCTAGGTGGCTACTATATGAAGTACACTGCTATATGACTAGGTAGGTATATGAGGTCACTGTCTGATATAGATGTCACCGCTCAATAGTTAAATTAGACAGTTAACAAAATGGCTAGGCAGTCATTGAATGCCAGATTTTTTTGGTCAGATTTTTATCATTTGCCTTCGTTTTCGGATCAGGGGCCATAGACAAACCGTACTTAGCGATCAACTAGTGGCGGACTTTTCGACAATTTACCTACATGTAGGTACCGTGTACCTAATTATATACCGTGAAAATTCGTTTGTAGTCGATCGCCAAGTACGGTTTGTCTAAGGGGTCCGATCGAAAATTTCGTTTCATTATTTGGCAATTTAGCTCTATGATTGTTAAACCGGCTAAACTTATTTTAGCCATTCAATTGAATGCCAATATTTAAATATCCACCTAACCATTCAGTAAACTGGCTAATGCAACAATCTGGCAGCAGCATATCTACCACTACCTACTCTTACATTATTGAACGAAAAAGATAGTACATTTGGTACCTACCTATCTACATATTGACTAATATAGAAACAGTTGATTTTATCTCCGATGGTATTTCAAAAAATCCGACAGAACACGTTCGAATTTCAAATTCAAAAATATAATTTCTATTATTTTAATACAAATCGTGTATAATGTTTGATTGTAGATAGATTGTAGATAGATAGATTGTAGATTGTAGATCCCGTGGAGCACCCGGTAAAGAATTGGTCTCCCATTCTTCTGCGTAAGTTTTCGAGTGTCCTGTAAAAGGCAGGTGTTCGAAAAAATTGAGACATTTTACATCTTAAATTCAGCGATGAGGTTTGCCACCCATCCTGAATGTCTTGATTTTATATTGGCACGGAGAGGACAGTTTGCATGTTTCTTACATGCAGCTGATCTGCTGGCTACCCCATTTGTGGGATGTGCCGTGATGGTATAAAAAAAAATAATAGTAGATACAAATGTAAACAAAAATGCAAATTCATTACAAAATAATATTTGTCCACTACATTTACAATGAGATTGCACACTTTAGTGATTAAGAGACATATTCTAATATTTTTTTGGGAATTAAGTTAAGAATAATTTTTTTTTTATATTTTTGTCCACTTTATGATTTAATATTTGAATGAATTATTTATAAAATGAATGGATTGCCATAAATAGATAGGTAACTAAAAAATGAATATCATGTGAGATTGGAAAACGATTTTTTAACAAATTTAATACGTTCTTAGTTGCATTAATTTAGTTTTGATACCTACTCCATTTCTAGATTAATAAAAATCCATCGGAGTTACACAGTGAATTATGCTAGTTTGAAAAATTCAAATCAGCTGTTGTTCCATTTCTTTCTGGTTTATGTTCCTGTTTGTACCACAGACAAAAAGTTGCGGGTAGAAAGTAGGTATCGACATATACCTGCATAGTACCTACCTACTACATATGCACCTAAAAGTCACAGTAGGTAGGTATGTAATAATAATATGAATAACTTTGTGAACGTTCGGATGCGTTCCAAATTTAAAATTTCGATTGCACAACACGAAAAGAATTCTTTTAAAATAAATTAAATTTAGAACAAGAAAATCGTAGGTAAGAACTTGTTCGTTTTGCAGCGAAAAAGGGTACACCTTTTTTCGAAATTTAAAAAAATATTTCCTCATACCTACTACTAGGTAGGTACCTACTTATCTATGTTTCTACAAATCTACACCTTCGCTGTGTCTATCAGAAATGGGGTAGTCAATAAATTGTTTACATGAAATAAACATACAAATCGTAGTTTCTGTATCATTTAAATTTTTGTGCTACGTACCTTAGATAAATGTTATTAGGTAGGTATGGGCAGCTATAGGTAACCATATTTAAACCTAAGTCTGAATATAAAACACGTTTGGTTTTTGTTCAATTGAGAAATAAAGTCATAGACTTTAGACAATCTTTGTATATTATATAAATATCTATGGATTCTATTTAAAATCCGTGAATTGTGTTTTTGCAATGTCGAATTTGATTTATCTAACATTATGTTATCGGTTGTTGTTCATTTGTCATTCACACATTCGATTTTCAAAAAGTGAGTAAGTAAATAAATAATATTCTGTTCTTTATTCAAAAATTATAATAACATTCCCATCGTACCTACAAGAAAAATCCTTCGCAAAATATTTTTTACTCAATAAGGAACACAATAGGTACCTACCTACATGTGGAGAAATAAATGTCTTTATTTGCTATCAAAAGGGCATAAAACTCTTTCAATCTTTGTGTTACAAACAATAAAAATAAAAATCATTGATAAATAAATATCTAAGTAAATAAATAAAAGAGAGGAGATAAAAGAAGGAAACGTATAATAAATAAAAATAATAATTCTTGTTTTTTTGTACACAGCTGTGGCAACTGGCAACACCGGAGAAAGAGAGAATTCTTTTTTTTGAATCAGGAACATTAGAATTTCGAACCAGAGACAGGAGAACATGATACATAGGCATACTCCGCTGTACCTACCTACTCGGTACAAGAACATTAATCTTCCCGGCCTTTTGACAGATCAAAGATTTATGACTTTTACATTCCATTTTTGGGCGGGAACGAGAAAGCGGCCATGTTTTTAATTCTAGTTAATGGCGGCAAACTGTTGTTGTTATCCCTCACGCATTGAAATATTACATACAGTGTTTTGAATTTAGAATGAGTTCTTTTATTTTTTTTCAAAATTGGTTAGGAATAAATTTGATTTAAATTAATAATTTGAATGTTCCTACCTAGTGCATTTTTATAAATGCATTTTTTACTTTTTTCACCTATTCAAACTATCTATCTATACCAGGCGTCGGCAACCTATGGCACGCGTGCCAGGCTTGGCACGCGATGGGGTTCTGAATGGCACTCTACAAAGTAATCAGGGACAAGGTTCGCATTAAAAAAAATAATTTATGTTAGAATTTTATGTTATTTTTTTAATAAATATGTTTAAAAGATAAATTTGATATAAAATTCTTCTCCTCTAGAACCCCATTATATAATTTAGAATTAAGGCGGCACCCTGAATCATATTGGTAGAGTGGCTTGGCACACCACAGCTAAAAGGTTGCCGACCCCTGATCTATACCATCACGGATTCTTCCATAAATGGGGTGGCCAGTTACTTAATTATCTGCATTAATAAACGAGTAAATGTCCTCTCCGCACCACTAAAAATCGAATCATTCAAGATGGGTGATCAACTCTATCGCTGAATTGAAGGTATTAAGGCACCCTTGAAGAGATATTATCACAATACGGCGCTATATAAATTGTCATATTATTATTGAATTCATATTTTTTGTAATGTCTGCGTAGGAATAGGTACCTATCTACCTTTTACAGAACTCGTGAAAATTTACAGAAAATAGTGGAATATAAACTATTTTGTCATATAGGTATCTAACACCGTACAAATATCCTCTTACCATAGGTAGGTAGGTATTTATAACATCAACCAATAGGTTGACGATTTTTAAAAAATACAGGAGTTTTAGTATAACGATTAGGATTAACCATTAATCTACCGAGACGAGAAAATGATTCAAAAAGAGAACTATCTACTATATACCTACCTAGGTAGGTATGTAGGATTTTAATGAGAATCTCGCTATCGCGCATGTCCATCGCGCATGTACCTACCTACCTACTACTTCGAGACGCCTTGGGTGGAGATCACGCAGAGAGCAGTGATAAATAACTTGGTATTGTAGGTACATGCAAGGAACATTATTCTAGTTGGATGTCCGTCGGTAATGTAGATAACTGGAAAACATCGTTACCGACACGACCTTTTACCAACTCTTTCTTTTTGTTCTTTTATTATTGTAAAAAAAAAAACGATTAATTCTAGATAAAAAATAATAAAATACATATTTTTATTGATCTATACTTAGTTCCTAAGAATATAACAGATACGTAATCTGCAAATCCAACAGTTGAACAAGGAAACAAAAAAAGTGTCTTGCTAGTTTATGAATCGGCCTAGGCTGGTTCAAGTGCACTCTACCTATGGTAATAATAATATCTTCTGGCCTGTGCTCCCGAAAGGAGGAATGAAGGGCGAATAAGTGTGCAAGATGCCTCGAACCCTGTCTTGAAATTTTTTTAGGAATACACGGTTATTCTACTGGGTATTACAATTTGTAAGATTCTTAAGTGGCTTAAGGACGGCCGCGTGTTGAGTTTTTTTTAGGAATACGCGGTTATTCTACTGGGTATTACAATTTGTAAGATTCTTAAGTGGCTTAAGGACGGCCGAGTGTTGAGTAAGAGAAATCGGCGAACATGTATGAGAAACTGGATGAATGTGGAGGAAGCGAAAGAAGTTTGTAAGGATAGATCTATATGGCGTTCCGTTCTCTCTGCCTACCCCTCCTGGGACACGGCGTGAGGGTATAGATAAATAGATAGACAAAACAATGACAAAATTCTAAAGATGTTCTTTTTTCAAATCAATGTATGGAATTTAAATTTAATTACCATTGGCTATATATCAGCCAATCAAAAAGCAATATTTTACATTCCATGGATATTTAACAGTGAGTATTATCTATAGCTAATTCATAGGTACATAAATCTCTTAACGGTTTTAATTCTTACAAGCCAATATATTCCCAATTATTTATGACCGTTGAGGTTATAGTTCATGGACCGCTGGCGGGTAAATTAAAGCGATATTTATCATTTGAACACCTTTGTATGAACGTAAATACAAAACTAGGTACCTACTTATACAGCGCCGGATCTACCATAGGTTCAAATGGTTCGGCCCACCAGGGCGCATAAAGTATAAGGCGCTACATAGATTAGCTCTAGTTTTAGTTGTAACCCAAGATTTATAAATAAATAATATAAAAAGTACTTCCGCTTGCATACAAAGTTACACATACCACAAAATGTATCGGTTTTATAAGAGAACATATTTTTGAAATTCCCGCGAAAAGTTACACGCTCTAATGCCTAATCATTATCGACTTATAATATATACATTTGAGTTCAAAAGATTTTGAATGGTACGTACTCTAACTTTCCATACATAATAAGTCTAAATCTAAATCTAATCTCACGTCTAAATCTCTTATCTCCGTTTTTTTACTAGCTCCTACAACCGAGTAATAAAATGAAATAATAATAGGTAAGTTCCTTGCGCGCCACTAGGCCACTAACACTTCCACATAGATTCTCACTAATACATACAACGCGCTTTTTAAACATTTCGTTGTCTTATACTGAACCAAGCGCCCCGTAATAGAATGAAATAATAATAAGTACTGAACCAATCGCTCCCTTACACAACCAAATCGCGCTCCTACATAGATTCTCACTAATACACACAAGGCTCACTGATTTTTCAAACAAAAACCAGATTTATAAATATTACCTAGCGTAAATAATCTGTGGTTTGGTTGGTTATGAATAAACATTACTTAGGCTAAGGAGCGCTACTCGGATCGACTGTTCCTAGTGATATAGTATAAAGTATAACATCACTGGATGTTCCTCAGAACACGAATTACCTTCGTATTTAGATAAGATGCACCGAAGTGTATACGAATGCACCCGAATGAAATGTATGAAATTCGCTTCATATTCGCAATAGGTACGTGTGCTATGCGTAGAATGTGCGTAGATTATAAAATAATATCATTGTACTAAGATAAATTTTAAAAATATTGCAACCATTAGGTACGTTATTATGGGCATAATATTACAATATTAATTAACATATTTAAAACCTAATATGTCTATATTCGAGGTTATGTGTGTGTCAGTAGTTTTCTTCAAATTTTTTAATCTTTATTATGAAATACCTAAATATGTAGGTAGTTATATAATTACTTCCATACATCGCAAGTAAGTAGGTACTGAAATAATAGTATAATTATTGTATTTAGATTTTGTTGTTGTTTTTTCATCATATTTAATAATGTCTTGTATTTGAGTGATTTTTTTTAATATCAAAATACTAAATATGTTTCACCCAAGTATATCAATAAGCATAGTGTTAGGTCGATACATAACATTTTATAAGATACTAATTACATTTTGTAAAAGTGGCAAATAAGTAACGTAACTACTTATTTTTTGCGTGTTATACAGTTTTGCTAAGACATGAAAATATTTTTTTGCAAAAAAGTTTGGGGGGGGGGCGCAGTATATATATTTGAACCAAGCGCAAAATGCGGTTGATCCGGCGCTGTACTTATATACAAGTATTACCTCCGTGGATTTCCCGAATAGTGTAGACTTTCAACTTTTACGTGTGTCCACCCGGATACCGCAGAAGTCTGGGGACTTCCATTTATCCGAAATTCTACACTTAACAAATCTTGTCCACACCGGAGGCGCCATAGTGGGAAGCCTGAAGGGCTGGCCGGCCAAACCACCAAACCGCCAAAACCTCCGTGTGAAATCTTTAGACTAAACTCCTTCGATGTACCTTTATACGAAAGAAGCAAACATAGTAATAATACATATTATATCTATTAAAAAAAAAAACAAATAAACAAGTTATCTTAACCCAGGTTACAAAAGTTACAAAATAATAAAAAGTAAAGAATAAATCTCGATTCAAGTGTCCTGTAAAAGGCAACATCATGAATAAGACATAACATTTAACAACTTCAATTTAGCAATGTGTGCCATCCATTCTGAATGTCTTAATTTTCTGTTGAGACGTAGAGTTGATGGTATAGATAAATAAAAAGATACATCCTACTATTTTCTGTCTCCAAATCCAAAAATTTGTCATACTTTTACAAAACAGAGAATCTATTTACAGTAGGTAGGTACCTATATCCTATCCAATTTCATTATCTTCCACAATTTAGTTGGAATGGTGATAAATATTAAATATTGTTATCAATGAAGTATCAGTGAAGAATAAAATAAACAAAAAGTGGACTATCTGCGTGTAATGAACGCACAAGATGTCCTTATTGTGCTATAAACAATTAAGCATTGATGGCGAGCGTTATGACTGAATTGAATAATTCTATATACTGTAATTAGGTATATGTTGATATTTTCAACATAACATACAATGAATTCATCGCCAGGGACTCTCCATTGATTATGTTGTTTCTTTTTTGATTATGATATTGTAATTTTTTTCTCTGTCTTGCTTTTTTGGATTATGCTTGTTTTCTTTCCTGATGAGATCGCCTTGGCCAAAAGCTGTTATGGTCTCAGTGCAGAGTGACATTTTTATGATAATAATAATACGATGAAAATTTAAATAAAGCTGAGCAAGATAAGATAATAAAATATCTTGATCTTGCTCACGAAATCAAAGATATGTGGAGAACACCAATCACAATCATCGTGCCTATCTATAGTGTTGTCTGTGAATGGTTTAATACCTAAGAGTCTGTCAAGCAATCTCAGAAAACCGGGAGTAGATGACAGACTCAAATACAGCATGCAGAAGACTGTTCTTGTTCTTCTATCATCCAACAGAAGAGTAAGAATGTTTTTGTCCCTGTAGCTCTGTAAGTGATCTCCCATGATTGTACTATTTTCATAGGACATCACGGAAGAATCAACTTAAATAATGTTGGGGTTCTACATTTTGAATATAAATTTATTTTAATATTTTATTGTTTTTTTATTATTTAATGTTATATTTAAATTTAATTGTTAATCTTATATTGTTTTCAAATAGTAGATTCTAATGTTATTTGGTTAAATAAATGGGATATGAATAATAATAATATGTCTTATACAACGTACATAGATAATGTTTGACAAACTCTACCATTTTGATTCTTTTTTTAGAAACCTCGCGAACTTATGTATGTTATATTTTCTAAGGTATACACAAAATTATTATAGGGAAGGCAGAGAGGGTCGGTACATAGTATCCAGGGTCCATTCACAATCATAAACAATCACCCTCTAAAAACTATAAAGATAGCTTGTTAAACAAATAAAATAAAATTTAATGGGAACGGACATCGTACCCAACTAGCAATGTTAGTTATTGCTGTTTAGTAAAACATGGATGATTCAGTTTGATTTATATGATTAATTAAGACATGCTTCGTAAAGGGTTGCAATGCAGTAGGGTAGTTTGGAGTATTGGAAACACTATATAGATGATGGAATGATAGATAAGATTTAAACAAACATCGTAGGGTGAATTCCTCATTGTAGGTCCATGTGTGATAATAATAATAGTTTTTATTGTACAAAAAAACAATAGTATAAAAAATCATCATAAGTAAACATATAAATTTGAGCAATGGGCGAGTTAATCGCAGAAGCGCGATGTCTTCCAGCTAACCCATATGTGTAGGTAGGTATATATTTTGTGGAAATTAAAATGGTTGGCACTCAATTTCAGTTTGAAGCTAGTTTATGGAACATTTTTCGGAATAGGAATAGTTAAGTCGGAAAACTTCAATATTTATAATTTTTTCATTGTTAAATTTTCTGTTTCTATTTTCATGATATATGACATTGAAAATGAGTATATTCTTCAAAATGTGTCATTATCGACAACATCAGTTTTTTTTTGTAATCATACTTAAGTATGTTTTTATCAAAAAGATAAACTTCTAAGTAAGACGAATTGTAGAATGGTTGTCTACATTCAATATTGAATTGCTAGTTGCTAGTGATTCAATATACAAGGGACATACTTGGTATTTGCATAGAATGGAAAACAATACATAACTACATCAATTTATTTATTTATTTATTTCAAGGCGCATTACAGATGTTCAATATACATAATTAATAAAAATCAGCAAAATTCACGCAAAATAATCGAACATCCAGACCATGCACACAGTATCTATAGATACATGCATTCAATCTCGAACAGACTTCACGCAAACACGCACAGATAGATCCAACATTCACACAATTACAATATAATATGTTCAATAAAAATTCCTTAAATATATACATATATATAAAATATACATAAAATATTGTGTGAATACAAAGAATATAAAAGTTATTTGTATCCGATAACTATTCTTATGAAAAAGAGAAAATTTTAATTCAAATATAACTTGCCCACACAAATGGGAATTTAACCGGTCATAAATGTAATCGAAAATTACTCTATTATGTATTTTAAAAGGGAGTTATATTATTATATCACGTAAGTACCAACTAGAATAATCCACGTGATGTGGGAAAATAGACTTTTGCTCTTGCATCCACCCCCCCAAGGTTGCATCCCCTATACCTACCTCCTAATACCCCCTACATGCACCGTACAGGATCAAGTAGTACATAATACATACTACAGCTATAGCACCCTTTGAATATAAACGCTAGTTAACATTTACTTATATGACTATATTATTTTCATTGTACCTCGCTCTCACTATCTTTATTATTAGGAGGCTTTTCAAAATGTTATTGAGTACGTAGTAAAGATAATTGTGTGTCAATTTGCCTTATGTGCCTTATTACTAAGGAATTAAGACATTTACATGAATGCGAGATAGACAGTAAACCTATTCATTTTATTGGTAAATAACTAAGTACACAGAATGTACAATTTTAGTTTTTTTTTTATCTGTACCTGGCTACGTATTTATTTAAAGTGGGAAATTTATTGTTTTCAAATTTATTAAATTTTAAATTTCCTTATGGTTGCTCTATTGCTGTGGAACAAAATTCCCTACGATTTGTGAACTCTGGAGAGTGTGGAGGTGTTCAAGGCAGGGTTAAAAACCCTATTGTTCAGGAGGTGTTATGATTCTTAAATGGCCCTTGCGGTGGTTTTTACACAAAACGGCACATCTTAAAAAAAATTGTCTAGTTATTATTATTTAAAGATTATCCTATTACATCTAGGTACTCCAATCTGTAGACACGTTGTATACTTCCATAACATTCATACAGTTCCTCATCTATGCTATCATATTCAATATTGTGCTCAAAACGTGTCTATTCTGCAAGTTCGGTCTACACAACCCAGCCATTTGTTCTTTGAACAACCACACATCCAAACAAACTTTTAGATTTTTTTTAACACGTTCTTCTCGACAATCTCATTAATACAAACTTATTTAAATAAAACGTGTGCAAAATAGTGAAAAATGCAAGTTGTAAAATAGGTCGATAATTATAATGTATTATTTATATAAGTCACAATGCGTCAAGTTTTAGAATAACATCCTCCCCTCGTACCAGCATTTCATTGCTGTTTGGGGAAGACAATAATGTTTTTGTTATCTAGATTACCTATGTTGTTGTGTGTATTATGTTTTGTTCACTTGAGAGAATTGTTAATAAGTAAACTAAATAAATAAATAAAAAGTTGATTTTAAAACGTCAATAATATTTTAGAACCACTGCAGCCTCTATATTGGTGCATGTAACACTTAATCCTATTATAGCTGCTCCCTCCCTCCAGATATCTCCCATAGCTTCTGGCACGAGGCATACCAAGGGTCAGCAGCCATATATACAGATCTAGTACCTACCCACCTACCCTGCAAGGGTACTGGATATCAAACACCTCATCTACCTATTCGGTAGTTATAATCATAAAATGTATAGCTGTCCACTATAATGAAGAATACTCGTAGGAATATTCTGTATATGAAAATGTTATTGTCTGCTGGTATTGATAAGTGGACATGTTTATCTTTCCATCTATCCCTTCAGCTCATGTCCCTAGTTGGGTAGGTAGACCGAAATGAACTCTACATAATAATAATATTCTGGAGAACTTTTTCTGCGCCGTTTTTTTAAAAATCACCGTAAATGTGCTCTTTTTTTATTTTAGTAAACAGATTGATGTTGAAAAACCGTTCTTGATTCCATTATATATATATATTTTTTTGTGACTTGTCTGGTTAAAGTAGACATAGAGAATATATTTATTTATTTATTTGGATTATAAAACTTTTGAATATAGGTACATTATGAGGATAGTGAACTAAAAATAATTAGGTAATAAAGATTATTAGATTTAGGTACCTATTTAGTCTATGATATACCTACCTAATTTTAAGGGTATATGAAACATCTGCTCAAAAAATCTGCAACTTGCAAATCCTTCACAACAATAGAAACCTTAAAGTTTTAAATATTGCACATTAATCAAATTTATTGTGAATAATATGCGATATGAAAAACTATATAAAATTAATTTTGCAATTTAATTTTAATGCAAAACATGCATCGCGCTAAATCCAGGCAAATATTTTGGAAAATTTAATAAAGCGTATGTAAAATATTTATATACTTTTTACCCATTCTAAAATTAAATATATAGGATCACATGCGAGATCCAGGAGCTTAGAAGACAGTGAAAGCTTGTATTAAAAACGTTTAAATCATCGGGTTAACCCTAACGTTTCCACCCTTTAACATTACAGTGTTATTGTACATATCATGAAAAGCTCGCGTCATTATTTGGAGCCGATAACATCAAAGGGTGCATAAATCTGCTGACAAGGGGCGGTTACTATGTAAACATCAAGGGTTGCAGTCGATGATCATTCATAGGGATGAATGTACGGAGGGATATTTAGGGAGGAGACTATGTACTTCGGAAATCATGGTTTTTGTATTTGATGAAGACTTACTACTACTAAAACTAAGTCATCAAGACATATTCCACGAGCAGGGAAGTCATCAGACCAGCGGCATGCAATAAATATGCAAGTTGTCCTCTCCGTACTTACAATAAAATTAAAACACCCAGAATGGGTGGCAAACGTCACCGCTGAATTTAATATGTAAATGCCTTTATTTTTTTAACACCTACCTTTTACAGGCCACTCGAAAAAAGTTTACGAAATAACTTCCCATACCCATACTCTTGACATCTCGTCAGTGCTCCATTACGCTAAATTGACTCAGTCCAGAGAGCGATATCCCCATCCCCTGAACCATTAGTAAAACCTAACACTCCACAACGTCCTTCCTTGTCTTGTCTTTGATGATGATGATGATGATTATGGATAATTTTGTTTTGACGCCGTTTAACAGTCCCTAGACCGTCTCAAGGGCGCCAATTATTTTTATTTAACTATTATAAAATTTTGAAAACACTTGTGATTGTCACAAATTTGACCAAAATGCGAGATTTCTATGTGTTCTTTGTCTAGAAAACATCGATATATTTTTTTTAAGAATGCATGACATCTCTAATAATGACACTAGCAATTTTAGGGGAAAGTGATAGAAGCAATAGGAATAGCAACTAAAAATAGATAAAATACATTAAGGAAATGGACACATTCAATTTATGAATAAATAATTCAACGCCATTACAAAAATGGTTACGACATCATTTTCAGCCACTCTAGATTACGTTTAAAAATTCATTTAATGTTTGTTTTTGTTTTTTATTATTCGGGAAATTGCTAATGCGTAGATAAAATGCGCGTTAGGTACAGGATTTTTTAGTATTTATGTATCTTCCTGCAAGTTTTTATGCGACGAAAAAGTAAGTGAAATTGAGGTCACTTCGCATTTGAAGTTGTTTGTTTCAAATTTTAAAACTTTTTAGTGAGAGGTTGAAGTATGAATTTATGAATAGGTACTGTGATGATTTGAGCTGTTGACATTACATTAGATGTCAACTTACAAGTCATTACTTACAGTTACAACAACCATTCATATTTTTGTATAAGCCTATCTACCTACACCTACAAAAACGATATAGCATGTATTAAAAAATGTATTCAGTGATGATACTAATGTAAGATTATATTTTATACTTATAAAAGTTTAAAATCTTTTTATCTACAATTAAGATATTACTCAAGTAGAGTAGTCTGTGCTCTAACATAATTATAAACATAAAAACATCCCCCCAGAGTCCCCAGCTTAGGGTTGATCTCCCACTCTTTTCCGTAAGTTGTTGAGTTATTTTTTTTGTTTTTTTTTTTTTACTTTTACATCATAAATTCATAGATGAGGTTTACCACTCATCTCGAATGTTTTATTTTTTTGTTGGCACGAAGAAGACAGCTTGCATGTTTATTACATATAGTTGATCTACTGGCCAGTGGCTACCCCACTTGTGAGATATGCCGTGATGGTATAGTAGTAGTGAATTAACATAGGTACTTACATATTTTTCTTGCAGTGCGTTTTTGTATAAAGCGATTCTGCTGGTTGCCCACTTGACAAGTAAATAATTGTCACGTGAAAAAATAGATAATACTGGCAAACCTTTTTTTTTATCGATATTGATTGATTGATTAAAAAAATTATTTACAGTATGATTATTTTTTAGTAAATTCTACACATAATTAAAAGTATAGGTGTACCTACGTAGAATATTTACTCCAAAAATATTACGAGAGTATTATCAACACCGCAATAATACAATAATAATGTGTGTGCATATTTATATATCTACAGAGTGTTCCTTTTCCAATTCAAAAGCATCGTTAGTGTTTACATTTAACACCAGTTTAGTCATTAAAGTGTATCGCATATGCGAACATTTCCCGAGGCCATTATTATTGTTCATTCCGACCAACCAACCAAACCCTCCTCATCGCTACGGAAACATTCAGGGTGGAAAGTAATATTAAATGTACACATTAATTGATGATTGTGCAAGAAAAAGATTTGAGAAGCAAAACATTCTATATTAGAATTAGACACTATTTTTATCTAATCTAACCCAATATTATGACATTTCTCAAAAACAAATGATATCGTAGTAGATTCGAACTTCAATTTTGAATCTTATACAATAAAGACTATCAACATGAGTTTCTTGTTATTATTATTCTAAAAATGTTACCATGCACTGAGACTATAACAGCTTTTGGCCGAGGCAATTTCAGCAAGAAAAAAAAGCAAATAAAAGAAACAAAAAAAAAACAGAGAAAGAGACAGAGAAAAAACACAAAAGAGACAACAGATTCAAATCTTATAATATGCTATTTCTAGATGTTTCGTACAAATTTCGCCCAAAAATAATATCTTAGACTTCAGTATTGAATTATCAAATATTTTTTGTCTTGTTGATTAATATGATTAATATGTATATATTATTTATTTTGTAAAGCTCCATGTTTAGGTATATGAAGACGAAAACCCAAGTGGTTAAAGTTTTACTTTGTATTTTTTGTATAGTTACCAGGTTTCGACTTATAAAGTCATTGTCAAACTCTTTCATTGTTTGCTACAACCAATTGTGTTTTCTTCCATATATTTCTTGTCTTATTTTATTTATATACCTAAATCAACACAAAATCCAATTACCTACTCAATCAATGACATCATCATCATCATCATCGCCCTCAACGCTCCTCTCGGGAGCACAGGGCAGAAACCAGCCTCCTCCATTCAGAGCGTCTCTGCGCCAATTGCGTCACCTCTTTCCACGACATTCCCTGCGCTCTGATATTGTCATAGGAACGGTTTATTGTGAAAGAGGGACGCCCGGGCCGACGGATCAATCAATGACAATGACATATTATTTTTCCTTGTTATTAAAACTCGATAAATTATTATTTCAATAAATAAAATAAAAATAGGCACCTATATATTTACACAATTTACTTAAAAAAATACCTCTTATTTTGGTTTCAATTAATTATAAATTTAATTAAAATTATTTTTTAATTGTGGAAGAGCAATTGATTAAGAGAAATACTGAATTGCGCTAAATATTTTGCAAAATAATATAAAATACTTTCTTGTGATAACGTTAAAATTGGCACTTAGTATTTCCTCTCGTCAACTCTCACTCATTTGGGGTGGCATAACTTGTAATATAATAATATATGTACGTAGCACCTACGAACGCAGCATACAGTAGCATATAAAGAGTAGGTACCTATTATAATATATCAACATACACTCTTACACTTCACAAAACAAACACATCCTATATGAGATCCATATATATGTATTATTATTGTTATTGTAAGCTATGTAGGTAGGTGAGTAGTTACAAAGAGGAGTATACACAAACTTTCGCAGATTAGATTATTGAGTAGATTTATGACGTCATTACACCCCTTGATAATTAGATTGGAACACCCTGTAGCTACACATTTAATACAAGAGCAGAACTTAGCACAGTAGATGACTATGATTGTATAATAGGTATAAAATATGATATCAGTGTAACGCTTACATACCTACCTATGCCAAATCTATCTGTCTATAGCACCGCAACGCCTCCTACAAAGGAAATAGCCAAGGATCTGACTGCATATAATTAACATATAGTTCGTCCTCTCTATGGCACGAAACAAATGATAGCAAAACATTCAAAATCGGTGGCATTATTGCCTCACAACTTAAATGAAGATTTAAATGTAGGTATTAATAAATGTACATCCTGTGGAGTCCCCGGTAAAGAAATGATCTCCCACCCTTTTCTGTAAGTTTTTTAATGTCTTGTCAAAGACACATGTTTGCGGTACGTTTTCGTTCGAATATAGACGAAATTTCGTGAAAGTGTCAATTTTCGTAGCTAAAATACACAAGTAGCTACGAAAATTGTCACTTTCTCGCAACGTCATCTATATTCGAACGAAAAATTAACGCTAAAATGTGTTTTGACTACGGGCCCAAGTAGATGGGTACTTACTAAGTCATATAAAATATTTTGCATTAATAGTAAAAGCACTCACATAATACGTAGGTACATGTAGGTAGGTAATAGGTATAGGTACAAACTCCCTTTGCAAGTTCTTCTCATTTTAACTTTAATCTCAACCATATAATTTTCCATTTTAAATTAGTTTTAACCCTTTTAGCGAGGTGGTACCTACCTTCTATACCTTCTATATACAATTCCTATCACCCTTTTATCAGGATTTATTTATTATTATGGAACGATGCACCATAGCGTATGATAGTATAGAAAATTAAACTGAGCAGTAATTTTCGATACGTATAATGGGATTATCTTTGATTAAGTCGCTTCTACTGCAGAAAGTTTCGACAATTCAAATTGCACGGCGCGGCGGTTGGTGATTGGGTGATGCATATAATTTTCAAATGGGTGTTGCTGCAATATTCCAAATCCCATAATTTGAATTTAGAATGTTTAAATTATACATATCTACATACTTTGAAATATTATGAATGAATCTGTTTATATTTTCGGTCTCCTATCTTCCACCCATTCAGATCAAAAAACATATAAACATTTTTCAGTTTTTAGTACTCGTGCATTTGTTGTATGTTTGTATGTTGGACGATTTATTGGGCGCCGTTTAATGGTGCATCTATCTCAAGGGAACGAGAAACTATGTTGGAAGAGCGATGTCCGTAATTTGCTCCTGAAAACAAATTCTGTTTTTTCACAAAATACATGAATTCGTATATCTTTTGATCATACATACATACCATCACTTGCATACATCTTTCGCTTCCGTCACTGTCATCCGATTCCTCATGCACGCTCTCCTGTTCACTGTGCTCAACATGTGACCGCCCTGTAGGATCTGGTTTTTAATTTATATGATCTTGCCATTTGATCCACGGACGGCCGCAATACCGTCACTGCCGTGCACCATATTTTTTGATTTCAGTTTTGTTTTCATTTTTGGACTTTCTTGTAAAAGTACTTACCGACCTCCATAATATAATGTGGATACATAGACATTGTATGGATACCTGTTTTATTTGTGATAAAATATGTTTTTCTCCATATGTATCACCGGGTGTTTTTCCTTTTAAATGATATACCTACTTTTAATTTGTTTTTTTGTCCCTTATTGTGCTTCTTAATTTATTATACCGTATCCAGCAATAACGCATCTTGCTATGTCCTGCTGTGCTTTAATAATAAATACAACACGCACGCCACTGCCCTGTATGAGCCAAGAATAAATAAAATAAATATTAAGTTATTACGTTATTTTTGATATTTATTATGAGAAAATATTTATATCTATATAAATCTACATTAGGAGCAGAGTGACTCTCACCTATTGCAATGTCCGCTGATGCGGAATGCATGTAATGTGAGTGACCTGATGATGGCGAATGACAAGGCGATATACGTCGCTGCATACTGGAGTGGCAAGGTCTGAAGTCCGGACCCGAAAAGTAAAGTAAGTAAGTAATCTACATTATTTAATCTGGTAGCTTAAATTATGAAAAATGGAAAGTTGGGAAGTTGTTTTATATCCAGCAGTAGAATGGCGAAGGCTACTCAATTTAATAAGAAAGTTATTGGTAGGTAAATGAATTATACGAATTGGAAATGAGTAATTCTAAAAAGCTAGCGTCCTGTCTCCATGCAGAAATTGGAAAACATCTTATCTACGTAATTAAAATTACCTGAACAGGTGAAAATTATATCAAATAGTTAATGAAATATTATTTCATACATAGGTATTAACACACACTTTTTTATGCTTACCTAGTGTAAAAAGATTACAAAAGACATATGTGAAAAACATCATAAAATTTAAAGACTTCCTGAAACATACAAACCTACAGAATATACAAGCCGCCGATTATTATCATTTTTATATACCTAATATGTGGATATTATTTTTACCTATATAAAATAATATAGATAGGTATATTAAATAATAATCATGTCATGTAGTTAGTAAGTATATAACATCTAGTTGTATCTTATGTGTGGATCTGAATATAAATCGATTATTTTTTTATATTCATCAAGTTAAAATACCTGGCGTCGTTTGTTTTTCAGTTTCGAGTAAGTATAGGTAATTAGGTATATCAGTGACGATTGGTTTATCCCACCACTTCACGTAGGTAAAAAGCTACTACTATCACTACTATACCATCACGGCATATCCCACAAGTGGGGTAGCCAGCAGATCAGCTGCATGTAAGAAACATGCAAACATGACCAGTACTGTATCGAAACCAGTGTACGTGGAGCGTGCTTTTGCAATATCTGCACCTGTAGTCTGGAACAGGCTTCCACAAATGATCAGAGAAACGCAGGACATATCTCGCTTCAAGAACCATCTTAAGACTTATCTATTCAAGAAATCTCACGGAATAATCCAAGCACAACCTTAGTTAGTAAAGAGCGCCCTTGAGGTGGATTTTTTTCACAAAACGGCGCTTTACAAATCATCCAAATAATAATAATAATAATAATAAAAAACTGTCCTCTTCGTGCCAATATAAAATCAAGACATTCAGGATGGGTGGCAAACCTCATCGCTGAATTTAAGATGTATAATGTCTTAATTTTTTCGAACACCTGCCTTTTACAGGACACTCGAAAACTTACGCAGAAGAGTGGGAGACCAATTCTTTACCGGGTGCTCCACGGGGTAAAAAGCTAACCTGAGTAAATTCAATTCACTTCTGTTGCATGTTATAAATATGCAAGCAATCTTCTCCGTATCAACAAAAAATAGGCATTCGGGATGGGTGGCAAACCTCATCGCTGAATTTAAGATGTTAAAAGTCTTTATTTTTTTCGAACACCTGCCTTTTACAGGACACTCGAAAACTTACAGAAAAGAGTCGTAGACAAATTCTTTGTCGGATACCTCACGGAAAATTTATAACACGATAGGGTTACTTAAGCTACATTAGTTACGTCTAAGTAAGTGATAAAATTATAAAAGAACACCTAATATATAGTTACACTACCTAACATTTTTCAAAAGCAATCAATGTTTTTTTTTTCATGCAAACAAGCAATTTTTTTTATTATTATTATAAACTAAAAACACTGTATATACCACTAGAACAATAATTTTATTTAAAAAAAATAAAACGTTTTCAGTTGTCTAATGCAACCATCTTCAGTAAAGATAACACTTATACTGTGTTTTTAGTTTATAATAATTCAAAATGGATTACCACAAAGTTACACTTGAAAATATCGAATATTTAATTTTTTTTAAGTTTTACTGTATTTATTAATAAAAGTAGCCTGGTTTCGGCTTATAAAGTCATTCTCAGACTCTATCAATATTATTATCCAGTTATTTCGTTTTTTTTTTAATATAGTAGGTATGCTATAATAATATACAAACGTACAGACTTTCCAAACTGTTTATTGATATAGATCCTTGTTATTAATTATTTATTGTTTAATGCAGTGGCTTCCTTCTACCTTATATTATACAATGTTGCGTTCAGAATGAAAAGATAATCGAGTTATTATTCATTTTTTAATTATTTTGCATACACCGGTAGCTTGTTATTTGTTATCAACCTTAAGAGGTAAGTAATCATATCAACAATCAGGATGCAAATTGTTTAGTGTAAATTTTATATAAAAAAAGTTTTTTCCAATATTTTTTTTTTTAAAAAGCTGCCCGACTAATTTTTGTAATCTCACGAACTTCTCTTGATTATTGTGTTATAAAGTAATGGAAGAAAATTAATCATTACTAATGCCATTGTTCTATCTACAATTAAAATTGAAATTACAATTAGAATTGAAGTTTTTGTTCTGTACGAATCTTGGATCGTAACATATCAATTTTGTTCTTCACTGCACATTGGTTAATATTGTATGTAGGTATGTTGCATGACTTATTCGGCACCGTTTAATGCAACATCTATCTCAAGGGCTCGGGAAACTATGTTGGATGAACGATGTCTTCAACTTGCTCCTGAACGTTGTTATCGATTGATTGTTATCAAGGACCTCGGGGAGGAGTCGGTTCCAGATGACGGGTTCTGCGTCGCCAAAAGCCTTACCATAGAAGCAGGACTTGTTTGCTCTATTGATTTAGTCCAGCTTAATCAATACAAAGTATAATAAAATTGTCTTTTAGAAAGAATTCAACGAACAGAGGACGAGATTATCGCTAGATTGCAATATCTTCCAACTAACCCGGAATAATAATTAATTACCTATAGGTACATTATTTCACTATCTATCATCTGCATACTTCACAGAAATAAAAATGCTTGTGCCTTGAAGGTAAAGTAGGTGGATAGCAGGATTTGCACTGTGGACTTTCAGATCGAATTTTCAAAATTTTTCCATCAAGCTACTAGCTACGTTTTTATTTGTTAAATAAGTAGGTACGTTTATACGTAGAGTTGGTCGGTAGCCTAGAGGTAGAGTCTCGGCCTCGAGTAGATACATGAGGTTTATCCCAGGTGCCGGCAAACTCCCTTTTCACGATACAAGCTTTTAGGTTAAGGTGCATAAGGTTGTATTTGGGTTTATAACAAAAACCCAGATAGGTAGGTACATTTCTTTTTTTAATCATTTGGAACATATATAATATTTTAGTTATTTATTTATGATACATTTTCGGCGTTAACCTTTGACGAAATGAAATTAAACTAATTTGACTATTCTAAAGTTATTTAAAAATAATAATAGATCTAAATTTTTTTAATAAATAAATCATTTCCATACAAAAAAAGAGAGAAAAAATCATTCACAGTGCATGCAATCGTATCAATTTCAATTTATTATTGTCTACTTTTTAAATTATAGCTGTCGCGTGTTGTAGGTACCTAGTACCCATAGAGAATACTAAAATTAATATTTTTCTAGAGGTTGACTACCTTTAATGACAATTAAAGTCTTTGTTATTCGAGTATAATAAATTATATTTACATTTCTTTATAACAAAGAAATACCAACATAGTACTTATGTACTTACGTTGATATTCCTCTGAAAAGTCAATGTATCTACATAAAGAATATATCTACACATATCTATGTATCTATACCCTCATACCGTGTTCCAGGTGTGGTAGACAGAAAGAACGGAACGCCTTATTGATCTATCCTTATATACTTCATTCGCTCCCTTCTCTCTCTCTCTGGTTTCAATCCTGGGATTGGTTTGCAGCAATTATCTCTTTAATTCTTCTCCTCCACTCCTCCCTGTCTTGTGCGGTTCTTTTGAATTCTGCATATATGATGAGCAGCGCATGTCCACCAACAGGTCCTCCAGGTACTCTCGGCGTGGGCGTCCCCTAGAGTTTGTCCCCTCGGTCATACCCTCCATTACGGCATGCAAGAGGCCTTCTTGTCGTATTACATGGCCGATCCACCTTGCACGCCTTTCTGACAAGATCTTGGGCAGGTGCCTTCCTCCTTCGATTCTTTGAAGAACTTCTTCGTTTGTGATGTGGTCTCTCCAGGAAATTCCTAATAGTCTTCTATAGGTCCACATCTCAAACGCTCCCTTCATTTACGCCGAATTCCACGAGCATTTGATCCACGTGGTCAATCCACATAGTTCTTGGACTCCACGTTTTCTCACACCTCCTCTTTCAGATAAATACATCCTCTTCGTCATTCTTTCATCTTGCATTAGTTCCAAACGTCCAAACCATCATCGCGACTTATTTATACATATTCTATCCACAACACTCCTCTCACATCCACTCATTTTCCTAATATCCTCATTCCTCACTCTTATCTCGCAAAGTTCTACCTACTATTCTTCTCAGAGTAAAACACAAAGTGCCTATTTGTTACATACCATGAATTACCTACTTAGAGAAAATCCTAGGAACGACCATGTACCTTCGTGTATAGGTACCTACCTATCTTCATAACCTTCAACCACGTTTCAACTAAGTTGAAAAGGTGAATAATAAATCTACACGTGCAGCGTTATGGATATACTCTAATAGTAACGGAACGAAATTCGGCCACAAGCACAATACAATATCCTACAGATTATCGATCAAAATAACGGACGTTTAAAAGTATGCCTATCACCTCATGTATTATTTTTATAACATGTGAAATAATATCTTTCACGTGTCAATTATTGTGGGGCAAACATAATAATGGTAAATATGATAAAGTTACAATTATAAGATTAAGTAGGTATGTATCCGTTTGGCTTTAATTATTCCTCTCTCTGCCTATCCTGCAAAGATTTATATATTATGCATATTAATTTTATATACCTACCTACCTGTTATGTTATTGAACTAGGATTAATGATACATTAATTAATTAATTTTGAAATTAATCTATGTAATATATAATATAATAAGATGAATCTAATAGGAAGATACATGATGCATATACTGTATTTACTTATAATACACAGTGGCGTGATTTCTATATACGCATAAAAGTACCTAATCGTTGTAACAATCGTCGATACCAATGCATGTCTTAATGATTGCATACATGACTGTAATAAAATTTCTTCTCGATACATAATCCAATTAGGTGGGATTTTAAAATTGAAATATAACATAAAAATATTGATTTCTTTTAATCCTTTACTTATTAAGGAGGAGGAAGGGAAAGAAATTTGAACGTTTATACCTATATAATAATGATCTTTCTATCTATATCCTCACAACGTGTGTCAAGAAGTTTAGGGAGAGAGAACGGATTACCATATACTGTAGATCAGTGTTTCCCAACCGGTGGTTCGCGAACCCCTGGGGGTTCGCTATGTCTACAAAGGGGGTTCGCGAAAATAATAGCGTAATGGCGGGATTTTAAATGGCCCAAGAAAAATAAAAAAAAATAAAAAAAAACAAAAAAAAAAAAGCACACCAAATACAATGCAGATTGCACGCTGTTGTTTCGAACTATGCAGCATATAAAGAAAATTTTATTGTTTTTTTGCCTATCATTAACGACTACATAGGGGGTTCGCCAAATTCTGTTGGATATTACTTTTGGTTCGCGACGACAAGAAGGTTGGGAAACACTGCTGTAGATCTATCCTTGGAGAAATCTTGTATTTACTGGGTTGCACGAATCAGTTCCTCCACACCTCTCATCCCGGTCTACTTTCATTATGTGCTGAAGCCAGGAAAGCTGCTTCTTTCCAATCCCTTTACTGCCTTTATTTTCCCTTCTATAACCAGCTGTAGGATGTTATATTTTGTTTCTCTCATTATGTGACCAAAGTGTGAAGTTTTACGGAGCTCGACTGCTGTGAACAATTTTCTCTAAGCATTTGGTGGTGAGAAAGTATAAATTTGATATTTCACAAAATTCTGCAAATACTTTTTTTCATTTCGAATGCACGACCAATATAATTTTTTTTATTTCCGCCACTGATAGTAGGTACATTAGTTACGCACAGTAATACCATAACTTAGGCATATCTGATCATTGTCTAACGTAATAAATTAATATTCAAATTATTATAATTAATATTAATTTATTTCTACCTACATATTGCATAGGAAGGTAATTGTATACAATCTTAGATTAGAATAGATTTATTTGCTTGCGTATTCTGTAGTAGAAGTTAAAAAATGTATTGTGTGCAATTTACGTACTTGAAGGTAAGTATGTAGGTATTTTACATATTATGCATTTGTTATTATTTGGACTTATCGGTAGGCACTTAATTAAATATAGAATAGATGAAATAATTATGGATGAAGATGAAACCCTTCTTAAACCATAGATATACTGTGTTAACATAGACTAAAACTCAAATGAAAAATTGGTAATAAATCCATTCAAATACTTGGTCCAAAATAATTTCATATCTAGGTACTACAATACTGTCGTGGCATTATCCATAAGTGGGGTACCCAGCAGATTAAATATCTACCATCATGGCATATCCTAATCGTAGGGTAGCCAGCAAATCAGTTTGCATTGTTGCATATAATAAACATACAAGCTTTATTCTCTATGCTCACAAAAATAAAGACATTCAGGATTGGCGTGATCGCTGAATTTAAGATGTAAAATGATTATTTTTTCGAACACCTGCGTTTTACAGGACACTCGAAAACTTATAGGGAAAAGAGTGGAATACGGTGAAGGTGCTCCACAGCTTATGCTTTTGGCGGATTAACTAACTAATAATAAACACTCAGATCAACCTCTCCGTGCCAATGAAAAATAAGACTTTTAAGATGGGTGGCATGCCTCATCGCAAATTGTCTTTCATGAGAATTTGATTGAATGTTGAAGTAGAGAAAGAATAATACAAAAACAAGTCTGTTTGGTATTATGTTCTCTCTGAATATTTCTATTAGATAGATCAAAAAGATATTTCTAAAAAAAACTCTGAAACACGTGGAAAGCATTCACTTGGTACAATATAAGCCCGCAGTGCTCTCTATAATAAATGCATGAAGTTGAAGTGTTGTTTTGGTGCGTCGAGAAAGCAGTGGTGTGTCGTTTTAATATTAGCAGCAAAACATTCTTTCATTTTGCGATACTTATGTTTACATCTACCTACATTTTAAATCTTATATTCTGAAGGTATTGTCCATTATCTTTTTTATATAGGTCACAAAATTTAATCATAGACAAAGTTAATTTAGTATTCCTTCAAAGAAGTCAAATGAAATATTAACATAATACGAATATATCTTCATAGAGCAACCTTTGAACTATATGTAGTATACATATTTCACAGCTTAATTGACGGTATTCAATTTTTCAATATAGATAAATGGAATGTTATACGAATATATATATTTTTCGGATCATTCGAAAACTTATTACAAAAGATGGAAAACTTATTCTATTCTGGGTACCTACGTAGTACATAATATAAACCACACTATCACGACATCTTTCGCAAACGAATAGCCAGAAGAACACGAAGACCTCTGCGCTGTTCGGAACTGGCTGTGAATAGACTTACTGAGCCCAATAGAGCCGGTAAGTCTAACTTCTATGAAAGTACTTTTGGTGTTGTTGGACCGGTTACGTGGAATCGCCTACCGGTGCCATTGAGAGATAATCAGACTATCACTAGCTTCAGAAGCAAATTGAAAACTGAACTCTTCACCGGCGTCCTTGACACGGTCTAGGGACTGTTAAACGGCGTCAAAATAAACTCATCCAGAATCATCATCAGTACAAAGTACCTAACTAAAAAACCACAAAGTACTACAAAATATAAAAGTGATGTTTTCCTAAACAACAAGCGAATTTATTCTCAAGATCATTTAAATATAAAAAATTCTGACGCTACCACTGTTTTTTGGGTATGATAAACCTGGTTTCCCTAGAGAGCCGTCCTCGGTTTGATGGCAAATTATCGTTTCATGTAAATTGGACGGCCATCTCATCACATCAGGCCCATCTGAGTAATATATAATATTAGGTGCTACATAATAGATAATAACATATCCTGTAGGTATATGTACTAAAATAATCGGGCGTACCTACCTATATACCTAATAGAGGTACCAAACCATTTACCTATATACCTGTACACGATAGCGAAAATGATAGAACCATTAAATTTACTATAGGATAATTATGTAACTATCTAGGAATGCTATCAGTCTCTCTTACAAGTGTAGAAGCCAGTACTGAGTGCATATATTTTAAGAAACATGAGGGTTATCCTCTCTGTGCCAGTTAAATTAGAATTTCAGGATGTTTTACATACCTTCCTTATCTCTGAATTGAAGATGTAAAATGTCTTATTTGTGATGTTTGACAAACATTTTACATTTATTTACATAACACACGGAAACTAACGGAAAAGTGTGGAAAACCTATTCTTTGCCGAGAAATCATAGAAAAAGCTATAACATAGATATAGGGGTCCGTGGTTCGATCCCAGGTGTCGGCAAACTCCCCTTTCATGACACAAGCTTTTAGCTTACTGTGAAAGGTGTAGTTATAACTTATAAGGTGTAGTTTATAACAAAACCCAGATAATATATCTTTTTTTTTAAAAAAAAAGCATCAATAGACATAAATATTTATAATGAGCCTAATTACTGAAATATTGAATACTGAAATGGACAGGTACCTACTAATAACTGTGGCTGTGGAAAGGAGGCATGGAAAGGGTCGAGTACCTACCAGCAAGTTTGAGCGACCAAATTAAGGGGCCACACAAAGCTCCTGTATGGGACCTTGAACGGAGGATCGCTCGAGATAGAGACAGATGATCTATAGAACGAGACATAATTTCCTTGCGATCCTCAGAATTGAGGGGCCGACAGAGATGATGATGGTGATAGTAAGAAATATTGTAAAAATTATGTAGGTACATATATTTGATAATCAAGTCATAGATTCGGTGCGTACATAATATAAAAAAAAGTATGCCGGAACGTGTATGAAACTATTACAATGCGTGTAAGAGCTCATTTAATATTGTTTTGGAATTTGAGAAAAAGCTCAAGTGTTATGAATATTGGTACTAAATAATAGCTGAAAGGCATCCTCATAAAAGTGCCCAGTGTTTACTACTTTACTTTGCAATAATTCCAGCAAAAAAGTTTTATTTTATCCGGTTTACCTACCTACATAATGAAGCAAAACGCGTGTAACCTTTGTTAACCCACCTTTACTTTAAACACCATCGATAAAGACTAGATAGATAGATACTTATTTTTTACTCTATTTAGGTCCATGTTATTTTGTGCTTGCAGTCATTTTTATGGTGTAGTTAATGATGTTCTTGGGTAGGTACTGTACCTATATATACCAGATTAACCAATCATAATTATGTATTTAATAGATTAAAGAATTAAAAGTTGGAATGTTTTGTTTTTTAATTGAATACTGGAAATAAAATAGGGGCTAAGCGCCAAATGATATTTTTTTTTCAATAATCGGTTGTAGGTATAATATGCCAAAGCCAATGCCCAAAAAAAGTATAAGTGTCATGCCTATATGTTTTCGGCTCTCAGATCCATGGAAAAATTCTTTAGTTGGTAAGTCCCACACATTGTTATTTAAAAAAAATCGTTTGGCGCTTAGCCCCTATTTTATTTCCAGTATCCAATTATTGAGGTTATCAGCGCAAAAATGGTGGAACCCACAGTTTTTTTGGTTACGATTCTGACGTAAAATACATTCCTTATAGGTATTGCGAACTTTCAATGCAATAGTGGAGCAAGCCACTTTTTAATAATAAATTAATCAATTTAAATAATGTTCATAAAATAATCATAAAAGTTTAAAAAAAAATTAATTCCTCATTATCTTCTGAAGTAGTTTGGGGTTACACTACTTTTGCACCGATAGCCTCAATTTTTTGTTTGCATGTATGTGAATCATTGTGAAACTGTTTTGTGTGTTGTGAACTTTAAGAGGCGCAAAGAAAACAACTGTAATGTAACTCATTGTTTGTTATTCATAATAAATAAATTAATATGCCCAGCATTGGGAAGATATCGAGTATATTAATAAATAATAAAAATCACTTTAAAGTGATAATCTCGCCACTGCATATCATCACATTCTTTCTTATGTAAACTGATTTGTTGATTTTGTTATGTGTATGATGATATGCAAGAAGAAAAAAATAAATAAATTATAAATGGATATTTATTATTTAATCTACCTAATATAAATGACAACTAGATATTTGGCACGATCATATGGGTCAGATTTACAAGGACGGACATGTGTAGAATATGAAAAAAAATCATTTAAGTTTAAGGCATGCATGCAGCATGCATGATAATTTGCATAAACGTGAAGGAAGTCAAAACGTGCATTATATGTAAGAGGTATGTCTGGCGCTCTTTGCTGTTTATAACATGGAATGACGATTGTAATGTAAGCATGCTTTTGAAGATGTCTTAGTACAGAATATTAATTGTAAAATATTTAATGTTGTTAATGACATAATAATTATACTAATGATGGACTAAATGCATATTATAAAAACTTTTTCAAAATTATTATCAACAGACTTTTGATTGCCATACATTTCTGTTATTACCTACTGCAGGGTTACTCTTGACAAAACTAAACTCGATCTTAATCTAGTCTTGATCTTGATCATACGACGCACGAAGGGACTATGGTCAAAAACACCGCGCTACCGCTAACGCGCGATCTGTTTGCGTGTACTTTTCGCCAATAGTCACTTCGTGCGTCGTATGATCAAGATCAAGATTAGATTAAGATCGTTTTAAGTTTTGTCAAGAGTAGCCCTGCAGGGACAAGAGACCTTAAACAAAAATTTATTATTGTTTTGGTTATAAAAAATGAAATTATGACGAGTTTTCAACTGTTTGTTTGACATCTAGAATTGTTTATTATGAAATAAATAGACATATCTTATCTTTTACAAGCGTTATGCCAAGTTATTAATTTATCAAATTTTCCATTTTTTGAGTTTTATTTGTTTATTTATTTTATTGTAGGTAGGTATTTGAAATTTTTATTTCGATAATCGTATCTAGTTGGGGCCACAGCATACATATTCAAAATTGTGCAAGCAAGTAAAGCACCTGGTAAACAAATAAGGACATTTTGCATACTCAACGCAGTGATGACGTTTACCACTCATTCAATTGAATGACAATTTTTTTGTTTGTTTAGAAGACGTAGAAGACAGTTTTCATCTTCATAAAATGCAGTTGGTCTGCCGGCTAGTGCACTTTTTGGGATATGCAATGATGGTATAGTAGTAGCAACAGAATTTAATTAAAATCCTCTCTATTTACAAAAGTTATGATTTATTTTTAGTAAATTGCTTGTAGGTAATAGAAGTGTCGGCATTGGTCTCAACTCTTGAGTTTGACAATGACTTCATAAGTCGAAACCTGGTTTCTAATTTAATAAATAAAATGTAGTAAAACTTAAAACATATTTGTTTTATCAAATTTAATTATCATTATTATCATAATCACAATCACATTCCTTGCGGTGTAAACTGAGAGAATCGGGCGCCACTTATTCCTATCCATGCATACACGTTTCGCTTCCATCACTGTCATAAACTCTTCATATATGATTTCAAAACGTGTCCATCCTGTAGGATCTGGTTTATACGAACTTGCCATTTGATCCTTAGACGACCACGTCTCCAAATATCATTTTCTTCAACCATGTAGGTACCTATTTGTTCTTGGTCATTCTGTCCTCGTTCATTCTTTACACATTAAATAATAATACCCATTTATAATTATATAAATAAACATAGGAAGATAGGTTCATTAAATTTAATATTTTTGCTCATGATAATATTCCGAAATATAATAAAAAATAATCTTCTGAGAAAAAAATGTGAGCATGTATCTATTCAACTTACCCAAATATAATTATGTCAATAGTGCGTTGACAAACACGTGTAAGTCCATTTTTCGCTTCTCATTAAATCACTATAGGCACAGTTATTTTTATTAACGTGATCCGTAAAAATAAAACACGTTAACACAGAGTACAGTTTAAAAGATAGGCAGTGACGTTCTTTACACACATGCAAAAAAAAAAAGCAGAGCATGTTTACAATTTCGAACTTTTCATGGATGTAAAATATAAATGCATATTATAACAATTGCATGCACAATAGGAAAATTTCTTGGACTTACTTGATAAAACGGCGTCTCTATTTATTCTCCATCACATTCCATCACGCTGATTGTCTTGTAGGTATGGTAGGCAAACAAGATCGAGCGCCTATTATTCCTGTCCATTCACACGCTTTGTGTCTACTACATTTATACAGTTTCTTTGTATCTATGCTTTCCCATTCACTGTAGTGTAAACGTGTCCAATCTTGAGGATCTGGTTAACGCGGTCAAGCAATTTGATCATCGGGAACCACGTCTTCGTTTCACAAATTATCCTTGACCTATTTCACAAGACTGGAAAAAACGTCCTTCAATTAAATTATACAAAGAAACACACACCATAATCACATCATAATGAAATAAAGTTTCTTGGACCAACTCGTCTACACAAATTGGAATATAGGACACATCGTCAATGGTTTATGTGTAAATGAGTCTCCATCTCAAGGGCGAGAGCAACTTTGTTGGAAGAGCGATGTCTTCAAATTGCTCCTGAATGTTGTTATTTTGCAAAGGTCCTCATGGAGTCGACTTCAGATGATAAGCCCTGTGACACCAAAAGCCGTGTCTAGAAGCAGGGCTTGTTTGCTCAATTGATCTTGTATAGGATATTGATGGATGTTTTTGCTGAGCGTAGGGGTCTACTATTAACAGCCATATTTCTCCAGAAAACAAACCAATCAAGGTCCCGCAAATTACCGAAGCGTATGACGAACACGTTGCAAGTAAACAGTTATAACACACACTTACCACAAGTATAACCAATATTAAAAGTCTTGTCCCGCCACTGGTGTGTAGTAATCTAAAATAATATTTTTAAAAACATTCGTTCACTAATGCGTATAATTAATTATTTATCGATCACGAAACAGCCATAAATAATAACACGAGTATTCCGTACTCTATATTGCATTAAATACTGATGTTCTCGATAAGAACAAAAAAAAAATCATTCGTAGTAAATATAGTTTAAAACTGTTTATAATAATTTATAATAATGTTCCTGTGTTTGGACTTCATTGATTATACAATTGAGATAATAACTTTCACTTGATTTTCTCGTAATCCGGAATATAAAATTCATATAAAAATAACAATATTTTAATATTATTTTTTATTTATTTATTTATTTATTTTATTTACAAAAACAGATTTTTAAAGATAAGTCACTAATGTCTACCTAACTGGGCATGAGCCCGTACCAATGAACGCAATGTATGCATGTAATTCTATCTATACCATCACAGTTTTCTCAACTAGTGGATAATTAGCAGCCTGAATGTGAAGCATTATTATGCAGGTTGTCCTCTCCCTAGGTACCATAAAAAAATAATTATAAATTCAGGATGAGGATATTGTATGTTTACTTTTTTTATATTTTTCTATTTATATGTATCTAAATTATATATTTTTATTTTAAAGGCTTACCTATAGCCGTTTATTTAGTAAAATAAATAAATAAATATATATATGTACGTACTATCAGTAAAAAAGATAATTAAAGTTCAATATCAAGTTCTCGTGAACCATGTGTATTCTCTGACTACCCCGTATGATACATGGCATAAATAAATATTAATATAATAATTTTAAAAAAATGTTACTGCTCTCACGCTGTATTCGAAATAGCAGTAACATTTTTTTTTCATTCGAAATACGGCATTTTTAACATTCGAAATACAGCGTGAGAGCAGTAACATTTTTTTTCAACGTGAGGTAGGCAGAGGGTACAGGATGCCATATTAATAATATAACGAGTATCTTTAAATACTTCTTTCGCTGCTTCTCATACACGCACGCTAATTTCTGACGCCATCTTTGAGAACTTGATCTACGTGGTCAAGCCACGTAGTTCTCTGATATCCGCGCTTTCTCACACCCCCTTTTTCGAATAAATACACCCGTCATCACTTCGTCATCCTTTCAGAATTATAATTTGCCTAAAAATAAATATATTTATTTTTATTGATTATAAAATTAATGATCTGTAAGTAAGTATCAAAAATAAAATAAAAAATATTACGGAGAGGGCAACATACATGTTTATTACATTCATCAATTAATCTGCGGCTACCCTTCTTGTGGAAAATACGTGAAAATTTATTATAAATTTATATTTGATATGAATAAAACACTGTTTACTTTTCACTATTGATTTATTAATACTCAAGCGCTTTCGTCAAGTTAGCTGAGCATTGATATAACACGTGTTAACATGTTATATCAATGAGTTAGCTTGACATTTTCAAGAAAACTAATAATAATAATAAATAACAAGCGCTTGAGTATTAATAAATCAATAGTGAAAAGTAAACAGTGTTTTATTGATATCAAATATGTTTAAAATGTCTTTTCACAATGTGAACACACAAACTCTAGATTATTATTATTATAAATTGATAGATACCTACATTTTAAAATAAACTAATGTTAATTTTACACTAATAAATTTTTATCTTACGCGTGGCGAACACCGACGAGAACTGAATAGAATAAAAATCCCGTGGAGCACCCGGTAAAGAATTGGTCTCCCACTCTTCTGCGTAAGTTTTCGAGTGTCCTGTAAAAGGCAGGTGTTCGAAAAAATTAAGACATTTTACATCTTAAATTCAGCGATGAGGTTTGCCACCCATCCTGAATGTCTTGATTTTATATTGGCACGAAGAGGACAGTTTGCATGTTTCTTACATGCAGCTGATCTGCTGGCTACCCCACTTGTGGGATATGCCGTGATGGTATAGTAGTAGTAGTAGTAGTAATAAATAACTAAAATTTCTTTGTAACAAGCATAACAAACATATTATTGTCATAATATTTTTGCAACAAAATTTGCAAGGTCCTTTCTTCCATCAATATCTATTGTAAAAATTGAGTAATTCACAATAAAAATATAAAAATTGCACATTTTTTTCAAAAGGATAAATATTTCTATTTAATTTTCAAGGACATACTTTTATTTGTGATCCAAAATTGACGTAAAATCTGTGTTCTTTTGTTTCATTATCGGACAAATCAACCCATTCTTTTTTCAAAAAAAACTTTACAAAATGTTGTTGCATCTTTTGTTTTTTAGCATTTTGTTCTTCTTTTGTTTGGATCATCTTTTGTCTGGGCGCTTTTTAGTGTTTTGTTTAATTCTATTATTCGTTCTAAGTGACCTTCACTCTAAGCCTTTTATATTATTTATTGCATAAGTATTTTTTTGATTTTTATGAAAAAATAATAAAAAGAATTCTAAGCAATCCATACATGAAATGGACAATGGTCTTTTCTGTGAAAAACTGACAAACATTTTTGAAGTAAAAAATATATAATTTATAACTTAACTCACATTATTTAGTTTTTTTTAGATTGTAAAGGATAACATTTCTTTTAATAATGTCAAAAATATTCATAAAGCAACTTAAAAACATGTAGGTACTGTATGATTTATCCCTTTTTCGATCTAAATAATAAATATATATACCTACTCGTTAAATTTAGTAAATATTGTGATAATTTTCAGGATAGGCATTCAAAATGAGTGACATGCCTCATTTCTGAACATTAATAATATATTATAAGGTAGGTTCATAAAAAAATACTTATTGACATCGATTAATTAATGTATTAATGTCCCCTTTCACAACACAAGTTTTTAGCTTACTGTGAAAGGTGTATAAGGTTGTATTTGGGTTTATAATTTATAACAAAACCCCAGATGCATTTTTCAATAACAAAAAAATATACCTAATAGGAACTTACTGAATATATGACCTAGCAACAGATACCTATTAGAAATGTAATATGAAGTTTTTTTATTCCGGTATATACTTAAGCAAGAAAACAATAAAATTTGGTTGTCTAACTACTCAATTGTGTCATATAGGTGTGCCAATAGAGGGCGCATTTAATTGATTATGTTTTGTGTACTTATATGTATTGCTGTAATTTATATTATATGCCTGTTAGTACAATTTGATGTAAGTAAATAAATATATAAATACCTAATATAACAATTTTTTGAGACGAGAGTCCATCTTTATTATTATATTTTTCCTAATTATTAGGTAGGTACCTAAAACAATTTAATATTAATTTTATAAGTATCAAATTATTCCCTCACGACATAATTTTAATAATTGAGGTAGACAGAAGTGATTATGTTTGCCTCGCAAACATTTGCTTAGATCGAAAATATTTAATTTATGTGTTCCCTCAAAATTAAGGAAAAAATAAAAAAAAACTGTTCAATATAATGTATAATTATTGCTATATATTTAATATGTAGGTATAAGCATAGAATATATAATGTAGGTAAGGGTTTATGTTCTAAGAGTTATAAACTGCAAGCAAATATAAGTCTAAAAATATAATATTATAAGAATCAAAATAGGTACCTACCCCGGAGCAGAAATAAAACATGGATCTAAGGATTTAAAAATCGAATAAAATTTCTGACCTCGATACTTAAAAATTACCTAATAACAGCTATTCGCGGGGACGCCTTGTGTTTTTTTTTTATCTCGAAAACAAAAGCGCAACGAAAAAAAAACACAGTTAAACGAAGAAACAAAAGCCGACCGCGAATAGTAGATAATAATAGCTACACGATAAAAAAAAATCGACCAAACTTTAGCGAAAGAAAAAAACACATATTTTTTCCTTCGTTTTTTATTTTTTTAAATAGCTGTTGTGAAAGACGCCATTTTTACGACGTTATCCTTTTTATGTGTTGTTTTTTGTTGTTGTTTTGTTTTTGTTGTTATGCCTACGTTTATAATAGTTATAGGAAGCGGCTATTGTAGGTATAACAAATAATAGCATTCCTATGTTATTCCAAGGAACATTTTTATATTTTTTTCAGTTTACCTATTTCCTTCGATCGATTCGAACGGATTGATTATTGTATTTTGTTATAAAATTAATACAATTCGGATTCTGTTATCGGTTTAATACATTTTTAATTACTGAAAATTAGGACGGTTATTCAATGAGTCACATTGATTCTGTCCAACAGAATTGAGTTGATACATTGTGGACATGCGATATTTGTGTATTGTGTTGTGTATTAGTAATGTATCGAGCTACCTGCCCTCTAGTGCCGCGTTTTGAAAGTAATTTAATTTAAACAGTGCATTGTCATATTATATTTTTTTATTGATAATTAGATTTTTTTTTAAGTTTTAATAATGTAGGTCGGAAGTCGAAATTACTGATTGGTGATGAAATATGTAATTTGCGTTTTTTTTTGCATGATTGAAAACAAAGACTGCTACAATTGAAGCTGCATCCTTTTAGAGTAAGTTGAACCCAATTAAATGTTTTTTATTGTGTTTTTTCGTCGTATTAAAGTATAAAAGGCGATCTGTATGTTTATTAAATGCAGATAAGGCTACTGGCTATCGTTCTTGTGGGAGTTGTTGTGAAGAATGACTTACTGTGAAGTAGAGATGATTTTTTTTTCACAATACTCTTTCTACTGTATAACAATGATGTCATAGCATGATGACAAAGGAGATGACTGAATTGGCATAAAACTGCTTTCAGTGGAAGATGTTGGTTTCCATCTTGTATTTGTGAAAAGAACATTAATTTATAAAGAATTTCAAAAAATATATTGATATTGTGACATCCATACCATCACGGCATATCCCACAAGTAGGGTAGCCATTGAACTTACGGCAAGTAATAAACATGCAGATAATCCTGTCTGTATAAAAAAGACATTCGTAATAGGTGGCATACCTCATCGCTGATTTTTTTCTATTTTTAAAAAGATACCTATATCTGGATTTTTGTTATAAACCCAAATACGACCTTAAACGCCTTTCAAAGTAAGCTTGTGTCGTGAAACGGGAGTTTGCCGGCACCTGGGATCGAACCACGAACCCCCTGTTCATGGGGCCGAGGCACAACCTCCAGGGTAGGTACCGACGAACTGCGAACGAAATGTTGATATTGTCTTTGTAATGATATTATTTTGGGTTATGCATGCCCCAAGAAATATTTTTTATTTAAACTAAAAAAAAATAAAAATTACAAATTTTGCTCGTAAATTACGAGTATTTCGTAAACTTGTCACAAAATGTAAAAAGATTTTTTAATTTTAAAATATTAACAATCAAACAAGTTCATATAAATACTAAATAAATACAGTATATTGTATACATTTTGTATACAAATTCAATTTATGAAACTAAAATACATATTTTATAATATGTTAAAAGATCTCACAAACAAAACAAAATTATATATTATCAAATTAATGCAATAAATATGTCAGTTGTTAAGAATAATAATATTATTATGTAGTTTCTTGATATATAAATTAAATCGCGTACGTAGTATCGTCCAGTCTGTACCAGACCTATGAATTATTATTTTGTCAAAAATCTTGGCATTAAACAGTGTCACTGGTAAGTGAATTGGATTCAATATATAAGCGTATTTATGATAAATAGACAAATATATGATAGGTCTACTGTGATAGTGTTTGGTGGTGAATTTAAGTGTACCTATAACAAACCCAGATTCATAATCTTAGGTTTACTGGAAGACATTGCCTCAAGGCCTTTTGTACAAATGTATGCCTTTTGTACAAATGTATTGTGACAAATAAGTGTTTATCATTATAATAAATTTTACAGATAAATACATCCTCTTCGTCATCCTTTCATCTTGCATTCGCTCAACATGTCCAAACCATCTAAACTTGTTAACACGCATTCTGTCCACAACACTCCACTCACATCCGCTCATTCTACTGATATCCTCATTCTTCACTCTATCTCGCAACTTTTTACGAACCATTCTTCTCAGTGAACACATCTCCACAGCATTTATTCCACTCTCGTCCTTTTTCAGCCACGTCCAAGTTTTGCTTGCATACATAAGTGTCGGTACCAGAATGGTACTGTGCACTAGCATTTTTGCCATGTACGACACACTGCTATTGCTAACAATGGGTCGAAGTGCACCATTCACTCTATATAGCACCGGCGACTTTTCTTCTTTCGATGTCCTTATCAAATCTTCCATCCCTCGCAAACAGACTTCCCAAATAGACATACTCATTCACTTGCTCTAAACATTCATCGTCAATTTTTAATTTCTTTAACCATTCTTCTCAGTGAACGCTTCCACTGAGGAGTGGAAACAATGCCGTGGAAATGCGACCACTGAAGAATGGTGGACAGAATATTAGTGATAGTGAGGAATGAAGATATTGAGATACTAAGTTGATGCGAGAGGAGTGCTATGGATAAGATTCGTTTAAATAAGTTGCGATGGTTTGAACATGTGGATAGATTGGATGATGAAAGAATGGCGAAGAGAATGTATCTAGCATTAATTTGCCTTCAAATCAGGGATGTCGCAAATATTCGCATCCGCATCCGTAAATGCGGAGCTTCCGCATGTATTTAAACATCTGCATCCGCATCCGCAATAATTTGTGTTCTTTTTCTTTTCTTTTATTTACTTTGTGTTGTACTTTTATTTCTTTTATGACTGTTGATATGTAAGGGTGTATACCTATATGTATGCATGTGTTTTTTTTTTATTATTTTAATTTTAGTTACCGGGTTAGTTGGAAGACATCGCATTTTAGCGATAAACTCGCCCTCTGTACATTGAATTTATAATTGTTATTTTTATGCCACTATTTCATTATGTAATATTGTAACCAATGTACAGTGAAGAATAAAATAAATAAATAATCAATGCGGATGTAAGAAAAGTTGCGGCAATATTACTTCTTATTACGTATAATGCTCCTATTTTAAATTTCATTTACTATTGTAATTAGTTAAAATGTAAATAATTACTATATCATTATTTATAATTCTTAATTCATAGATATACTTTTTTTTTCTTTAACATCTTAAACATCCGCATCCGCGTCCGCGGATGTGAGATTACAAAAATCCGCATCCGCATTCACATCCGCGGATGTGTAAAACTCGACATCCGCAACATCCCTACTTCAAATTCATTATTAGATAGTATCTGAAAAAGAGTGTGTGAGAAAGCGCGGTCAGTTGAGAACTGCGTGACTTGATCAAATTCTCAAGAATGACCACATGCTCAATAAAAGAAATTGGCTCAGGTAAGAATACCTATAAGAAATTGCATGGATTGAAGGAAGCGAAATAAATATGTAAAGATAAATTAATATGGGGGTCCGTTCTCTCTGGGTACCTCATTTTGGATACGGCGTAAGGGTATAGATAGATACATAGACCTCTCAATTGGAACGTAGGAAGACTAACAAAGAATAAATTATCAAAATTTATAGAATGTGTTAATTAATTTGGCATATTTAAAACCATGTTCCTACCTACTATAGATGGGTGTGTACTGTGTATATAAATTTATTTCTACAAATGTTAAATTTATATACATAGATATTTTAGATTATTTACGTTGCAAAGAAATCATAAATATATCTATGGTGACATTTTACATAGATGTCTCATATATTCTTATATTATTTTATAATACCTACTCATATCCATAGCTGGGAATTAACAATAAATAGATTAATAACGAGTTAATTAACTTTTTTAACCGTTAAATTTATAATTAACTTTATTACTTATGGTAAATATTGAACAAATGTATTAAATTTATTTTTGACTATTTTGTATTTTATATATTTAATATGACACATTTCTTTTATTATTTTTACCTACTTTAAAAGTTTAGATAATTTGTATTGAATTTATTTGAAACTTACTGTCTATGAATCTTCGTATAGGTATGCACCAATTAACTTATATTTTCACAGTGATATGTTAGGTATACCATAGTTATAACATATCACTGTATTTTCATTGCTTTTGTATGTCAAATTGCTTTTTTTTCATATTCTAATAAATGTGATCAGCGCCTCGTATGATGATAATTATTTTTTTCTTAATTGTATCGTCGATTTACCTCAAAAATAAGTTTTTGTTAAACGAAGTCAACTTTTCTCGTTAACGAAATAACGATTAACTGCCGGAGATTTAGATAAACAGTGTTCAGTTCTTAACATACTTTTACATCTCGTGTTATTTTTATGTATAAACTGGCACGACGAATGATGAAAAAACATAATAAATGTATTTATTCTATAAATAAAACATTATATGTCCATGTATTTTATTAAAACACAATATTTTATGTGAAATAATATTCAATAAACAAACACAAGAACATTATGTATCTATTTATCTACATAAATACCTACTAATAACTTATTTGCATTTTTTCAAAGTGTTAAATTCTGTTGTTTTACCAATAGATTAAGAATATTTGTAGAGAAATCATCACTCGACTAGAAAAGTGATAGGAAATTCAACACTTTACTATGAAATTTAATATTAAATTCTGTTGTTTTACCAATAGATTAAGAATATTTGTAGAGAAATCATCACTCGACTAGAAAAGTGATAGGAAATTCAACACTTTACTATGAAATTTAATGTTTTTTCACACTAGTTAGGTAGGTATCTACCTATAATAATAATAATGAAAATACCTAATAACTAGACAATTTTTAGAGTGCGCCGTTTTGTGGAAAAACCACCGCAAGGGCTCATTCAAGAATCATAACACCTCCTGAACAACAGGGTTTATAATATTATAATTTAACGTATTCTTGTGTTTAATGGTTTATAATAATTTAATAAATGTACCTACCAAGTACCTAAAGCACAAATAATAATTTATATCTTTAACACAGCGGAAATAATCAATGATAGGAAATAACCTATCTAATGTCCTAATGTTTTTAATTTTCATCAATTAAGTAACAAATACAATAAAAAATAATCGGCAATTGTCTCCTGCAAGCTCGCTCTAAACTTTTAAGTTAAAATTACACATAGCCATTAGTGGTATACAACTAATGGCGCGACATTAGTTACCTATGTAAGTTGCCCGTGTAATTTGCCAGTGTCGCGATGCATGCATTAGTGGCGCGCCATTGAATAAAAGGAGTCCACTAGTGGTGCACCATTAATGGCAATGTGTAAATTGTAACGCAACTACTTTCGCGAAAGTGCGTGAACGGTATGGACGTCTTGTTTTGTTAGTAGGTACTAGGGAATCCAATCCCGCATCAAAATCGCGATCCCGCAAGACTGCGGGATTGAGGTCGTCAGTCCCGCGGATCCCGCGGGATTTGCGGGATTGAGATTTTTTAATAAAAAAAACTGTTTCAAGTAGACATTTAGTTATTTAAAAAAATATATCAAATAAAGACGAGTAAATTTGATATTTTTTTATTATTATGCAGTTTTTTTACTCATATTACTAATTAACAAGTGGAAATAATGATGTTTTTGAGGTATAAATAATCAGCTTCTTGTAAGGAACAATATAATACAACTTTTCACCTAATATATTTGTATTGACAATTTAACATATTTATTAGTTTCGACTTTTAGAGGCATAAAAAATAGCTTTTTTCTGATAATACTATCGAAGAAATGATAAGTATCTAACGTTTCATCTTTTAGATTTGATCTAATCTTGTTGCATAAATAGCCAGCGGCGGAAAAAGCATGTTCAGCTTCCACGCTATTAGGTGTAGTTGACTTCATGTTACTTGGCTATCCATTCTGTACGGAGACTGTGCTCTAATTCATCTTCTAGTATAGGCGAAGGCTCATCATTTAATAGATTCGATAAAGGCGTGACTTCTTCATTGCCATTGTCATCAACTTGTTGGTTTTGAGTTTCAGGTTGTACCTGCGTGTCTGACAACAGTCTCTCAATTAAACACTTCATTTTAGTTCGAAGTGTAACTTTGCTTGGATGAAAGAATGGAACGTCCACCACATTTGTAGATCTTGAATCTTTTTATAGATATTTGTTAGGATTTTCTAAGCACAGCAACACGAGTCATTGATGTGTGGCGTTATTTTATGCAGCGAGATAGCGACACTTCTAATTCCTGGCTTAACCTGGTATTTTGTCGATCCAGTTTGCTTATCATGAAACGCAATGTGGTTTCTGCAGAAACTAATTTTGCGTCCTCGCGGCATAAGACATTTACAGCAAGCTTCACTGGCTTTAAAGCTCGTTCAATATTACTCGATGTTATAAATTCTTCATCAGTAAATGAAAATGAAGATGATGTCAGTTTAAGATCAATAAGTGCTTGGTTGAACCTCGATAACATTGTTGCGAGATTGTTCCAGCGCGTTTAGCAATCTAGGATCAGCTGTAATTCTTTGCAGAATTCTGCTTTAATATGTATTTGCAGAAGATCATTAATTGTTACTGGAAATTTCGAACTAAAAAGCTTGACAATTTTCCTGACTTTTTGAATCAGTAAAAACAAAACATGGAATAAGTTATAATGATTTTCATTGAAAAATCTATTGGTCTGACAATACTTATCTACCTGCATTGTGGTAGCAAATCTCCTTCTTGAATGTCTTCCTCTACCGAAAAGTGACCTTGCTCGTCATCATTTTCATTATCACTCCCGCCATCCGGTCTATTTTCGAATACTTCAACTTGACTTCATTTCTTCTTCTTGTCTCTGATTGCATAGAACTTCAAGAACAGCGAGTTGCAACCCATGTGCAAAGCATAACTGGTGGTGCGCTTATAATAATCTCCCAACTTTCTTCATGACTGCTGCACTATCAGTTGTTGCTGTGATCACATCTAGATTTAGGAAACTCTAATTATTTTCCATACAAATTCTATAGAAAAGTCACGAGATCCAAGGCAAAGTAGTTAATTTACTTATCATTGAGGCTGTGCTGGGTTTAATAAATAATCAGAACGTTGTCTGAGCCCATTCTTAAATATATTTTTTCAGTCCCGCAAGCGTGCGGGATCCCGCATCAGTAATCCCGCATTTCTGATCCCGCAAAAAAGGTGCGGGATCCCGCATTTACGGGATCCCGCTTTTGCGGGATTGGATTCCCTAGTAGGTACTGAAGCGCTCTTTTTGTTGTTCGTTTATTGTTCAAGAATTTTTTTATTATTTTTTTAACAATATCCTTTTACTTTATGTTATTAGAAAAATGTACAAACATTATTTTCAAATGTGTGCTTTTTTGTTTCATTATCATATTGTGTATAAAAATTAAAAAAAAAATATATTTATTTGTTCATTCCTTGAATGCGTATTTAAATTTATAATTTAATATTTTGTTAGAATTTTCACATATCTATTGATTATTCACCTAGATCTTTAGATGAAATGCTTTTTATTTATTTCATTTATTCAACAAGGTTCTCAAGAGCTTAGATGATACTCTTTTACAATACACCATTCCTACTGATAACGAAATCAAAACAGTAAAATATTTGGATCTTAAATTGGCTTTTAAATTATCGTTTTTTACTTCTCATTGTTTGTATGAATTATTTAATGTAAATACTACTACTATACCATCATGGCATATCCCACAAGTGGGGTTACCAGCAGACCAGCTGCAAATAATGAACATGCAAGTTGTCCTCTCCGTGCAAATATAAAATCAATACATTCAGGATGGGCGGCAAATCTCATCGCTGAATTTAAGATTAAACATGTCTTAATTTTTCGAACACTTACCTTTTACAGAACACTCGAAAACTTACAGAGAAGAGTGGAAGACCAACTCTTTACCGGGTGTTCCACGGAAAAAAAATTAATGTAAATATACAGTCAATAATAATATATATACCTACTTTCATTCATCCATACTCTCATGTAATGTGAATGAACTACGTATAGTAAACATAAAAGTCGTCTTCTCCGTACCAATAAAAGTAAACACATTCAAATGGGTGGCATATCTCATCGCTGAATTGAAGATGTAAAATGTCGCATGATGTTTTACGAGTACCTACCTGCCTACTACAGGACACTCGAAAACTTACTGAAGGGAAAAAAGAAGAAAAAGAAAAACGAAAAAATCTTCGCTGTGAAAAAAATATATTTTTTTTTAAAAAGATATATCTGGGTTTTGTTATAAACCCAAATACAACCTTATACACATTTCACAGTAAGCTAAAACCTTGTGTCGTGAATGAGGAGTTTCCCGGCACCTGGGATCGAACTACGGACCCCGTGTTCACGAGGCCTCGAGTCTACCTCCAGGCTACCGACGAACTCTTAAATATTAATGAATGATAGTACTACTCGTGGATAATATTATATGATCAATATTTATTTATTTATTGACCAAATAAACGGCTAATGCCTTTCACAAAAATAAAGAATAAAAATATAAAACAAGACAAAAAATACACAATTCATATCCAATATAAATAAAATAAAATAAGCTAATAAAAAAACAGCTTAATAAAATAAGACTACCTATACATTTTGCAAATCTTTAAAAAAAATGTATATACTCAACAATATAAGTGACGGCGGCCAAATAAATAAATTAATATAGCCAAAACAAAATTAAAAATACTCCGTATTTTTCATATAACTAATACCTATTACTTTATTTTTATTGTCATTTTTGTGTTTTGTAATTTCAAAACAAATGATATCTTCTTTAGACATTCCAAAAATACAAAAAAAAATATTTTCATCGTTTGTTGTTTTATTGCATACGACTCCCTAAAAAAAATATTATTTTCGACAATTATTATTTTACAGTCTCATTTAACGGTTTGATGGTATGAATAGTTTAACAACGGTGTCCTTAAGAATTTCAAGTACCCCCATTCTTAGATTTGAATTATAATGCTTTTTGTTCCTTTTCGTCAAAAATTGTTTGTTGTTTTCATTGTTTACATTGATAATTTATGATCTTTACCCACATAAAATAGTATTGTATCACAACTCAATAATAATGACTTCAACCACGTGCCAAAACAAAGACTTTTTATTATATCCCAGAAGTGGGGTAGCCAGCAAACCAGCTGCATATAAAAAAAAAAACATGCGAGCTGTCTTCTCCGTGACAATATAAAATCAAGACATTCAGGATGAGTGGCAAATATCATCGCTAAATTTAAGATGTAAAATGTCTTAATTTTTTCGAACACCTGCCTTTTACATGACACTCGAAAACTTACGGGGAAGATCAAGTTGGTATTTTCACTGCGCAATCAATGCACCGATAACACATCATAATGAGCATTCTGTAATTAATACAATACAACACAACTCTCAATACTAGACTTTTTATATACATTCATTATAGAACTAATAAAGTGTAAATTTGGAGATAACACTATTTTTGTAATAAACTTTCTCCGATACATTGATTATTGTTTTGCGTATAGTTCTCGTTGGTTCTATCAATATTTTTTTTGTAAATCTGCAGGCAAATGATAAAATCTAACACTGATATACCTACTGAATTGTTATAAACAAAACAGTATATAGGTGCCTATATTATAAATAGGGTGATATTATAAAAGTTTTGGTGATATCATTTTGTCAAATTTGTTTACGTTATTAGTTCGTGAGTGAACACATTATTCTTCGTATTTGCCAAAATATTGTCATTCTAAAATGAAAAATTATTTTACGTTTTACAGAACAATAAAAAAAACACAAGAGGCGATTTCTGATACTGCTGATTGCTTCCAATTTACTTACAGGATTTTATTTCTGATTTTAGGTATTTCTAGGTATAAATTTAGATAAAAATAACTACAAGTAACATTGTTTCTTATACTTACTTATGTATTTTATTAACTCTTCATAGATTCAGCACATCAGGCAAATTTTGTTTGGTGTACCTTCTGAATTTGGGAACGATTTACAAAGTCATATCGTTATGTAATTTTGAAATTATTTTTTGGACATTATTCTCGGCACATATGATATTACTAACACATAATAATATCACTAGGCATGTATCTTGTGCAGTTTTTCTATTTGACCCCTTATATAATTAATAAATAAATATTATTTCGTGGAGTCTTCTGCAAAAAATAGGTAGTTAACTTTTTCTAAAAGCTTTTGAGTTTTCTGTAAAAGAGGTGTTCATAAAATATGACGAATAAGACATTTAAAGCCACCAATTTAGCGATGAGATGTTTCACCCATCTTTAATGTCTCAATTATTTTATTATGATGAAAGGGACAACTTGAATGTTTATTACATGCAGCTAAATTTCCTGCTTAATATCATATTTGTAGTGTAATCAAATTCCTTAATAAATAAAAAATAACAATAAGTTACTAGGTAATAATAATAATATAATAATAAAAATCTTATTGCACAAAAAACAAACATTATCAAATAAACATTGCAGAATTTAAACCAGACAAATAAATTTGTGCAATGGGTGAGTTTATCGCAGAAGCGCGATATCATCCAACTAACCCATAATACTAGATATACTATGTTTCATACGTTCAGTGATATTTCCCATATAATGATCCTCACGCATTTTAAAATACAGCTTAACTGTAGGAACGATGCCGACAGCGCTATGGTTCGAGTAATACTGACAGTTGCATTAGGCAATTTACACATGGTAATTAATGGCGCACCACTAATGCATCATGCATGCCACTAAAAATGCATTGTATAATTTCCGCCTTATGGATGATCGAATCATTCGTCAATTGTGACGAGTTGTTATCAAATATTTTCTCTATATAAATCATAAAATTATTTTACTTCGTACTTTAGTACATATAAATCTATGATATAAATACATGCCATAAATGAACATAAATTGCACAAGTTATAATTTGAATATTACAATAAGGTCAATACGAGTATATATGTTTGTTTTACTACTATTAAATTTTTATTTCCAGATAATAATTTAAAAAATACGTTGCTATCAGCAATGCATATAAAAAAATTCTTAATAAAATTTATTAAAATGTTGAGGTCTTCAAAATTTACTATATCTTCATTCTACGATAGCATAGCGATACTACAGCATAGCTGCTAAATCTCAATTTATCTTATTTTATTTATTTTCATTTTTTTCAATGGACACTGCAGCTCAAACAATGGATAAATAAATAATACAATTAATGATTTACATCGCCGATCATAGCATCCATGAACGTGATTTACATGAACGATTTGAGAACACAATATTCTTAAAATATTTATTGAAAGAGGAAGGGAAGGAAGGGAGAAGGGAATGTATATTCTTAAGATATCTTTCTGGATTTCTTAAAAATGGGAAAATCAGCCATGAAATAAGATTTTCAGAAATCGCTGAACTGAATACGTTAAATACTATTACTTTTCTAGATATATTAGATATATAAAGAATATTAGTTAATAACAAAATTTTATTATAGGCATATTATTTGTTTTGCTAATCAAAAAAAAAAATATTTTATTTTTATTTATTTATTTTATTTAACAATAATTATACAGACATTACAATCAAAAAAATGGAAAGAGTTTTCATTATTTTATTGATAATATTTAATTAAAAAACATTTAATTATATAATTATGCCTTTAGATATGGCCATCTAGTTATAAAACATAAATTATAATGACTATTTTGTTGGTAGACAAATATTGCGTAAATTTACTTATCCGTGAGAAAAACATTCTAAGTAATCTAATAAATAATCATAAGGTTAAATGGTAAATTCGTTAATACCATAATCTATCTATCTGTAGCGTTACTTCATCTTCCATAAGTGTCTGGTAATCAAGAAATTTACTGAATATGTTAAACAATAAACAGATCGTGTTCTTTGTGCTTTAAAGATATAAAGTGAATTAGGTACAAGGGCGACCAACCTCATAAGTAAATAGAAAATGTTAAGCGTAAATATCAAACATTTATGGTAAAAACGTGATGCTTTTTACAGGACAAACTCCCAGGTAAAAAGAGTATAAGGTTGTATTTGGGTTTATAACAAAACTCAGATATATATCTCTGAAAAAAAAAACTTACTGATATGAGTGGGAGATTAATTATTTTCTGGTTGCTCCATGGAACAATATACTAAATTACTTACATATTAACTGCTAATCCTCATCTCACCATAGCTGGATTAAGGCTTCTTCCCCTTTTCTATAGGTACTCTTTTCTATCTCTAACAACATAAACCCATTTCTTTTCCATCACATTGACGTCAATAATAATATTACCTAATAAAGACAAATAGTATTTGGCGTAGTTTAATGTTCCGTAACCATCTCAAGGGTGCCGTGGCTTTTCTTGAAAAGAAGTGTTTTCAGCTTCTTCCTGAATGTTGGAGTTGGATCACATTGAATAGGAGAGCATCTTCCTATAGCTGTCATCACATGGTCTCCATTCCAGGATCTTAAACCTTTATTTACACACTCAGTAGTCAGTACTCTAGCTTAAAGCAAAATACTTGAAATTAGATCTATATTATAAATAGTCATACCAAATTTTTCCAAAGTCGTAGGTTTCTTCTAGCAAACCTTACAAATTTAAGCATTTAGCTGCACACAAATACATACCTTATATTATTAATAATCTAAAATCTAAATTACGATGTACGGAGGTGTTTAAACCAGCAATTTACATCCATGTTTTAGTATAAATAATTTCTGTGTATTTTTCATATAATTACATACTAAATACATACCACATTACTTACCTGCACACAAAAACAATTATTAATAAGTAATTAGATATTTGAACTGTGTAATTAATCAAAAGAACAAGGGCGTTTATTGTCTACATGCTCATTGCGTAAGAAAATGATAATTAATTTAAGATTAGGTTTTGTTAAGTAATAATATAGGTATACGAAAAATATCCCTATGTATAATAAGTTAGATTGGGTAACTGAAATTATAAGTTTTTTTTTGTTATTTACTTACCTATTTACTAAAAAAGTACTAGGACATAGGTCCCAGACAGTCTATTTAATGTTTGAATCAGGTATATTGTGCATTAGCATTAGTCTAATATAACAATTATTGTACATAAACTTCTATAAAACAAATTGATTCATAAATTCAATTTCTTTTTCTTCCAAGTCGGTCCCTCAATGCTGAGGATCGTGACCACTATGACCCCAACCAAGCGACAAGCTCCTCCACCGCGCCTTGTCGCCTAACACACTGAACCCCTGCAGCATCTCTCAAATGATCTGACCATCTTGTTGGTATTCGACCCCTTCTTCTTTTTCCTTTGACTCCACCAGACAAAATATTTTTTTCCAGATTCAATTTAGATAGAGAATAATTCACCTGTTATTTTCATCCACTATTTTAAATTCATTTATTTATACCATCATGGCATTTCCCACACGTGTGGAAGCCAGTGTACTAGCTGCATGTAGGTAATAAACATGATAATCGACCTTTAATAACCAATAAATATTTAGAAATTCAGGATAGTGGCATGTCTCATCACTGAATTAATATTAATGGTCATATGGGATATTTAACGAATAGGTACCTAAATAACATAATTTTCACACATTTTGATACTGTATACATATAAAAAAATACATGATGCTCGGAGACATGGCAGTCCGAGGATCAAATGGTAAGATCATAATATAAACCAGATCGTACAGGACGGTCACGTGTTGAGCACATTGAATAGGAGTAGGTACATGCATGTCGAATTGTATGACACTGACGGAAGCGAAAGATGTATGCAAGGATATAAGGAAGTGGGCCTCGATCCTTTCTGTCTACCCCACGAGAGAAGCGCGTAATGATGGTATGGTTAGATAAATGGAGAAATACATACCAAAGTTTATACATATTGATATATTATGTTAGAAGGTATATGGACAAATTTAGAATATAAACAAAGTCTATGAAAATTAATATTTCACTTGATTCGCTAAGCATGAAGTAAAATATTTTGATTAAATCAGGATTTAGTAGGTAACTTACCTAATTTTATGTTATACAAGTATATAGAATACAAGAAGGCAGAATACAAATTAAAATAATTTATAATAATTAATCATGGTTAGTTAAAATTAAAATGAAACTATGTAGATAATAAGTAAAATTGCCGGGTTGTTTTTGTTAGTTGGTAACCAATGTAACTTACAATAATGTGAAAGCGACAACTTTTCATATAATAATAATATTGTTGAGTTGGTATGTTAATTCGTTTGTTTGGTTTTTGGTTATCATTTTACCTGCCTCTCGCAAATGAAAATGTATGAAGCCAATGGACTAATTGCATGTTGTAAACACACAGGTCAATATTTCCATGATATAAATAATTAATAAGATATCTCACCACTACTATACCTACCTACCAGAATCTTTAACGGGGTGTTAAAATGTTAAAATTTATACTTTTCACAGCGTACTCGAAAACTTTCAGACAAAAGTAGGACACTTAAATTTAAAGACTTTAAATGTTTAAACTTTAATGCTTCTTAAGGGAGCACTGGATGAATAATGTTCAATTCCTTTATTAAGAACTTGAAGACGTATCTCTTCCAACAGAACTTTCCGCACCCTTGAGGTTAAATTGCCAATCATCATCATCTATTAAGGGCCCCGTTTAGCAAAAACGGTAAAATATTCTATTTTCAACAAATTTGATAGAAAAACTGCCAAAACTTGTTGACCCTTGCGAACATGTTGATTTGATAAAACAAAAAATCAAATATTTATTACCTATATTAGTTTTTTACTAAAAAATAAATAAATCGCAAACTGACGAGATTTATTTAGGTACTCTTTGTTATATCAGAATACAATTTTTTTGTAAAATATATATATTTTTTATTCATCCAATCAAGCATATAAATACTATAGATTTTAGCAAACTTTTTTTAATATACAAAAAATTGAGTGCATGTGGTGATTTTTGGTTTCAAAATATGAGATATTTTATCAAAAAAAAATATTTTTTAAGTCGGTCAATATCCATGAAAAAAACAAAAAAAATAGAATTTTTTTGTTCTATAATTGTAATAACTACCTAAATATTAGGTATCAATATTAAAATAAATATATGAAAATTTGTAGGGTTCTCATGTACCAAACACACCCCCGAATTTGATTTTTAGAAATATGCTTTTTTATAATCGAATACTATGAAGCTAAAATCGAGTTTATTTTTAAAGTTAATTGGTAATTAACATTTGTTTTCATATTTTATCAAATCAAAATGTTCGTAGGGTCAACAAGTTTTGAGAGTTTGTGTACCAAACTTGTTAAAAATTGAATGTTTTATCGTTTTTGCTAAAGGGGCCCCTTAAGTATGATTATGTTCTAAGCAAGTAACCTCTTCATGAGATCATATTCCTCAGACATTGATGTTGTTTTTATATTTAGAATCCTATTGTTATGAGAGTCATCCATTCCACTGGAAATCTTGTAGATCTGGGAGTGGAAAATCAGTCGATAGCAAGCTGTTTTAGAATAAATTACACGCATACCTATTTCTTAAAAACAAAGTTCAGAATTCTGAAAAATCGACTGAAAAAGACTCGAGATTCTGAGAAAATATTACTTAATAAAACCGAGAGGAGCATTAAACATTTTAAATTCCTATACCATTTTGAAATTTTTTGCTACGGTAGACAGATATTAAAAGAGAAATAGGAAATTATTAAGTATTAAGAAATTGAGATTCTTTTTTTGCTTGCGAGTTAATCGCTTGTAATCTAATTTTATTCTTGTAGATTAAGTCTGTCCATCTTATTAAAAACCAAAGAACAATATTATTTTCTTCTATCAGTTCAACGCCGTGTATTTCACAACGTTTCCACGTGGAGAAATATGTGTGGGAATCGAAGATAGAGATCTAAATATGACCTGAATATTTCATAAAACTAAACTTAATGCGTGTTAATGATAGGTACTAATACTTACCTGCCTGTATTATATATATTACCTACTGTGTATACCTACACCTACCCTAATTATCTTACTCTATTTCGATTTACAAAAGATTAAAGCTATGTAATATTAAGTATGTACTTATTTATTTACAAATAGGTTATGTACCTACAATGTAGCTACATGACATTACATAGAAAACTTTTTTAACCAGTACCCAGCAATACGATAATAATTTTGTTCCATGGATGCAAATAGTAGATATCGCAATCATTTTTGAAAGTTTTCGAGGGTCCTGTGAGTAGCCTTAGTCATCACAAAATATAAGGTATTTATTTATCTATCTGTATCCTTACGACATGTCCCAAGTGGGGTAGGCAGAGGGAACGGAACGCCATGTTGATCTAACCTTACATAATTCTTTCGCTTCCTCCACATTCATCGCGACAGTCCTTAAGAATTTGATTCACGTGATCAAACCATGGACGTTCGCGCTTTATTACACTCCCTCTCTCAGATAAATACTTCCTTTTCGTCATTCTTTCATCGTCCATTCACTCATTTTCCTGATATCCGCATTCTTCACTCTATTTTGCTATTTTAACAAATTCAGTTTGGCAGCAGTGAGGCATAACGCCCATCCTGAATATCCCATTTTTAATTGGCATAATGAGGATGTCCTACATGCATGTTTATTACCTGCAGTTAGTTTGTTAATTCTCTCACTCCCGGAAGATACCTGATCGTGTAGATTCCACACCCAATTTTCAATTATTTTAATTCATGTAATAATATCACGTAATATGAACTTCCTTACAAGAGATTATAAAGCTTTAGAAACATTATTCATTCCTACCATATACAGCGTAAGTTATACATAAGTTATAATTACAAATAACAAGAAACTAAATTGAAACTTTTAAATAATAATAAAAGGCTGTTCTTCATACCGTGAAAAATTCAATTTTTATTTTACTCGTGGATTGTAATTACATAACTTGTATTATATGTATTATTTCACTGTAAAGTAATTTATATACTTCCCACAAAAGAATTAGTAAATTTTAATATATACTATGTACCTAGAATATGTTTTTTCTCTGATATAAATCACTTCTAAAACCAGTATTTTATAAAGCGATGTACAATATATATTAGGCTACCTATAGGCCTACGTATATAATGGTGTTGTGTACCTAAAATTGAAAACTTTGTGTATGCCTTTTGAGTATCCAGAAGAAGGTATTTGAATTGAACCAAGCTGGCTATTAGATAATAATTAATTCAAAACTTATATTCAAACAAACATGTGATGTTTACAAAATTTGCTCATTATCTATGAGCAATTTCAGGAAATTCATGAAAAGCCATATCTATTTTTTAGCGTTTCAATATTCCCCGGCATGTGCATGTGGAGAAATCCAAACAACGGACGAACGAACTGACCACTGTCCTATATTTGCATTCATCGGAGGTATACAAGGCCTCCATACTGTAACAGACGACGCACATACCTACATGGCTTCGGGCCCTCGAGATCCAAGTTTAGCGGGACATAAGAAGAAGAAGAAGAAAAAGCGTTTCAATTCATCGATGAGATTCGCCACCCATTATGAATCTGCTATTTTTATGGCACGGAGGATGATAACCTGTTAGTCCTTAAAATGCTGTAGCTTGTCTGTTGACCACAGAAAAATGAATGAATTTAAGGATAATTTCAAAATCAGTTGGAAGAGCTATGATACCTATCTTCAGTTTGGACCTGAACGTTATTTAAAGTTGATTTTTGCGTGGTTCTTGGGAAATCGATTCCAGAAGTCCTGTCGTAGTAGGAAAATTTATTTGCTGTTGATCTTGTCCAGCATGTTGGTATATATTTTTAGTGAGCTTAAGGATCTACTTGCAGGTATCTTTAGAACATAGAGTTCAGAAAGTGACTAAGATGGCATATTATTCAGATCATAAGGCACAGTTTGTATTGAACCCTTTCACCTACTCTTAACCATAGAAACTTTTTCAGCAAAGGTGTAATGCGACAGCTTTTATCCTTGCAGAAAATGAGCTTTGCAGCACTATTGAATAGCATTTGTAGGCAGTTCGGTTGAATATTCATTTATCCAATTTTTCTTTTCGTAACAGAATAGTTATGTGCTTCTTATATACAAATTCTCTACTCAACTCTCACGCAACAGTACATAATGTAAATATAGTATACAGTGTTATTTCTTGGTTACACTACACGCTATCTACATAATGAATATCCCGTGTAGATGGAAATAATTTATTGCCAAGAGGCAACCAATACCTTATAGTCACAACGACGTAAGTAATACACATTTTAAATCACGCAAGATATCAGTTAACGATTGATTAATGATCCATGGTGTGGATTTATCTCTCACAACACCAAGAATAACATATTATTACATACCTTGATCTCCCCTTCTCTCGATCATTTCACGGATCCTGTTTCGTACGTAGAATTCATTAATACGTGCCCACAAAATTTTCTCACTCTTGTGCACGTGTTTTTGTCGAGTTCGAATATTATTTCCATTACCATGTGTGACTTTTGTTTGGTTTATCATACATATATATGTAGATACAGGCAATTCCTACGTCCATATTATACATACTTAAATAAATTATGTGAGGTCTTTTTTTGATAAGTGGTACATAATTATGTGTATTTACGAATGCATCATTTTCGATGAATTAACAAACCATAATATTTCCGGAATTGCGACCACAAACGACGTTTTTTTTTGTAATTACCTTAAAGCGACCACCTACAATTAGTAATCTAATCTTCTCTATCTATAACTATCTGTAAGTTCAATTTAATATTGGAACTGCTGGTTATTTGTTAGAAATGCAAAAAGACAAAAGTCAGCGACATTGTTGATAAAGTATCCAAGCTGAAATGTTATGGGGCTGGTCATATAGCAAGACGAGAGGATGGCAGATGGAATTTCAGAATTCTTGAATAGAGATCGTGGTGGGACAGAAGAAGTTTGGGAAGACTCTAAAAAAAGATGAGTTGATGATATTATTGGCCAGATGATGATGGAAAAACGGTGGTATTGTGTTGCTCGAAATCGGAAAGTAGGTATGGAAAAGTTTTGAAGAGGCCTTTATCCAGCAATGGAGAAAAGAGAGCCACCAGTACGTAGTAGTAGTACATGGAGTATCATTTCTCACACAGCACAGAAAATGTGCTTTTGATTCTGTTGAAGTTCATACAAAAAGTAAATGTTGATAGTCTCAGTAAAAACACTTTCTGAAAAAAATGTGACAGAATCACCTACAGATAATTAATGCAGTACTTTTATAAATAACTAACTAATTAAAATGGACTTATTATTATTATGGTACCTACCTATGATCTATAGATAGATGATAAATCGGAATATGAATAAATCATTTAGATTAGTATTTCACCTAAAGGCTTATGCAGTTTATCCATTGATCTATAATCATGCAACCGATATACTAAACAATAAAATTAATAATTTGCTGGAGTCAAAAATGCCAATGTGTTTTTAATCTTCAATTTTAAACTATCTCAACATTATTACAATTTGAATTATGGGTGTGAGTTAACTATCTATCCATCTCTTTTACTATGTATTAAAGTTATTTAAGTTCTCATAAAACCATTTTGATCGTGGTTATGTTGTTCTTATTGGACGGTAGTGTATTGAAACGTATAATTATATATTATATTAATTCTTGTTGCACATAATTTTATATACAAATAGATTCTTAATATAATACATACTATCTATTATTCTATATTTGTGTTTGTATCAAACAATGATAGGTATCTTGTAAGTTTAAAGACTGCGAACATAAACAGTTTAAGTCTTAGAAACATACAAATATTTATAAATGAAAGAAATAAATAAATCATATAAATGAAATTTATTCATTATGCTTCATAGAAACCTGAAACAAACAATTTTTTCTGTCACACTATTTTTCTTCATTGTATTGTTCCTCTCTATAACATGTCTACAACGAAGTAATTGTAAAGGCCGTAAGGAAAGATGATTCACCTTGATTACATTTCACCAGACAGGTTTCTGATCAGAGACATTCTCAAGTGGAGACAAATACAGCCTTCCGCCAGCGATTCCATACTGTATTGGCTCCGAAGGTGTATAACTCACTTAAGTCAGAGTGGAGACTCTTGCGGGGTGACGGCGCATTTAGGGGTGTGATTAAAAGGCATCTTGTTGATATTGGGGTGGATGAGTCGGAGGCCTTACTGAGGTTTTTGGTGTGATGGGGTGAGTGTTGTTGTTGTTGCTTTTTTATTGATGTTCTTAGATTTCTTGGATTGAGAACTTGTTCAGTTACACATTCGCTCACTCTCGTATTTGCCCGCGAACTCACACATAGTCATACATAGCTTTTTACCTGAACTAATAAACTAACACACTGTTGAATCAGCCGCTAACCTATTGACTCGCTCATTCACTGGCTTTTGCTGGCATTCAGGGCTCATTGCGAAGCCCAGTGCACTGGCGTGAACATTGGATAACTCACCATCTCATTATTGAAGACCAATATACTGACGCTCATGAAAATTATTACTAACCCAACTAACACAGCCAATAATGACTCATTCGCAGACAGATTTCACTCATTGACATTGCTAGATTATTCTCTGACCCATTTTTGTATTGTAGTGTGTGTTTATTTTTGTAATTGACCGTATTGTGGAGACATGTTTGTAAATAATTGATTTTGTTTGACTAGATGTTTTTTATTAATTTATTGTAAGATTTTAGCTTTCTTTTTATTTTTGCTAACTTCAAAAACTCTATTGTTTTGTATCTCATTTGTATTTCTGCCACAACACAGCCCTATGGCTAGTGTGGAAGACATTTTTTGTGATTGTATTAAGTATGTTCAACTGTGTTATAATGAAAATGTAAAGACGATATTATTGTTTGAATAAATTATTATTATTATTATTATTGATTTCTATTTTTTTATGGGGATAAGCCAATTAGGTCTTTTGTACGACGCAATCAAATTCGATGAGCTGAAACACGACGTAGCCCTATTATTAATATTTTTTTCAACATGACAAAACCAAACGATTCTAAACTAATCTACAAATTTTAATTCATTCACAGTAGTTCATCAGCATTGAAAAATCTTATACCTAATATTTAACATGAGATATTTCACTAAACATATATACTTAAATGTTTTTACTTTGACTTATGTGACTTTATCTATGACCACAGAGCATAGAGAAGTCACGGCATTATTTAAGAATCGAAAATTCAATAAATATTTCTGATTAAGCCACTATAATTTTTCACTAAAGCCAACGGCACCAAACACGAAGCACATAAGAATAAATAATAACCAATAATAGTGGAGGTAGGTACCGATTGGTGTTGTTCTGTTCCATTAGAGTTCTTATATACGTTGTTTTGTTGTTGTCAGAACAAGTTCATTTGAACTTTATCCAACAATCTTCAGTATGTTATTCCTATTATCATTTTAAAAGCTCCGAACTATGCATGTTATTCTATGCTTTCTAGATTGATGTTCTTTTCCTATAAAACCAAACGCCTGTGTTACACTTTCGGCATATTACGTCGACTAGGGTCAAACATAGATTTAAAATTTAGAATACCTACGTCTGTGACGTCAGAGCGACTATTTTGCATTCCTACTCTTGTATCATGAAAATAACTCTGTACTGTTTTGCTATAAAAATTTGTTATCCCAATCAAAGTCAATCAAATTGTCTAAATGGTCACTGTTTCTTATTCTTGTATTCCCATTTCAGGTTTCCCCGACGTTGGCGTAGGCTTCTCTGTCTTATATTGGATAAGACAATTATTCCATCTTTCAAGCTCCTGTCTATTTTTTGATATTTATCAATGAGAACATTTGCATCCATCCTGCGATGAGTTTTTTGACTCTATTTTGTCATGCTTATTGCAAAGGACTTTTTGTTCCGAGAATTAGTGCTAAATAATGGACGTATAATGTGAAAATTTGTCAAATGTCGATTTTGGAATCAGACCTCTATGATCATCTATAAAATTAGTAAACGGCGAGAAATTTGCATTTGATTGTGAGTATTAAATTCTTCATTCCGAAACTCGTCATTCGAATATTCGGCCATTCATAGAATCGATTTAAATTACAAATTCAAATTTCCAAGGGGAACAAATTCCTTTCAGATTTCAAATATTTAGATAGGCAGTTACAGTGGGTAGGTAGCTACCTACATTTAATTTTCTCTAGGCTGCGTGTTCAATACACATTGATCAGTTGTCAGAATTAATATCTACTAAGTAGGTACGTATTCCATAGCCTACATAATAGAGGACTCGGCATTACTAGACTCTTCTTCTTGTGGTTCGCTAGACGTGAATCTCCAGGGTCCGAAGCCATGTTTTTGCGTCATCTGTTACAGAATGTAGGGCTTGTATACCTCCCATGAATGAGAATACAGGACAGTGGTCAGTTATATGCTACGTTGTTTGGATTTCTCCACATGCACATGTCAGTCCAACTGGTAAGTCCCCATCGGTGTAAGTGGTACGCTGTGCAAACGACTCCACATCTGAGTATTTGAGTAATCTATACGACTCCTGAAATATCCCGATGAAGGTCAGTCCCTCTTCAATGTTCCTCGGAGTCTAAAATTACATGTGCACTCATAAAATTGGACCTGTAATTGGCCAGATAGTTGTGTTTAAAAAAAGAAAACATAATTTTAAATCATTTACCTATGGGCGATTCCTACTTGTTGCCTTATTAAATGCAAATTGAATCGTTTGTTCGTGCCTCTTATAAAAGAACCCTCCAATCATATTCCAATTAAATTAATTTAAATAATAACGAGATATTTATAATGTCTTCTGTTTATTATAACGACGTGCTACTTTTATTAAAAAAAATGTATTTTGAATCTAGAAAAAATATCGATATCATGCAGTATATATAATGAGTTACAATCCATTGGATTGGTCTGCAACGAGTTTTGACTTATTTCTCCACTCCTCCCTATTCTCAGCTAGTCTCTTCAACTCCATATATGAGCCACAGCTCATGTCCCTCTTCAGTTGGTCCATATAGGCGTCTCTCGGTCGACCTCTGCCATTTGTGTCTTCGGTCCTGCCCTCTGCGATTGCGATGAGCAGTCCTGGGTGCCTGATGTTGTGGCCAATCCAATTAGCTCGTTGTTGGCAGATTCTTTTGAGGAGTTGCCTTTTTTCGCCAACCCTGGTTAACACTTCTTCGTTTTCGACGTGTTCCGACCAATGAATCTTCAGCATGCGTCTATAGCACCACATTTCAAATGCCGCTAACCGTCCGCTTTCCCTCTTGCTGATGGTCCACGTCTCGCACCCATATAACAAAATGCTCCACACAAAGGCTTTAGTGAGATTCTTCCTCACGCTTAGATCAATATTAGGGGATTCTAATATTTTGGATTTTTTGTTAAAGGCAATTCGTGCCTGGTTTATTCTGCTCACAATTTCTGATTTGGAGCGTCCGTCCTGGTTTATTCTGCTGCCCAAGTACACGAATTCTCTTACTTGTTTGATGCTCACTCCATTTATGGCAATGTTCGCAGTCGCTTCCTCCCTTCCAACGACCATACATTTTGTTTTATCTTTATTTATTTTCATGTTGTACTTTGACAACAGTATACTTTCCATTTTCCCTAAGGCTTCGTTCAGCTCCATCTCGGAGTCTGCGAGCAGTGCTATGTCGTCTGCATATCTAATCATGTCGACTTTTTTCCCATTTATTTTTACTCCTGTCCAGAGATATGTCCTATTACATATCACTGCTCCTGTCCAGTTCTTCATTTCTTCTCTGAGTTCATCAATAGCTCGCTGTATATAGCAGTTAAAGAGTGCTGGCGACATTGAGCATCCCTGTCTCACACCTTGTTCTACCCTTGCTTCTGCGCAGCTCTCTCCGCTTTTAATTACAGCCATTTCATTCTTGTATAGGCTCCAGATTGCTCTTCTGTCCTTATAGCTCATTCCTATCTGGTTTAGAGTCTTAAAAAGTTGTTCCCATTCTACTTTATCGAATGCTTTTTCTAGGGCGATGAATGCTACATACGTGTTTCTATTTACTGTTATTCTCTTTTCAAACGTTCAACTAATTTGCATACCACATTAAATGAAATTCAGCAAATGTTCTTTAGCAAAAATCTAAGTCTTTAGATAACAAGACAGTTTTAAATTGTTTCATTTGTCCAAAGACTTATTCCATACTATACTATACCATTTCGGCATATCCCACAAAAGGAGTAGTCAGCGGACCAGGTGCTTATAATAAATATGAAAGCTGTCCTTTCCATTCCAAGTAAAAAATTAGACACTCAGGACGGGTGAAAACCTCAACAATAAATTTTAAAATAAATGTTAATAGACATAGACACATAGTAGGTCATGACGAAAGATAAAAATATATATCTACCTACGTCTAGGAATTTAGCATGAAAAATAAATCAATCAGTCAATAGGCACAGGTTTGAAAAAGACATGAAAAAACTGTTTGTTTTGCAAAAAGGTGAGTTTATTTTTAAATTTCATAATTTTTCTTAAATTCCAAGTTCTCCTTGCAATTTCGTGTCAATGAATTCCGTATACCAATGTAGAACCTACAATCTAAAAAACCACAATAGATTTATTTTCAGTTCCATATGCAACAAGCACATCAAATATTTCTTACTATACTGTTTTCATAAAGTAAACACTTTAATCTGATGTATTGCAGGAATATAAAAGAAAAAAGCCGACCCCAACAGCCTTCAGCGCCAATAAGCTGGGACAGTGGTAGGAAGAGGAAGAAGATAAATATATGAATCCGTACACCTTATAAATTCATAATATTGTCGAATACACTACAATATAATGATAGTCTATAATACGACAAATCTTATTACAATAATATCTAGTAATGGACAGTGCTACATATATTATATTGTGAGTGTACCAACTGATGAAAATATTGTAAATTACGATAGTCATACGTGCATATGTAAACAGATCTTTACACTTCTGAAGCAATAAATATCACAAAGAACACATTCATACAACAAAACATGTCGGATATATAATGTAATACGGTTCATACCTACACTATTTCCAGTATGGAGTACTTAAACAATAAGATTGCATTCTTATTCACCATGTATTTCGATAAGAGAACCTTTATTACTTTGTCCAGACATGCATTAAGTATTATAGGAACACACATAGGTAATATCAGCGTCGTGTTTCGAACATGTTCAGCAGTGAAATATTTGAATATTACAGAGGTGGGCTGAAAGAAATTAAATTGTTTGAACGCACGGAGGAAATGAGACATTTTCTAAGAGTTTCAGTGATGTTTATGAGATCTTTGATGTATGTACGTTGGATGATTTATTCAGCGCTGTTTAATGGACTATCCAAGCAAAAAGCGATGTCTTCAACTTGCTCCTGAATCTTTTTATTGATTGGTTTTTACGAAGGTCTTCGGGGAGTCGGATCCAGATGACGGGTCCAGCGACCCCAAATATTTTATTGTGAACTGAAGGTTTTCAGGAAACTAGACCTTGCAAATGAAACCTTGGGATGAAAGAAAGATTAATCTCTTTTTTGACCAACTATCATAAAACATCTTCAAAACATGACCTAACCGAGACCATCATTTTCTCTGTCCCAATATTATAATTTACCTACATAAATACATATTTACATTTAAATAATTATACAACTAATAGCTGATATCGTTACTTCACGATTATAGATAAACCCCTGATCATACCTACACCAGCAGTAAGCATTGCCCTCACTATTCACTCCTTGATGTATTTATACCGGCGATACCGATTATTTATGCACTATATATACACAATAGTGATGGGCAAACGCTGTTGCTACTGATATCGTGATATCGATATCGAATGCATGAAATTGATTTTAAATGGATACCAAGTAGTGACTATAACAGTGAGCTATCGTTTTTTCTCATGTTTCTATTTCTATACTTACCTACGTAAATATAGGTATACATACATAATTAAACGTAATAGTAATAAACACTCTGTAGCTGACCTTCCTACTTCTTGAAAAAACTTCAGGATATTCCTGAACAAAGTTTGTATCTTATTTTTTACACCACATTTTTCGAGAGTCTTGTAACAAATAAGAAATAGCTACATAATTCTTATTTTTTCCTGTTTTTTTAAATATCTATCTAGTACATGGGTGGCCAACCTTTTCAGCAACCGGGCCAAATTACAGAATGAGATTTCCTGCCGAGCCGCACAACAATATACTCCATATATGGAACATTTGATAATTTAACTTCACCTTAAAAAAATTACCCCCCCCCCTCCCCCCCGTCTCCGAATTTTCAAAATGGTATAGGAATTTGAAATGTTTCAAAACTCCCTCGGTTTTCTTGACCAAATTTTTATAAAAAACTTTTTTACCTAAGTTAACGTTATTCTATTATTTAATTCTATTCTTGTTTTGTATTAAATTAATTGTTTTGTGTCTTTTTTTAAAAAAATAATAATACTTTTAGTATGCATGTATTGTATGTATTACTCATTTTTTAACATGTAAAAGGCTTCGGCCGTGAATATCTGAATAAATAAATAAATAAAAAAAAAATATATGGCGGCTCATCCCGTTGGATGTTATGGCCATAATAAATAAAATACCTTTCAAAAATTTCACGATACTTGTACCGACTATTATTAAAAAAAGTGTGCATATGCTTCGCGGGCCGCGGGTTGGCCACCCTTGATCTAGTATTTACCTATTAGGTATATCATCACAACTTCATCCACATGTGGGTATCTAGTGGGCTCGCTATTTGTATTGAAAATAATAATATGGGTCATCCTCTCCGTGTTATATAAAATAATATAATCTAGATAGGTAGCGTGCCCTTTTATTTATTCGTAGATTCAGTCCTTAATATAAAAATATCGTTCTCTGTGTATCATAAAATGTGGATATTTGAATTGATAAATATTTGATTGTCATCAGAATTTTGCAATCAGCTCTATTTTATAGAATACGCGAAAAAATATAGTAGTATTATAATAGGAAAACGAGAAAATGTTGTTTTTATTTCGGGACTACTTGGTTCCGCAATATTTCTTGAATAAATAAATTATAAAACACAATCTTCCTGATGATAAGGCAATATAATAACAAAATGAATGCACATAAAATCAACAAAATTATATTCTGACTACGTTGTAAAATTACATAATATATTATAATCATTATGTATTTATAAAAAAATAATGCGGAAAAGCAATCTTCTACATGAAATGAATTGCAAATCAAAATCATTTTAAATATTCCAATGATGAAAAGTACACCTTGTTCACCGCAACATTTCCGATTTAATTACTTTTACATTGTAATCTTTTGTGACGTAAATTACTTAATTCTGATGGCCGAAAAGCCCTTAGCCTCCGTAACAATGAATCTCCAAACTTATAGAGCTTGCGCAATGGATTAGCAGTCGTCTTTGACATGTTAAAACTCCAGATCGGATGAATGGAAGTCTCCAAACTTCTGCAGAATCCGGGTGAACGTTGGGTCTCTTTCCTTCAGATATTATTGGCGTAAGTTGAAAAATAGATAGGTTGCTTTATACGTTGGTATACATATTATATGAGCATCTTTCAATTATAACATTTGGATTTATTTCCCAAATTTATCCTTAAGAAAAAGTGGATATAAATTTTCTTTTTCAATACATGCAATTCGTTAGCTATTATTGTTTCACGTGACTATTATTGTTGTATGTCGGAGATACTGTGAACTATAATACATACAACTACGAAATATTCATGTAAAACCAAAAATCGATTCAGCTGAAATGTTACAGTATTAATACATACAACTACGAAATATTCATGTAAAACCAAAATACGATTCAGCTGAAATGTTACAGTATTAATGCTTTTTGTGATTGTGTATATGTTTCAGTATGATTGATATGTTTGTGAGATGTTTGCCCCAGAACAGGTTATACCTAGTTGTGCAGCATCAATGAAAATATGTATAAGATTTGTTATTTATTGGTGTAATAAAAAAAAATAAAAAAAAAATACATACAACTACGAAATATTCATGTAAAACCAAAAATCGATTCAGCTGAAATGTTACAATAGTATTAATACATACAACTACGAAATATTCATGGAAAACCAAAAATCGATTCAGCTGAAATGTTACAGTAAATGTTCTTTAAGGTATCTAAAGGCATTTCATCTCACGATCTATATTTAAAATTACTTCGTACTTTGATACGTAGGTAATGAAATATAATATATAGGTACCTACCTATTCACCAGTGGCGGGACTAAACTTTTTATGATGGACATGCTCTAAATGAATATTTTGTCATTAATTACAAGAGCAGATTCAAGATGTTTTCTAAGGGAGAGCAAAAGCATATTATAAAAAATCAACTTTACCAAAACTAGAAGAATTTTCATCTTTCACAATTATGTATAGAAACCTACCTACCTCCCATTTTTTCCAGTATCAAATAGATCCACAAAATTTTGCAATCATGCATATGGAATTGTTAAGACAGTATTCCATATTCACAACCAGGGCTATCTCTGTTTCCCCATCTCCAGAGCAAGTGGCTTCAGCATTCATGTTCTGAAAATGTCAAAATCATTTTCGAAAGCCCTTTATGTTGAGATATGCGTTGGTATTTTTCATAAAAAGTGCGCGATCAGGGCATGTGGAATTTTTTTGCAAGTATGGAAAGCGCGCCTATGGGTTAGGTACCTATAATATTATCTACCCTTGCCCACGATTGTTAAATGAGCGGTGTTCCATATTCAAACAAGGCAGTCCTTATTACGTATTTGGTATATATTATAAATGTAGTATGAATTGTTATTCAACGGATAATTTTGTAATTAAAATGCAAATTTTTCGGAATCGGGTAAGCGTGTTTGAAAATTCATTAAGCAACCTATTATTATGTATTTTTAGATATGTAATTATTTGTAGAATTTCAATCAATATAATGTACGTCAAATTAACCCTTGGTTGGACAGTGGTATACAAAATCAACAAAATGTTTTTGAAAAATGTTCGATTCCTGTTTGGCTGATTTGGTCTTGTCTTCCCGGGTGTATAAATTGTTTGTAGGCGTGTATTTAAAGTATAATACGTAATAACTTATTTAAAATATAAACTTTAAAGTAAAATAAACAATTATTTTGGATTTAGTTCATTGAGTCTCCTGAAAAAGAATAGGTCATATATTTTTCCTGTTTTTTTTTAATGTCTTAATCAAGACAGAAAGATGTTCGTAAGAAAATACACATAAGATATTTAACATTATCAATACAGCAATAAGGAATGCCACATACCTACCGTAGTTGAGTGTCTTATACATTATGGTAAGAAGAAAATTATCTGTATCATAATAATATCCAGATTATTTTTATAGCGACGTTTTGTGGACAGCTCCACCTCAAGGTATGTATGTAAAATTTTGAATATTAAGATTATATCTTTGGAAAATATACTTGCCTTGAACCTTAAAGGGTTAAAATCACTTACATTTTGCACGATATTATTATAAAACAAATCTAGAAAAACGTTACACAGTATGCTTTTTGACAATTTATAATTATTCCTTCAGCAATGCCAGAAGCTGAAACTAGTGATGGTACCTATTAATTACAAAATATTACTACGAGAACGAACCTATCAATTATAGGTCTTGCACACATACTTCTATAAAACTACACCTAGCTGTAGCTTTCGCGTACGTAAGTATTAAATAAGTTATATTATGATGTATGGACGGCTCAGTAAAGTTCTTTTTTTGGAACAACACAATCACGCAAAGTGATTTCTGTGAACGTAATTTAAATCCTACACACACGCAATTTTTATTTATAATATGTAGTTCTGTGCTATATTACATATTAAATACTAGTTTTAAGCTCAGTTAAGTCCAGAAATTACTTTTGACGCGATCTTACTTCTTGAAAATTACAACGATCTGACTGAACGTGGATGCAGATACTTTTTTCAATTTCCATACAAAAATGAGATAAGTAAGTATCACAAAAATTATAGACATACTAGACTCGCAGCACGGTACATTTTTTCGGAATTTTTGTGTTCCAACATCGATGACCTTCAAGAATTAGCAATATATTGTCTTACAACCAACGTCAGTTTAAAACTGGATGCAGAATTTGATCGGCTGCATGACTGATTTCCTCTTTGAATTACCGATCTAGTATATCTTTGACAAAAATTGTAATTATAATATTTGATATAAATGAGATGAGTAGGTAAGTATCACAAAAATAGAACTCAACAGGGCAAACACTTCCAAATTTGCAGAGAGGAGCTTCAGTGTTGCGGGGCCAACTACCTGGAACCGATTTAAGCGGATTTAAGACAGAACCAACCCACTGCAACATTCAGGAGTAAGCTGAAAATACTGCTTTTCAAGAAAAGTTACGGCACCTTTGAGATGGTCACGGATCATTAAACGGTGCCATGTATTATTTATTATTATTATTATTTGGATGATTTGTAAAGCGCCGTTTTGTGAAAAAAAATCCACCTCAAGGGCGCTCTTTGCTAACTAAGGTTGTGTCTGGATTATTCCGTGAGATTTCTTGAATAGATAAGTCTTCAGTTAGTTCTTGAAACGAGATATGTCCTGCGTTTCTCTGATCATTTGTGGAAGCCTGTCCCAGACTACAGGTGCAGATATTGCAAAAGCACGCTCCACGTACACTGGTTTCGATACAGTATATAAATTGTCTTTATTATTATTAGATTGGTTTCCCTGACACATGAACAAACATATCTACATATTTACAAACGCACCCGTAGATATATTTATTAGATTATGTTTTGTGCTGTCGGCTTTACATAGGTACTCTGTACTCTGTAGGTAGGTACATAAATAATGGTGTTAATGAATAAATAATATGAACATATTATGTACCTACATTTACAACTCTTATAGGACATTTAAGGTAAATTAACCAATAAAGGAAAGTATGCAGAAATATTCTTTGTGTCGAGTTCTTTAAAACTGTATTCTCCAAAACAGTCGAATCCTATGAAACTCATAATATGAAAACTAGTAGAGAAATTCGAAGTTTGAATTGAAAACAGAGGAAAACCCGTGGTTAATTATGTACAATTAATTTATTATTTAACTCGTGGAACCCAATAGGGCAATTACCTCCAAATTTGCAGAAAAGAGCTTCAGAATTGAATCAACAATCGGTAGATGGCGCTCATAGTATCTGCCTGAAACCTCTGACGTCTCATTTTTAAAAATTAAAATATTATCTAATAATGATTCAACATAACAAAAGTTTAATACATTGTTTTTAGTTTCAATAGTTTTATAAACAAAATTGGTTTTTGATTGTTATATTATTTTCAAACCAATTAAAAATTACAAATTTATAAATATATGAACTATTGAATAAAATTTGTGACAATTAATAATACCTGCAATTGACTCACATAATTGTTTCACATTTTAATCAAATTTGAGTAAATTAAATGTGCATTCAAAATTATATAATAGTTAAATTAAAATAGTTAGCATGTTTGCATGTTTTGCATGTTTCTTACATGCAGCTGATCTGCTGGCTACCCCACTTGTGGGATATGGCGTGATGGTATAGTAGTAGTAGTAGTAGTAAATTAAAATAATAAAATATTTTAAAATGAGATAATGACAATAAATAAATAAAAAAAAAATTCAAAATGCGCTTTTGCGGTGGTTCGTATAACAAAACGGCGCTAAATTAATTGTCTAGATAATTATTATTATTACAATGTTTCTCAAAGATACACAACTTTATGTAAATTGATACGACATAAAAAAAAGGAAAAAGAAAAATTATTAAATGGAGTTAGTCGATGATTAGTATATTTACCTTATTTTCAGTAAGACTTAGTATATATTAACTGAAAAAGTATATAACACCATATTATTTATCTTAATATCCGTATGTGAGTATATAATATACCTTGGTACACAACACTGAATATAATATTTTACAAAGGTGGAAGCACGAGTGTGCAATCAAGCTCATATAATAATTAATTTTTATTGTTTATTTGTCTCTTCTTTATATGTTCATAAAAATAACATTTTCGCAGAGACTTTTGCGTGATAATGAAGCTAGTCTGAAAAGTATGATTTAAGTTACTCTTTAAGGTGATTATTTATTTATTTATTTTATTCTTCTTGCACATCATCAAATTTCAATTCTATCTATCCAATCACTGAAGTTGCTATTCATTAATTTCTCATCTCCAGGTTTTGAATGATGGTTCTTTTACTCTTTAAAATACATATAACTTTTTAATACACATCACATATTGCATTATTTGCATAACGACACAAGCATATTTCTTTTTTTTGTGGATGTTTGGGGATTTAATATTGAGTTCGTTTGAAATCCAGACTGATTCTTTGAAAATAATCATCAGTTATACCTATATGACGTTTCCACATAGCCTCTCACTGTCCTTTATGTTTTAGTCTAAAATAGTTGTGAAATATTGAAATATAACATATAGGTATACATAATAATAATAATAAAGATAATTTGTATTTAGCGCCGTTTAATGATCCGTGACCATGGCCAAGGGCGCCATGGCTTTTCTTGAAAAGCAGTGTTTTCAGCTTACTCCTGAACGTTGCAGTGGGTTGGTTCTGTCTTAAGTCCGCTGGCAATCGGTTCCAGGCGGTTGGCCCCGCAACGCTAAAGCTCCTCTCTGCGAATTTGGAAGTGTTTGCCCTGTTGGGCTCCACAAGCTTGTTGACAGCGGTGGAAGCTGATCGCAGTGGTCGCCTCAGAGTTTCATCGAGGGGACAGAGTTCAGCGAGGCATTGAGGTGCCGTGCCGTTCAAGGCTTTGTGGACCGTGAGGCACAGTTTGAACTCCACTCTAGTAGCTCCTTAAGAAGTGGTGTGATGTGACAGCGCTTGTTCTCCCTGTAGATGGTCCTGGCAGCAGCATTAAAGGCCATCTGAAGACGAGATCGAGCGCCACTTCCTTCTATCCTTGCATACCTACATCTTTCGCTTCCGTCATTGTCATACAATTCCTCATATAGGTATATAACATTATATTATGTATTACATTCAAAAGCAAATTTAACCAAACTAAGGATTAACTCATAGATAAGCGTCACACTAAAGGCATATTGAAATACTTAACACGATATTTTATACTATAGAAATCGAGTAACATAATGAGCTAGTACCTACTATAGATTCGTATAATAACTCATTAACCTACCTATAACCTATAATGGTTTATGTCGTTAGCAAGCTCGTATGAGTGTGTATTTTCGTCATTGATTTTACGATACCTATAGGCTAATGGCACTGCTGTCATTGCCTATAATATGATGATGAATTGGGTACATATTATATTTTTTAATGCGTTTTTGTAATAAATAAGTACTACGCATGTTACCTCATTAGTTCGTACTATTTATTATTTGACATTTATATTTTTTTTTCGGTATTGTTCCTATTTGCATGTCATAAAATAATCGTTTAAGTAGGCAGTAAAATACATATTTTAATTGTTATTATAGGTATAATATTATGTGTAAAAAAGGTAGGTAGATATATATAAGTTTACAATAATAGAAATTAAAATAGTATATAGATATTAAATATTAACATAGCGCAAATAACATGTAATGTAAATAATTTTAATAATATGTTGGTACCTACTTATAATATAGCAAAGTATTAGTAGGTAGGTATAATATCTAGGCAGAATCTTACTACAGTTAAACCTTGATAACTCGAAGATTGACAATTTGAAAGTCTCCCACTCTTCTCTGTAAGTTTTCGAGTGTTCTGTAAAAGGTAGGTGTTCGAAAAATTAAGACATTTTACATCTTAAATTCAGCGATGAGGTTTGCCGCCCATCCTGAATGTATAAATTTTATATTGGCACGGAGAGGACAACTTGCATGTATATTATATGCAGCTGGTCTGCTGGTTACCCCACTTGTAAGATATGCCGTGATGGTATAGTAGTAGTACCTACTATACCATCACGGCAGATCCCACAACTGGGGAACGCAACGGATCAGCTGCATGTAATAAACATGTTAGCCATCCTCTTCGTGCTAACAAAAAAATAAGACTTTCAAGGTGAGTGACAAATGTCATCGCTGAATGTAAAAAGTAATTTTATTTTATTTTTTAAACTCTATTATATCTTGGTCTTCAGATTACAATACGTTTAAATTTTCCATTTTTGCTTCATCGTCCTTAATTTACGTCAAAAAAACACTACACATATCAAAGATATACGTCTATGACCCATATTCACAGTTGAGATATTAAAATCGAAATAAAGCAATAGGTAGTTATATTAAATATATGAAAGAAATCCTGACATATAAATCTATCACTCTGAAAACAAATTCATATCCAATGATCTATAAAATAGACTGGAAATTCAAGAGAAAAATCGGTAATGCACCCATCAAATTGTGCGACCAATATGATTACATTTTAATCAGTCTAAAAAGAACGTTGGTTCAAAAAATACATTCATATCTCCCTCCAGTCCCTCGTTGTAGATGCATTTAAACATATTACAGTAGTATTGATTCAGAATAATTGTATTGATTTTTAATATATTAGAAGTGCACTTTTTTTATTACGTTTGTACATACTATATTCATGTATGTTCCAGAGTTGAAGGATACCTACTCACTGTTTTTTTTTATTATTGTAAAAGTCTTTTTATGAGTTTCAGTTATGAAGGATATCCTATACTTCAACATTAGTAGGAAAGAGACCATATACCTACATACTCACTTTTTTTTATTATTATTGTAAAAGTCTTTTTATGAGTTTCAGTTATGAAGGATATCCTATACTTCAACATTAGTAGGAAAGAGACCATATCAATTTTAATGTTATGAAGTGAAACTGCATAATGTAATTACTAATTTATAATTAATAAACAACTAATTTGTACTTACTGCGCTGTCATTTAAGCAAGTCTAAGTTCATACATATTATCTCTATGATACCTAACAAAAATTTTAGGCAAAATAAATATGTATATAATATTAAATAATACACCTAATGTTTTCTTTGATGTGAGCTACGATGACGTTATATTGTGTATAGAGAATTATAAAGTATGTAATATATAACTATCTACCTATTTCTATATATATAGGCCCTCCCACATTGGCCGGCATACAAGACTGTGTTTGCTGGATGATTCATCATGAAACTGAATGCGCAATGACTTGGAATCAGTGTCAAAGAAAAGAATATTTACTACCTAAACATATATGTAGGTACCCATTACTACAAGAATATAATTATTATATGCATATATCTATAATAGGTTTATACCAATAGTATCACAGAAGACAGATGGTATTGGTAGGTAGGTACTTTATAGGTAATATTATTTTCTACCAATTTATAATATGTGTTTTGTAGTACCTATCAAAAACGTAAAAAATAATTTACGTTTCGTGAAGTCCTCTGTACAGAATAGTATGTAAGCCTCTCACACTTTTCGTCCAATTTTCCAGCGTCCTGTAAAAGGCAGGCTTTTGTCAAATGTCACGTGTAATACGTCATTTAACATCTTCAATTCAGCGTGCGGCATGGTCATACCCATCTTGGATGTCAAAACTTTTATTATGTTGCGATGGTTTGGATGTGTCGAGTAAATGGACGATAAAAACTATACTTGTGAGAAACTGGATGAATCTGGAGGAAGCGAAAGAAGTATACGAGGATAGATCAACGTGGGGTTCCGTTATCTCTGCCTACCCCACCTGGGACACGGCATGAGAGATAATAATAATAATAAACTTTATTGCACAATACAGAACAAAGCAATTAAATAATTAGTTAGGTAATAAGGTGATATGTTTCTTACATGCAGCTGGTCTGCTGGTTACCCCACTTGTGGGATATGCCGTGATGGTATAGTAGTAGTAGTAGTAGTATAAGGTGATACAAATAAGTGATATTGTGCAATGAACGAGTTTATCGCGGAAGAGATATCTTCCAACTAACCCAAAGATAGATAGACTATGTTTGTATATATAGTTGTTATTCAACATTACATTATTACTATTTTTTTATTAAATTAATGTCGGATATTAATTTTATAGGCCTATAATTTTCATAGCAAACTATTTATCAAAGCCAAACCTTAGAGCAAATAGGCCTAAAAGTTTATATATTACAAAATATAATATATGTCATTTAATCCAAAGGAAATCTAAATCAAATTTGAGAAATTACAATTTAAAAGAACGGAAATGCATAAAAAATAACTATAGTTAATGCATTATTTTGTTTTGTAAGCATAGATGTCCTCCAATAATTTACTAAGAACTTGCATAATCATACAAAAATACCATACCCATCGTGGTTGTAAAATAATTCGATTGAAACCAAAAATATCCTATCACAAACATTAAAATAATAGAATTAAAATAGATTTCAAATAAAACACTGTATTACTATTTCACTATGAACAATATTTGACTCAGAGGCCTTTCGGGTAGGCACCCATCATCAGTGAGTTTTTATTAGGAACTAAATACAAGGGACAAACTTTTTTTTACAAATGTTATGAGATAATAAGTAAAGTGTGTCTGGGATCTATGGAGTATTGTATTTAGTTCTTAATAAAAACTCACTGATGATGGGTGTCTACCCGAAAGGCCTCTGAGTCAAATATTGTTCATAGTGAAAGTAATACAGTGTTTTATTTTAAATCTATTTTAATTCTTTTAAAATGAACTTTCACAAAGTTATTCCAAGTAGGTACTATACAATCATTATTAAAATAATAATTTAATATATCTATCCATCGATCTATCTATACCATCACGGCATGTCCCACACGTAGGGTAGCCAGCAGATCGGCTGCATGTAATAAACATGCAAGCTATCCTCCCCATATAACTAACTGCCTTTTATTACGATAAATTATTATTGGTAGATACTTATTTACTTATTCATTCTTTATTCGTTGGATTGGTCTGCAACGAGTTGGGATTTTCTTCTCCATTCTTCTCTATTTTCTGCTACACTGAGAAAAATAATCACAACGAATCATTGGTATGTACTATGAAATTAGGACCAGAGATAGTACAAACGATTCGTTAGTACGAATCTATAATATTAACTTTTCGCAAACAAAAACATTGGTAAATTTACCAACAAATTGTTTGCGAAAAGTTAATATTATAGATTCGTACTAATGATTCGTTTGTACTATCTCTGGTCCTAATCTGATAGTACCTACGTACCAATGATTCATTGTGAAATTTTGTTAGTATTTTTCTCAGTGTAGTCTCTTTAATTCTACGAATCTACTTATGTGCTAAAATCTATGTCCTATTACCTAAGTATGTTATTGATAAAAAATCTGTTTAGGTATAGTAATTTCAAAAAAAAAACAAAAAAAATGTTTATCCAATATAATTGTGTGTTTACTATTATCATAATGCTGAGAGCTCATTTCAATTATGACGTACTTACCTAGGTACATATCAATTGTTTTGGTATTTGTTTCAATTTTTAAAAAATAATTAAGTTTTAGATATCTATTTGTGCATACTGTAGACACTCTTAATTGTAGACCTTGTCAGATCTTACAATGTGTTTGTAATAATTTATGTGTTGTATTGCCAATTTTCTGCGAGTGTCTCTTTATATTGTGAGTAAATAAATAAACATAGGTATAGGTACACTATAAATGTATTTGAATATTATTGTATCATATTATAAATTAATACTAATACAACTTATACATTATGATAGAATGCGTACTAACTGTAGAATGGAGATAATACTAACATAGAATTATATATAATATAGGTAGGTGGGTAGGTATTTAGACACCCAATATAGTCGATAAATATCAGCTGTTTGGGGGCATTGAACTATTCCATATGTTTCTTTCAACGACAACACTCTATACAAAACAGGGAACAACCGGGAATAGAATTGAGTCGAGAATACGATATTATGTAGGTAGGTACCTACCCATACCTAGTGAACTCACTCGCATCGCATACCTTTCCATTGATACTGTATAAATTGTTTGGTAAGGAAAGATTGTCTTTTCCTATATCATAATTAATAAAAAATATCAAGATATTTACAAAATATTTAATTGATCATAATAAAATATTTACCTAATAAATATCTAAGTGCAATGTATTTTCAATCATCATCATCATCTCGCCCTCGACGCTCCTCTCGGGAGCACAGAGCAGAAACCAGCCTCCTCCATTCAAAGCGTCTCTGCGCCAATTGCGTCACCTCTTTCCACGACATTCCCTGCGCTTTGATATCGTTGTTATAAGAACGGTGTATTGTGAAAGAGGGACGCCCGGGCCGACGGAACCCTTGCGGACGGAAGAACAGTGCTCTTTTTGGCCAACTATCATTGGGCATTCTCAAAACATGTCCCAGCCAGGACCATCGTCTCTCCTGTATTACGGAGATTACAGATCTCTGCTGGGTGCATTTTTAACGTTGCGAGATAGAGTGAAGAATGAGGATATCAGGAAAATGAGCGGATGCGAGAAGAGTGTTGTGGATAGAATGCGTGTAGGTAAATAAGTTACGATGGTTTTGACATGTTGAGCGAATGCAAGATGAAAGGATGACGAAGAGGATGTATCTATCTGAAAACTGCTTGCATGTTTATTATTACACTTATGTGGTAGAGGATATACTTGTCTGAAAGAAAGGGTGTGAGGAAGCGCGGACGGCCAAGAGCCACGTGGCTTGATAACGCGGATCAAATCCTAAAGGACGACTGCGTGTTGAGTAAGAGAAATCGGCGTACATATATGAGAAACTGGATAAATGTGGAGGAAGCGAAAGAAGTTTGTAAGGATAGATCTATATGGCGTTCCGTTCTCTCTGCCCCCCTTCTGGGACACGCCGTGAGGGTATAGATAGATACATTTTTTATATATTTTATGGCTGTGGAGCAGCACTCACCAGAGAGTAAGTGTCTCATTCTATCCACAACTCCCCACGCATTCGCTTATTCTTCTAATAGTATCCTCATTCTTCACAATATCCCGCAACGTTTTACCAAACATTATTCTCAGTGATCGCGTCTGCATTTCATTTATTCCACTTTCATTTTTCTTCAACCACGTCCAAGTTTCGCTTGCATACACATATTAAGTGTCGGTACCAGAATGGCATTGTGCACAAAAAGAAATGATATAAAAATTATGAATACGTTTATGTGATATAAGTTTCTGTACAGCTGTAAATGCAGAGGACGCACTGGCGCAATTCTGTTTTTGGTTCAGAAAATTAAACAATCAAAGAATTAATTTGTCTTGTAAAAAGTGAATTCCAAAATAAATTCATAATACCTACTATACAAGTGAACATTAGGTATCTATCGGTCAAAACAAAATAAATCGTACCTATATTAAAATAAAATCAAGTAATAATACATAATAAACAACATGTACCTACGTAATGAATTGGAATATAATTATTTTAAAGTTGCAAACACGACGAAAAAAAATAAATGAAAAAAAAACACAAGTTTGATTTCTTGAATTGGGATATGTGTGTAGTGTTATATAGCTGCTTTGTTGTAGAACGCATTTGTGTGATAAATAAATGTAATGGCCGCCGGCTTCTATTTTCAAATGGACCAATAAGCGAGCGATTAGAGTCATGGCCGACGGCATTCAAAGCGTCTGGTTGGTGGAGACACATAACACGATAAGTCTAGCGACGGGCGGCAACTATCTGAATAGGGAACAAAATAATTTTATTTTTTGATCTAACTTTAGATTTTTGTATTTTTAATCTTTATGAATGATATATTTTTTAGAATATTTGCTTAGTTATATTTTTATGAAATTGTTTTACAGTTTTAATATTATTTAATTACTTAGTTAATTTTATACCTATTGCCCATATTGATGACTTTTAACGCACTACAAAATAAGGCAGTCAGGTGATGCGTACTTTTTAATTTTTCAAAATAGGTAAATACCTACATTTATAATTTGAATAATGTTAGATGGAAGAAATCACTATAAAGCGATAATTTCGCCACTGCATATATCATCACATTTTTTCTTATGTAAACTGATTTGTTGATTTTTTTATGTGAATGATGATGTGCAAGAAGAATAAAATAAATAAATACCTATCTATACATTTTTTATGCAGCAAACTTCATGCTTAGAGTGTTTTTAATTAAGTAGGTAATCAAGTAAGCTATGTATATCGGATGACTTATTTGGACCGTTTATTGGAGTATCCATCTCAACTTACTACCCATTCTGATTGTCTTAATTTTTAGTTGGAACGGAGAGGGCACTTTGCATGTTTATTACATGCAGCTGGTCTGCTGGCTACCACACTTGTGGGATATGCCATGATGGTATAGAAGAAGTACTTAATAGTAAACTATTATTTTTAAGGAATAGTAAAATATTTAGAAAGCCTGTTCTCCTCATAAAATATACATTTTAAATACTATTTAAATATCTATCTCGTAAATGTATCAACATTAATTGATTGTTTGAATGAATGAATAAATAAAATTACTTAAATAATGCTCTGCAATATTCCATCTTACTTCAAAATATTGGGTTAGTTGGAAGATATCGCGTCCCTGCGATAAACTCGCCCATTGTGCAAAATTATTCGTTTATACCATGTATCTTCATCATTTGTATCCATATATTTTGTACAATAAAGTTTATTATTATTATTATTATTATTATAGATCGCGCCTTTGCGATAAACTCGCCCTCTGTACCTATATTGATTGTATTTAATTTGAATGTATACCTTTTATGTAATTGTTTTTAATCAATGTACCTACAGTAAAGAATGAATAAATAAATAAATAAAAATAATATTATGTAGGTACATGTGCCAACATTGTTGCCATAAAAATATACCTATATTGTAATGGAACAAGGAACAGTATGGAATGGGCAGTCAAACAATAATTGTAATTACAATTCACATTTGTAATATCTATACAGCAATAAATAGAAATTAAACAAGTAGATAATAGATAATTATTTATTTTGTTACAGAGCAGCGCTGGGACGCGTGACACACTCCGAGTGATTGTTTCCTGGCAATATAATATATTGTAGTTAAGTGTCTTCTTGATAAATTTTATATTTTTATTTTACCCACATTGTTTTCTATAATATATTAAATATAGATAGTTAGATACTTTATAACAAAACGTGATTAACAACGGCATTCTATTGTCATCTGAAATAATGCGATAAATTCGCCCACTGTGGATATTATACTGTTAGGTATATAAATTTCCATAGTTTTGTCGCAATTGTCCACTCTATAAATTTAGGAAACACGTTTATGTAGGTACTATCGAGGGAAAAAATATAGAACTATTTTAAACTAATATCCCGTGTGCGTATCAAAATACCAGTATAATAAGCAATCGAGCAACACAAGTTTGTTATATAGAGAGTTTGTATATTCACGCAGTAAAAAAGCATATTGAAATAGTTTTGGTTCATCTGGTACATAGATAATATGTAAAAGAAAAACACTATTTATTTTTCACAGTAAGCCTCAAATTCACTAACTTAACATTGCCAGGAGTACCTACTCTTGCACTGAGAAAAATACTAACGAAATTTCACAACGAATCATTGGTACGTACTATCAGATTAGGACCAGAGATCGTACAAACGATTCATTAGTACGAATCTATAATATTAACTCTTCGCAAACAAGTTGTTGGTAAATTTACCAATGATTTGTTTGCGAAGAGTTAATATTATAGATTTATACCAATGAATCGTTTGTACGATCTCTGGTCCTAATCTGATAGTACTGTACCAATGATTCGTTTTGAGTATTTTTCTCAGTGTGGCAATTTAAGCTATATTGGATGAAAGCGTTCGAGTTTTTTAAACTTGTAAAAAGTATAGTGAATATGTTAATTTTTTTTTTTTTTTTTTTTTTTTATTATTTTTTTTTTATTTTTAATATCATATAATACACATTAAATACAATTATAAAGTCGCGCCAAATCCATTACAGGATTTGTCGGCGACAAATAGTGACACGGAGTGGTTTAGTTCCATGTTTATCACATGCAATTTATAATTCAACTACCAACTAATAATTTTTACTACCTCACTTGTAAAAAATGCCTAGATTGTATAACTAAATGGATGAATTTTTACTTACCTAAAAAATTTTTCAACAAGTTTTTTTTTTTAGCAAATTGCTAATAAAACTGCTTTTTCTTATTGGAATATTAGTAGGAATATAAAACTACCTACTTTTTGCACGATTTGACCTATGTCAATGGGTTTATCGATTAGGCATAGGTAACATGTTAATTTAATTTTGTGAAGGGGTGCACGGAATTTAAAGCTAAGAGTGTAGCATTTTCTATATTTCCTTCTCTACCTACCTACCTACATTTATATACCTACAAAAGTACCCACTCGCTTATACTTTATAATAAATAAATAAAATAAATAAATAATAAATACAATTATAATTACATATGAACATGTTGGACCCTACATTCTCCCTCTCACGCTTCATTGGATGGGAAAAGAGAATATTTTTTTAATTATTATTTTTATCTATCATAATTTGGTTGATATAATTTATTATTTTATTTCAAATCTTTATAGGGGTTCCCGTTAGCTTACTTAGTACTGTAACAATATAAATAATTAAGAAATAAATTGAATTACACAGAAATCTAACAACATGTTAATACATAATTCTATTATTTTTATTTGTTTCATATACCCGTAGGAATACCTACTAATAACCACGGAATAAGTAATATCCTAACTATTATGCCTGGCTAAGTAAAACGTTACTCACAGAGCTGATATATTAATTTATTTATTTATTAATTATTGACTATAAACTGATTACAAGCAATTGTATAAATGACCTTATCCGATACTGCCTCAGAACAGACGTCTAACAAGGCAGACTATTCCATTTCTTGAAGTGAAGTTTAGTTGTATCGCCAATAGTAACAGTAGGTACAGTCAATATACAGAAGTCGAGATTTATCCAAATGCCTTATTTCATCCCGCTCATCCAAATATTGAAGGTTTGCGATATTCTGGCGCTAATTTTTCCAGTTAGTCTTTCCCGGATTGACCAAAAAACAACAGTTGTAATGTTTGATAACTTGAGATTACCTATGCAACAAAATGTTCCTACCTATAGGCACTGACGAAAAATATGATCATCACGGCATATCCCGCAAGCGGGGCTGCCAGCAGACTAGCTGAATGTAATAAACAATCAAGCTGTCTTCTCTGTGCCAATTAAAAAGTAAGCCATTCAGGATGGGTGGCAAACTTCTGCGCTGAATTTAAGATGTAAAATGTCTTCCTATATTTTTCCAAACGCCCACGTTTTACAGGAAGCTGTAATGTGGTGTTCTCACTTTGGCGAATATCGCCAGGGCACCTAAATATCGCCAGCCATTTGAACCGTGTGAACAAAATGACAGCTAGTCTGAAACGATAAAAACCAGTAGAAACGATATCGTCTCGAGTTGACCACCTTCCAAATTTTTCTCTGGTTGAACGATTTGCGCATGCGTAGATGTGCGCGGGGTCCGTAAAAACGTTCTAACCTATAAATATTATAATGTTTCCCGCTTCGTGACAGCTATTATCTTTGTTGTTGGTTTGTGGCATTTGTTACCTTAATTAAAAGGCACCTTTTACCTCTACTATAACATTTTCGACTAAAAATAAACACTTCGCGATATCCATCTCGACGTCCGCCATTTTGAAAACAATGTCAAAATCAAAGCTCATCTGACAAATCGTTCCTATATCGGTGGACTGTGTGAACAGGTGTGACGATCAATGGGCGTACGGCGAATTTTGTTTTTTCGCCTGGCGTTATATTTTGAAATTCACCTGGCGATATTCGCCAAATGTGAACACCCCATAACACATACAGAAAAGAGTCAGAAACGAATTCTTAAGGTACCTACTTCAAAACATTTTTTTTTGACAAAATCAGATGTAGATATAATAGGTGGAACAAGCTGTGTAATCGGGGATAAATCTATATTCATAATATTAGCCGTGGTTAGTAAGCTAGGTTTACATACATGTATAGCGAGTGGGTATCTACGGGTGATAGAATATAGTCTATTGTAATCATTTCTACTCCACCACACTTTTTTTATTTCATTCTAATTGGCAGAACAATAGATTGTTGAATTATGTATTATGTGTTACTGTAATAATTCATTTCATAAAGAAGTTACCAGCAGGCATTACTAATTGTGAACTTATTTTTAATTTCAATATTCAATTTCATGGCAAGGCACCAGCAATCGAGTGAATTGTATATTATTACAATGAAATTAAAAAAAATATTAGTTTGATATTTGTGAATCTTGAAAAACATGGAATAATTTTAGTAAAAAATACGTAAAATGTAATTTTTTTATTATCACGCTAAAAATAATTTGCATAAAATTTTATCAAATTGTAATAGGTAGGTATGTAGGTATTCCGTGGAGTCTATCAGAGCGCAGGGAAAGAGGTGACGCAATTGACGCAGAGACGCTTTGAATGGAGGAGGCTGGTTTCTGCCCTGTGCTCCCGAGAGGAGCGTTGAGGGCGAGATGATGAGATGATGATGATGTAGGTATTCAGTGGAGTATCCGATAAAGAATTGGTCTCCCACTCTTCACCGTTGGTATTCGAGTGTTCTGTAAAAGGCAGGTGTTCGAAAAAAATAAGAGAAGTATATTATATCTTAAATTCAGCGATGAGGTTTGCTTCCCATCCTGAATGTTTTAATTTTATATTGGACATTTTATAGAGAGGACAGCTTGCATGTTTATTTTATGCAGCTGGTCTGCTGGCTACCCCACTTGTAGGATATGCCGTGATGGTGTAGTAGTAGTAGTTACTTATTACAATAAAAATACACACACAGTGATTCATTTACACTTTCACGGTATTTTCCGCAAATGGGGTAGCCTGATGCTGAAACATCCAAATCGCCCTCTCCATGCCTATCAAACTACATAAAAATATATGTAAATTAACGCTATAAAATTTAAAATTTATTTAATAGACTGAGAGTACAATATTTTTTTGTGCAAAATGATCATGAATTCAAGGTAGGTAGGTATCTAAAACTTTACATTTTTTATGCCTATGTAAGTGATAATACGTGTGCTAATTATGTTCGTGCGTGATTTTCGCCATAAATATCTCCTTACTGGGTATGCAGAGAGACAACATAATATGTATTATTTACCATTGATGAGCAATAACACTCAATGCAATGGCATAATAATGAATTAGGTACAAATAATATACATTCAATGAATGTTGCATCGTATAAAATACACACATGAATAGGTATTTAATATAGTCCGTTCGTTTGTTTGTATATAGGTATTTTAAGACATCGTTTTTCCACAAGATAGAGATAAAATAACACACTCTATACGATATCTCATCCTTTGGGTAGGTTTTATTTTTTTATTTATTCATTCTTTACTGTAGGTTCCTACGTTGATTACAAAAAAAAATCCATAAAATATGTAAATATGTATAGTTAAGAAATTATTGATAAAACAAAATATACAGTTATTTAACTGTTGATTCTATTAGTTTGCTATTAATTGAGTCAATATTAGGTAAATAGAACAGCAAAATAATAAAGTCAATAGTGAAATAACTATAGGTAGGTATATTTTGTTTTATTGATAAATTATTATTATGAACTTCAACCAAAAACCGTCAATCGATAATTTAAACTTTCCACATACATACCTAGTTAAGTTTTGGGCTAAAATATATTTATTTTTGGCTAGGAGAGCACAATCTGCATGTTTATTACTTGCAATTAGTCTGCTGGCTACCCCTCTTGAGGCATATGAAGTTGCTGTAGTAAAGACACCATGTCTCCAAATTTATCTTTTGTCAAGTAGGTATTTTTAGTTATTTCAATTTGTTTCCTGGGCGAAACCGGGTAAAGTTACACTAGTACCTATAATAATAATGTAGACATTAACAATAACAGTTAAGAAGGAAATTACAAAAGCATATGCATCTCTTTCACATACCACATAACGATACAAGGGATAAAAAGAGAAAACGAATGCTCCAAAATGAAACCGAAAGTGCATTGAATATTGAATGTAAGTATGTAATAAAAATAACAATTTTATTTATTTATTTATTTTATTATTCACTGTACATCTGTTAGAATATTTTAAATCAATACAAAGTATCATAAAAATATCAGTAATACAATTTGATGTACAGAGGGCGAGTTTATCGCTAGAATGCGATGTAATCCAACTAACCCGGATTTTATTGCTTATTTCGGTAGGCACACTTAAAAAAATCGTTCCGTGGAGTCCCGGCAAAAAATAAATCTCTTTTTCGTAAGTTTTTGTGTGCCCTGTAAAAGTCATAATTCGTACATAATTTTGAGACATTCAAATATTTTCAATTAAAAAAGGTACCTACCTATGAATGGACGAATGAATGAAATTATTTATGTAGGTAGGACGGTAGGTTCATATATAAAAAATCATTCATTCAATTATACCATCACGGCATTTCACCCCAGTGGGGTAGCCAGCGGACTAACTGAATGTAAAAAACATACAAGTCATTCTCTTAATGCCAATAAAAATTAAAGACGTTCAGGATGGTTGACACACCTCATCGCTGAACTGAAAATGATATTCTTTCTCTAATCTGTTATGGCTTCCACCGTTTTCAGTGATTTTGCGACTGTCTAAATGTATTAAACGGATTATTTTACGAACATGTAAGTACGGTTTGAAGCCGAACACTAGAAAAGTTACTAAAAAGTGTGCAAGATCTTTTCTATGCCAGGGACTCCACGAATATATAGCTACATAGGTATAGAAATGAAAAAAAAAACTAACGGCAATAACCGTTGACCGCGACGACGATCAGCTGTTTTCATAATAATTATCAAACAAATGCTAATGCCGAATAAAAAAAAAACAAGTGAAGACGTTCCAAATTTAAATTTAATAAACTATCATTTCTTATTGCCTACTCATAATATAACCATAATAAAACTAATAACAAAGGTCATAGAATGTACTGTGTAGATATAAGAAGGGAGCCATAATGCTATAATAAAAGAGACATGAAAAATACTTGACTGTGATAAATATATCCGTCTCTTTCTAACATATAGTATCGAACACGGGTGCATGAGTGAGATGGTTGTTTGATGTTCGATAATATTTGAATCTGTTGGTAGTCTGCCGACGCTCACACCTTCCTCAACAAAGTCATCATTGAAATGATTTTTACGATTATTTTAGTGGTAGTAAAAATCAAAGTTATGGCTTGTTTACTTTTACTGTACTATATAACTAGTTTGAAACCCGACTGTGCACAAATAACAATTTACAAATTTACAGAAATATCTACCTATAAATTAGCAATTGATTTTTTTTATGTATGTGAACAGAAATTGAAAATAAATTTATGTTTATGTCAGTTATACGAATCGTTATTTTATTTACAAATATTTGTGACTTAGATATTTTTACATAGTTTAAAAGCTATTTTTATTCAAATGTGCATTTTTATGTAAAAAAAAATATATCATCAAGCTTAGAAATGATAAATTGTCGTTCTTGTTTTAATATTTTTTCCATACATATAAAATAAACATTATTTGGATAAAGCGTTTTTTTTCTTTGTTCATTCTTTACTGTACATTGATTACAAAAATTTAATGGAGAAATTAATTAAATTAAATGCATTCAAATAAACAATATATCTTAGGTTTAAAACATTGCTTCAAGGCAATATTTATAAGCCTTTTATACAAATTTCTTTTGAAAAAGTGTTTTTTTTTATGATTATAATATACCTACAGAATGCGAGTTTATCAGAAAGGCGCGATCTCATCCAATTTAGCCAAATTTGATGGCTATTGAGATATTTGATTTTCATACAAAATTACAGACCCCACTAAATAGAATAAAAGTAGTTACATATTAGAATATATAATTAATTATCAATAAATTTAATAAGTACCTAGGTATAGTATAATCTCACCACTGCATATCATTAAAAAAATGTTCAGATCGTATTTATCCGTCTTTAATGACCATTCAATAAATACAATAGTCAAAATGGATGATAGTTTGTATAGAGGGCATTAGATTTCCTAACGCTCGTAAACGCAGTTTTACCCGATATACCTACCTTCAAACATACCTTCATACATTTAAACGTATTATAGCATTTATTTCTACCTACCTATAATTTAGTTGTGTCCTTTATTGGATTGTTCTTGTTGGTTACGACAGTTTTGCATTCATACCTAAGTTTTATGTCAACCTAATGTCGGTGATGGTTACTACCTACTATATAGTTTATAAATATTATTATTATTAGAATTATAATAATAGTTTGTATGATTGTCATGATCCACAAGTCATTCATTCCTTTAACGCGAGTTTTTGTTGTCGACAAATTGACTATAAAAGTCGTTTTATGTTTGTAGTAACTATCTCATATATAACATATCATATATCAATCTTTTCGTAACTAGATACTTACCTACATAAGTAAATATAATTATATATATACCTAGCTATTATGTTTAGTTATTTTACTTCATAATACTTCTATTAATTTTTAAGTTATTTTATTTTAAGTTTAATTTAAGTTATATTACTTCATAATACTACTAATATTTACTTCATAATATGACTACTTTTTAGTTAGATGGAAGAAATTATTTTACAGTGATGATCAAGCCACTGCATATCATCACAATATAGGAAGGTCAGAGATATGTTATCATCCATTTATTACCAATGCGTTCTGCGAAAAAGAGACAAAAAGAACGTTTATGGTATAGCTAATGCAATGAATTGAAAGACACAGATATATTTTTGAATAGGTTTTGTTTAAAATATTATAATATTTTCAGTGTTTCGTCCTTAATGGTATATTTGACAACAAGTTTGGATCCTAGAAAAGCATTGTATTACATATCTATTCTTATTACAAATCACTGAGGAAGGTATATTTTTTATATATTACAAGCTGCATGTAATAACTATGCAAACCTTCATCTCCGTGCCAACAAAAAATGAGACGTTCAGGATGGGTGGCAAACATGGGTGACTGAATTTAAGATGTAAATGTCTTTATTTTTTTAATACTTACCTGCCTTTGACATACACTCAAAAACTTACAGAAAAGAGTGGGAGATCAATTCATTGTCGGGTGCAGCAACATAGGTAGCGATGTGAGAAGAGAAAATTCTCCAGAGAATTTCTATAATGTTATATTTAAATTTTATTGTTAATTTTATATTGTGTTCAAAATGTAGAATCTAATATTGGTTTGTTAAATAAATGAGATATGAAATAATAATAATAAAAAACTTTATTGTACAAAATATTTGGATACAAATAATAAGGACACATGGTATAAACGAATAATTTTGCACAATGGGCGAGTTTATCGCAGGGACGCGATATCTTCCAACTAACACATACCTACCTACCTAATATCTAACTAATCAGACATCTCCACTGGAGAACCATGTTTAAACAATGTAACATTGTGCAAAATCTTATAGGAAGAAATTAGAAAGACGTTCCTACTTCCAAAGCTTACGAATTGGCTCTAGGCTGGCTCAAGTGATTACCCACTTTCGATATCATATCTAAATACCTACCTACTTTCGTTTGTTTTACGACAATTTTATTACAAAAATAACAATAACATTAATGCTATAGTAATATTATCATACTAAATAATACCTAACTTTCTGTTTATAACGTTAAATTAACTGAGAATAAGCGTGCCAGTTAGTCACCTGTAATAATATTATTTGCTTAAAACTGTTACCGGCAAATCACGTTTACATAATAAAATAACAGGGTAAACTATACAGCAATTGAACCTAGTAACGATTTGTTAAAAGTACCTGTATTTAAATATTGACTTCCTTATTTGAATGGATAAACTTTGTGTTTTGGATAGCAATAAGGAAATTATTTCATTAATCTATGGTCCGCGATGATAAAAAGATGGAGACCATTGTGTGTATGCGTGATGTGTAGGTATTGTGTATTTGTTCAAATGTTTCTATAATGCTGTGTACCTAAATGTTTGTTTTCTTCTCCTTAATTTTTTTGTTTGTATTGATATATGTGAATGGATATATATAAATAAAATTATATAGGTACTTAAATAAAATAATAATTCTATTTACACGAGACTTGTCCCTATAAGGAGGATGTTTAGATTTGAGTTTTTTATAAATTAGTCTAGGTAGGTATGTACCTATTGTTATTTTTGGATTGTTTGTTGTGTTCAATAAAATGATCAATTAATAATAAAATTACATGAAATTGGGTTAGTTGGGAGAATCTCGCCTCTGCATAAACTCACCAAATGTTGGTATATTGGTTGTATTTGAAATTCTCATATTTAACTATGTGTAAAATTATTTGTAATCAATGTAAATAATAATTGACAAAATGCACCTAAGTCCTAAGTCTTTGACCAACACCTAGATTTTTTTTTCATCGTAATCGTTAACATGTCAACTAATGTACTGTTTACCTTATACCTACATCCACTTTAGATTACAAAGTTTACATAAGTAGTATTCATTCATGTAAAATTGTAAAATAAATGTAGGTAATTGAATAGGTACCTACCTACTTATTGCGATATTATCACTGATGTGATTATTGTATTCTGTTATTTTATTGCATGTATGTAATATGTACTGTGATTAAGTGCTTATTACATAGGTAGGCACCTATTCGATAATACCCACCAAGTATTGTTCATTCATGATAAAATTTCCACTTCTGATTTTTGCAATTATATTGATTTCTGTCTATTCCATCACGACATCTCTAACTAGTGGAGTATCCAGTAGAACAACTGCGTGTAATAAATATACAAGCTTTTCACTCCGTTCCCATAAAAATGGATGTTCAATTGTAGTATTTTCCCTTCTTGTCCATTGGCATTATATCATAGACTTTTCATATTGTTATTATTGGATAAATTATATTGCGCCATTTTTTAAATTTAAATCACCTTAAAGACGGATTTAATTCGCACTGTAATTTACATTTATTACATTTTTCTAAACAAAGTATTGTTGTCTAAAAATTTATTAGATTTCATTAATTTCTTTTTTACAATTTGGCAGTTCATTTTAGTGATACAAACATCAATAAAAAACTATCAAATAAACTATACCTACCTACTCTATTTTAGTCGGACATTAAAATACTGATACTTTACATTATTATCCTAATTTATTTTGTTTTATCTCACATTGATTTATTTAATTTTCTTTTTATTCTATTGTATTTTACTTGTTATTGTATTTATTTTGATTTTTTGAAGATCCTTATTCAAATATAATAATGTGTAGGTATGTAGGTAGTTATGATATTATTTTTCAAAGCACGAGCTCTGCTGAAATTTGAGGGAATCAATTATTATGTTTTACTGTGTATTTATGAAAAAATATTGTAATTATGAAATAAATTAATAAATAATTGTCAAAAATGAATATTTATTCCTTAATAAACGTATTATAATTTGAATTTAAAAAAATGTACCCACAGCTATTGCCTATTATAGTTTAAAATTTAATGGCTCAGCTAGCTAAAAGAGCGCCATCTACCCAAATAATCCATAAAAGAATTAAGTGTCTTATTTTCTTTCTCAAGCCAGTTTACCGAACATTAGTATCTTATAACATTTTTTTTCGTGTTTTTAATATCGATAGATCAGTAGGTATAGTTTTTATTCATCTCGGTACTCTTATACTGAATGCAGTGTAGTTAAGTAGGCAGTAACATTGCAAAGTAACTGTAGTAACAAGCAAGAGTACCTATGCACTTATTGCTATTTACAAACATATAATTATTGTCTATGAATGTTACTCTATTTACATACAACATGTATATAATCACATAAATTACTTACCTACAACATAGGTAGTATTAGGTATTACATAAGTATTATTTATTTATTCTGCTATCAACTAGGTAATTGTCATTGGCATTGGCATTGGAATTGACAATCACAGTGAGAATTATAATAGGCAAATTTCTTCAAGATGGTAGATTATTCTCTAATTATTATTGATAAAATTTATGTAACACAAATTAAAAATACATACTTTGAAACCCATAAAGAGCATTATTTCCATTATTTAATTCCTCTGCTCGTTAAAAATCACTCGTTACGGGTGAATTGCCTGAAAAAAAATATAATTACGTAGTTTAATCATTTATATTTTGCTCAATATTATCCTTAAAAAAATATTGGTTGTAGACTCTTCAAGATATTTCTTTGCTTTTCTATATCGAGTAAGTAAGTTATTTTGCTTGGGTCCTAATACACATGAAGGAACTAAGTTATGTAAAAGGTACCTATACATAAAACAAGTTTAGAATATAATATTTACTCACTGTTATTTTTGCAGTAAATATACCTAAAGCTAACCAAGTTTAATAATAATAGCTTATATGTACCTACATACCTATCTGTATTATGTATCATAAGAAAAACACATATTCAATGCGAGTGGCACCTACACTTTTAAAACCCAAAATTTGAATGCCGAATATTACCCATGGTTCGAGGCAGGAATAATTAACGAGAGTCGTAAGGACATTGAGCAAGCTTGAGCCATTTCGTAAATATTGAGGCATGGCACACGGTTCGTAATTTGATCTAAAAGGAATTTGGACAAGCTATCGCATGGTGAAAATTAAATTAAAATAAAATAATTTTTATTGTAGGTACATTTTTTAAGTAGTACAAATGGCGGGTTTATTGCCTGAAGGCAATTTCTGACAACCAGCTAGTTATACAACTGCGAGACACAAAGATATTATACAACTGAGACAAAATTAAAGTAAATGCATTATAATAAATTATTGATTACCTACTTTAATAGATTTTGAACCTTCAACTGTTAACATAAAATTTAACAAATTATTATTATTATTTTTGTTTGTCAAATTGTTTTTAAACAACTTGGAAATATCATGCCGTTTATGAATGAATGATAAATTAATAAGTAAACATTGGTTGAGTAGGTATCTTTTTCGAAATCTTTACTTACCCAGAAGTTACAAACTCGACAAACTCAATGAAAACCTTTTAATAGATTTTGAACCTTCAACTGTTAACATAAAATTTAACAAATTATTATTATTATTTTTGTTTGTCAAATTGTTTTTAAGCAACTTGGAAATATCATGCAGTTTATGAATGAATGATAAATTAATAAGTAAACATTGGTTGAGTAGGTATCTTTTTCGAAATCTTTACTTACCCAGAAGTTACAAACTCGACAAACTCAATGAAAACCTTCATAATATATCATTAAAACATATTTCAATATTTTGCATATTAAAAACTATTTCAAGGAAACAAATTCCGAACAAACAGATCAATGACCTACTACAACCAGATGAAGAAGAAGAAAAACTCTTTGTTTGCAGCTCTTGCACAATTCACTATTCACCTCAGCATTTCTACAGAAAAAAAACTGCTAACAAAATAGTGGTCTCGCAATCACAATGCTTTTGCAATTACTGTAAATATTTTAAATTATATATTTTCTTTGAAAAGTCTACTCAATTATTAAGTTAAGAGTATTTATTGTTGTATTGAAGTTTGAGGTAACAATTAATTCTAAAACCTGCTTATTAGAATTACAAAATTTTGAAATTCTAATAAGAAAATATACGTTACATCACTGATAAAGGAATGTATAAAACATGGGCAGGTCTAATCTGTAGTTTATAACCAATTATTTTCGTTTTCTATTATTACTGTTTAATATATAATATATCTACCTATGTGCCTATCTAGGTATATAAACCTAGTTATTATGTGCTTTGGGTAAGAAAGCACTAAAAAATATAGCGTCCGTCCAATAAAATTGAGGTATAGATAGGTACTGGTTGTAGGTACCAACAACTGGGAGAATATTAAAATAATTAAAATAATTATAGTTCAAATTGAAATTTCATTATTATAGTGACACGTGAAACAAATGACGATGCGCAGACCCCACACGATTTTGTTTACGCATGCAGTGTGATTAGAAAAACAAAGTGCGTAGAAGATCTTTTTCTGGGGTCACGCATATTTCTACGAATTATGGAGTAAAAAGTAAATATTAATATTATCTAGGAAATGTGAGTTTTGCTTTACTTTTCTTTAGATAAATTTGCTGTGACGTTTCAACATAACTGTTGGCGTAAACATTATTGTGGTGACAAAATGTTACTTTTTTCACAAACTTTGGGGTATTTTAAAACTTGCCATTTTCTTATAAACAAAAACCTTATTATCTTTTTCATATTTCTTTTTTTACTTCTCAACACACTCATCCACTTCTGGAGAAAGGTCTTTTCCATTTCTCTTGATAATATCTGATCTTGAAACATACCTATAACATTAAGTCGTATTTCCACCACAATAATATTTTTACAACTTATTTTTATTTATTTATTAATTCTCAACTGTAGATTAATTACAAGCAAATTTATATAAAAATACATTTAACACAAAAACAGTCATAAAATCAATATGCAGAGGGTGAATTTATGATACGATAGATCTGCTTGGCTTTCTGTTCTCTCTGCCTACCCCACTTGAAGGAAAAGTTTAGTATAGGCGCGATTTCCTCCAACTAACTCATACAACCTAATACTTTATCCAATACTATATGTAAGCTTTTTTATTTCTGTTGCGGTCAGACTATATAGGAAAGATAATTGCTTTCAAAAATTACTAGTTACTCAGTCATACCTACAAACAGGAAAGTGGGTACCTACAGACAAAGTACATATAATTATATTTCAAAATGTTCATTTTTTAAAAGATTTAAATTAGATCGGTTTGGTTAGAAGAATGATGTGCCTATACCTGCAACTATACAAGAATTATGAATGATGGATAGGTCCTTTGAAACTTTGAAGGGTAGGCAAGTAGGTAGTAGGTATATCTATGTATTTTCTACCTGATGTTGTAAGTTGTAATGCTCAAGTCAGAGAACATTGACTTCTAAATAATATGAGTTATTAAAATATGATTTTTTATTATATCAATATTTTTTTAATTTATATTTGTATTGGTACAAAAATAAACATTTATGGATCCATGCAGTACCAGGTTAAGAATTAGTCTGTAGGACTGGGAGGCCAAGGAGGTCCTCCCCAGAAAGTTTTGCAGGTGGCAAAGGCAAGCCTTATAGTTGAGACACACTGACAATTTGTGGTCAAACAACTGAAAAAAATCTTTTGGTTATTTTTCAGGTTAAGTGAATCGAAATCTTCCCATTTTGAGTAGGTATTCATTTAATTTCAGCTGGAAGTATATGAATTTTGTACCAAAACTATAGTTTCAAATTTTCAATAAATATGTATTGTCATATAATTATCCTACAGGAGTCATATTGGACTTAATCAAAAGCATTTTTCAAATTGTATTCTTTTTGTATACCTATTAACCACATATCAATGTAGGCCATAGACTTTCTAATAAGCAAGTCCCACATGTAGGCTAGCCAGCAGACCAGTTGCACGTAATGAACATGCAAACTTTCATCCCCATACCAACAAAAAATAAGACATTCAAGATGGATGGCAAACCTCATCGTTGAATCTAATATGCAAAATATATGTTTTTCAAACAACTTCTATTTGCAGGACACCCGAAAACTTATAGAAAAGAGAGCGAGTGTGAGAGCAGTTCTTTGTCGGGTGGAAACCAAACCACATGGAACAAAACCAAATCCAAAATCCTATACATATGCCATTAATCTAATAGGATTATGCTCAAGTTGTAACAAAGACGGAATTAGTTGACAACCTACTATGAACTGCGGATTACTTAAATATTGATACTTCTTGGGAGTTCGAGAGGTTCGGACACAATCATGTTGCCGAATTAACAAAATCCGAAAAAAGCGTTTTATTTACGACGCGAAACATGCTCTAAATTTTAATACTATACTATACCCTCACGCCATGTCCCAGGAGGGGTAGGCAGAGAGAACGGAACGCCATATAGATCTATCCTTACATACTTCTTTCGCTTCCTCTACATTCATCCAGTTTCTCATACATGCACGCCGATTTCTCTTACTCAGCACGCGTCCGTCCTTAAGAATTTGGTCCACGTGATCAAGCCACGTGGTTCTTGGACGTCCACGCTTACTCACACCCCTTCTTTCAGATAAATACATCCTCTGCGTCATCCTTTCATCTTGCTTTCGCTCAACATGTCCAAACCATCTCAACTTGTTTACACGCATTCTGTCCACAACACTCCTCACACATCCGCTCATTCTCCTGATATCCTCATTCTTCACTCTATCTCGCAACGTTTTACCCACCATTCTTCTCAGTGAACGCATCTCCACAGCATTTATTCCACTCTCATCCTTTTTCAACCACGTCCAAGTTTCGCTTGCATACATAAGTGTCGGTACCAGAATGGTATTGTGCACTAGCATTTTTGCCATGTTCGACACACTGCTATTGCTAACAATGGGTCGAAGTGCACCATTCACTCTAGCACCGGCGACTTTTCTTCTTTCAATGTCCTTATCAAATCTTCCATCCCTCGCAAACAGACTTCCCAAATAGACATACTCATTCACTTGCTCTAAACATTCATCGTCAACCTTTTTATCCGTCCAAAACCAAATTCGGTATCTTCAACAATACACAGTTCTAATATCTACAGTATAATAGTGCTATAAATTTAAGCTTAGGAAAAGATTTATGTTTCATCGTGAATTAGATAGTTACTTACATATTAAGCTTTAATAGAATCAAACCATCTCTATTTAACATAACTACATATTTATTTTATATAGTTCGTTATATAGACTATGTAATAATATAGGTAGGTATAGGTAGACACGGAGGTTCTTAATAAATTCAGTGGCATTGGTTGAAAGTATATAATACCTATTCCAGAACAATATTATTATTTTCCAAAGGGAGCCGTGTTTTTTTGAAATTATTTGTTTGTGGAATTGAAAGAGTGGCGTTGGTTTTTGTGTATTTGATTATGGTTTTTTTTTTCTTTCATTTATGGCATAGCATCCTACTAGGATGATTTGTGCCAAAAACAATATCTAAGTATAATTAAATCGTCAAGAAGATTTTCATCACAGAATAATAAAATTTGCCTTCATCGATTTGAGAAGAGACAAATGGATTGGTTCGGATGTCATACTAAGTAATGATTCAATATTCAAGGGGAATTGGCAATCGTTTTGAAGAGCATCAACGAAAATATCATACGCATCCCTGATAGGACACCCCAGGAAAACATGGTCAAGCGTCTCCTCGTCTAGGCCAATTAAATCAATAATTTTGAAATTCTCTGATAGATTTATGGAACTAAACAATAGATTAGTAATATCAGGCTTTTGGGCTTGAAAAACACCATAGATTTACTTATACCATCAACTTACATGTAGGTACCTATGTTGCAAGCCTTGAATGTAGGTATATAAAACATTGTAAGCATGTACGTAAGCAACTTTTTCAATACATAGTATATAACAAGTTATACATGATGTTCCTATATGCGTATATAGTCAGAATGTGTGTATATAATGTGCTTCATGTTTCACTGCTATCAATTATTCGGCCTGTCCGCCCTCCTACATAGAAATAAATGAAAGAATAACTGAATTGGGATGTTTCGTGAAGGAAAAATAAAATTATAAAACGCATTAAAAGTAGGAGTTGGAAATAAATATTTCTGTAGGATATATTTTTTATACCTAGGAATCTGAGTTATGAAAGAATCAAAATAAATTTTGCTCAGCAAATAAGTGAGTACTAGGCATAATAGACATCAGAGGTTTCATTTATGCGCTTCAAATAGTCAATAAATATTGAATACTAAAGTAGTAAATATACCTATACATAATAATTCATCAAAATTATATTCCTCTTCAAAACAAGATTCCTCTATAGGCATATGTTTTTATTTATTTATTTTATTAGTTTCGCTACACATCAGTTACCTATATGAAAAAAAATAAATAACTATTCATGTAATACAACCGCAAGATATGTAATCTCCATTTCCTCCATCTAGTCACGTCTCAAAAAAAATGTACAAATCATCAGAAAATAGTATAAGCAAAAAGCACAATCAAATAACGTTGAAATAATACATGGATTATAAAATTATTCAATAAATATAAGTATTCAAACCAAAAAATAATGATATTGTTTTTTTTGTATAGATAGGTACATTTTCCCTAATGAAACAATCCATGACTTGTACAGTTTTTTTTTGTATTGAAACAATAAATAAGCATCGGCAATGGTTTATGGCTGTCGAATAAATTGTTATGTTTTCATTTAGAATCAGAAAATATATAGATACCTACTTATCTACCTACTCCATTTTTACCAAATAATAATGAATGGGTGGATTAAAAATAAAGGCTGACCTCAGTGGTACAGCGATCAATGAAGTTTCCGGTTTAAATTTCTGATGTTTTTCGAATGAAATCTATTTTATTTAAAATTAAAATGTGGATTTTTAGATCTCAAGAACAGGAATGACCTATGCCATTCATTCGGAATGTCTTGTTTTAAGATCTTGCACTTTTGATGCATGTAGTGTAGACCGTTGAACATAATGTCTTTCATAATAATAATAAACTTTATTGCGCAATACATAATTAAAAAGTTATAAAACAATATGATAGAAATAAATGATATTGTGCAATGGGAGAGTTTACCGCAGAAGCGATATCTTCCAACTAACGAAACCCATACCCAAATATCTAAAAAACTCTTCTACCTAAGAAAATTGTCCTCACAGTCAGGCTTCAGTGGGCAGCCTGAGACACTGGCTAGCCATTAGTAAAGCTTGGAAGGGCAAATAAAAATAAAAATATTAGACGAATGAAAAGGTGGAATGTAAAAATGCGAAGGATAGAACGAATCGTTTATATACTTTTAAACATCACACGAGATTAATATGTTCATAGATATAACCAAAAAAAAAGTATATGGTTTACTATATATTTAGATATATAGAGAAATAATAAATAACAATTATCTTATACATACCAACACTTTTCAGTCAGTGACCGATTTTTATTTATTTATTCTAAAATCAAATTCCCAATGAAGAATTTCTTAGTCTAACCTGTTTATCATGGTTTTAAATATAATTTCCAAATTATAGTAATTATATAGAGGAAGTTACTTGTTCTATTATAAACGTTTTTTTAGAGCACGCATTTGTTTCATAAAACAATGACCCAAATTCGAGCATTGACCAGGCCAATTTTTACAGTTTGCAAATCATTAAAAATAGTTTTTTTTTATTATTTGTGGTGAGAATTGGCATTCTATCAAAATTAAAATATACCTATTTACTAATTTGATGATAAATAATACTTAGGTATATCGGACTGCAGGACTGACTTGAAGACATAGGTAAGATTATAAACATTTTATATACCTATTGTAAACTGTCAAAACGACATACATTTCCTTTTTATACGGTTTTCAGTCTATCAATTATAAATAGGCTAACTCAAGATGATAAAACTATTGTGGTTATTATTATTTTCGGGCTCAATTCGATCACGCAATTCCTTTCTGTACTTACTAAATATTAAATTAATTGGAAGCCTTATCGTGTAAATTAACTAGTTCAAGATAGACTCCATTAAAATTACTGCAATAGGTAATGTCTAAAAATAAATATTTTTGGACAATGTCCGATTTCGGACTCAACATTATTATATTCTATAATTTCTATACCAGTACCTACTTATGTATTCAACTCAAGGCTTAGTATTATAAATCTTAATGTTAGTTAATTAATTGTTCTAGTTCTTTATTGATTTAAATTCGTGTAGGCTGATGATACCTTATGTACCTACTAGTTATGTACGTAATTTTTATTGTTTGTTTAGATGCGTAGGTACCGGATTTACTGGTTATTTCGCATACCGATAACACGATAATAAACAATCACCAAATTTAATGATGCGTTACATAATAATTTCTGGTTACTCCATACGTATAAAATGTACGTATACCTATATAAAAATTAACATTGATTTGACGAGGAATATTAAAAACATATTGGCAAGTCCGAAAATATTAGAATGAAACAAAATAAATAGTGTGCAATGAAATATATTTTTTAGAATAAACAAGTAAGTTAGAATACAAATTGTAGAACAATGACCGACAATGTTTGAATTTGTAAGAAATAGAAGATAAAGCCAAGGAAGATTAATTGTTAATATTGAGATTGGCCAGGTTGAAAGACTTTATGAAAAAAATATTGAAATATCATGAAAAAAAAAATGAATTTAAAGAAATAGAAGGTACCTACCTACAATCAAGAAAGATTGATTGCGAACATTGAAGTTGGCCAGACTGACCGATTTATGAATAAAAAATATAGAAATAATTGCTTTTAGGATCTCAACTAGCAATGAGTTTATCAAAGAATTGAGTATTAAATTATTCGTAAAGGAAAATTAAAAAAAAACTATTAATAAACTTTATCTTTACCATGGGAAAGGTAAAATGCAAAAAAAATTGTGAATAAATTTAAAATTTATAATTTTTCACACATAACACTTCTACGGATGGTTTGTTATTCATTAAAAATATCTTGCAGGTGTCAAAGAAATAAATGAACACGTGATAATTTAGATTTGAATTGTATATTTATTTATATTTCAATAGAAACACAGTCCAACCTTGTTAACTCGAAGACATTTTTTTATAATAGAGGCGATGCACGCTTGTTTGGATAAACGAACACAATTTTGACACCTAAGAAAATGATCAAAGAAATGACGAATGCGAAAAAAGTTATCGTAAATATCTTGAATTTGCTTATACCCAAGATGATTGAATTCTAAGTTAGTAACCAAAAATATGTAGAAGTATGGAATGATCTCAGGCAAGATGATCTGATGATAGCAATCCCAGGAAGGTAGTGGATGCAGTCTAAATATCAGAAGTATTTTAAACCTCTATTGTTTTCTCAATCCCTCGGAATCATTAAGATATCTTTATCTCTAAATAAAACAGTATGATCGAATTTATTGAATTACAGGTTCAATTAAATTTATGATGATTCTTTAGATATGTAGGTACTTCAGTATCATTTGCTTCTTTGTTCGTCTACAAAATACTAGAAAACCTTTATTCCAGTTCAGAAAAGACCTTCATTCACAAAATAATAATGCAGGCCTATGAATATAGCTGAACGAGTTAAATCCATATTGGCAAAAATATTAATGAATGGAATGAATTTGTTTCATATCTCTGCTTACAATGGAAACATTTACTAAAATAGAATAGCGAAAGAAGGAGAATCGTCGATAACTCGAAACGTTGACCAATTGTGTCTCCACAAAATTCAAGTTATCATGGTTATATTGTAATATTATGATTTGCCTTACAAATTAGCCAAGATTATGTTTATTTAAGAATATGGTAAAGAGATTTGAAAGCATGTGACACTTGCGACAAAGTTAACGGTATATCAAAGACAGGATTTGAACTGTGGACTTTTAATCAACTGAGTTCATTAAACAGTGGATAGGGAACTATTAATCTAACTGTGATCTTGTGGGAATAAATTTGACTCGAAATGTAAATTAAAATTTGCGTAATAATAATATGTAAAATAGGAATTAATTTATTTATTATTATGTGAAGGATAATTATGTTTAAAGTTAAAAAGTGAATCTAGGTCTTGATCAGTTGTGGTTATGAACTTGGCTTTCTATTCTGTTGCTCAATTTTATGGTATCTTTTTTATTTATTTATTCCAGAAACAGTAGGTATATTATGTACAAACAAACAAAAAGATCAACATTATGGAATATATTGCCCCTGTGTGTTAATCACATGTCGCTTGCATCAAATTCAACACCTGCTTTTAACAGGACACTCGAAAACTTACAAAAAAGAGTGGGATACCTATTCCTTACCGGGGAATTCAAGAGGAAACAAGATATTATTTAATTCATCATCATGCTGACTTACTTATCTTACTCCATATAGCAACAAAGTAAAAATATTATTTTTGAGAGAGAAGAGAGTTTGTTATTATTATTATATTATTTCCTTAAAGAATATATTATTATATTTCTTGTTCTTCTTCTTATTCTTTGGCATCGCTTCTGTTTGTCCCACCCACAATCAACTTCTTTAAAGGTGGCGGCTGGTGGGTTTTGTAAGTGGCGAAGTGATGGAATTAAAAAAATAAAAATTCTTATACCATCACGGCATCTCTCACAAGTGGACCAGACGGTAGACCAGTTGCATGTAACAAATATGCAAGTTATTTTCTCAAGAAGGGTTGTAGGTATACCTACTCAATTACTGATTTGAAGAAAGAAAATATATTATTTGTTTTATTTCACGAATATCTGCTTTTTTCAGGATTTTTTTTAAAACTTATAGGTATAAAGAGGGGGTGATCGGTTCTGTGCTGAAAACGAAACAAAAACAAAACGATACAAAAAATACGAAATAAAAATAGACGATTCGTGGAGTCCCGGCAAAGAATAGGTCTCCCACATATTTAAGTCAGTTTTCGAGTATCCTGTAAAAGGCAGGTACTTAAGTATTCATAAAATATCACAACTGAAACGTTTAACATATACAATTCTGAATTCAGCTTGGCTTATCTATACCATCTATCCAGAATGTTTAAGGTAGGTATGTTATATTGGCACGGAGTGGATAATTTGCATTATTATAACATTAATTTAGTCGGCCGATACCACACAGGTTGCGTGATATGTGATGATATAAATAAATAGATAGTGAAGAAATAAAAAAAATACTAAATTTACAAAGGGAGTGTGCTGCATCAATGCTCCTAAGGATGAGCCGCCGCTGTTCTCTAACCCATTCCTTATTCGTTCTCTTCCCTTTTCTTTCCCTTCCATAGGAAGATGACTACTCTTTCTACCCTTTGCTCCCCGTCTTCCCGACGTCGCAGTATTGTTGGTTGTATTATTTTGTATGTGTAACGGAAAGCCGAGCAAGAGTTTCCTTTAAGAATATTCGAGAGAATTTGGGTACCCGGGGGAAGATTGAAGGGATGGAGACAGGGTTGACATTCACCTATTAAAAAAAATATTATGCTTATATTAATGCATTTATATTGTCCCGTAGAGTCCCCAGGACACTCGAAAACTTACAAAAAAGAGTGCGAGGACTATTTTTTACTGAAGACCACGCGATATAACATATGTTGTGGCATCATTGACCTACGTGGTTTATAAACTAGTTACGCAGTACCTACTAATTTTCTCAGAAAAATTAACAGAAATAGTATTTTTACTTATTATTAATATGCTGTCTCACTCCATAACATTAAGATGCTAATAGCTACTCTTTCCTACTTATACTTTTTTTTTCAATTTAAATAAATTCAATAAATAATATGTTTAAAACTAACAATAACTATTACACATGTAATTACTTATCTTAAATTTAACAATTATTATCAATATTATTTAAGTATTGCACATCCTACATAATATCTGACAAAGTCATAGCGAACCCCTAAAAATAAAAATAATCAATCAATATTCTTCAAACCTTGCAACATCAATGTTTTTGGTCGCAAAATTTGATTGATACCATTACCATTTTTTTTGTACATGGGTTGATAAATGGCATATATATAGAAAAATAAATATTTTGCAATCTTTCTCATTCCAATTCAATCCTCATTTTAATATTCTATGTAGATCCTGTAATCCTCATTTTAATGCATAGGTATCTTTTAATCTCGGATCTCTATCGTGAATGTTTTAAAAGATACGATCAAGCCTTCGACCACCTCGAATTATTATTATCAGACATAATATTGTACGAGTATGTATGTGTTTACTTTATCAATATTCCAGTTCAGTAATATTTTATCAGAAGGTATTGCCAATACCTCCATACTTGCAATTGTAATACCTACCAATTTTTCTTTGTGTGTGATCTGTAATGGATGTAGGTATGCATATTTGAGTCTGCTTGTTAATGTGCATCTATGTGTATATAATATGTATCATTATTAGACACATTAAGGTTAGCAACTTCCCTCACCCATAGATAATCCAGGAAAGTCAATTCCTATGCCATTCATAATCTTTATGCAAATTCTTCATAAAAGAGGGCTCAGGGTTTGCCTGATGGGCACCCTTCGACAAAATCCTAAAATTAAATACAACCGTTAATATTTTGTAAAACTATTTCTTTAATTTCATTATAGTTTTTAAAATTTTATTTAACAAGAAACTATTACCTACAGATTTGTTCTCAAAGAACACACACGCTAACAATTAATGTTGAATACCTACCTTATGTTTTTAAACACGATATTTACCTATAACATGTTTTAAATCACGAAAAAACTGTTAAAAATATCTGTATCAAGGTGCTTGTTCCATTTTTTTTTCAATCTTTCTTCAATCGGTCAAACAATAATTTATTTACCTCTACTTTTTCTACTATTTTCCAGGAAGCTTACTTCAATTTGAAAATGAAAAGTTTGGTGAATATTCTTTGAGCGAAAGCAGGTTTAATAAAACTAGTATTATAGATAATACCTATTAATAAATATTAATGTGTTTAGATTTAATGTTTATCTAAGCAGATACTATAGATACATCATCAATCTGCAAGGATCTATAATAATTTTGTTACCATCTCACGTAGGATATTCTATAGTGTATCTGCTTACTAGCAGATTGATTAATGCATGGAGTCTGTTGTCAAACAAAGACAATAGATCTCTACATAACTAGCTTAAAATTACGACACACTTCCAGCGACTTATTATACCTCCATAGAGTAAAGACTAATACAAAAAATTGGCAAAAAACATATTGAAACTTTGGTCCAAAATGTTGTTAACTCAATCAGTCTTAAAGACGCGTTGATCTAATTGGGTAGTGAAACGGTCTATTATTAGGCATATCGGCTATAAAATACTTTGATTTATTAATTTTTCACACATTTTCGGTGCAAACCTTTGACATGTTGATTATATCTAATCAAATAAAAACAACAACAAATAAATATACAATAGAAAAAAATAGTAAATAAATTACGCAAATGCCAAATCGTAGTCCGAATATTTCAAGTCAATATGGGACGCATTGATGAGTAAATCTTATTATCATGGAATATTGCACAAGTGAGGTAGCCAGCAGACTAGCCGCATGTAATAAGCATGAAAGATGTCGTCTGTGTGACAACTAAAAATCTTAATTTTTTTGTCTTGTCTTTAATTGTCTTAACATTCATGATGGGTAGAATACCACATCGCTCAATTTAAGATGTAAAATGTTTTAATTTATTAGAGCACTTGCCTTTTAAAGGCCACTCGAAAACTAGCGAAAAAGAATACATGTGACATATTCTTTGCCGGGTGCTCCACGGTGTAAGTCAGATAAACATGATATGCAATTCTTGCAAATAAGGTGAATGCGACCACATGTTATGGAGTGAAACAACAAACTTATATTTGGTTGATATTAATTAGGGAACCTAATGTCTCAGAGAATAAATACGTTCTATTTCGTTGCTGGTCAATGAATTTACAAGTCAATGTATATTTTTTTTAATATGATTACTATACTATTTGCCATCTAGAATCGTGCTGAAACGGGCATTTGTGAAGGTCAATAATGTTTTGAAATTAGGTGCCAAGACTTGGATATGAATCCAACTTATATTGCAAAGTGCATTTTCATTATAATTTTGCATTGACACCTATGATGTATGGATGTTGGGTAAATCCTTTTGAAGTTCATTGCTTTGACATTTTTACTATGGTGTGTGCATGTCTATTAATTTATATTTTATTTATGTACTTAGTTTATTTGATTCTTTACAATGGTCACAAATTGGCACACTCGTTGCAAGAAAAAAAAATTGTACATGAATATATTTTAATTTTAACATACATACCTACCTAGTACTCATTTTTGGATGTTTTCTACGTTTTTATGAAAATAATAATAACAAAAATAAACACTTTTTTGTCAAAAATATTTTTTTACAAAAAGCGTAGGTACTTAAAATAGTTTTATGGGGTAAGAATAATTGGTCTCCCTGTCTTTTCCGTAATTTTTTGGTGTCCTGTAAAAGACAGGGTGTTCGAAAAAATAAAGATATTTTATATGTTAAATTCAGCGATAAGGTTTGCCACCTATTCAGAATGTCTTAATTTTTATTGGCACGGAGAGGTCATTTTACATGCAGCTCATCTGTTAGCTACCCCACTTGTGGAGTATGGCGTGATGGTATTGTAGTAGTGGTAGGTAGTTGATATTATTTTGAAGTAGAAGTATTATTAATTTTAAATGGAATTTTAATATGCCTAGATAGTTAGAACTCCCAAAATACATCACGCGAAATTATTTCAAAACTTAATGACCCGTAAACACAAAGAATACTATTACAATAAAATTATTTAATTTTAATTTTCTTCCTCACAAAAACAAAAACATTTTCTGAATTCAAAGCATTTTCAACCTTGTAAAATTCCACCCCCATAGCAGCGGTCGGGGAGGTTGCGTAGGTAGGGTGGTAAATTCCGACAAGTTTCTCCACTTTCAGGGTATTATAATATGTACATACATAGATAAAAGTAGGGGTGGTTGCTATACCACTGTATTTCAGCGGAGGGTTATTTTGTACTAGGTATGTAGAAGGCCCGTAGCACATCTACGCTGCGAAAGCTTGTTTACGAAAACACATTTCGAAAAAATAACGTAATAAAGAATCGAGAATGCGAGACCGAATTTCTCACAAATATTCAGTTCCCATCCGAAATATTATTAGACACAAAATCTATATTTTGTACTGCCTCATCTTTATTTTACAGTTGATATCTGTCATTGCTAGAAACTGAGTTGCGAAATAATTTCAATACGGAAATTTGGAAAACCATTTTTGCACTTTTTCGAAACATTGCAAGTAAGTGTTTGAACAAAACATTTCATGAGTAGAATTAAAAACGTTAGCTTTAAACATTTTGTAAAAATTTCGTTGCAAATATTATTTTAGCAAACAAATATTTCGTTTCAATTATTGATTGATATACATAGAAATAATACCTATTAAAAAAGTAATAAAATTATAAATTACGTTACATTTTTATGTGCATGGTATTTGTATTCGAATATTTTTTTTTCATTTTCAGTTAGGTACATTAAGAACATTAAAAAAATATTGTTGATGTGTTCTCATTTGCATTAAATGATGCCTAAAATTACGGACAGTAGGTATTGTATCGGAAACAATTGCGAAAACATATTTTCGAAACCGGCTCAGTGAGTTGAGCAAAAAAAAACTGTTATATATTATTTTCAAAATCGATTCAGAGGTGTGTTAAAGAAAACATCTGTCAAACAATATTTTCGAAATCACTTTAGAGGTGTGTTAAAGAAAAAAAACTCTCAAATATTATTTTAGAAATCGATTCAGAGGTGTGCTAAAGAAAAAAACTGACAAATAATATTTTCGAAACCGCTCCAGATGTGTGTGTAAAGGGGTAAAGACTAGGGGTCTTATACTGACTGTTTATGTATCCTGAATAGCCAGTTTATACACTGACTGCCGTGCTATTTTCATTCCTTTCATTATTATTGGGCGATTTCAAAGCTCTTGAGTACACCGTTGTATTACCTCGATTGCTCTTTGAGGTAACTTATGATATGATACAACTATACACACATACCTACATACAAACATATACTGTATATAGAATACTGAACATTTGTACATTTCTGTATGTTGGAGCAAAACTACTACATGTTAAAGGTTATTATTTTTCTGTTTATTTTTTTCCTACAAACCTAATTACATTTATATACTTCTCATCCATCCTATCACGGCATCTCATACATTTCATGAATTTGAATTGTAAAATGTCTTTATTTTTTCGAACGCTTGCCTTTCCAAAGACGGTCAATAACTTTTAATAATGATTGTACCTACTATTTATATGTGGCGCCAATTAATGATCGTGACCATCTCAAGGGCGCCGTGACTTCTCCTGAACAGTAGCATTTTCAACTTGGTCCTAAACATGGTGATGGACTGATTCTCTCTCAGATCTGCGAGCAATCAGTTCCAGGCAGTTGGCGTGGCTCCTTTCTGCAAATTTAGAAATGTTCGCCATATATGTAGATGAGTGGGAGACTAATTAGTCTTTGCAAGGTACTCCACGTCTACTGCTATTACGGTATATTCACCCACATTAAACACGCATCATGTTTTGTGATATCCATAGCGAAAACAATGATGTTAATATTTTCGAATTTGAATTTGAAACAAAACGTGATAGATTACAATAGCCAAAAGCAGTGACCCCCAAACATATTTGATAATAATTTTGTTTTAAGAAATAAGTGAGAAGCAAAATGTATAAAACCTAATGTTTAAAAAAAAATCGTTTATTCATTCACACCATCATCACAGCAATGCCAAAAGTGGGATACCCAACAAACCAACTACATGTGATAAACATGCAAGCCGTCTTCTCAGAGAAAATAGAAATAAAAAAATAATTTAAACGGCCATAACGGTGAAAGTATTTATTTATTTAATCAACAGAACACTTCAGACATTACATACATAATATCTAGCACAATTAAATATTATCCAATGACAATAAGGAGTAGGTGCCTATACAATGAAATGTCGTTATATTTATAAGTGTCCAAGTATTATTTTTATGGATTCTGACATAGTACATTTTTGGTCCGACATACAAACATATTTATACTTATATACCTAAATATACCTATTACGTAATATACATAACTACATACACAAACACACAGAGAATGTTGTGATTTTTTCCATCTAAAATGATAATAATAATAATACATAAACGATTTGATTTTTTATATCGCGCACTTAACTATGTACTTTTTCATCCTTTTTACCTTTTTTTGATAATTCTGTAATACCTACATACCAACAGTTGTTTTCTATTTTATGGGTTTCTAGGGTAGGTACCTATTTAAAAGTAGCGTGATTTCCATATATGCAAAAAACTAAAAAGCAAAGCATGCCTGCAAAAGACTGGATATTTGTCTTAATTTGTTATACCTACGGGAATGATAAAAAACGAATATACAATAGGCATGCTTAATTCCTCGGAGGCAATCTGCAAACCTGTTAATGATTGTAACAATCGTTGTTTCGTTTTTATTTAATTATTTTATTTTTGCAAGGAACAAACAGTCAACATAATATATATTAGAAAAATCAAATTACATTCAATATAGACCACAAAAGTACCCCTATGTTACCACAGTATAAAAATTAAAACGATTTAAACAAAACGAAGGCAAAGACAAAGAATAACCTCTTTTTTGAACAGAGAATACCTAACTTAAAATAAATAAAACTACCTAGTACAAAAGTATTAATAAGTAGGTATATCAATAAGTACATGTAGGTTTTTTATTCATTTCTATGACTATCCACTCTTTAATCGGTATTTTTTTATCTTGATTCCAAAGATTATAATAATCTACTGTCAATAACCTTCAACAATAGTTTGACAATAAATTTATTCACACGAATTTGAATACATAAATAAAAAAAAATATTCATGATGTTTTTGCACGGTTCTAATTTTTATAATTATGTATAACTATTTTATTTTCCTAGATAATAAATATAAATATTAATGAACTGTTTTAACTTCCGATCGGTTCATAAAATATTGACTAAAAAGATGAAAATGATATAAATGTTTGCAATTATTTTATAGTTTTCACAGTAATTGAAGCAAAAATAATTATTTTCTTACAAACATAAATTTATAACAGAATTAACCGGTTCGCAAAAACTTATTGAAAGATATACCGGTTTGAACATATGTACATATAAAATTATATATCGTTCAAAATATTATAATCAATTTTTCACTTTATCCATCGCTTGCCACTACACATAGTGAAATATTTGTTATTGAATTTTCAAAATATGATTTCAAACCATTTTCTATAATGGCTCAAGGATTTGAGTCATTATAGATAAAGCATTCACATTTATTTAATTCTGAAAAACTAACAGAAACATCCTGTACAAAAAAAAAACCTCAATCCGGCACCAGATTGTGTCTATGTAAATTTGCCTAAAGACTCAATAGGCAGTCCTATATGAGGAAGAAAAGAAACTGCATAAAATAAAAATATATTGACAATTTTTTTTTAATAAACTGATGTATTCACACCGGATCATACGAACCGATATCAAATATTCATCATAATTAATCGTTATTTGCTTAAATTTAATGTGAAATTCAGTATACTTAACTTATATACTTATGCATAATTGTGATAAACCGATGTATTTGTACCAGATCATGCGAACCGATATCGAATTTTCATTAATCATAATAAATTATTATTTTCTTAATGGTGAAATTCAGTACATTTACCATACCTATGAATAATTATAAACAATGGTTCGCATTTTTTTTACATATTTAAAACTAAAGCTAAAACTGAAATATTATATGTAAAAGACTTAAATTAGTTTATAATATTTAATTCAACTAAAAGCTGGGTGAACAGTATAAAATAAATAATTCATACTTTGGGATATGTAAAGCGTGTTTTCAAGTAAACAATGGGTGACATTTTCTCTGTTTATTCCTAGGGAAAGTGTATGTTTTGCATAGCAAAATAAAATATAAAATATATTTACGCAATATTGTAATATACTGTCCTGGATCGTATACTCAGTAGATAAAAAGGATAATAATAATTCAGGATCTTTTATGAATAAAACAAGGAAAATCTTTGTAATATTCTCATACATTTATTTACCTTTCATTCCTATAGAATTTAGAATAGTACGCAGTACCTATCTAGTATGTAATATAAACATTATGGAAATGTGCACCAATAAATATGGTCACACAATGTATTTCGAGCTCGCGATATCAATGTGATCTTAGAAATGTGTCCGCATATTGTACAATGCTTTTATACTTTTCGCTTTTATACCTTGCGTAGCTCTTTTTGAATCTAGTTTAAATAATTTCCATGTCGAGGTTTTGGTATTCCAATCCCGTGCAAGACTATTGTAGAATTTACAAGTAGATAGATGTACCATTTTAGACTATGGGATGGGATACTGAATTCTATTAGCAAAAGCAGTCTCTTTTGCATTACCTATGCGTGTAATAGAATAGATTTTTTTTTTATTTACATTAATATTTATTATAACATTTTCTGTGCAATCTCTGAAAAAGTCTTTTCACTCTTTTCTATAAATTTTCGAGCATCATATAAAAGGGAGGTATTCCTAAAACATTACAAATATTTAATATTTTTATTTCAGGGATGAGCTATGCCAACCTTTCTTAATGTTTTATTTTTATGGCACAGGAAGGATAATTTATATGCTTATTGCACGCGGTGCAAATCAGAGAAAAAAACAAAGAGATATCATTAAGAAGAAACAACAGAATTGAGGGCAGAAAAGGAGAGTCTCTATCCTGGCGATAAAGTTAATAATATGACACTCAAAAAGTTACAGAAGAGAGTGGGAGATCTATGCTTTGCTGCGAAATTCTTATTTTTTTTAATCTTTTGTTAGACTCAAAGGTCTATTCATTCAGGAAGGTCCTCCCGCGATATGGAGACCCAGCTGTCCTTCCATCGTTTAGGGGAGCTTCCTGGTGGGTAGTCCATTTAGGACAATATTTGAGATTCTGGTTTTGTTCATCCTTTGGACGCGTTCATACTAACATCTCTTCTATGTACACTGAGAAAAATACTAACGAAATTTCACAAAGAATCATTGGTACGTACTATCAGATTAGGACCAGAGATAGTACAAACGATTCATTAGTACGAATCTACTCTAATATTAACTTTTCGCAAACAAACCGTTGATAAATTTACCAATGATTTGTTTGCGAAAAGCTAATATCATAGATTCGTACTAATGAATCGTTTGTACTATCTCTGGTCCTAATCTTATACTTGTAAATTTTATGTACCTACAATTATATATTTAGACATGTAAAAGGCTTATGCTGTGAATTTTTGTAAAAAAAAAATAATCTGATAGTACCTACCTACCAATGTGTCGTTGTGAAACTTTGTTATTATTTTTCTCTGTGTAGCATTTTGGACCTCACACATCTCTCGTACTGCAGTATTCCTGTCACGGAATCTGATAAAAAAAAGTATGAAGTAGATATTGGTGGTCATTTAAGTTGTATAAGGTTGGTATTTATTGAGATAAATAAGTAATAAAAACCTACGCGTTATAAAGTTTAATATTATGTAATCAAAAATCAAAATTAATTAAATTACTTTTGCTATAATAAAAATTAATTGACAAAAACAATAATAAATTATGTTATATAATAATATGTAACCCTTCCAGAATGTCATATTCGTTTATGGTGCAGAAAAAATGTCATGTCATGGTTTAAATTAATAAATTCATTAAATGTTTGTGTTTGTTCCCATGTTTGTTAATTTTCTTATTTTGATATTTCTGTGTAATGATTAGTAAAACATTACTACTATAAGGCATTTAGTATCTTCATTTCAGCGATGAGGCAAGCCACCCATCCTGATTGGCTTAACTTTTATTGGCACGGAGGGATGACTTGCGTGTTTATCACATGCAGTTGGTCCGCTGGCTACCCAACTGGCACTTGTGGAATGTGCCATCGATGGTATCGATGAATGAATGAACTATTCCGTGGATCACCCTCCTAAAAATTGGTCTCCCACTCTTTTCTTTAAGTTTTGGAGTATCTGTAAAACACAGGTGTTCGAATACAAAAAGACATTTTACATCTTAAATTTAGCGATGTGATATGCCACACACCCTTAAAGTTTTGTTTGACGGCTTACGTATTTATTGAATGCAGCTGGTCTGCTGGCTACCCCGCTTATAGTACAATAGTAAAATAGCAGTACAGAATAAATATGAAAAACATATTACATAGGTATAGAAAGTGTGTTGAGATAAGTGACTGCCTAAAGGCAAATTTATTGCATAACATAAAATAGGTATTTTTCAACCTTGAAAACAATTTATTTTAATTACCAATAAACCAACATAAGCTGGACATAAATAGTGTCCAAAATTATGCCATAAAAATAATATAAATACATGTTTATCTCTTAATTAACCTATAGATATATTGCTAAGCTAATGCGATAGATATCTAATACAATAGAACCTCGATTAGATAAGAAAAATGTCATGTTCCTTGAGAAAACTCCCGTCAGAAAGCTACCTGGAAAATCCCATACAAAAATCATTATAAATTATAGGAAGTCATAGACTACCTTCTGCTCAAAGAGTTGGGACAAGTTTACTAACTTGAATTGCATTTTTTGATTTATTTACTCGTGTCGGATCTAGATATTTCGACAATTCACTCGATGGCGGGTACATTGATATACCTAAAATAAAACAAGAAATTCTAAATAAACCACAAAAAACTTTTATAAATACATTATTTTCCTCTATACATGCGACATGCGACAGACATCGATCGTACTCGCAGATACAATAAATAAAAATTATTTATGTTTTAAATAAAAATTATTTAATTATATGACAATAATATGGACTTTTTATGTAATTGTCATGTACCTATACAAGTAAGAATACAGACTGCTCAGCACTACAATTGTCAGTTACATTCACCGGGCTAGTTCTGTAGTAGAACCATGGCAAAAACGACGAGTTAACGTAGTTTTACTGTAATTATGTTTTCATATACAAAACACATTTTGGTAATCACATAAATTGTCTAAAAATTTAGGTGAAGATATTTTTGCACTAATCATTAGAAGTTATATCCTTAATCAGGTAATTAAGTACCAGTAATTACTATGTAGGTATGTATTATAAATATTCTTTAATATTCAAGAAGCGCCAAATATTGTGAATCATGCTTTACATGATATATGGTTATCGTAAATTGCATCTAGGAACATTGTATATGGATATGTAGGTCAGTGGTCCGCAACTTTTCTCACTTACGGCGCACCAAAATTCTTCCTAGAACTCCGCGGCACACCAAAATTCATTAATTTTTCTTTGTTTATGACTAATTCGGTACGGCCATAGTATGTATAAAAGTACACAACGTAGTTTTCAACAGTTGGCACCAGGCGCAGGGGGAGACTATTGAAATATTATATAATTATAATAATTATTCTATACAATATTTCGAAAAATAATTTGATAGTATAGGTATACTTATTATTTTTATTTTTACATATATATTTCTTTTTCCATTTGTTTATTATTTTATTGGGTTAGTTGAAAGATATCGCGTCCCTGCGATAAACTCGCCCATTGTGCAAAATTATTCGTTTATACCATGTAACTTTATCATTTGTATCCATATATTTTGTACAATAAAGTTTATTATTATTATTATACTAAATTAATGAAAAATTAAAATACATTATATTCGACCGCGGCACACCTGTATTCAGCTCAAGGCACACCGGTTGCGGAGCACTGATGTAGGTGTCTATGTTGTTTATAAGTTTTTCGCTACGAGGCATATAATCGGGTTAGCTGGAAGAAATCGCGCCTCTGCGATAAACTCGCCCTCTGTAGGTATATTGATTGTATGATTGTATTTGTTTTAAATGTATTTTTGTGTGAATTTGCTTGTACCTAATCAATGTAGGTACAGTAAAGAATAAATAAAATAAAATAAAAAATAAATTATTTGTGTGAATTTCGCTGATTTTTACTGATTATGTATAATGAACATCTGTAATGCGCTTTGAAATAAATAAATAAATAAATATATCCTGAATTTACGTGTTGAATTTTGGTGGTAAGATTTCAACTGCGCATTTTCAAACCAACTGTAGGTATCTATCTACATACAGTATTATCTCCTATGTATTTTTCTTAGATCATTCATCATCATCATCATCGCCCTCAACGCTCCTCTCGGGAGCACAGGGCAGAAACCAGCCTCCTCCATTCAGAGCGTCTCTGTGCCAATTGCGTCACCTCTTTCCACGACATTCCTTGCGCTCTGATATCGTTGTCATAGGAACGGTGTATTGTGAAAGAGGGACGCCCGGGCCGACGGAACCCCTGCGGACGGAAAAACAGTGCTCTTTTTGGCCAACTATCATTAGGCATTCTCAAAACATGTCCCAGCCAGGACCATCGTCTCTCCTGTATTACGGAGATTACAGGTCTCTGCTGGGTGCGCCGGCGCACAGCATCATTTGTAACATGTTCATACCATTTGACATCCAAAATCCTTCTAAGACACCCGTTTTCAAAGCTTAGTATCTTCCGCTCCTGAGCCTTGGTTAAGTGCCAAGACTCACAGCCATATAGAAGGATTGGGATGATGCACGCATTGAACAAGCGACATTTTGTCCTGATGCTGAGTCCAGACGCCTTCCAAACTTTGTTCATGTTATCTTAGATCATTACATAGTTACATACTGTCCTCTTCATCTATTAAGACATAGATAGAAAAGCAAAACATCCTCGCTCAAGGCGATTGATAATGTCCTCATAAGAGTTCGTCAGTAGCCTGGAGGTAGTAGAGTCTCGACCTCATGAACAAGGGGTCCGTGGTTCGATACCAGGTGCCGGCAAACTCCCCTTTCACGACACAAGCTTTTAGTAGCTTACTGTGAAAAGGTGTATAAGATTGTATTTTAGATTTATAACAAAACCTAGATATACCTATCTTTTAGAAAAAGTGTATAGACACCTCTCTCACGTTATTTAATCAATGGTATAATGAAATGCTTGTTACAAATTTATCTAATTAGGTCATATTATCCAAGCGATTAACAATGACCTAAGAAGACAAAAGACGTCTCTCTTGCGTTGTTTAATCAATAGTATAATTAAATACTTGTTACAAATTTATCTAATTCAGTCATATTATCAAAGCGATTAACAATGACCTAAGAAGACAAAAGACGTCTCTCTTGCGTTGTTTAATCTATTGAAGAACGAATTGCTTGCTTCAATTTATACAATTATAGAATCCTACTACTTGTGAACCAATACTATAAATAAGAAAATCAACGCTAACATTTCAAATGAGTGATAAGCATTATTGCTGATTCTTTAGATAAGTACCTATTTTTGATGATAAAATATATTCATTTTCTAAGTACCTACGTACATAATATTAGTGATCTACCAAACATTTTAATGTTTTGATTATTCCACAGTGCACTTCCGTTATGGGGTGTTCACATTTGGCGAATATCGCCAGGCAAATTTCAAAATATATCGCCAGGCGAAAAAAAAAATTCGCCGGACACCCATTGATCGTCACACCTGTTCACACAGTCCACCGATATAGAAACGATCTGTCAGGTGCGCTTTGATTTTGACATTGTTGGCAAAATGGCGGACGTCGAGATGGAGATCTCGAAGTGTTTATTTTTAGTCGAAAATTTTATAGTAGAGGTTATAAGGCGTCTTTTAATTAAGGAAACAAAAGCCACAAATCAACAACAAAGATAACAGCTGTCACGGAACGGGAAACATTATAAAATTTATAGGTTAGTTAGTTTTACTATACATATGGACGCCGCGCACATCTACGCATGCGCAAATCGCTCCACCAAATTAAAATGTTGAAAGGTGGTCAACTTGAGACGATATCGTTTTCACTAGTTTTTATCGTTTCAGACTAGCTGTCATTTTGTTCACACGGTTCAAATGGCTGACGATATTTTGGCGTCCTGGCAATATTCGCCAAATGTGAACAACACATTACTTAATTGACGGAATCAAGCAACGGAAGTGCATTGTGGAATACTTAAAACATTCAAAATGTCTCGAAACTGTTACATAGTTAAACCTTCTATAATAAATTATGATGTACCAAACGACTACTTTTAACATTCGAAAATCGAAAAATGAATATTTGCGAATGTCTAAGAAATATTTTGCAAAAAGTGCGAAAGCATACCTATGTATAAAAATATGCAAAAATTCGATAATTATCTTCGGTAACCATATCAATACGAACCTGTAAAAGAATCACACACACATTTTTAGATACACGTTACCCACCTTGTACGTAGATACGAATAAAATTATAATATCCTATAAAATATTCGTTTTACGTATGAATTATGCATGAACATCGAAAAAACATGAATTCGAATAATACATATAGGTAGGTAGATAAAAAGAGAAGCACATGTATAAACTTATATAGCTAACTAAGAAAAAATAATAATATCTACATAAGTACCTACCAACTAGAATATTCAGCTATATGTAGTAGCTATATAAATATAATAAAAATATTTTTTTAAGTTGTAGGTACCCATTACTTTTTTTTTATAAATAAGATGATTTATTCATCATGCTAGCAACACTGCACGACTACTTATTTGGGCATCGTTGTTTAGTTACAATCTGGCAATACCTACTTGTTACATAAACTTTTGTACAAGTGGAGATCTTCTAAATAGTTGCCCCGCATTATTTAAGAAAAAAAATATGTCATCTTGAGTTCGCTTTGTCGAGCATCCGGCAAAGAATTGATCTCCTACTCTTTTTCGTAAGTTTTCGAGTGTCCTGTAACAGGAAGGTGATCGAAAAAACAAAGACATTCTACATACATCTCAAATTCAGCAATACCTATGGTTTGCTGCCCACCCTGAATGTCTTAATTTTTTTTTTTCAAATGTGTGATCATTTACATCGTGGAATTCCATTTTAATAAACTATTTTTGAAAAAACAAACACTGTATTTTCCACTTTTACAATTTTATTTGTTTAAACGTTTTCGTTCGTTTTCGTTAAGTTTTAGTTCTGAAGATGAGACAGTAGGTCTTGAAAAACGTTTAAACAAATAAAATTGTAAAAGTGGAAAATACAGTGTTTGTTTTTTCAAAAATAGTTTCTCTTAATTTTTTGTTTGCATGGAGAGGACGTTTGCTGCATTGTTTAATAATTTATATTACATATCAGTGGAACCTTTCGTGGAAAATTATTTTCGCCGTTGAGTTGGATGCTCCATTAAACGTCGCCGAAATAACCATCCGACATACATACATTTCAGCTGGTGTTGTTGGCTGCCCGACTTGTGGGATATGCTGAGATGATAAAATAGTAGTAGGTAGATCATGGTTGATGTTGAAACTGATCGTAAAATAATATTTAAGACTTTTCACAACTTAAACATTTACGGCGATATGACATGACATTCTTTTCAAAATATAGTAAAATCCAAATAAGAAATAAACTTAACTAACCAAAGAAATATACCTACAATGTTACTATGATTTCACTCCTAGAAGAAATTTGCATCAAGAATAATTTGTATTGAATTTTTTTTTACAAACACACAAGTTCCTCTCATTCATACTTAAGTAAAATGGAATCTTTTAATCTGTGTACTATTTTCGAATATTCGAACACAATTCAAATGTTATCAATAGAACATCTCGGATATACATATATAATAATATCTCTCTTACAATAAAAAGTATAGAGAAAGAACAGTTTATCAAATAGATTTTTTTGACTCTTACAATGTTTTTCATTGAAATATCACCATAAGATCGTGTAGGTTCCTGCCTCTACCATAGATTATTTAAATTTAACACCTCTTTCTCCTGTCAAATTAAAAAGATTTATTCTAACAAACCATAGATAACAAAGTATTTTCTATTTTCAAATGTCTAAAGAAAATACAATGACTTTAATCTTATACTGAATGCCGATAGGTACTTGAATTATGTTGTTGATCAGATTTTTCTTAAAAATTATATTTTTTTTAGAGAAATATATTTGAAGATTTATACTTAATTAACATATTATATAGATATGATGGATTTACAGGTTGTCTTCTTTGTGCCATAAAAAATAAATACATTCATAATGAGTGCGTTATTTTATCGCTGAATGAATTATTTTAAACTTCTTGAGATGCAGGTACGTATGAATGTTGGATGTTAATTCGGCGCTGTTTAAGGGAGCATCCATCTCAAGGCCGCGGATATGAATAATGTATGACATGGGACTTTAAGGGTGACTTATCTACGATTTATATGATGCTGGTAAACTTCTAGGACTGTATGTGAGATACCTCTTGAATTCTGGAACAACTCACTCCAGAAATCTCTCTGACTACCCAATCTCTTCTGTATTTCTAGAACATTTCGATTCTTTTCTACTAACTTAAATTATGTGTCTATCCATGGGCGTACCTAGAATTTTGAAAATACAGTACCTAGTAGAAAAATTGGTAAAATCGGTATTAAAATATGGAAAATCAGCATCGAATTGGGAAGCTGTCCTCCTCTAAAAGTCAAACTAAATATACCTAAGGTGTCTCTATGATTATTGAAAAACGAGAACTGTTTTGTGCTTGTGATGTGCAAATTTCAATAGAATTCATAAAGCTCATGGTTGTACCTATTTCGTTAAGCTCCGTTATCACATAATATGGACCCATAGATACCAAATATGTCTTAGGACTTACATCCCATAATTTAATAGGTACCTAATACATAGTAAACAGGTAGGTATATAACGTGTAGGTACATAGAAATATGTCTGATTCATATAAATATATATCTACTTATTATACAACTACATTATATACGTACATATTAAAACATGTTTCAAATTCTTTCTGATGATACGGGTATGGTTACCTTGAATATTTTTTTAGAAGTTGATATGTAAGAGTAGGTACTCCATCTATATAAGTACCCGATATATAATATAGTAGATTTTCAATTATTTTATTAATATTCTATTGTATATACCTACATACAATGTTTATGATAGATAAATATCATAATTGTCAGTGGCGTGTCATCCACTGAAGGTAAACTTGATTTTTTTAAAGTGCCCTAAGCACCAGTACGCACACAGTCACAAGCATGTGTATTACAGAACACGTGATTGTATTAGTAACCGAGAGCATCACTGTGATTGGCTGGTGCATTGTGTGGTGTGTAGCTGTATATTGATTGTATTTAATTTGAATGTATACCTTTTATGTAATTGTTTGTAATCAATGCACAGTAAAGAATGAATAAATAAAAAAGTAGTGTACCTATTCATTACTGAAGGATGCTTTAGTAATCATTAACCCTATGAGCGGGGCACTCTTATTTGAATACTATTCTATGTCTGCAGTCCTGGTGCTAGTTTTTAATGTAACACAAAAGAAAGCATTATTATTCAAATCAACGTTTTAATTCTGATATTTCTTGGATGGTGTGTGTCAGGATATGACAAAAGTTAAATTATTTGTGTTTTGAAGACAAATCTCAGAAGATCTTCAAGCTCCTAATACCAGCACAAAGAGGCAGGAGCCTAGGGACAATATTTTTTTTTTATTTTAACTGTTATTTTAAAGGAATATATTTGATTTGATATGTGTTGTATTGTCTTGATAAATAAATAAATAAAGCTCTCACAAATCCCATTGGAAATGTCAATTTTAGCTTAGGTGTAATGATGGACTTGACAATTTTTACTTTAATTTATTTTGGACTATAAAGTTTAACAAAAAATTAATCTATTTTTACAAATAATACACGTTGTGACCCGAAAAATAAATAATATTACGTATCATCTCAATATTCTATCAACTTATAAATTGATCAATAGATAAAAATGGCGAAATTCTATTTAATTTTAGCAACCCATTAATTACCGTCACGTGATTTATAGCTTACCTATGTTACTATCTTTTATAAACCGCATGGCACCTGAATATGATTTCCGTTATCATTTATTGTGTTGCAAGTTAATAAAAAAAAAAATCTAATTAATCTAAATAAAATCGTTACTAGCCGCTTTCATCAAATTATTCTGTTCCAATCTTTATCACCATTTTAAATCTTACAAAAAATCGTTCAATTCCCCCTGACTTTTCGTGACTTGAATCGTCAAAGTCGTTCTATGTCTTCTGAAGAAAAATCTGTAATTAAGAATATAGCTAATTTTTTTAATTTTAAAAGCTTTTAAGTTAGGATCTCTTTGTTGAAAATATGTAGAAGGAGTAGGTAGTGTTGTGGAATTCTCAAGAAATAATTTTTGGAGAAATTTCTCGGTAAATTTCTCGAAGTAGAGAATTATCTGAGAATTTTTTTTATTTTTTATTTAACAGTATAATAATAATAAATACTTTATTCAATCATGTACAAATGATGAGACAATTTATTACCAATTAATTATGGAAACAAAAAAATGTTAGGTACCTTTATAGAAAAAGTGCTTTTAACTGATGTAAAATCTTGATGTTTGACACCCCACTTGCCCATATTTAAGTTTTAAAAAAATTGCAGGTACGTACATGGAAAAAAGTGTTAAAAACCTCTGATTTGGGCCTTACTCGGCCCCACAAATTTTGGATCAATCAGGTTGGCTGCGAAAAGTACTGGGCGAAAGATCATAATACCACTAAGAAAAATTATGGAGAGAAATTTCTCTTCCATCAGAGGAGAAATTCTCGGAGAAATTTCTCGTTCTCGAGAAATTTCTTTGGAGAATTTTCTCTTCTCACATCACTAGGAGTAGGTACATATATATCTGAGTAGGTATCTACTTTTTTGTGCAAACGCGTGACCAATGCGAAAAATCTAGTAGCGCCACTGGTAGTTTTTAGGTACTAAATTATGGGTGTAAAACTCAAGTATATAAAATACATACATTGTAAAACTAAAGTATATAAAATAGGTATTTACCTACTAGTATGTAATGATACGTTGAAGTACATTGCACTCAATACTGAATGTTGATTTATGGTATGTACCTACAATGTTCGATCTCCAATCACAATAATTATTGATCAAAATAAAACATCGATCTATTATTACACATCTTTTACAGAAAGCAGTTCCTATGACAACTAAATCAGAACGTTTTTAGTATAGGTACCTAGCGATTGGAAAAAGTAAATATTATTTTTCTTTAAAAAGAGCTTATTTCCATTCTGTAACTACCTACTCCCAAAAAGATATTGAGGGCGAAAAAAATCTAAGAATATTTTTGTCTTAAAAACAAAATAGAATTGTTTTTTTCTTACGTCGTACAATTATATAATTGGTTTTAACCATTACAGTTCCTTTTAGAAATAATAGAATGGAATCAAGATAAGTTTATCCCCATGAACTGCACAATATCCATTACCTATTCATATTTTTCTTTGCACACCAATAACGGAATGACCACCATATTGCAAACCAAACTATATATTTATTGTTGTTATTTTATTCTATTATTGTCATTATTATTATTATTATTGTGATTATTGTATAAATAAATAAATAAATATTCTATAGATAAAAGTTGCACCATTGACAGCAGCACTTTTGACAATAAATAGTATAAATTTTCAATGGTTGTACAAATTTATATAAAGGGCGGTGAGTAAGATGTCAAATGATATCGGGTCTATTCAATTTTATATCTCTATGTATTCATCTATGTATGATTAATGTTTAATATATATTTACCTTAGGGAGAATCAAAGTAATGCCTTCTGTAACACATGCTATTCATGGAATTTGTTTGAAGATCTGAATCATATTGATTTGAGAACTTTTGCGAATTTACTATGTACAAATGTTGGATCGACTTCTCAAACGTTGACTATCACTTGAGAGTACATAAAAACACTTTTCAGTCCTGAACGCCTCAAACAAGCTACTCCACATTTTATACCAATCCATATAAGTATATTAAAACGCCAAAAAACTATTGAAAGATTAGTCCTAGAATGTGGTTGGAGAGCAATCCATCTCACACCCGTATATCTAAGGAGGAGGAGTCGCATATTTATCTATACATTCGAATCAAAGTTGTCTTCACGTGCGGACCATTGTGCAGGCCTGAAGGGCCAGAGGGCCAAAACTGCCATCGCGAAAATCTTTTATAATCTCACTTTAATGTCTCTTTTAAGAGATATGAAAGTTTATTAAGAATACAAATAATAGGTAATAAATTAATGAAGAAACAAATAAAGACAAAGATAACATAAATGGTAAAAAAAATATACTAACAAAAGGAAGGTAGGTATATACAAATTGGTGAATAACAGAAGGATGAAGTGAGGTATCCAGAGACGTGTAGTTAGGCCTTCAAAGGGCGCAAGCCCGAGAGTTGAATGAAATAAATAGAAAATAGAAAAGGCACATTGGAAGAGAAGGCTAATGATGATAAAGTAATATGTCGGATGATTTCATCAGTTCCGTTTAACAGAATATACATATCTATTGAGCGCGGGAGGCTCTGTTAGAAGAGTCATATCTGCAAGCTGCTCCTGTTGTAGGTATGTAATGGTTCGTATTTTCGGATGTCCTCGGGGAGTTGGCTCTAGCTGATGAGTCCAGTGACGATAAAAGATCTCTCGTAGAGACAGCATGCTGGAAAAAAAACTATGGATGAAAATTAGAAGTTTCGATATCATATCATTCTTATCCAGCTAAAAATGTATTTTCAATTTCGTTTTCTTTTGCTTATCTCAAAATAACAAATAAATATGTGAAGTTACTGAGATATACATAGGTATGTGTACAGATATATTATATTATATAATACATATTACCTATGTACTTACATATTTACAGCTGATTGTCCTATATCTAGAGAATCGTACAATAATATGTTGGAAAGCAATAGGTATATTATAAAAGGGACAGAAATGGACATTGTGAACCATGCGAAATAAAATTGTACAATAGCCACCCGTTAGACCGAATGTTCGGGTTCTTCATTCTATTCAAATCATAAGAAAAGGGTTTTGTAACTAACAAAGAGTTTATAGGTATGTAGCTATTCATATTCTGTATACTTTTAGATAACATAATAGATAATTATTATAGTTTTATTGATCCTTCAGACGAAAGATAAAAAAAAATGTATTATTATTATTATGTCACACATCCTGAATGTCTTTTTTTATTGGCATGGAAAAGACAATCTGGATGTTCATAACGTGCAGTTAGTTCACTGACTATTCCAATTTTGGGGTATGCTTTGATTGTTTAGTATTGTAAGCTTTTTTTAAGTACCTAACGGATATAAATAGGTAAATTGATAATTCTGACTAATAATAAGATTTGCCATTTGCCACCCATCCTGAATGTCTTGATAATATATTGGCACGGAGAGGACAGCTTGCATGTTTATTATAATATGCAGCTGGTCTGCCGGCTACCCCACTTGTGGGATAGGTATGCCGTGATGGTAGGTATAGAATGGTATAGTAGGTAGTTGTATAATTCTGAGATTGAATAATATTCGTCTCTACTGTAGGTACTACAAGCACAACCAAGAAGATATATTATATTATTAACATTCGTACACTGACATAGGTACACTTTCACTTTCCCCAAAATTTCCAGTATTATCCATATTGCATGCCAACTATATAGGCACATATTATACATAGTCACTTCGCTAGGCACATACTTCCAACAAACATTTTATCTGTGGGTACTACTTTTGTAATATATGCTCATAATAAATCTCGTCGGACCACTCGACTCCGCTACTGTGACCCAAAATCCCACATTTTCCCCACTTTTTGTATAGTACCTACATATCTACGAGGATGTACTTCACCACTTTTCCCCACTACTACCCTCATTCACATAATGGGTTTCGTACTACTAAATATCAGCCTGACGTGGGATCTTCAGATATATTATTATCACAACTCGGTTTTGTGAAGACTTCGGTATAGAATAGGTTTCCCACTATTGTAGACCTCGACAAAGAATATGACTCCCACTCTTTTCTGTGAGTTTTTGAGTTCCTGCGAAACAATAGTATTTGCGAAACATCATGAATCAGATATTAAATTTAACAGCTTCCTGTTCTTTCTATTCGAGTCCTATTCTTTGCTGGAAATCTTTGGAGCAATGTAACCATCGTGTATTGCACAATATGTCATCAACCGGTGTGGCGTAGAGGTAACGCTCTTGCCTTTGAGTGTCGAGGTCCCGGATTTAATTCCCGGCCAGGATAAAAATGAAGAAAGACAATGTTCAAAGTGTTCTGGATCAGGGTGTTACATTTGTATCATCGTTTTAATACGCCTAATACAAGATTTACATCTTAATTTGGGACTATCTCAATCCGTGTGAATTGCCTTTACATGTTATGTATGTTATGTACATAATAACACTTTCAATCAATCGCCCTTTAATAAATCGAACCTCCTCTATTCTGAGTGTCTCCGATCCAAGCAAGCCACCTTTCCCACTAACTGACGCTATGATATTGTTGTCATAGGAACTGTGTATTGTAAAATGAAGATCATCCATAAAAAGTGCCCTTTTGGGCTAACTATTATTGGACATTTTTAAAATATGATCCAGCCAGAACTATCATCTCTTTTAATATTAAAGTGTTAATAATTTATTTGTAAAGCTCAGCTAAACTAGGAATTTAAATTGTAGTCTAAATTTAAAAAAATAACATTTTTTCCACCCTACACATCCAAGGTTTACATTATATAATATTTCATCCCTTCAGAATCTTCTTGCTTGGGTAGACCACAAATTTTGTTGGCCTCTGCTGGCAAAATTTGTTGTTCCTCTCTCCCTACCCCACCTTACCCTCTTTAGTCTCCCACGCTGACTACCCCGATCTCCACTCCTTCACCCCTTGTACTTCCCCATTAATGTTATTGATCGTTGAGCCCATAAAGGCTGTATATACTACCCTACCACTCGTGAATAACCTTCTCCGAGTACCCTATTTACAGTCAGACCTCGATAACTTGAATTTTAACAGATCACTGAAAACATGAAGTTAGGTGTATCAGATATGCAAGAAATAGAACGTTTGAGTTTTTTGAAAATCGAATGTCGGAAACTGAATTTACTTATGATTATTGTATGTAACACAGTCTGTTGTGTTGAAAACTGGATTTTCACTTACTCAGAAGTGTGGATGTCAATCAAATTAAGTTTTGAACTACTATAGATGACTCGCACACATTGAATTGCTCAGAAAAATGACATAGTATAGGAAACCATGTTACATGTGAAGTATTTGAAAAATATAGTATATATACAACTTTCAAAAAATCTGATACATGTGACAAGCATGATATAGAGGAATTGGGAATGTTACCCGGGTTTAAAGAGTACTCTTAACCAGCCTGTGTCGATTCGTAAGCATCGAGACTCTGTATCATGCTATCCTTAAGGAAGTTCACATTGATGTATCACCACGTACACACGGTATATATAATATACCTAACTAGTATGTAACCTAATTCATTAGGTTGGACTAGTGGTTAACACACTCGCCTTGCAAGCGAGGGGTCGTGGGTTCGATCCTCAGTCTGGGCAAAAATATTAATGCCCATTTTTCTGAGCAATTCAATGTGTGCGAGTCATCTATAGTAGTTCAAAACTTAATTTGATTGAATTTACTTACTCAGAAGTGTAGAGTTTAATTATTTTTGGCTGCGACGGGTTGTAACTTGTATTTTTGTTACGAACAAAACGTTTCTGCTAGTTTTTTGGTATTCAATTGATGAGAATAATTAATCTAGAATGGTTTGAATAAAAAAACAATGGATATCTACGTTTTTTCTAAAGACAGAGAAACAATCGTCCAAGTGATCACTGACTACGATAGACCTGACATGGCTCAAGAAGGAAAAAGAGATTATGATAAACTGTGAATATAATATATACTGTACTGAAATTAGATAATGTACCTACTGTCAACAATTACTCTACGATCAACAGGGTTACTCTGCATATATCAATCTCGCGGTAGCAGTAGCGCGATATTTTTTACTATAGTCCCTTCGCTACCGACGAACTCGAATTTTTATCCATGGTTTATCGCGGTTCAAGTTATTGAGGTTCTATTGTACTTCCTAGTTCCTATAATATGTAGGTAATGTAGGTATATTATGTACTAACGTATGAAGGGGCCCATTATCTAGGTTACTACTTACATATTTTTTCGTAATACTCGTGGTTGTCTCAAAATCTGAAATTCAGAATATAGTTCAACCACCACTTTATGCAACTATGATTTACCCATAAAATTGGTATTAGGTGCATTCAAGGTTTTTTTTATTTTGATGTTTATTTCATTTTGAACCCACTTAGTTACAGACACCAATTCGATTATAAAAATATCCAACAAAATTTATCAAAAACACTTCTTGTTCACTGTGTTGGTGAATAGGTAGTAGATTTTTTTTAAAAGATATACTTATCTGGATTTTGTTATAAACCCAAATACAACCTTATACGCAATAAGCTAAAAGCTTGTGTCGTGAAAGTGGAGTTTGTCGGCATCTGGGATCGAACCACGGCTCCCTATTCCATAATGAAATAAAAAACCAAATGTTTTTTTTACTATTTTTATTTAATATTGAGGGAGACATCTTTCGTTTTTCAAGGACATTGTCAATCTCTATTGAAATTGGCAATCAACATTGAAATTGCCCTTGAAAAAAGTCTCTGAATAAAAATCAAAATAGTGGAAAGAACATTTTGTTTGTTTTGTTTTGTAACCATTCGTAATATATTTTTTTTTTTATTTTATTTTTTTAACATAAATATCACTTACAATAATAGAACAATAAAATAATACATTTTTTTTTTCTAATACAATTACTCCCCAAAATTGAGCGTAGCTCGTGCTTTTTTGTATTTGTACCTTATTTTGGTAAACTTTACTGATTCTTGATTCTATATGTAATATTATTATGTACCTATTATAAAACAGTTTTGTTTTCAAAACATTACAAACTAAAATATATTAGACATGAAAATTAATATTATGTTTATTAATAAAAAAAAACAGTATTAATTACCTAGATACATAATGTGGGTATGAAGTAGATACGATCAGCTGTTTCGTTACTGTACTGGATATGTAAACAGTTATGATGTTTGGCATTGAAAAAGTTTATATGCTTAATCAATTGACCTTATACTGGACCAGATGACATATCAAGTAGGCATTTATATCTATACATACAAATATTTATATCTATATAGGTATACAAATACATATGTATATAATAATTTGTATAATGTGTGGTATGTATGATGTCTACTCTTGAATGTACAATGTTGGGCAGTATATTAATTATCTAATTCGAGTTCCACGTATTATTTGCGTGTTGATATTCAAGCACATTAGTTTATTCCAGAATCTTGGAACTGCAACAGCAAATTGTTTATCTCCAATGCCCGTCCTGCGAGATTGAGATGGCTCAGTAAGTCTGCTTTTTGCTTCACTCTGAGCTGAGCGAAGCATGAGCCGTCTTTCACTAATCACCAATTTCTTAAGTTCCAACGTCCGTCCTGCGAGATCAAGATAGCTCAATAACTAACTAACTAACTAACTGGCTGGTTTCAATAACCTTTCAATCCTTGACTGTCGATTGAAATCTATTGTGTAAAACATATTACTCAATAAATTTTAATCGACAGTAGCGGATATATAGATTATTGAAACCGGCCATATATGTCTGCTTTTTGCTTTACTCTGAGCTGAGCGAAGCATGAGCCGTCTTTCACTAAAGCTTAATCTCGCACATATCCGTCAGATAAGACGGTACTGTATCTCTCAAGCCTGCAAACACCATCAAGATAAAATTCGTAGTGAAATTTGAAATAAGATTTTCTATGTTTCTTATTTATACGAAGTTCCGTGGAGTTCCCGGAAAAATAGGTAAGCACCTACTCCATTCTTTTCTGATAATTTTCGAAAACAAATGGCAGGTATTCGTAAAAAAACCATAACATATAGAAAATTTAGTTATGGTTGTTACCTATGCCACCCATTCCTAATGTCTATATTTTAATTGACACGGAGAGAACTGCAGTTTATCTGCTGACTATCCTATTTTAGTGCCTAGTAGTAATACAAATAACAACAATGATGGAAAAAAATTGCTAAAAGACAGTTTAATCATAATATGAAAGGTTATTTTCAGTCAACCCTTTTCAGATTTATCTAGAGTTAATTGAAAGTTCTCACTTATTCCTTGAAATAAAACATTTTTTTATTTTCATAATTTTGGAATCTACTTTTAAAATCTATAGATATTTGCTTTACACAAGAAAACATCAATATATTATTAATATGTAACAGTTTGTTTCAATTATTTATCACAAAAATTGTGATGTCAAAGAAAACCATCTTCAAAATACATAATACCGACTTGACCCACTTTATTCCATTAAAGAAATTGCTAATACCCCCCCCCCCCTGCTTTCATCCATAGTTACATACAAAATCGTTTCATTTGTAACAAAAATACAATGTTCTTTAATTCTGTAAATATTTTCAACTCGTATCGCTGATTCAGATCGAATATGAGCCACGTTAATTTTCATAATTTTATAGTATCGAGTTTTTGTTTAATACGGCCGTTAGATAGTTTCTTGATTGAACAAACAAACAAATAATAAAAAGCGCTGTTCAAATGCTGAATTAAGCTTTTAAATTACCTTTCTTACTAATCGTTGAAAAATACAATAAGTTTTAATCAAAAACTCTTTTCGAAAAAGACATAACATGTCAAAACTCAAGTCCCTTTAATAGAGTAGGTAGGTGCATGTAAAACCAAATAATCACATTTTTTTGATTAATATGGAATTTTACAAAATAAATAGGTACCAATAAAAGTCAACAGTTTTCACGATAAAATTTTATTGTCTGTATATACCTACATATAATGTTATCAATTAACACATAGGTACACCTAATTACTTACATGATAACCATTGAAAGTAAAAAATAACCCGGAAGCAGAAAACCTAGTTGTCTTTGGATAGCCAATCAATAGATATAACTTTAGCAGAAGTAGAATTTTGACTCCGATCTGATCTAAAAAACTCGATACATTTACATTTTTTTAACGAAAGATTTTGTTTGAAGGTATGACTACAAATCAGCCGTACCTACCTACTGCATAGTATAATATTATGTGTTATTTTAGTTCCCGATCAGAGCGTTAAAAAAAAACCTAATAAATTTTTATCTATCACGGTCATGAATCGAACCAGCAACATTTCTGTATAGATACAATCTTATATATTAGGTAGGTAGGTACTTATTTATATACTGAATGAACATATTTTTCATCACTATACTGTAATACCTAAATACACTCGTGATGCAGCATATTTTCATAGTATCATAATCTTGCACATATGTAGTATCCATGTATATAAAATGAAAAAGAGTAAATTGTTATATATACCATTAATATCAAATATATTATCCAGATTGTTTCAAGTCCGGATATAATTTTATCATCACTTCTGTTCATACGTACATAGGTACATACATTGACTTTGGTCAGACATGTAAAAATAAATATTAAATAAATATGTGCCTACCTAAACGGAAGTTGATTTATGTTCCATGTAGTTTTCGGCTAATAACAAGCCTCCCACTTTTTTATAAGTTTTGGGATTATGATTGATATTGAGAGACGTCTTTCGACTTATAAGGTCATTATCAATCTCTATCAATCATTGATAATGACCTTATAATGATTGTTTAATTAGGTCAATCTTTATCCTGGGAGATGTGATTCGGGTTTTTTATTCAAACACGCAGAGTCGAAGAAAGCAAGTATATTTCACAGAGCAAGTGTGAGTGACAGGTAATTACAGAGGCAGAGAAGCAAGTTACAATGGTTTTTATAGATGATTATTACCATAAACAAAATTCTATGGATCTGATTGTAAGTGCTCACATGTTCCAACAATGATTGATAGAGATTGATAATGACCTTATAAGTTGAAAGACGTCAATCTGGGAATTAATAATCAATATCAAACATAATCCCAAATTCTCCTGTCGACAAAGCTATAAAATAATTATTTTAATGATTTGAATATACATGTTGATATTTTCAACATAACATAAAATGACTTTATCGCCAGGATAGAGAATCTCCTTTGATGCCGTTGTTACTTCTTGATGTTGCGATTATCTTTTGTGATTTTTTTCTATCTTTCTTTTTCTGTTTTTTTTTTCCTTCTGAGATCGCCTTTACCAAAAGCTGTTATGGTTTTGGTACAGGGTGATATTTTTAAGATAATAATGCAGAAGAAATGTCAGCGCATCATCTAACTCCGATATAAAAGAGTGGACACAAAACAGGACATACCTACCTTTCTATTCACTGATTGCGAATGACGCCTAAAGGGGTCCATTTTTACCTGAAATTGCGCAGTCTGCCTTTTGAGTTGCAGATATTGTACAAAAAAAATAACAATGGACCTTAGGTTTTATAACAATTAATGTGCCTAGGTGTAAAGATATTATTTCATAGGTTGATTTAGTTATATATTTTATTTTTTTGTGGGTAAATAAGTAGGTAGGGACAGATATAGGTAGATATTAAATATCTACTTTGCTGCTATACCTACCATCACGGCATATCCCACAAGTGGAGTAATAATAATAATATTTTATTGTTAATTTATTTTATGTTTTGTTAATTTTATTTTATGTTATACATACCTATTTAAAACAATATTATTTAGTTGAATAATTAATAAAATATGTGATAATAATAAACTAGATAACACATTTTGCGCCGTTTTGTGATATGAACCACCGCAAGGGCGCATTTAGATTTTATTTATTTATTTTTATTACCTACTCAACTTTTATATAATGTATTATTTTTAATGTGATTAATTTTTAATAAAATTAGAAACAAAGACGATCAGCCGCATGTAATAAACATGTAAGCGGTCCTCTCCGTGCCAACAAAAATTAAGACATTCAGAATGGGTAGGTACCTCAATGCTGGATTTAAGGTGAATTTTTTTTTTTTTTTTCGAAAACCCGCCCTTTACAGGACACTCGAAAACTAACGGAAAAGAGATATAATCATCTAGACCAATTCATTGCCGGGTGTTCCACGGGAAATATTAAAAATTTCTGTTAATTTTTCTTGAAATAGTTTAGCTAATACACATCACGATAGTAAATGGTTTTTAGAGCAAATAATACATATGAAGAATTTATTTTTTATTTTTCTTGTAGCAAAATTAGGTATAGTGTTCACTTACCTGATTCGTGAAAGAATACATCATTCTCTCTGCACTCTAAAAGTCTAAAAAGATAATTCATAAATATATATTTACCTAACTATTAAAAATTATAAGGTTGCCTTGAATCTGCAGAAAAAAAATCATTCATAACCTGCAGTGTAGAAAACTTAAAATAACTTAAGAGGTAAATAAAAAATTCACCTACTTCGAAATTTATTCGCGTAAATATTTATAAAACAATATGTTAAGTTTATATACACACCCAAAAGTCTAAAGCATTCCTGCACAGATATAAATAAAAGTTTGTTAATGTATTTTTAAAAGCTGTTCAATAGATCAATCAAGGCCATTTGCCCCAGCAATCAAAACAAATCATTAATCTGATTTTGTTGACTTTCTTGTATAATCCATCCATTAGGCGTAGGCAAATGGCCTCTTGGCTGAGCTTTAGTGAGTGGGAAAGCTCTCATAGTTATAAATATAGATCCCTATACATAGTTATGTAGGTAAGTATGTATTATATATATACCCAATTGCCTCTCTATAGGTTGGTACCTACGCGAGTATATTGGAAAATTTGTAGCTGAGCAGATAGGTAGGTTGGTGATTGTGTACCTATGTACCAATGCTTCGTAATTATTTTTAGATGAAAGAAAAATTCTTTTAATAATAATTCTTTCTCCTCTGTTCTCTTTTAGGTAGGTACCAATCGTGGAACATAATATTATAGATTTGAGATTTTAGTATAACTTGTATTGTAACTTATTATAAGAGTGAGCTGTTGTCTGATTCTAGACTTTTGGACAGCAGTCGAGCGATCCCGGATTCGAATCGTTCGCCTGTTGATCAATGCGCCTTCACGACTGAAACATAATATATCAGTTCTTGTGAATGCATTTTATTTCTATTTATTTTTTTACTTGCGTATACCTAAAATCAGATTCAAATTTTTATAGTGTCAATTAAATTAAAGAGATGAAAATAGGTATGTATCTTTATTTATTTATTTATTCTTTACTGTAAGTACATTGATTACAAACAATTACATAAAAGTTAAACATTCAAGTTAGATACCTACAATCAATATACAGAGGGCAAGTTTATCGCAAAGGCACGATCTCTTCCAACTAACCCAAAGCAACGCAGAGAAACATATCTGCTGACAATTGATAATAGGATAATGTTACTAAAAAAATGTGAAATGTCGCTTCATCGTTAGCATCTGCCAAATTTAAATGTAGGCAGATGTTTGGTAATTTGCAAAATTGAATTTAAATAGAATGGATGGCGTTGACTAGGTATTATCTCCATTAGGTTTATGGCACCACAGGAATCCGCATGTAATAAAGTTTCAGATTGTTCTCACCACGCTCACATACGCTCACAGGGAGGTAGGTACCTAATTTATTAACAAAAATAGTTTGAGATATACTTAATCTAATTTTTTTTAGATAATGAAGATGGCAATCATTTTCTGAGCTAATCGAGTTTAATTTTGCTAGTTTACAAATAAATTCAGTAATCTTTATCATAGTCCCCGATACATTTAATTAAAAATAAATATTTTTTCATTTTAATAATTAAATTTAAATACCCCTGTCGACTCCGCCCATGACTATCCCTGATCACGCACCGTTTGACAAAATCAGATGAACTTTGGTAGCCATATTTGCTTCCCGCCGAGCGAGCGAGATAACGCTATACAGCGCACGCACACGTTCACAAAATAATTCATCATGATGATTTAATACGTGCGAGAGAGATAGAAACAGCAATCAACTTTATAGTAATGGGCCCTTTAACGATCCATTAAAATGAGATGCAACTATATTGAATGCTTAAAGTGTGAAAGAGATATAATGATAAATTACCAATTTTGATTTTATTTTGTGTTTTAAAAAGGTTTTTAAGATATTTTTAAAATCTTTTATATTTGTATGATAGAAACTTATGTCTATTTTATAGTAATTTAATATTTTACCTTTGATTTTGTCACTAGAAACAGATTTAATATACTTTTTTCTTTCTCCATACGATGATGTATGCAGCGCTTCTCAACATGTGGGGAGTATATGCCGAAACAAATAAAAAGTCATTTTTTTGTAATACCTACACTAATGATAAAAAAAATATTATTAGGTATGCAACCAAAATTTCATATTTATTTAGGTATTATATTCTTTATATAAATTACGATGGTTTGGACATGTGGAGCGAATGAGTGATGAAAAGATGAAAAAAAGGTTGAATTTGTTTAATTATTTTGCATTTTCTTTGATTATTTTATAACTAGTAGTAGGTAGATGGCGTTTGAACAAATAAATTAACATTCTTAAAAATTCGTTATATTTTTATATTTTCATTGTTTGCATAAAAAAGTAACAATACTACTACTATACCATTGAGGCACTTCTGACAAGCGGGGTGAAAAAAAAACATGCAAGTTGTCCTCTCCGTGCTAATAAAAGCATAGACATTCACGATGGGTGGCATACCTCACACTGAACAGAAAATATTAAATGTCGTGATGCTTTAAGGATACCTACATGCCTTTTACAATATGGCAATAGTTATGTTTGACAACCCAATGGGCTTTGATATAAATGAACAGAATAAAAATATATACCTATGAGCACTTATAAATTAGACATTACATTATGGCCAATTCTGAATCATAAAATAGTTTAGTTGCACTAACTAAGTCAACTAAATGTGAGAAGATAGTCGAGTCATGATAATTAGTTCTAATTCGTATTCGCTATTTTTTCGTACTAATTTAGTTCATTAGTTCATTTTGATACCTTAGTACAACTATAAATTTCGAGAATCTATGGATTTCGTATTCTGAATGAAATTTTAGTTGACAGCCGACGACTAAAATAAGTTGGATTTGGCAGAATTTTATTCGCGACTTTTAATGTGCGAATATTATTAGTTGCTGTCATTTTACCGCAGAATATTGCTATATTTTGGAAGTGTTAAGTTGTTTTTTTCAATTAAAAGTAAAAATTTATATTTTTAGGGCAACTCTTAGCATGTATAAATTGTAAAATTACACCACCACCGACGCAAATACGAACGCCAAAATATATCGGCAAATCTGACATTTCACAATTTTCACGCGCGACAACTATTAAATTGTTGCCAGAAGTGTAAATCGGAACGTGAAAAACATTTTTTATTGCGGCATCACTGACTAGTATTAGTTTGTCTCATAGATTTTACCATTTGCACTTGGTGGTTCTCGAGTTTATAGTTGTTTATAGTTCATAACTAATGCTGAATACTACATAATAACTAATATTAATCAACTTTTTAGTTAGTTAGTTCATTAAGATTCAGAATTGGCACTATTACATACTTATTTTTGGTGTTTGTATAATTGTTGCTCTTCAAAACGATTGCCAATAATTGCCTCTGAATTTTGAATCATTACTGAATATGACATCCGATACAATGTATTTGTCCCTTCTCAAATCGATAAATGCAACTTTTATTATACTCTTATAACTATCTTCTCTCTGATAGAAACTGTTTTTGGCACAAATCATCCTTGTAGGACGCTATGCCATAAGTGAAGGATTTTTTTTGTATAATTGTACCAAATATGTGTGTAGGTATTCGTATTGTCTGTAGTGTTCTGTTGACTTAAATGAATAAATAAATAAATGACATTAAAAAATATATATTCTTTAACGGGGGCTCCGCGGGACGAATGTAGGAATGTGTAGGAATAAAATTACCTCCTAAATTAGTTTTACATTATTCTAATTCAACTTTATAAGTTATAATTTTAAGTGTGTATTTTACTATGTAGGTACCTAGGAAAACAAAACATTTGTATAAAATTACCTATTATTTCTCACGGCCGTTTAAAGGACAATTGATTTTTTTTAATCAAATCTTATTCATTTTAATAGCGTTCTATTTTTTCTTAAAAGTATGTACGAGTAGGTACTTGGGTGCCTTTATACTCACTTAAATATGTATGAAACAAATACGCATTATTATATGGTAATTAAAAAAATAATAGGTACATTACCAACGTAAGTAAAAAATTTTATCATATTAGATAATAATGATAATGTGGACAATTGTGAAATAATGTGGACAATTCATATATGGCCCTGTTTGAGGTTCGTTAACACCTCAAGAGAACAGTGACATCTCTTCGAACTCAAATTATATCAAACAAAATCATTTTATATTTTAAAGAGACCTCAGAGACGTTACCATCATAAGAAGGTAGACCAAATCCTAAAGGACGAAAAGGTCCATGAAAAAGTACATTAATGTGACATAATAAAAGTGAGTTAAAATCCATTGGATTGTTCTGCAACGAGTTTGGATTTTCTTCTCTATTCCTACCTATTTTTAGCTAGTCTGTTCAATTCTACTATGCGCCACAGTTCATGTCATTCTTAACTTGATCCATATAGGTGTCTCTTGGTAGGTATCTATTATTTCTGCATTCGGTCTTGCCCTCCGCGATGGTGATGAGCAAGCCTGGATGCCTGATGTTGATTAATGTGATAGAAGCTAGAAGCTTTATACAAGGATAGGAGTAAATGGTACTCGATCCTTTCAGCTTGAGAGATGTGACATGATGAGATGTACAATGAAAGTATAAAGGTATGAAAAAATTAATATGCAGAGTGCTGGTTTATCGCTAAATTATTGTGAAACTTACTAACTAGAATTTAGTCATTTATTAATTTATTTGATGTGCATTATTGTAATTTGATATTCAACAAATAGTTAGTACATCGTTACTAGCGGTGCGTCGAGTGTTTATATTTTGTTTTTCTTAATCTTTGAACTCACAAAAAAAATACAATAAGGAAAAATCTATAAAACTTAAAAAAAACCTTTATGTGAAACCACAGGCATAATTAGATAGACTTATTATGTCCTCAGTAGATCTTTTTTTATGGGAATATTTTATCGATACATTATTATAAAAGTAAGTTTACCAATCTAGATACTTCACGTGTTTCTTTTTGTAAGTTTTTGTAAAGTTTTTTTTTAATTATAAATTACAATAAATTAATTCAAAATTTTGTTATACGTAAATGTCATAAACTTATATAAAGTATAAAATTTGATAGGTCATCATTAAAAACTGCTTGTAATAGTTAATGATTTTCCAGTCAATAAATATTATTTTCTATATGTATTTTTTCTTGCAGTTTTGGTAAAGGTCACCATTTTATGTATTATTCTCTTTTTTTGACATTAAGAATTAGATTACAACAACTTAAGCACGTATTCAATAACGATATTTACGTCAAAATACCAAATCGTTGAGAAATTAGATTTGTTCTTATAAATTATAGATAGCCAGTTAGATATTGCGTAAAAGTATATTTTAATACTCATTGTATCAATATAACTACATTTTACTAAGTTATCATCTCACGAACTAACGCAAACATGTTTGTTGTGGAACAGAAGAACTCACGTCGTTTCTTAAGAAGTAGCAAATAAATAAATAAAAAGTTGTAATATTGGTTTGTAAAATAAAATATTCACGAGAATTAGATACGTGATTATGAAGTCAAATTTTATATGTCAGAATGGTTAATATTCCATATCTTTCTATTCGGTTATTCATGAAACCAAATCTCAAAGGTGGACTTGAATACTTTCGTGGTGGAATTAGAGTTTTACTTTACATAATATAATGTAGAATGGTAAGTACAGTATGTATACCATACCTACCGTGTTTCCTTCAAGTAAAATGGGTATGTAACTATATACGTATAGGTACCTTTTATACATATTTTTAAACCAGCTAGGTAACCTAGACTCGTTCACGGAGTAACACATTAATTACAAATCTGAATCTGGATTGAAAATGAGCCCAAACCGCCTTGCAGAGATTTAAAGTATTAAGAAATTATAAAATGCTTTAAGTAAAATAAGCAAGGAATCCAAAAAAATGTGTTGTCTCATAAAGAGTGGTCAAATTCGGTCACTCAAGTTAAATGGTAGGTATACCTATATTTAAAAAAAAAAAATTCTTTTTGTGATCTAGGTTTTGTTAATAAAAACTATTAGGTAATAATAATTTGACAATTTATATAATATTTTTTGTGAATATTTTTAATCTTCGAATATTACCTACACCTACACATCAAAATTTCAACATATTCAAAAAAATTATTGAATCATCATGAAATGAAAATATGAATATTTTTGACGGAACATGGTAAATGATGTGAAGATGTGAGCTCGTCCAGAGGACTATATTACTTCAATAATATTGTTACCATTTAAGCTCTTATAAAAGGAATAATTAACGTAAAGTGTAAACATATATGTATACCTACAAGCCATAAATTGGTCTAAATTTTCCATGAGTTTTCAAGTATCCTGTGAAAAAATAAAGACATACCTATTACATCTCAAATTCAATGATGATTTTTGAGACCTATAACTACTGAATGTCTTAACTTTTTGTTGGCACGGAGAGGGTAATTTGCATCTTTATTACTAGTGGCTAGTCTGCTGGTTACCCCACTTGTACGGTATGCTTTGATGGTATGGTAGTAGTAATAACATATCGTCGGTTAAATAGAAAAGTGACATATTTCAAAAATTATATATCTACAACCGAATTAAAATTATGTATAGGTACCCACCTATAGTTTTTTTTTTTAAATGTAGGCATCTTGATTTTTGTTATAGACCCAAATACAACTTGTACACTTTTCATAGTATGTTTACAGCTATTATGTGATGGGGATTTAATAATATATTATGTGATATGTTTTATTATAACTTCAATAATATTCAGTTTCCTGCTACCAGCTATACAACAAACTACTTATAAAACAGTAAATGGATAGCTGTTTTATACCCACTTAATGTTGTTACTGTGTACCTACCTAATAGTTGTGTATGAGGGGAATCGCTTTATTTCGTTTTATTACGAAATAAAAATTATAATAATTGGTTATAAAGTGAATTAAGATTTTAATTTAGATCTGTTTTATTAAAGTGTTATGAAACATTACACTTTGCACCCGACAGATGTTTACCAACCGTGAAATTTTTTTTTTATATAACCTGCTGGAATTTTTCGTTTTATTTGTTCTTCTTTTGTCAGTCTACACAATTTGTCCTATAAAACATATAAAGCATAATCATTTTGCAACTTTATTTTGTGAGATTAATTAGGTATTATGACAGTTTAAAAAATAGGTATATTTCGTATTTTGCATCATTAAAATTTTAATAAGATGTATTTTTCATAAAATATGCAATTCCTATCCTCAAACAGGTTTATTTACCAACTGCATATCGATGGCTTAGAGCACAGTAGGCCTAGTCAAAACACATTTAAGCGTTACGTTTTCGTTCAAACAAGACGAGGTTGCGAGAACGCGTCAATTTTCGGAGCTACATACTTGTGTATTTTAGCTACGAAAATTGACGCGCTCTCGCAACGTCGTCCGCGTTTGAACGAAAACGAAACGAAAACGTAACGCTTAAATGTGTTATGACTAGGCCCACAGATGTTGTAAGTGCAGTTTACATGATTTTGAGATAATCAAAGTTAAAAGTTTGAGATGTCATACCATTTAGTACTTATCACATATAGTTTTTGTAAAATATCTCGTCAATTACACAGAGTTTCATATAACATACTTCACATGATAAGATTCGCATGCGCATACTAACTCATTTTTGGTAAAAACTGCACTCACAATGTGCTGTGCTCTAAGCCATCGATATAGTAAGCAATTAAGTTGTATAATTAATATGGAGTATCTTGAACACTGCATTTTAAAATGATTCATGCCTAAATATCAATTTATTCGGAAATATTAAATTTGTAGGTAATAAACTAAAAGATTCCAATCTTACCCCAAATATCTTAATAGGTGGGTGTTTGGGTAATAAGGTAAGAAAAAGAAACTCTAAACAATTAGCTATATACTAACTATTTTTTCAATCTTAAACTCCTTAAATAGTATTCTTCGTTTCAAAAAGGAAATTTGAACCTATTAACTGTTTTTTTTTCTGTCTGAGCAAAACAGTAACAGTGTCCTAAAATAATGTCTAAATTGGTAGATATTAGTGATGTAACGAATGTGTGATTTTGGATATTCGCGAATGCGAATAGCGAATACTGACTTGCTTAGATTTCTACAATATTGCTCAATCATTAAAATTTCTACCCCCCGTCGCCGAATTTTCAAAATGGTATAGGAATTTAAAATATTTCAAAACTCCTCTGTTTTCTTAGAGAACATTTTCTTGCAGTACCTTTTTCTACAATGTACCGGGTAAGTATCCGTTACTTTTACCGAATATCCGATACTTTATTACCGAAATAATATTCGCAAATAATTCGCACATTTTTTTGCGAATGCGAATACGAATATTCGTTACATCACTAGTAGATATCTACTTACTTATCCATCAAAATTGTTTTTAAAATACCCATATGAAATAATTAAAAGTAAATAATCAACGACTGTGATAGAATTTGCGTATATAATAAAGGAATAAAACTCGAAAAAAAACTAATTTTTATAAATACATAGGTACATCAAAATAATGTGAACATTTAAGCCTATTCGTGGTGCGGTCCCCCGCTGTAAACATGTTCAGAGCCTCTGTGTGACGTAAACTGTCAAAACCACACCAATAAAGGTAAAATGGTTTGAAGCTCCACTACAAAACCTTAGGTGTGGTCTCGCTAGATGGCTCTACACTATATCCTATACTTGAATAGGTCATAAAAGTAATGGTATTATTATTTCAGATTACCGCTTCTGTATTACAGCAGTTTGATGTGCAATCAAATAACATTTTATTGGCTATGAAAATGACCGTAATTTGTAATTTATTTTATTGATTATTATTATGTATAAATTCTCGTTTTAATTTTACACATGTTCATAAGTAGGTACCCATATATGTAATAATATTGTGTTGTTGTGATTTCTTTAATGTGTTTTTAATATGGTTTTACGATATTGATATTGTTTTTTTGTAATCTTTATTATTTATCAGTATTTATTTACTCAATATTGTCTATACCTACATACTTAAACATATAGTTGGGTATATATCTTTCTAAATATTACATTGATATTTTCCAGTTTTTTGTATGAGTGTTTATGATATAAAATAATTAATACCTACCATAATGGAATCTCACATAAATGGGGTAAGTCTAAATGCATGCCCTCTCCATGTCACTCTATCTTTAGTCATGATGGTAAATTGCTACAAAAATTAAAGGTGAAGAAGGAAAATTTAACAAAATTATAAATAGAGAGAAATTATTGTATTTTTATCTAATTACATAGGTACCTATATTTAATATTGTGTAATCTCCTATAACTGAGGTAACCATAGCGGACTAACTGTATGTAATGAAGATAAAATTATTCTCTCAGAGATAATATATTATATTTATAAGATATTCGTGTATATGGAATAAAGAATTGGTCTTATCGCTAAGTTTAAAATAAAATTGTATTATCTTGATGATCTCTTCAACTTTACCCACATTAAAAATTCTATTGCAGTTATCCACAGTTACCTACATTTAATTTTCTTTTACCTATGTTCTTGAAACGAAATACTGTAATAAGTTTTTGTCCCTGTAGCTCTGTAAGTGATCTCCCATGATTGTACTATTTTCATAGGACATTATCGATAATGCTGAGATTCCGCATCTTGAATACAAATGTATTTAAATATTTTGTTTTTATTTTATGTTTTATTGAAAATTTTAGTGTTAATTTAATTTATTTTATGTTGAATTCAAGATGGAGACTGAAATATTATTTTAATAAATAAATAATATATGGAATAATAATAATAATAATAATAACAGGTTATTATAAACTTTATTGTACAAAATATTTAGACGAAAATAATAGGATTATTACATGGTAAAGGTAGGTAGGTATAAAAATAATTTTGCACGATGGGCGAGTTTATTGCAGAGACGCGATATCTTCCAACTAAAGCAATAAAATAAAACAAAAGATAATTTGAAAATAATGATAAAAAAAAAAATAATAATCACAAAAAATTTGCCAAGTCTTTAAGATGAATAATAACATATCTATCTTTGTATTTTTATAGGTATGACTGATAAATTAGGCATATTGGTGTTTGTTTTAAAATATCCTGTCACTGGAGAATGCAGAACACAAAATTATACTTCTTGCCTAAATTTTCTATGAATTTACTAATTTTGTATAAGTATATTATCTACTATTAGAAAATATATCGCTTAATAAAATCTACCAGAACAATTATGTACCTACCTACTTTTTTTATCATGCGATGATAATGATAATAATAATAATGGCATCGCTGTTTCAAACACCAACGATCTATTACAGAAAAAAAACAGGAAGTAGGGGAAGTAGGCACACAGAATTGCTGAAATATATAAATGAAAATAATTTGGAAAATGAAACATGTTTCAATAGTACCTACCTACCAATAGTTTTATCAAGTACATATAGGCATCATATTACATCTTCTCAATAGTTTAAATTTAAATACATTGGTATTGTCACAAGCAACATGTATCACTTTACAGAAGGCTGATTTTTTTAGAATAGGAGGAAATCTTTAGTATATTATTATTATTATTCATATCTCATTTATTTAACAAAACAATATTAGATTCCACATTTTGAACACAATATAAGATTAACAATAAAATTTAAATATAACATTAAATAACAAAAACCATAAAATATTAAAATAAATTTATATTCAAAATGTAGAACCCCAACATTATTCGAGTTGATTCTTCCATGATGTTCTATAAAATAGTACAATCATGGGAGATCACATACAGAGCTACAGGGACAAAAACCTTCTTACTATCCTGGTGGACGATAGAAGTACGGCCTTCTGCATGCTGTATTTGAGCCTGTCATCCACTCCCAGTTTTCTGAGATTGCTTGACAGACTCTTAGGTATTAAACCATTCACAGACAACACTATAGGCACGATGATTGTGGTAGGTGTTCTCCACATTATCTTTGATTTCGTGAGCAAGATCAAGATATTTTGTTATCTTATCTTACTACTACTACTACTACTATACCATCACGGCATATCCCACAAGTGGGGTAGCCAGCAGATCAGCTGCATGTAAGAAACATGCAAACTGTCCTCTTCGTGCCAAAATAAAATCAAGACATTCAGGATGGGTGGCAAACCTCATCGCTGAGCTCAGCTTTATTTAAATTTTCATCGTGTGTTATAGTGATGACTATGATATATGTTTTATAATTATTATTATTATTATTCTCTTTAAATTTACTTTGAAAATCATTACTGCTTTTGGCCAATGCGATGTGCAAAGAGACAGAACTTATACATAGTAACATCATATTTACAACATTTAAAACAACAAAATAAAAGTAAATAATTAAAAACAAACAAAAGATCACCATAGAGTGTTTGTTGCCTCAATTAATTAATATACAATTTATTGTATGTAACATTATAATGAAAATAATCACATTGACACTTTATTGATCAATTAAAATAATGAACAATTGGCTGGTTTATTACCTGGGGGTAATATCTAAGAGCTAACTAAAGTATCTAACTTATTGTATTAGTCACAGTGACAAAAACTGATTCTGCGACTTCTTAAACATAGTTATGTTAATTTATATTTACATTTTTATACATTTATAATGATACAGTATTATGAATGTTGCTTTGCTGTAGGCATAGAGCCACCTTTGTAATAAAATTCCTATACTTTATGTTTCAGAAGAACTCCACTAGATGGCACTCCTTATATGGAATTTGATAGTGCTATCGGGAACATCAAAGGTTAGTCAAACTTGTTACTACAGTATTAGGTTCCTATAAATATTATTAGGAATTTAATTAAAAATAAAGTATATAGCTTGAATCTATTGCTACCTATGAGCAGGCAGTTAAATGCTTAATACTTTGAAATGTAATTAATTTCTTACAATGTTAATTTTTATAAATATTTGGTAGGTACATAATGTTAAAAATAAAAATATAAACATTGAATTAAATAGATAAAGTTTCTTTGTTTAAAAGATATTTTTTGGTGCAGAGAGAATATTTTAACTATAAGTATGTACGCAGAAAAAATAGGTCGATTTTACTCTCTCAATTGGTACAAGAATTTTAATTATCTCAAACAATTCAAGAGCATATAATATTGTCTTGAGTTAAGAATATTTGCTTGAATTAAGAAAATCAGTCCTGTTCAAAAAAACTGATAACTTTAATTTCTTCATTGAAAATTTTAATTCTTCTATAGCGATTTGTCATGTTAAATTGAGAAATAATTACTTTTTTTGAGATTTTTTTTTTTAATTCTTTCACGAAGATGAAAATCTTATAACAGAGAAAATAATTCTTTTGTCATATCCAAAATCTTAGTTTATTAACTCAAGACAATTATCTTGACTCAAGACGTTTTTTTCATTCTGTGTGAATTGAAGAAAATATTACTTATTATTAGAATAAATTTAAAAAATAAGAGAGTTTCCAGTTTCCAGATAAAATCCTGTTTTTAAGCTTCATGTTTTCTACCTTAGGTACAAATATTTAAGGTTTTCTTTTTCAATCTTCACATGAATTTCCACTCGTCCATATGGTCCAATCTCCACTCCCTGAAAAAAAAGCGTTCATATCATACGTTTACTTAATTTGAATTTTTTTTATGGATTAACATATGTCCTATTGATAATTATGAATATTCAACCATCCCACCACGGCATATTCCACAAGTGGGGTAGCCAGTGGACTAACTGCAAGTCATTAAGATGCAGATTAAAATACTTTTTTTTATATTCAGGTTTTTGAATTTTTTTAAAAGGTAAATCAATAGTTAATTTTTAAAAAGTAAGGATTTTTAAATCAATCTATGAATGATCAAAATTTATTTTTTCTACCAAAAAAGAAGAAAATCTTTTTGTGATAATATTTTGTAAAATAATTAAAATTACAGTAAATTTCATTACACTGTATTTTTTACCCATAATCATATCAATTTCCTTGAAAAATACAAGCTTTCACGTCAAGTTGAAAGATGTTCAAAGAAGTGTGCCCATTCAGCTTATATTTGAAAAGTACCGTCCAGAATTTGAACTTCAACAGTTGGTACAAAATAATTCTCTGCTATCAATATTGTAGACTGGGATAGTTATCTGGAACATACATAAAATAAAAATAAATTAGTACTAGGGCTTTACAAATAATAAATAAACAAAGTTTTTATTCCAAACCTCCAAACAAGTAACTTAAAAATAATAACTAGAAAAATTAAAAATCAAAACTCATGCGTAGCCATGCAATAGTCATTTGAAATAATATTCTGACCCTCGAGCAGATTTACCTAAGTATCATCATGTCCTCATTTCTTCGATAATCAAAGTATTAAACGCATTTCCCAGGACACCTGTCTTAAAGACATTATTTCGTTTCTCTTAAGAGTACTAGAAATCTTGTTTTATATCTTGGTTCAACTGGTAATCAGAGAATTATCTAAACGAAAAATTATTTATTTATTTAAATTTGATAAATAAGCATGACTTTTGTGATATTAGAAGGAGTTATGTTCTCCTAAATCATCAAGTTTATTGCGTTCGCGTTCATTTTGAAATAATTTCTGCGTTTTGACGATAAAACAATTATCTACAGGGCTTGATCTTGATTTTGAGTATCTATATGATAAATTCAAGATTTTAGCACCCGAAGATTACTTCCATTGAAATCGAGACGTATGAATAGTTTTCAAAACATACGCGAATGAAAATCCGCAACCAAAAAAACTGTAGTTGATACCTTAGTTTGTATGTAAAATAAAAATCATACTTACCACATTTATTTTATACGTGATATATAGAGCAGTTAATTTTTTACGATCAGGCGCTAAATAAGTGTACTAAATACCTATAAAATGTATAATAATGTAAGGTAGATTTTACAACATGTACATAGTTAAATAGAGTGATAACAAATTGTTTTTATGTCCGATGAATCGCTTTAATGTGACATGTAATGTTCCGATTGTTAGTTAGGTACCTACTACAAAATGAGTTATAGGGCTATAAAAATTATAGCTCTTGAATCCGTAAGCACCTACTTAACAATTACTAACATTATAGCACAGCTCATTTATATTACGACATGATATTGTTAGCATTACTGTTATTGGCTATTTTATGTAGTTTGGTACTTGAATAAAGGAACTCTATGGTAAAAATCTACAGTTTATCAATTGCTTTTTTAACGCAATTTTCCCTGATGCAAAGGGCAGAAATCAGCCTCCTCTACTCAGTACGTCTTTGAGTTAATTTAGTCAACATTATCGTACAGCTCATTCATATTACATGATGTTTTTAGCATTGCTGTTATTGGCTTTTTTATGTAATTTGGTACTTGTATAGAGGAATTCTATGGTATAATTCTACAATATTTCAATTATTGCTTTTTTAACGCAATGTTCCCAGAAGCAAAGCATTCCCAGTGCTCTGGTGTTGCCGTTATAGTATCGTAAAGAGGGCATGTCAATAGATGGGTAGTTATAAATAAAGAGTTTTAAATGTTCGATAGGTAGGTGCTTTTAAAATATTTTTTTTCGGAATTTGTGGATCCATTTATACGATCACGGCATCTTCAGCATGTGAACAAACTGTAAATATGTGGTAAACAAGTAGATTTTTCCTCCGTGCCATAAAAAACAAGACAATTAAGATGAGTGACGTGCCGCATCGCTGAATTGAAAATTTTAAATGTCGTATATTTGATGTTTAATGAATAAATAATAATAATAATAATAACTAGACAATTTATAGTGCGCCGTTTTGTGCAATATATTCACTTCAAGGGCGCATCCTAAAATATAGTGTTTATACCTATGATTAAAGCCTGATACATATAATACAAATATTAATAAGCTATTATAAAAACTAAACATATATAAATAACAATAAAGTTGGCCGTTTGCAGTAAATACATACATTCAAGAACTTGCGCAAAAAATAATGTAAAACCTATTTCACTCTTTGGACTCCACACATAAAAATGTAAATGGCATATGCATACATTATTATTATTCTTAAAATATCACCCTGCACTGAGACCATAACAGCTTTTGGCCAAGGCGATCTCAGTAGGACAAATGAAAAAAATGAAAAAAAATGCATGTTGAGTCTAAGTATTATGTGACATACAGTAATGCAATAAATAATAATAACAATAATGTAAATAGGGAGTTCTATCTACCTACATAATAATATTTCCCACAATCGGTAAATCGGTAGCGTCACTGATGATCACAATATCACAACAATGCGACTTTTACGACCACTCAAACGGTAGTAAAACCAAACATAACAACAACAACAACCCTATAGCTATATAATGTTACACTGACGGGACTACATACGTTTATAATAATATGAGAAGACACGCGCGACGTACTCCCATACTACTTCTACCTACAATTAGGTATATTGTAGAATGCTATCGATATTGTAGTTACGTAAATGCTGAGTTGTCTTTCAAATAAATAGATTGCATCGATTGTATCGGCATTAACTTTGTAACACTTCATTTTCGAGTTTTAGCGTTGCGGGGCCAACTGCCTGGAACCGATTACCAGCGGATTTAAGACAGAACCAACCCACTGCAACATTCAGGAGTAAGCTGAAAACACTGATTTCCTAAAAAAGCCAAGGCACCCTTGAGATGGTCACGGCGCCAAATACAAATTGTCTTTATTATTATTATGAAATAAGATCAGCACCTGATGATGCGAACTCGGAGTCCGCGAAACAGGTCGTATGTTAGTCATACTCAATAGTAACGTTAAACAATAATAATAAATGTTAATTTTGTTTGATAATACAAAAATAAATTATTTAACATACCTACAATTTATGTTTCGCAGGACGTGTCTACCTATATTATTATCAAAACTCACCGTTGAAAACATTTTATTCTTCTGTCTTCTACTATTACTACTCCTATACCATCACTGCATATCTCACAAGTGGTAGTGTAGCTGGCAGACCAGCTGTATGTCTTATTCTTCAGTCACTCTGTCCATTTTTGGAAATAGGTCTTCCATTTTAGTTACTTTCCACTCCTTGTTGTCTCGTGGGCGTACTGCATCTTTTTCTGGCGATCTTTCTGGTTACACCACTGCACCATCTTGTCTGAAACCGTCCAACACTTTTTCTGTCTGATCTCGGCTAAAATAAAAAAAAATGGACCTAAATATATTTTTTAATGAAAATCTGCTGAGAATATAAAACGACAATAAATTTTCGATGGTTTTATTGTTTCTTAATCTTCTAATAAAGTTCTTGATACTGCACTATGTAATTAGTTTATTTTATTTATATGCTGTTCTTAAATATTTAGCGGTGGGACAAGCCATTCTTAATGCCTCAAACTTTACGATAAAAAGGTGATAGGTAGGTATCAGTAGGGGATCTAACAAAAAGAAAAAAAATATTACCTAATTATTTTTATATTGAAAATCAGCAATTAGGTATTCATTCAAAATATCATCATCTGTAGCGGATCTGTATGAAACGTAGCAACTGTAGAACAAATTTTCACGGACTTATGTAGATTTGTGACAAAAATATGACATAGAATTTCTATAACACACCATTTTAAAATCGAGATATTAAGTAGGTATATTCCAGCCGGGAACTAAACTCGAAATTTCATGCTTTGGACCATGCTATCCAATATACCTATCAATATTCATATAGGTAATATTTTAAAATGAATTTTATATATAAGTTCATATTTTTTTACAAAGGTGTGAAAATATTTTTTCTATACCTACATCCAAAATCACAATTGATGCATTTAAATGCACCCTAAATTGGTATTTAGGTAGGTACCTACTTTCATTCTTAGATAAGTTTACCAAATAAATAAATAATAAAAACTTTGTGACTTGAATAATGTATAATACATATTATATAGGTACTTTTGTCATTTTCTTTACGCGTTTAATCCGTACAAAATAATATTTATTCCAAATTATTCAGTCGACATTGATATCTCAATAATGTTTTCATTATCAAAATCATAAAAGTACCTAAATACCCTATACTATGATGTAACAAATGCGTGTCTGATTGGACAATTCAAACCCCCTCTTCGAATAAAGAACGTGAAGAACGAAACAAAACATTCACAAACGAACGCAACGTTCATAAGAGAAAAAGAGATAGAACGTTTATCGCACATCTGTTTGTACGTTGGAAGGGGGGAACGTTTTATTATAGCAATCGCGAGTGAATCAGTTATAGCGGCATTCTTTTGATACTACAGAACGACCTGGCAGTAAAAGAGATGGCTATAGGTGGCTTTAAAACAGGTTGTAAAGAAATAAAAGTGACTTTTATTGCTTCTCACTCTATTCAACTCTCTGTTATGTTATCGCGTACAGTTTAGAATGTTACCTTTTTCAGTAGCGCGCACGTATTATTTCTATACTACTTTTTTCCATAGTAACATTCTGATTGTTCTATTGATGTATTCATGCATTTTGAGTCCTTTTTTTATTACCTTTTCAAGTATAATGTTTTAGGGTCCAATTATTGAGATGTTTAGTATGAAAGGTGTAAAGTATTTAGTATTATTAAACATTATTGTTGAATAGAATGACTCAAGGACGTTGTAAATGAAACCCCAACTGTTGAGGGGTACTTTTATTGTCTTTTAAACGATTTCTTTTGTTTATTATTACTATTATTGTATTCTTTTTTTTTGTTGCTCATTCTGTTCTAAATGCAAAATGTATTGTTAAACAATTAGTATTGATCTTATTGTTAGTGTTCGCTACTGTTGCTTTTCTTATAGACACACAATACATTATTTTCAATTCTTTGTGGTTTTTGAACCCATAATCTACTGTCTTTAGTTTTTTTTTTAATTTGAAAATTCAAACAATTTTTTTTTTATTTTCATCTGGCAATATTTTTTTTTTGAAATTATTATGATTTTTGAAAATATATTTATCAAGTTTCTATACTTATAGGTACATAATTAGAAAAATGTAAAATAATTTTGAAAATATTTGTCGTATTTTGTAGGTACTCAAAAAGTTAAATAAAAACGATTTATTTATTTGGAAACCTTTAAAAATAAATTCAAATAAAAGGTATAAAAATAGTCTGATCCACGTGCAGAACATGCTTTTAATTGCAAATGATAATAATAAAATCAAAAAGATTCATAATATAAAATTTTCACGTGTTTGTTATCATCGTACGTAAAGTTAGAACGAGACGGGCGATGAATCGTAGTAGCGTGCATTGTGTGAAACATTATCGCGTTTATATAGCGCGTATAAAAGAGATAGAATTATTTTGATAGAGGCGCTGCTATCATAATAATATAATGTGGAAAAATGAACTTCATAGTATAGATACTAGGTAGGTACCTACTGACAGAGTGCTCTATAGCAGTTGATACAGGCGCGACCGCTTACCAACATTTACACGGCGCAGTATACTACGGACTATCGTTAGTATCGAGTGTGTGTGGACCATCCTTTATTGTATTAATCAAACATCCACAAAAAATACATCGCAAGAGTTACGTTACGTTGTTGTTGGCATAAGTCTTACCCGTGAAAAGCGAAAATAATACATGATAATAATTATAAATAAAATCATCGTTATTATTGTTCGTGCGTTTCGAAAATTTGAAAAAAGAACGGGATTTTTAAAATCGTTCCAAATTTGAAAATATTCAAAATTTTATTACACTAATAATAATAATAATAATAGAATCCACGTGATCTGCTCTATCGTTAATTATTGAGTTTAATTTATCATTGTATCCATAATATAATAATCGTAATTTTTACGATTTATTTACTTTCTGTCGATAATAGCAGTTGTAATTATTTTTTTGTGTTGTCGTCAATAAAATTTTGTTGACCAATTGAAGAGATCGTTAAACTTGAACTGAGACATAATAATAATAACAATAACAATAAACATTAAAAATAAATAAATCAACACGCTCCTCTTGTTATTATATATAGCAAAATACTTTGAACTGTAAAGGAATACAAATTGTTTGAAATTATTACGCAATTGAAGTTGTTGATATAAAAATTATCACACATTTTTGTATTCAGTTTTTTCTTGTACGTTCTTTTTTATAAAACGTATTTTATTGTTGAAATAATAAGCCTTTATTGTGATAAAATTAAAACTAAATTTGTTTTACATATTATTGCTGCTGCTACTACAAGTTTTATCGCCGGTAGTGTAAGCATTATAATAAACAGTCTATAAAAAAGCCGTATTCTTTTTACGACCAATTCGTGGTTGAGGATTTCTCGATAAACGGACCTTTTATGACCCGATTTAAGAATCGTTAAGTGTCAAACAAAACCCTCAGTTTATATTATTATTATTATAACTAAGCCACGTGCTCTTTTATAATAAATTATTTACAATAATATCTACGATTTCGTGTCAGACATAATCGAATTTTATGTCATAATTATTGTAATAACAGTATACACAATTTGACAAAATAAAATTTGTGACAGTTTTTTTCAATTGCCACTTTTGTGAGTATGCAGATATAGTGAATGTTCCAAAAATTCTAAGTGATATCTTATAAAAAATATTTTAACGTTTTCGAAATTGACAAAATATATTTTTCAACTACGAAACTAGATTTGTGTTGGTTATTTTTGATTGCGTATCGACGAATTATTGTGAATTTTTACAAGTTTTTTGAGAAGTGATTTTGTAGTGTGTTGTTGTGATATTTTTATATGGAATATAATTTTAATAAAGTTTTCAAGAAGAAGTTTGAAACGATGTATCGTGATTCTGTTTAACGTTTTGGATTTGAGGTGCACCCAGCGAGTGCACACCTGAGGATAAAAGTGTAATAGTAGTGGTTAAAGAAGTGTTGCAAAACATTTGCAGCAGTGTTTGGACTTGAACTGTTCCTAACAATCTATCAAAATTATCAAGATGAATTCATACTTTGAGCAGAGTGGATTCTACGGGAGTCATCATCATCAGGCAAGTGCTGGTGATCAGGCAGCCGCATATCGCTCCTTCCCTCTCGGACTCGGCATGGGACCGTATGGAGCTGCACAACATCTTCAAAGGGCACCACAAGACTCACCATACGACGCATCAGTAGCTGCAGCGGCCTGCAAATTATACGCATCAGATCCACAACCACCAGCATACAAACCAGATTGTTCAAAAGATGGTGGACAAAACGGGTACTCAGAGAAGGGATGGTCATCATCAAGACCTTCAGCTTGCACACCAGATGCTAGATCAGCATACGGAGCACCGATTGACCCAGCAGGATCTCCCACAGCGGCTGCAGGAGCGGCAAGATCAGCAGCATCGTTGTCTTCTTGGAACAACCAGTGTTCTCTTGGAGGAGGAGCTCAGCCAGTACCCACACAACTTCACCAACAGACGGCAAATCACACATTTTACCCCTGGATGGCGATAGCAGGTCAGTGACAATCAAATATTTTATTCAATACAAAATAGACAGATTAGATCTTCTGCTCTCATCCTTGTCGATTTTATTTGTTGTCTCTTCGTCATTAACTTTTACATTGTTACCTAAAACAAATAATAAAAAAAAATATTAGGCATAAACTGTTCTTAAAAAAGGCATTAGGCAGATATTACATCCATACCTATTCACAATCACAATATACATAAAAAGATCTTTGTCAAAGATAGCCGTGTGAACAAGCATAGTGCATTATCTTTATTATATTGTATTCATTCGCATTTAAAATGCTGTTAATAATTTGTTACAAAATGTCCAAGACATTTTTTGAACAAATTAATTCTATTCATATTCAAAAATATTTATATTCACATCAACAAAAACATAATATAATAATATTATACATACTTAGGTAGGTATTATTATAATTTTTATAATGTGTGCGATCGTTAAAATTTAATTACGAATTAAATTACTGTTTAATTATTACGTAAATTTACTCATAAATTAGACAATAGCAACATAGATAAATAATAATAAATATTGTATAAATAAATAAATAAATTATATTCGGCACTCAAAGGTTATCGTAACTCGAACCCTATTTTTATTCAACATAATTTTGGATAAAAATATTTTTTAAATTCAGTAGGTAGGTTTTTTGTTGCTGCAAATGTGTGAACATTTTTACGACCGAAAGATAATCGTTTATAATATACTTATTACTTATTCTTTTTTTTATGTAAAGTAATTAGATTAATTACTGTAAGAAAGAAATGTTTATTTTTGAGAGAATTCGTCAGCAGTAAACTCGTTTGATTTTTGTGCATCTAAAAAGTGCATCATTGTAATGTAAAATCACTGAATTCTAGAGATCTTAATGTTCGCTTATTTTAATTTTTAATTATGGAAATTTCTGATACGTTGTTATTGAAACGTGACAAATATTTATCTATTTTTACTAAGTAGGTATAAAAGTAATTATAAATTAAAATGAATCAGAAATCACATTGAACTGTATAGTATAATCTTTGAGAAATAGTATGTTTAAAAATGACTTTTAGGCAATAAAAAACTTGTTAAATTATCATAAATTATGTTGGTAAAATTGTATTTTTCACGTTTAATCGGCGTCATTTAATGTACTTAGTAATTTAATGAATTCAATTTTTAAATCCCGTAAAAACTATTGATCTAAAAAATCAGATTATTCACATGATAGAGAACTGAATAAAATTACAGAAATAAACGTTGTAATAAGTATAAAAATAAAATTGTAAAATACCTTCTTTTTTGTACCCATTTCGTGAAATTTTAAGATTGAATTTAACTCTATAAAACAAATAATTTGTAAGAATAAACTGACGATTAGGATTTTATTTATTATCCAATTTTATATTAGAAGCAAGAAATTGAAAATTTAAAAACACACGATATGGTGAAAAAGTTCTTAATTAAATTTGCTCAACAGAATCTATAAATTTAATCAAATACATTATTAACTCGTAATTGAAACAATTTATCATTTTTTTTGTGAATTTAGTGAAAATTGCATGACAGTGAAGGGAAAATAAATTCTTATTGAATTTCAATTGGAACACCTTCGAAATTCAAACACAAATCCAATAAGAACTGTCATAATTATAACTGAGCAAATACAACCAATAGAAGAAAACTTTTTTAAATGTTTTATTATTATGTATTGGTGGTAGGATTTTAATTTGGTAGTTTCTTTGGGTTGGTATTAAAAATAATATATAAAAAAACTATCAACAATGAACCCAATATATAATTAAAATAAACAACAGTGTGTGTGTTAATGATTTTATTGCTTCATTTAGAAACACAATAAATTTTATTTTTTCAATAGTTATACATAGTTTTATAATAATACGTACCTATTACGTTTTAAAACAGTAATGTTTTACTGCGCTTGGGGCTAGGTTTTATAAATGTGTTGCTTTGAATTTTATTGTTTTATAATTAGTTTTAAAAATATTATCTATTGATTTTTAATGGGAGATTTTTCATTGCTTCTTTCTCGCTTTCGATTTACGATGTAAAATATAATTATACATATTTATTTATTTGGTATTCAAAACTTTAATAAATCGTACAAACTATGAATTAATCTGAGAGAATCAACAGGATATTTTTCAAATAAATATTCCATATTATTATTTTTAATCCCAATAAAAAGAATTGCTAAGTATGAAAGTTTTTGTTGTTTGTATAAAAACGGACAATTTATTGGTACCTAATAGGTATTAAAAAAAAAAAAAAAAAAGAGATTAAAATAACTTCGATAATTCTTCGAAAGATGGCGGCGGTTTAGTTTCAGTCAAAGACGTTTTAACGTATTACCTACAGTAGGTATATGGCTGTGGTTTCAGTTGATTCGTTCGTATTGGAATTGACGTGTTCTAATTTTGAATTGAATCTTCAAATCTGTTCTTTTTGTTGTTTCTAAATTGGACATTTTGAAGTAGGGGAGAGGGGGCATGAAGGGGCCACTTTTTTTATTTGCATCATATTTTTATTGTCAGTAGGAATTTAATGCACTTAGGTGCAGTATTTTAAAGTGTAGTCCTTTAGCATTAAAATTGAATTAAAAATTGTCATATTTGCTAATAGGAACTGGAACTTTTTTTAGTTCCAACAATATTCAAAAATTGGCCCTTTCATAGCTAGGTAGTATTGAAAGGGCCATAGGAGGTGTTGAAGGGGCCGGTGTAATAATCAAAAGATTATAGTATACTTAAGGCATTTTATTTAACAAAAGTGGTTTACAATAAACATATTTGATAAAAAAAACAGCACAAACTCCTGGTAATATCAATGTACCAAAACATAGTTAAAATTTTTAGCATCATCTTATAAGAAAATAAAAAAATATATAATAACATTTAGAAAATTTTAGAAAATATTCTTAGTTCTAATAATATAAAAAATAATAACAAAACATAAACCCCAACCAACTCAACGTAACAAACACATAAATAAAATTGATATTTAAAAATTTGGAAAGGAACTGAAAAGAAACATGGACTCATACCAACCAACTCAAAAACATTTTGAGCAAAAGAAGTTGTAAAGACCTTTCTTTCCACATGACTCATGGGCCCACATTTGTACTTTTTTTACTTTTTATATTATTGACATACTTTACATTTCATCCAATCCACAGTACTTTGTGAATAGTCCTCATTACATACTGGACAAGAATTATTTTCAGTTATCTTATCCGCATTCTTTACAGGTATTGCCATGGTTCTTTTTCTTTTTCGAGGTATTACGATTTCTTCACCAGAACTGGTATCTAAAGAATCCGAATCGTGTAAAGAAGTTCTTTCCTCTAGACAAGTTTCGGAATCATTATCGGCATACAGTTGTCTTTTTGTGCTTTTAGCAGTTTTTCTTTGGTTTTTATTTTCTGAATTTCTTTTTGTTTTTCCTTTACGTTTTCGTTCCATTTCCAAGAGCTTGTCTTTTTCGGGGGTAATCCGTAATTATCGATGTCCTTCCTTTGCGTTTGTTAGGTTGGCCTGTTTTTCTTGCACCAGCTTTTGGAAAAGGTCGTACATCCTCGGGAGATTTTAAGCGCCTGGGCGACAGAGAAGAAGTTGTAGGTTGTACTTCTTAAAGATCTGGAGATGTTAAGAGCCTGGGCGACTGTGAAGATGTTGTAGGTCGTATCTCAGAAGGATCTTGTCTATCAGTAACATTGGAGCATTAAAATCCTCTTGAGTGAAATTATTTCGGTTAAAGGGATATATCCCAGTTTTACGGAATCCACTTGTGATATTTTGTATGTTGAATGCTGCCATAAAGGCATCGTTAGCCAACTGTGCTACCTGGTATATTGTTACGGTTTTGCTGGGATTCGATAAAATCCAGTCGTTCATGGAAACTCTATATCGAGATTTAATTCTTATAATAATTCTTCCTAAGTATGTCCTTCCTATGTTAAAAGACAAAGCTGCAGATCTAACTCTTACTTTTTTCTCTAAAACTTCTTTGACAGCATTCTCTATATCACATTTGGACGGACGAATTCTTTTAGATTTGGTTGAATTATTCATTGTTTTGGTAAGTAAGTACAAATCTGCAAAAAACCACAAGAAATAAATGAAATCAAGTTTAAAATAAAAAGATCACTTCTACATAAGAACGTCGTGATGAAAGGGCCATGCATTGAAAGGGCCGGCCCTTCCATCACTACATACACTGGCCCTTTCATAACATTGCTTATCAAAATAAAATAACCTCAATATCCACCTACTTATAGTATGATGTTACACAGAACTTAATCAAATAATTGAAGCAAAGGCTGTATATATTGCACTGAATCATAAGATATTTTATACAAATCATTAACATCAGAGTGAAAAAAATAATTAATAAACGTAAAAAACTTACTTTTCTGGTGAGAAAACAACAAGCGCAGACAATCCGTTTACACTGTGTCGCTGAACTGTCAACTAATAGCGGGAAAGAGACATCCATTGTTGCCACCAAAACAAATAAAAGAATGCGTAGTAATCATATAGCAAGGTAATCCGACAGCGTTTGGCCCTTTCAAAACCTGGCCCTTTCATGCCACTTCTCCCCTACCCATAAAAAACGTTTTTCTATGTTTATATAGGTTCCTACCTAAAAAAATAATTGCTATGATTTAATATTTATTTATTACATAAGGCTAGTTGAAAGGCGATTGTGTTCACTCGATTCGCTTGCTAGCATGCATTTATATATTTTTTTATTATTTCAACAATTTAGTATATTAAATATTTTGTTTATTTTACAACTAATATTTTTTTTAATAAATATCTACTTTTATTTATTTTTTACTAGAACTAGATGAGTAGCAATATAATTATCGAGTGTTCGAGAAAGGGTTCAGATAAACTCTAATAAATGAAGTATTTTCTGTCATTTTAGACATCTCAATTTTATCTTATTACAAACAATGCGCCCGGAACCCTTGATTTTCAAAATATTATAACAAAAAAATACATACCACTTTATAATAGATATTTTATTGTATGATGTTATATTTTTCCCCACTATTTTTATTTATAACAATTATCGAACAGGGCACAACAAAATTAGGGATCTTTGACATGACTTTTTCTATTATTCAGGACCCCCTTGTAAAAGACGTAGCTATTTACTTATTGGCGTCTGATGCGTATTATCTTTTGTGTTATTATTATTTAGACTTATATTATTTTTCTTATTTTCTTGTCAAATCAAACAATTAAATACCTACATACCATCTTGATGCATTTTTTTAAAAAAAATCTGTCGTTTCCTGATTTTATTATTGTCTATTTATTTCGTTAAAAATGATAATTCAAAATCATTCGTGCGTTCAAATTGACGATTTTTAACAAAGTATCATTTTAGTGCACTAAAAAACAGAAAAGTAGGTATGTGATTATATTAGTATATTTTTTAAATCTTGATTTTAAACATCTACACAACAATTAGTGTAGGTAATTAGGTATATATTAGGTTTTATTGACTGATAAGTACCTAGGTAGATAAAATTACAGGAAAATTCGTAAATTATATATTTTAATAGCCCTTTAGGTAAAATAATTATCTTAAATACCGTGAAATGTACGTACATAAAAATATATGCGTCCTTACGCACTGAGGTTTTTCTGCTCGAAATGCAAGGTCATAAATATTTTTCTACAAAATATCTTAAATATTATTTTAATTGTTATAAATGCTTAAATACCTATTAGAAACCACAAAAAAAAAACAAAAACCACCTGCGGCTAGTAAATACTATACCTAACTACAATGAATATAATATCATATAAAAGTTTATTATTAAATGTATTTTTTATTTTACAATGTACCTATATTCAAATCTGAAGCAATTATACAAAGCAGCGGCATATTTTTAAATATTTTCTATATGTACCAAGCTATAATATTGTAAAAAAAGTTAATCCTATTGATCTTTCAAAGCTCCTTAATATAATATTTAAAATATTAAAATACTCTATTTTTTTATGAATTAAAAAAGCATGTACAATTAATTAATCTATTCGCATTATCTATCTTACAAATAATTGAGCCAGTTCCATATTATGTATGTTTGTACATTCGCTACTAACTCCACTGTCAACCAAGTAATAAGGAAGCTAAAATAACATCTAAGAAAACTTGAATTTTATGAATAATATTAATAATAAATCTTTACTGCACAAAAAATATATACAATTGAAAAGTATAAAACAACAATAATCGAGGTTAGATGGAAGAAATCACTTGAAAGTGATAATCTCGCCACTGCATAGCGTCCTAGTATTTTAAATTTTATATTGTTTTTTTAATGATGATGTGCAAAAGAATAAATTAATAAATAATGGAACAAATCATTTTGTGCAGTATGCGAGTTTTTTTCTTAACTTTAAGTAAAAACAAAAAGAAAATAATAATTGAATATTTTTTCTATATTATCGTACCGAAGAAATACATAACTGAAAATTTAAATGGACGGCCGGTGTGACGCAGAGGTAACGCTCTTGCCTTTGATTCACGAGGTCCCGGATTCGATTTCCGGCAAGGGCAAGGTGAAGAATGACCTTTTTCAAATTTTCTGTGGGTCTGGGTGTTACATGTATTGTAAGTGTTTAGTGCATTGTATATGTGTGTATCGTCGCGTTAGTACCTATCCATAATACAAGATTCATCTGAGTTTGAGACTAGCTCGATCTGTGTGAATTGTCTATGCGTATTATGTTATGTTAATCCTAAAAACTGAGATATACATCTTCAAATAATACCTACCTATACACCAGTGGCGTGCCTTTCATACATGCAAATATGCAACGCATGCCTTAAACTAAAGAAAATATTTATAAAATGATATTATTAACGTTAACCTTCTTTTGAATCTTTTGCCATGGCCAGGACACATTTCGCAGGAACTTCAGTTAAGTCTTAACATACAAATTTAATATCTAAAACATTGATTGGTTCACTTATCCGTTTGTTTTTGTGTAGTGTTCTTATCTATCGGCACAAAAATTTCTGATAACTTCCAATTTCCAGATTGAAAATCTTGGTTATTGTTGAGTAGGTAGGTATCTTGGAAAAACACGTACATACATAATTATGTAAATTTATATATTCGTCTGTTGTCAAGGACATCCACTCGTTTGGAAGTGAAATAGTACCTATGCTTGTAAAAAGCATGCCCGTTGTGAAAAGTCTAGTTTCGCCACTGCTATACACACAACCAGCAAAAATGATTTTGTAAAATAGTCTGAGAGAAGCCGGGTTTATATAAAGTCAAAATGACCTCGGATACGAGAATTTTTTATACTTAACTTATTACATTGCAATTATTATTGAACAGTAATTGTATTATTATTTATCTCTAAGCAATAATAATATTATGCCATGAAACTTATTTCCTATTATTTAATTTTTAAATAAACTACATAATTATAATAAACAGATAAAACGCATTGATAAAAATATGATTCGGTGTGTCTTGATTTTTGATAGTTTTTTTTTCTCTAAACAAATTCACTGACGTAAGTATGCACATATTATTATGTACTAACAAAATATTTCAGTTAAAAAATATTTAGAGGGTGATATTTAAATTATATTTGTGTAGGTACTGTTTATGGCATAAGTAGAAAAAAATTTAAAAAAGTGGAATGCTTTTAAAGTTTTAATCTTAGTTTATCAACATGTGTTTATTAGAGCTTATTGAAATGTAACAAATTAAAATAAACTGACCATTGAGATAAATAATATATAGGTTTGTAGAAAGTTCACAATTGTAAACTATAAGTGAAAAAAATCATTTATATATTTATTGAAAAGTTAATGAAACTTCTAGGATTTGAACTCCGGATCTGTTTAAACAAAATATTAGTTCATTTTATTTTCTATTCGTTGTTTACAATGTTGCCTAATCAATTTGGGAAAAGTTGATATAAAAATATAGTTTGAAAATTATATTAAAAATGTAAATATTTATAAAATTTATTTATATTTAAAAATATTGATTTTGTATTGTTAAAATATAGTTTGTAAAAAAACAGATTATTTTACCAGATCTGTCTCTTGAAACCTATTTTTTTTATTTCATTGAAAAATACTAAAATAATAGGTACCTATCATTACTAGCAAAAAATATACAAAATAAAATTGTGAAGAGGCATTGATTTTATATGCAGGCAATGATAATAAATGGTTTTTGAAATGTGCTCCTGTACATTTTTTTTAACTTATCAATTTTATAACATTCGTAATAGTAACATAATAATTACAGAGGGCGTTTATTTGTAATATCTCCCAACTAATCCTGTCAATATTTTTAAGTTTTATTAATAGATATAAACAAAATTTTAGGCACTATAGACACTTTCAAATTTATTACGACCTACCTATGTATGCATGTTGATTAGATGTGGTATGTTATTTGAGTACATGGTATTGAGTATCGAGTACCCTATTACAGTACCTACATAGATAGGTAGGTACATATAAATGTACCGAGTTATTTAATAATAGTTAGTCAGTCAGGAGGTATCTGTAGTGGGTAGCAGGTAGTAATTACCTATAGGCTATAGGCGAACAACCGACAATTTCGTAAGACACATATCTACTAGGTAATAATTTTATATACTGTATTACCTTACAATATGTTGTGTTTAATAGTGAAGAGTACACACAGATTTGATTTATGCTGTGATTCTGTGATTAGCAACCGGCGCTTCTCATTTATCGACTATTAAGTTTTATATTAGAAAATAACAGTTCAATATCACCAGATATTTTTCAGATTTGTCTACCTACATATTAGACAAATACGTATTTTTTTTACGATTAACCATCTCAACAACTTACAACATAATATAAACTCTTTATGAATTACAGATAACTTAATTGATAAATCCAATTTGTGTAGCGATCAATATAAATACTTACTGAATTAGTTTTTTTTATTAAAAAAAAATCCTTTAACACTTTCGCATAAGCAATTTTTGTGTAGTTATTTGAACAAGAATAGTAAATCAACAAAAAAAGAATTTCTGCTACTTTATCATTAGATACCAATAATTTCACAACCCTGATTAGGTGTATATTTAATATGTTCTTTTATGAACTCGTTAATTTTATCCTGTTCTTTTCGAAATAACGGTTATAATATTACGATAATAAGTACCAAATTGCATTGTGCCCTGTTATACACGTATATTTTGTCTATCTTTGATAGATAGATAATTGTATAGATAATAAGATAATTCAAGATTTATACACAACAATATATACTTACCTATTTATTTTTTAGTTCATAATTTTGTGAACATTGTACAATTTGATCTGTATTCCTTGTTACATGTTTTGGGAGTACGAAATAGCTATCACGTCAATAGATACGTACCTAAGTGGTATCAAAGTACTCAATTTTATTTACCAAGTTCAAATTAGTATCTCGGTACATAGTGCGTACAGTATCATTTAGTTTTAAATAAAGACACGATTTCTATAACCGCAAAAACATATTATCGATAACTTTCGTTTACACCATAAGTATAGGTACTTACGCATTTTTGTTTTATGTATATCGCTAGGTATGTGTTCGCTGGCTACCCTAATAATAATCATGGGAAATGTTATGATGGGATTGAATAGATTGTAGCTAGTGCTAGATAATAGGTACCTACCTACTAAATTAAATTGTGAATATAATTTGTCTCTGCAATTGAAAAGATATACATATACCTACCTAGTCTTCAGTGCGTGATAGAAATCCTTATTCAATTGCTTATTGATTCTTATGAATGTTAAAGTTCTTCATCATCCAGTGATTGTTCAAATTATGATAAACTCTCCCATTGCACAAAATAACTCGTTCCATATTGTGAAGTTGTATAATATTTATTTATTGTTTTTATTTATTTAGTGCAAAAGGTTTATTATTATTTTATCAATTACATATTTTAGAGTATAGGTCCCCATGCCTATGTCAGACATGGTTGAATAATGAAAACAATTATTATTACTTATTAACTTTGTTATGTGCAGCGGATAGTAATAATTTATTCCTAAGTGGTATTTAAGCTTCACTGATATCCACAATTCCATACTATGAATGGAATAAGTTCAAAATAATTTTAAATGTTTTTGTATTCTATAGACTGTCTACCCAAAACTGATTAATTCGAAAATTAATATAGGCATAATTCAAATGTATTTAATTCGTGCGGTAAATCTACAACCAAAATTAAACAATTAATCACATAAATCAATGAAAATGCTACACGTAATTAATTTAAACGCACTATTTTACATAGTACATACAATATTAGAGAACAATTTGTTCAACTTTAAACATCTGTTTCACTGATGAATCAAAACATGGATGTAAAAAATATATTGTGTATTTGAATTTATATTTTGTAATATGAAATAGTCATTCAATAATTATTATTCCTTAAAATCATCGCGGCATTTTCCATGGGTATCCAGCAGATATACTATAAGCTATAAAGATGCAAACCGTCCTCTCCGTGTCAATTCCCCCATGATTTGTAATTAATGACTTGTGTGTTGAGTTAGTGTGATCAATACCTAAGTGAGCGAATGAGAAGACTGTGTTTATATGGGCATGTAAAGATGACCGGAGTGTACGGTAGGTACATCTTTTAAATTGATTGTGGCGCATTGTGCTGGATGATAGCCGATCTTTCAAAGATTTACCTTTTTTCTGTACTTTATATATTATGTAGGTAGGTCTGTTATGTGCTTGTAATTAATAAATAAATAAATGTTGAGGCGTTTGGTATGGGTGGCATCGCTGAATTAAATGTTTAACGTAACGCGTTTTTTACAGGTCACTCGAAAATTTATAGAAAAGAGTGAACGTCCTAGTCTTTCCCGGGGACTCCACGAGGGCTATACAATGTGATAATAATATAATATTATGTATTAGCTACTTAAAGGCGGAGCTATGTATAAAATAGACAACAAAAGAAACAATATAAAGTTTTGTTGAATGTGTTGCCTACTTGTGAGCCCTATTTAAAGTTTTTTTTTCTCGATCCTGACAACACCAACAACAACAGCAACAGCACACATAATAATAATATAGAATGATTTGAATTTTTGAATTATAGAATAAGATCGTAAATCATACTTTCTTAACTATGTTTTGTATACGGTGTCAAAATGAATGAAATATCGTGTTTATTGAACAATAACGTATAATGGCGGTTATGTTCTGATAATTTCTTGACGTATTTTTGATCTTGGTGGTAGGTCTATAAAATCATATTCTTCTTCTTTGTTCAAAGGCCATCCACTCGTTCACGAGTGATGAGAAAATAATATTCTTAAATTTTAGATTTTATGTTTTTTTTTAAATATAATCGAATGACCAAGGGATTGAGAATCGAATGAAACGAATCGATTAGAATTATTAATTTTATTGTGGATTTTTTTTTTTTTTTTAATTATGCATTACCTAACCATTTACCTCTACATTATTAGGTATCTAATAATTACAAAAATGAGTAAGTACATCCCTGCTTTTATTATTTTTTAAGGGTACCTAACCTAGGTATTTCTTATTTTTTATTTGCCTATTTTTATTGAGATCTGTCTTTTTAAGATACATAACTTCGTTAAAAATGCATTTAATGTTTGAACAAAAAAAAAACAATAATATTAACATTTAAGGAATATGATTTTCGAATTACGAAAATTGTACTGATTAGAATTGAATAAATATTTCCAATACTAGGTAGGTAGGTATATAATCTAACTGGAAAATGTTAATTTGCCAATCGGAATTTCTTGTAAACTAATCTGCATTGCGTCCTTTGATTCTTATTGGATAAATTCAAACTATGGAAGGCATATTCTAATTGGATTATTTTCTAATTGTAGATAGGTAGGTACTTACTTGTTGGATTTTTCAAACAAACTAGAATTTAGGTAGGTTTGAATCCAAAATGTTCAATGCATCTGATTTTTTTATTTCATATTCATCAGCCTCTTGGAATCGCATGTTTTTAGTATGAAAAGTCGAAAATAATAATAAAAACATAAATGTATTCATGTCGGTAAGTAGGTACCTAACTATTATGTAGGTATATTGGAAATTTGTGCTTAGACATTACTTCGCTAGATGTCGTTGTTTGTCACATAGGTACTTATACAGATATTGAAGTTATGTACCTACAGTATAAAGTAAACGATATGGTGAATCATTTTCTATTTTACATTTGATATTTTTATGAGATTGCATTTTTTGTGTATTCCCGTTGACGAATAAGGTTTCCACCTTTTTTCTTTAAATTTTCAAACGTCACGTAACGTAAAAAAATGTGTGTAATGGACATTTTCGTCATTCTTTCCGTGTCTTTAAAACAAAAGATTCATTATGGGTGCTATAATAAAATACATACCTAAACTTTGATACGTCCGCTACGCTCAGCAAAGACATCCACCAATATGCTGGACGAGATCAATAGAACAAACAAGTCCTGCTTCTACGACAGGGTTTATGGTGTCACGTCGTCTGGAATCAACTCCCCGAGGACCTTCGTAAAGACCAATCAGGAGTAAATCGAAGACATCGCTCTTCCAACATAGTTTCCCGCGCCCTTGAGATGGAAGCTCCATTAAACGGCGCCGAATAAATCATCCAACATACATACCTACATTTTCCACAGGAATACGCCCTGATACAATTAGCCAGTACCTACTCCCGCTAAATATAACAATACAGTTTAACAACTACCTACTGCTAAACTAAGTAGCCACCTACTGTAGAGTAGTGAAGTAACACTTTGCTACAAATTTATTCACCGTTGTAGCAGTAAATTACCTCAGGAGCGCTACAATACTGAAGCATCATGTAGCAAATATAACAAATATTATTTATTTATTTACTTATTTATTCATTCTTTGCATTACAATTATCACAATTCGTACAATTTTATTGAAAAATGCATTCAAACTAGATAGTAACATCATTATACAGAGGGCGAGTTTATTGCAAAGACGCGATCTCTTCCAACTAACCCAATTGGCGTATTCTATAAATGTTGTAAATAATACAGAAATACTGTTAATTTCATTTAAAAAATTCAATTGATACATATTTCTTTAATTCGATCGCCCTTTGAAACACAGTACAGAAACGAAACCAGCTATCTCCATTCAAAACGTCTTTGTGCCATTCAGTAATTTCATTCCTAGCGCTTTGATGTCGTTGTCATAATATTACGAACTGTGTATTGTGACAGAGAGTTGAGAGAATGACGTCCAAGTCTTAGAGAATGTTGAGGACGCAGAAGGATAAAATACGAAACATAATATAGGTAGGTATTCAAAACACATCGTTATAAAGAGCACCTGTACCTAAAAACAATATTTTTTATATGTAATATGAATAGTCCAGTGCCGTTATTTGTGTGAATATTGCCCTTTATATAGATTTCCTGCGTTCTAAATTATTATACCTTCCAAAGAAAATGGGGAATTTTCACAAAAAAAAAATTCAGCTCCAAAAATAGTAAATGTGCATTTTTAAGGCTTTTATCATCATCTGAAAAAACAATTTTCGCACTTCGCCGCAAAAAGACGTCATCAGCCGCTGCAAACAGTACTAAGAGTGAAATGTGTGCCAATACAACAAAGCGCCTAGCGACGTCACAACGGGCAAATTAAAAAAATATGACGTTTAAAATGTCGACAGAAAATATGAATTTTTAAAATGAAAATAATGAATGAAAAGTTTTATATTATCGTTTCTTAGTAGGATATTCGTTATCAGCGTATATTTATCAATATAAATTGATAACATTTATTCTAAATCCTCACACATGCATGTTCCCCATTATGTAGATACCTTAGGGCCGCGATATCCAAAACGTTAACCAAGCAGTTAACTTGTTGTCAAGAGTAAACCATAAGTTAACTCAAGAAATGGTGATATCCAATGTTGGTTACGGAGATAACAAGTGGTTATCTATAACCACCCGATTTTCATGAGTTAACTATCGAATCCACGAGTTAACTTTGAGAATGAATATTTTTTTCGTCTGTAGATGGTGCTATATATGTCATCAATTTGACAGTTACATAGTTTGTCATTTTGGTTTGAGATTATTGTGTTATAATAATATAATATATTGATCAAAACTGGATAATTATCTTTATAATAATGTTGATACATCATCCGATGAACAATATTATTGATACTTTCAAAACACTCATCAACATGAGCAACACGTTAAAATTCAAAATGGCGGCTCCAAACAACCAGTGAAGTGTCAAATAACTTCCCTAGTGTTGCCACTCGTACGACAAAAGTGCGTAAAAATTAAATTTCAACCGATTTGTACTAAGGTATTGCCATATGTGAATACTGTTTACATCACTACAGAAAGTTAACCTCTGGTTAAGTAACCATTGTAAATTATTTTTATGATATCACCAAACGCCGAACGTGAACAAGTTAACTCATACCAGTTGATTACTTAACCACTGGTTAACTTCTATTTGGATATCGCGGCCCTTAGTGTATCAGTCTATATTAGTTATTCTACACATTATGTTTGGAATAAATTTGTAGGCATGTGACTATAACACATATTAGCAGTGTGTAGATTTATATTATTATTATTATATACATAATAGTTAGGTATATTCCAGGTATGAGGTAACCCCGCACCATCCCTGATTGCGGCCCAGACACACATTAGTGTCTGCACCTCATTCTACGCCCAACTTTACCTCCTATAGGGCTACAATCAAAATAAACTATTGCCAATAATTATAATAAAAATAAATATTTTATGAAAGTATATATACCAGGCTGTTCTGGGACGGAAGTTTAAACACATTTTAGCGTTACGTTTGCGTTCGAATATAGACGACGTTGCGAGCCAGTGTCAATTTCGTAGCTAAAATACACAATAGTTAAGAAAATTGTCACTTTGGTGCAACGTCGTCTGTACTCGAACGATTGCGACACGAAAACGTAACGCCAAAATGTGTTTCTTTTCTGTCTAACAAAAGTTTGTTTTCAATTGATCTGTTTCCTTTTCTTATTGCTGTTTTGTTTATTTTGCTGTTGAACATATTTTACTCATTAATGTCTTGTCATTTTTATTATGCCTAGAGTATACCTACCTGTAGAGAGAAAAGTCCAAATATACCTACTTTATATGTTTTAAACCAATAATGACTCAAGACGTCGAACCAAGATCATATAGGTACAGAAATAACCAAAAACCTACTCAGAATGTCTGAGATGAAAACCTTACATGTTATCACTGGTAAAACTCTCAGAAATGCTGAGATTAGAAGAATATGTGACACGAAGGACATAGTAATATGGATAAGGAAGAGGACACAATTCTGGAGATAGATCATGTAGACAGTATGGTTGACAACAGAATTGCCTATTTTGCTGCAAAAGAGACGCCATGATTCTTTTTGATTGTCTGATTCGTGTTCATGAGGAAGACAACCAAACAGATGGAAGAATAGCTGGTTCTCAATGTCACGAGAAAGGACAAATTTTGAAGCAACAAATCAATGATATATTATGTTTCATGTAAAAGGCTCTTGGCGTGGGTTTAAAAAAATAAATAAATAAAATTACAGTTTTTTTTTAATGTTTCGAGTGTCTTGTAAAAAGAAGGTATTCACAATAAATCGTAGGTACGGCTTATGAAGTTCATTAAATTTTGGCACCTAATTTTAGAACATTTGCTGTCTTATAGTAACTAGCTAATGCTATGTAATTTTAAAAATCGTATTGCAAATTACACTTAGCACCTTTTGAATCAATCTCACAATACTAGCTTCACAACCCACCTTTTATGTACCCACAGACATTATTATAATAATAATTTAATTCCTCAGACCTATAGGTAACTACTATAAGTAGACATCTAACATGAGATTATTAGATAGTATAGGTATCTATCTATCTTTGATATGCACAGATAGATAGATAGATAGATAGATAGATGTATGATTAAACGAATTATCTGATGATTATGATTGAACTAACCTAGCAACAGATAAATAATAATTTGTTTAATAAAACTAAAACTCGTCCAATGCCAATAAAATATATATACAGATATTGAACATATATAACTATAATATTAAATTATGACTTGTTTTATTTCCAAAGGCATTTTATTAAATAAAGATTAATTGTTATTCTACTAGCAAAATACACGGAATATATTGACAAATTGCATTTTAATTGTTTTGTATAGGTGAGAGCCTTTATTTTAAACGTATTTATTTTCTTTATGAATTAATTACGTATCTACAGTTCGCTTAGAATTTCGACTTATATCACGACTAGTGGGATAGCATGTGAACTCGCATGCGGATAGCATGTGAACTCGCATGCGGATAGCATGTGAACATGATATAAGGAATCCTGATCGTTTCCTTAAAAAATAATAAATTCAGGATAGGTGGAACACCTACCACATCCCTAAATTGAAAATTTCAAAAGTTTTATAAGTCAAATATTTTACGAACTTTACACGATTCTCGAAAACTTTCATGATAGTGTTGAAAAGAGTAAGTTCTACTTAAGGGACTACGCGATTTTTATTCTCATAATTTGATTGATAAATTATTAAAATGTGTCAATAAAAGTTTTCAAATTTAATGAACATTGAATAGTGATCATTGAAGTAAATCAATTTAGAATTTATATTTTATTATAAATGACCTAGGTATAAAGGCTTTCGATTCTAAATTTAAAACAATTCTTTAACAGACATATGTATAATTAAAAATCTAATGTTGCATTATTATACAGATAGCAAGAAATCGAAAGGATAAATTCCTTTTTTGAATTTGTAAGTAAGTACAACTAACTGAATACTGATGTACGTTGTGTGTTCAATTTGGCAACAATGATTATTTATTATGTACCATGAAAATCGTTGAGTGTGTGGCAACGTTGTAATAATTGAAATAAATTACTGATTTTTGGACGAAAATCTTCACATAAATAATATTATGAGATGTAGGATTTCAAATTAAGAATATGTAGTAGGTAGGTACCTATACATAATGCACTTCTTTTGTTTTTTACTTTTCATGTTGTCGCAGGCGTGTAGGTGTTGTTTATATTGTGTGAATATTATATGTAGGTAGGTATATGTGACGTGCTCGACTGGATGTTATTTGAAATTTGAATATGTTCATTTTTTATAAAAAGAATCTGTCATTTCCGGTTTGTAATACGGAGAGATGTGGGCACCAATTACAAGTGCTGGAAGATGTATTGCTAGTGAGAAAAAATATGACGGGGTGATTTCATTCACAAAACAATTATGTATTATTTTTAACGTGAATAATAGTAATAAGCAGCGAATATTTTTGTAGACATGTGCAAGTAATATGGGTTGAATTGTTTTTAACATTTGGAGAGGATTAACAATGAAACTATAATTAGAAAAAAATAAACTTCATTTAGGAGGAAATAGGAATTATGACCCAATGTTTACGAATCGACGTAGGCTGGTTTGAGTACTACATTTTAGCCATGATAGATCTATTTAAATCCAATCACCCTCGAACGCTCATCCCAGGAGCATAGAACAGAAAACAGCCTTCTCGATCAGAGCATCTCTGCACCAATTTTGTCACCTCTTCCCACGACATTCCTAAAGCTCTGATATCGTTATCATAGAAACGGCGTGTTTTGAAAGGTCTGTGTGAACGAAAGTACATTATTGTTTTCGGCTTATACGGAGATGAAAAAAAAGGTAAAATAGGAAAATTGAAAAACACAATTTGAAATGTGGATATATTTTAGATTCCCTAGACGGTCATGTTTAGCAATTCAAGGGTCCTCCAAAGAGCCATAGCGAATATCAAATATTAAAATCCGGAGTGTGTCCTATTTAGAGCATGTGCTCAAAGGAAAAAAGTATGAGTTTCATCAAGGGTGAGATCGAGGATCGAAGAGATGTTAGGAGAAGATGGATCTCCTGTCTCCAAAATACAGTATACACAAATTGACAGAAATACGGAGTGCCGTGGAGCTGTTTCGGACTGTCCAGGATAGGAACGCATTCTTGGAAGTGATTGCCAACGTTGGAAGGGGCCAACACGACACATAAAGAAGAAGAAGAAATATTTGTTCATATTTTGTTATTCATAAATCTAATCAATACGTAAAAATAATAAAAGATTACGATAAAAACAAACGCTGATATTATGTAGGTAGGTACATAACATGCATCTAACAAGAATGAATTGATACGTCGACTTCACTATGTAGGTATAATAGAATCATATTCAAATGTTGGCGAAAACAAATGAATGCGATTCCAATAAGAATACGGTTTTTAAAAAGGTTCCTTTTTTAAAAATGAAAACAAACTCTTGTTTTACTCTACACCGCTACTACCTGTGTTTGGTTGGATAACTGGATTTAAAAAGAAATTTGAAAAAAAAAATACTATTATAATGCCAGTTTAGCCACCTGTCGACGCAGTTTTTATGGCGGTCTTCCTATTCGTCTGACATAAGAACATTGTAATGTTGTTGTCCCATTGTCGTGTTTTTGTTCTATATTCAAACTTTTATTCTAATTTGAATATTTTTAAACTTGTCGTCGTTGTGTTCTTTTTTTTAAAACGTGTGTTGTTTATTCTACTTGGCGCTAGAGTGCAGTGCCGGTGTGATATTCGCATACGATTTTAAATTTCGCGAACTATGCAGAAATAAAATCAACACATTTTTTATGCATTATATTTTCATATTCACATAGATGTAGAAAGGACATGAATTAACATAAATTACTATCGGCTTTACTTGCAAAACTTTTACTTTATTAAAAAATGCATGTTTTAACGACATTTTAATGAAGAAAAAAAAGCCAACTATTAGATGATATACCTATGGTCTGCGACTTTCAAACGAAAGATACTGAGGTCAATTTCTACTGCCAACTTACCTTCTCCGCGTTCATAACACAAGCATAATTATTGAAGGTTTTATGGCAAATCTAGATTCATATAGAAAAAATAATAATAATAATCGAGTTTGTATACTAATTTCATCCAGTCAATCATAACGTAACTATTCAGTTGGAAGAAGAAAAAAATACAGTACCAATCTGTTAGATTTTACACAAAAATATTTTTGCGTAAATTTGTGTCACAATTTATATTAAATTTTATATGTAAGCTTGCAATCTTTACGCCGAAATTTAATCAATTAACCGTCACGCCGTCTGACCTACAAATGTCACTCTCGTCGTTCGATGTTCCAAATTCAAAATTCAAATGGCATTATACGTTACATTCTGACATTTAAATGTGTTAAGGGAACCAAGTAAGAAAGGCCAAACAGTTTGTATTTAAATAATAATTACACACCTATGTAAAATTACTCTTTTCACTAAAATCTACCCGCATTCTTTGTCTCTGATATTACCTACGCGTTTTTTTCTATTGCGGTTAGAATATTGCTTATTATTTTGGAGTTCCCAGAATAGAAAAGGTCTCTTGTTTATTGAAAATTATTTTTATGTCACAAAAAGGACGACTCGCATGCTTATTTTGTGTCTGAGGTATACCTACTTGGTGTTACTTCAAAGCCAGATTCATATTTTAACGTGATGTATTTCTTTATAATTCAGTTTTTTGGATTAAATTCTGATACCTAACCGAAGACTCAATCTATCTATACCCTCACGCATGTCCCAATTGGGGTAGGCAGGGAGAAGGGTACTCCATGATGATATATTATTCTTCCATACTTCTTTCGAATGCTTTCATCAGAATTTTTACAAAAATAATGTTATTACCTATACCTACAAAATAATCGCGGGAGGTATTATGTCAAGAAGTATGTACATACCTCCAAATAAATTAAAGTATTAATTAATAACAAAATAATAACTGCTACTTTACAACCATAAATAACTGGTTCTATACTAATCACAGAATAACAGGTTATTATTGCTTTTTAACGGTTACTTAAAAAGCTATTTGAAGCCATCGCTAAATTCACATAAAATCCATTTGTATTTTATTCATTGATTTATTTTCAATATTTTCAAGTCCTAACAAATTTTTTTGGTATTAATATTCAATTAATCGTAGGTACATACCTACTCAAAGATCAGCTGATTAGTTAGGAATGTATGTTTTTCAAATGAGATGGTATAAAAACGCCATAATTATGTAAGTTTATGTCAAAAATATTAATTTATTTTAAATGCACAGTAGCTTTTTATCGTTTAAATATAGTAATGTATATAATTCAAAATCAATTTAATTAGAAAATTTGCATCATTTTTGTCAAGAGGATTAGCAATATTTTCTACAAATGGGGTTACCAACCAATAAAATACATTTTTTATTATAAAATTTAACTTATTATTACGTACTGTTTTAAACTATCAATAGGAATTGCCAACCTATTTAAAAAAAATCTTCCAACTAATCTTAATTCTTTTCATTTAGGGTTGTACCTACCTTCCCACTAATCTATGAGAAAGAGAGGGAGAGATTCGATCATTTCATCCCCCTTCCGCCACATTTAACGTTCTTTCTGTGAACGAGTAACGAAGTGTGAGCAAGTCCTTCATCGTGAAATAAGTTAAATAAATTAGAACACTTTCCAAAGTTCGCGGCATACTTAGGTACATTTCATTATTGTCCTCTTTATGTTGGTACACAATTACACGTGTCCACAACATTTTTAAACATTATCAACCATTTTTTACAAATCAATAAATTAAATAAATATTTTTCGAGACAAATAAAAAGTCACATTATTTTTTGAACAAACCTCGTATAATGTTCTAGCAACTAATCTATCTCATTAAAAATTCAAAAAACGTATGCCACACGTATCAATACTATCAAACCTATCAGACAAATTAAAATCTTCAGATTTTGATCTCCAATCAGCCATCTACACAATACTGTGACGAATCACAAATGGAATAGCAATTATGCTTTATTTTGATTCGATACTTTAAATATGGAACGTCCGCCATAGTGTCTCTCATTGGTGGCATGTTTTCCAGTACAAATTACACTGAATCATACATTGAGAAATTTGATATCAAACTATTTTTAATCGTTTACTCCGTGGAATAGAATAAAATTGGTCTCCCATTTTTTTCTGTTAGTTGTCGAGTGTCTTAAAACAAGATGCTAGTATTTATAAAACCCAAACCTTTTAAATGTCCTCTCCGCGCCAATAAACCACAAAACAATCAGGATAGGTGAAGATGTCAGTCTCTCAAATGAAGACGTCAAAAGTTTAATTGTTGATGGTTTATGAATTCCCTGCTTTTTACATAATGCTCGAAAACTTACAAAAAAGAGTGGGAGACATATTCTTTGTCGGGTACTCCACAGTTCACGGTACATACATAGATTGGTGAACGTTGTAAAATTGAACAGAATATCGTTTGTAAATGTTCGATACTTAATAACCATAGACTTAATAGACTAGCGCTGTACAAGTTCGTTGTAAAACTATGTTACAAAATTGATAATAATAGTAGGTACCTAATAATCCACCAGACACCTAACAAAAGTCACAGATATTATGGATCGTGTTGCAAAGCTTAAGTGGCAATGGGCGGGTCATGTTGTGAGACGAAACGACGGTAGATGGACTCCTAGAATCTTCAAATGGCGACCATGGAGTAGCAAAAGAAGCATCGGCAGACCACAAAAGAGATAGACTGACGACATTACTCCAATCGCGGGAAGGAAATGGATACAGAAGGCACAGGACCGCAACGATTGGAAGAGTTTGGAAGAGGCCTTTATCCAGCAGTGGAGAGATGGCTGACTAAGAAGAAGAAGACCTAATAATATTTCGCTCTTTCACTCCGTAGCATTAACACGATTATGGTCTCTTTCCCACTAATAGGTACTGAAGTATAGGCCATCCTTTATCCTGAAAACTCATAAAAGACCTTTACGAAAAAAAAACAAAGAATGTCCTTCAAGTCTGAAACACAAAAAATATTATATATCTTTATATATGTACAACAATCTATCTATCTATCTATTCCCTCACGCCGCAATCTAAGTGGGGTAGGCAGAGAGAACGGAACGACATATTGATCTGTCCCTACATAGTTCTTTCGCCTCCTCTACATTCATGCAACCTTTCATGCATGAATACAAAATATAAGTAATCTCTCATAAAATAAACAAACTGTGGTGATAATTGTAAAAAGGTGCACTTTAAATACTTATATGAGTCATCAATATTCTGAATCAACAATACATACTTTTATGAATGCATCTACAACGAGGGACTTGAAGGAGATATGAATGTATCTTTTTGAACCAATCGTCTTTTAAGACTGATTGATATGAAATTATATTGGTCTCAATACCAACTTTTCCTTTGTATTTCGGCTCTATATTGAAGGTCACTGTTAATAACATACTTTATGACGTCACTTAAGGCTATTTCTATAGATTTGTTATGCTGTATACAAACACTGTAATCAGTGCACACTCCTACAACATATTTTAAACAGTAATTAGGTACAATATGCAATTCAAATTTGGAATAATTTCTCTCTAACCTCTTTGAACATAGGTAGGTACATAACGTTCTTTTGTGTATCTGCCTACATTCTTGGAACAACACATGAATAATTTTATACATAATAAAAGAGGTTATAATTTAAAACGCTTCATGGAAATGGAACAACCGGCGTATTTTATCTTAAATTGTTTCAAAACGTAATAAGGCTTTCATAATGTCAAACAAAAATCGATTTTCGCCCTTTCGTCTCGTTATTACGGGGCAGAAACATTTCTAACATTCAGAGCAATTCAACGCTTATTTTTTAATTTTTTTATTTTATCCTTCACTGTAGGTACATTGGTTACATTATTTCAAAACAATACAAAGTATCATAAAAATATCAGTTATGCAATTCAATGTACAGAGGGAGAGTTTATCATAATAACCTAATTTTTAAATATCCTCAGAGCTTCATCGTAGCTACCATCATCTATCAGAAAAAAAATGAACCATGAAACAGGAATAAAATCAAATGGACGAATAAATATTAAACTATTGAGACTACCTTGATTGCTAGATTGCCGGCAAACTCCCCTTTCACGACACTAGCTTTTAGTAGCTTACTGTGAAAGGTGTATAAGGTTGTATTTGGGTTTATAACAAAAACCAAGATATATTTAAAAATATATATATATATATTTTGTTTATAGTGTTGGTGAACAAGTACCTAGTAGAATTCTATAGTTAGAATAATGTTTTCATTTACTACAGATTTTAAAAAGGAAGAGCCGTCTTTCGACTTCTTAGGTAATTTATTGATAATGTCGTGGGAAGAGGTGACGCAATTGGCACAGAGACGCTCTGAATGGAGGAGGCTGGTTTCTGCCCTGTGCTCCCGAGAGGAGCGTTGAGGGCGATGATGATGATGATGATGACCTAAAAAGTCGAAAGACGTCTCCCTCGACTTAAAATCTACAGTAGATGAAAACGCTCGTTTTAATTTATCCAATCAAATTTAGTTTAATTTAATCATAGAAAACTAAGTAATATTAGATTCAATTAATACAATGATTGTTGACATTTTTATTGCAATAATTAATAATAAAAATAATATTTAAAAAAATGTTATTAATCCGTCGTATATCTTTTGCGTCCACATAATTCATTCGGTACAGTCAACCCATCGTAAACTTCCTTCACACTTCGTTGAACAACACAATTGGATTTACTGTACTAATTGCACGCTTCAAATGAAAAAAAAACATCCACTAACATTGGCCTTAAAAAACATGTCCGCATCATTATGTCATACAAAATCACCCAACACTTCATAAAAAAGTAATAACAATTAGTATACAATAATAAAAGTAATTAATTTTATTGATATAACCCTTTTTATAACAATTCCTCATATTTTACATTTTATTTTCCTCATAAATTATTTGAAAGTGGAATACTAATAATAACCAATTCGGTAGTCGTATTGATATCAGTGTTATGATACCATTATGTAAAAAATAATACATCATTAATATGAGGTTAATCTTAAATTGTTATTTAATAGTTTGATCCTTTTTATTCTTTGGTCATAACTTATGTATTCAATATTATTATTTTCAGAATTATTATTTTTAAATTTGTAAGAAGGATGTATGTGTGTGTATCTGTTATTTTTCTATTAGTGTTACAATGGGCCGACCCAATTATCACCTGTCTTTATTTGATGTATGATGGATTGTATATGTTTATCTCCCTCTGGACGCGTGCATTCCACCATAATGAATATTTATCCCTCGATCCCTTCACATGTATTGGTGTATACGAAATAATATTTCTTTCAAATGTGTGTGGTTCTTTTTAATGGCTGACTATAATATTTTTTAGATAATCAATTTTTATAATTCATCATTTTTATGTGTGTTTAATGAATTTTAATTTAACACCTAAAACAGTTATCTACCAATCTATACCATCATGGTTCAACCCACAAGTGGGGCTGCCAGTGTACTTACTTCATGTATCTAATAAACAGTCAAGATGTCTTTTCTGTGCCAAAAATAATTAAGACATTCAGAATGGGTGGAATATCTCATCGCTGAATTAATTTTTATTGTTAAGTATCGGAATCGGAAAATATCGATATTTGTATAACACTCTTAATCCAGCTACATAATATTAGATACGCCATCCATCCTAAATGCCATATTTGTGTGGCACAGAGAGGATGATCTGTGTTTATTACGGGCCGTTTGTTCACTGGTTCCCTCACTTTTACAAACTTTATATCAGTGTTAGCTAAATTCAAATCATTCTTATATCATTGTCTTATAATAAACGGTGTTATTGTAGGTACCCATTTTTTATTTTGACTAATATTAGGTATCTACCTATATGTAGTCTAAAAACAGCTGTTTCTTTATTGTAGACAATACATAGGTATGTAATATTTTAATTTAAATTAAATAGCCATTCTGAATGTCACACAATTTGTTAAGAATGAATCATGATACACACTTTATAACTCACAAAGTTAAAACGTGTTCTCACTCTATTACAAGATGTCTACCAACAATGTCTTTTGGCTAAGTACCTACCTAATAGGTAGGTACAATTTTTTTTTGAAAAGTACTTCAAAAGTTTTCTGATAAACAAAAGCAAGTATAAACTATTATACAAAATGAAACGTCAACAAACAAACTTATAAACTTTTGTCGTTCAACAATTAGTTACTCTGTACTGTTATTGTCCAAATAAAAGGGGATTTTTAGAAAAATAATCGTAACATTGACGTGTTGCCTAACAACATTGGTTAATCTGTGATCTCTTTTACGCTAATAAATCATATACTTAAGCCATTTCTCTACATCTGTTTCATAGCAAAAATCCTCCCATTTTCAGCGAATCATAGTCTTTTTTATACATTTGTTTTGTTCATACATTATGTTTACCAGACACCCAAAATGTGGACGTCTAAGCTTCTTAATTCATAATGTTATGTTGCTCAACAAATTTGAATTAGGATTTCTCACGAAATTGCCAACATCATAACTGAAGCACACTATGCTACCTTTTCAAGTTTCATCTAAAAACTTCATGGGACATTGTCGACGAACATCTTACAGCATAATGAGAGCGCACCTTTACCTATATAATACATATTAATGTAGTTTCATTGACACAGTGCTCTCACCGTTCCGTCTGTGTGTCCCAGACATTGTTGGCGGTCCAAAAGCCAACCAGATACGAATAAGTAATAATAATAATAAAATATGTTATAATAAATTCCTTTTAATTAATTATCTATCTGTCTTTAATTGATTTATGGTCAATACTTATACATCTACATATAAAATTGTATTAGGTACAATCATGGTTTTTTCATTTGAAAATATTGTTGGGATCTCATTCTTCAAGATGATATTGGAGCGTCTAGTAAAATATTATTATTCAAATTCTAATCCTATCCTTCTGAATGTTTCAATGTTTTATTGGCACGGAAAGAACATTTTTTTTTATATAAACCCAAATACAACCTTATTCACCTTGCACAGTTAGCTAAAAGCTTGTGTCATGAGAGGAGAATTTGCCGGCAACTGGGATCGGACCGCGCACCTCTTGATCACGAGGCCGAGACTCTACCTCCAGGCTTTCGACGAACTCAATTTTGTATGTTATTTATGTAGTTAGTTTGCTGACTACACCACATATGCCGCAATTGTCCAGATTGACAGAGTGTTTTTGTGATACATAATATCAAATAGTCAAATTTGTATCAAAAAAGATCGTATCTTCCACGTTTTTACAAAATATTAAATCATCAATTTGTCTATTGTTTCCTAAGCGAAGTCGACTAGTGAAAGCTAGAAAAATACCTAGGAAAATAATCTAACTTATGGTTTTTCTTGAAGATGAATTTGAAGTTTTAATATACGTTCCTATCACCCTTATAGTAAGCAAAAACTTTGCGAAGCAGCAAAAGCACGTTACATTGGCAGCAAAAGTTTACACATCGGATCTTTCGATTGAATTCCAAGGGTCTATCATCTGGTTTTCAACCACTTGGATCTTATATGATTGATCATTTACACGCAATATGTAAAACATTTCGTAGATCGATTTTTTGACAGATTAATCCAGCTGATACAACTACCAATCAAAATCCCGTTAAAAATGTAAAACTCTTCTAATCTTTAAATCAAAATTTTAACAATAATTATACCTATACATAGGATTTACATTGATCACTGACGATCAACGCGCATCCCACACTGGCGCAATTATTTGGATCATGGATCATCATAATATTATTTTTTTCTCTTATTTTATTTTAAATAAGTCATGTTTTAGTTTTTTTTTAATCTATGGTATATAATCTTATATATTGACAGTGTTAGACAACAATATACTATCCAACATCAACCTCAAAACGAGATAAAATTAATGTTTCAAATTGAACTAACACTAGCAAAAGTTGTATGGGTTTATTAAATACTTTGATATGACATTACGAAAGATTAGTTTTCTTTAGCTGCTAAATTATTTTGGCAAAGTGAGAATATAATTGTAACACTAACTCATTTTTTAATACAATTTTGCGGCTTATAACATTGTTAAAATATATTAATTTAACCACATATCACAAACAAATTTAGGTAAATAAATTGACCCTTAGATGCTCCTTTCGGAAACACATGGTGGAAAGGAAGTATCTTCAGAGAATAACAGTCACCCACATCTATTAAAACACCTCATTATTTAAACATAATAAAAACAGTTCTCACTCTTTTGATATTTTCGCACATCAAAATTCTTCATGGGAGCTTTAAATTTTGACACTAATTGTGTTTTTTATTTATTTTGTAGCTTAGTACACTGTCGCATAACAGTATCCTTATATTCTATGAAGAACTTCAGCCTGAGGGCGTATTATAGTCTTCGATTTTAACAATATTATGTACAATGTATCCATCTATCTAGTTACATCAACTGTGTATGTATATTCTTCTCATTGTGACTTTTAAACATAGCTTTTAAATTCATCTTAGGTCCAAAATTTCAATGTAACCTTAAGGTGACGTTTATCCTAAACTAGCCCTTATTTTTTTCTAAAAAAACTTCAATATTTCTCAACTATTTTACACCACAATGTAAGGGACAGATAAAATAATCCTCGGTATAATATTAGACTTTATGGATAAATATTTTCATCATCATTAAATTGAGTTGACGTTTATTTTGTAAAACTTTATGTTTATTTAAAAAACAAAATTAGTTTTAGTTTTACTTTATATTTGAAAAGTTCGTCAGTAGTCGATCGCCAAATGTGGTTTTGCCTAGGGGGTCAGGTTTTGACTAACAATGTCATTGTCATAACATTAAACTGTAATAATATTAGTTTGACAATAACTTTGTTAGTCGAAACCAGATCACTATATAACTAGGTAGGTACCTAATCAAATATAAATTAAAACTTAAACCAATTGTGTTTTCTTCCATATATTTATCATTATTATAAAAGTTAGATTGATCACTATAAATTGATAATAGGTAGTACTTAAATGTAAGGGCTGATAGATTACTGAGAATCACTCTATTTGTCTCTTACATTTTGGTGTAGGTAAAGCAGTTGTGAAACATTGAAGATTGTTGGATGCAATAGCACATTAATCCAAATTAAAGCCTCCCTCAGGATAATCGTCACCTTAATGGCACATTGAAATATTGGTCTTAAGAATAATGTTGATATTATAAAAACGTTATAGTACTAAAAGACTACGCGCTTAATCTCTAATAACAGGGTTTTGTAATAGGTACACAAAAATATAATTAAAAAAAATATGTAGGTACTCGTACATACATATTATTTCTTACAATCATTTTACATCCATCCAATACCTAGTGAAGTTAACTAAATATTTCGTACTGATATTTATGTAAACCTTATGTTTTTTGCTATTTTATTTTTATTTGCCTACTTACTTATTTTATTCTGTACTGCACATTGGTTACATTAATTCAAATCAATACAAAGTACATTATCATGAAAATATCAGTTATATAATTCAATGTACAGAGGGCGAGTCTATTGCAAGAATGTCTTCCAACTAACCCGATACTAAAATTAAAGTAAAAAAACAAACATAAGAAACAAATATATACATATCAACAGAAATCAAAGAAATAAAAATAAAACATACACACACGTTAAGACCGTAAACAATGCATTTCGTGAAAAGAACATAGTTTTTCCTTTCAAAAGATACACATACGTCTCTCTCGCGCTGTTTAATCTGTAGCAGAACGAAACGCTAATTTCAATTTATCCAATTAACATCGTCCTTTTAACAATGCATTTCGTGAAAAGAACATAGTTTTTCCCTTCAAAAGATACACAGACGTCTCTCTCGCGCTGTTTAATCTGTAGCAGAACGAAACGCTAATTTCAATTTATCCAATTAACATCGTCCTTTTAACAATGCATTTCGTGAAAAGAACATAGTTTTTCCCTTCAAAAGATACACAGATGTCTCTCTCGCGGTGTTTAATCTGTAGCAGAACGAAACGCTAATTTCAATTTATCCAATTAACATCGTCCTTTTAACAATGCATTTCGTGAAAAGAACATAGTTTTTCCCTTCAAAAGATACACAGACGTCTCTCTCGCGGTGTTTAATCTGTAGCAGAACGAAACGCTAATTTCAATTTATCCAATTAACATCGTCCTTTTAACAATGCATTTCGTGAAAAGAACATAGTTTTTCCCTTCAAAAGATACACAGACGTCTCTCTCGCGCTGTTTAATCTGTAGCAGAACGAAACGCTAATTTCAATTTATCCAATTAACATCGTCCTTGTGGCAAATTAATATGGTTGCCTACTTAGTAAAAATTTATTTAACATTATTTTTATTAAACTACCAACCCTATTGTTTCATATTTATATACAACCTCTACACTTATTTCTATACCTACCCTACCTATGTCTGACCTACCAATTTAAATGAAGTAAATTCGTTTTTGACCACAACGCTAAAGTACATACCATGCAGTCGCGTGCCTGCCATACATGCAAAAAAGCACAGCATGCCCATAGAATCTATGAAGAAAATATTGAAATCATCAAAAACTAGTTTGAATTTGCCGCCAAACATTTCGTTGCAAAGAGAACGATTTACAAAAATATACGCAGCAAATATACAATTTTTGTAAGTTTTAGAGTTTTTATCAAAAGCGCGTACTATTTGTATTGAAGTGCGTGTAAAATCGATACGTTATATTGACTTTTTTTAATAAAATCCAATAATTTACCGTGATAGCTAAATTAATGGAATAGTAAGTTATTGCTTTATACGTAGCCTCTGTCTCACTAACACACACTTAAATTTTAGTGTGAATACGTAGTAGGCAATGACGCGCCATACATGTGTATTATTGGGTATGTTTGGTTGTATGTGTGCAATCTTAAGGACAAAATAAGCAAGCTTGCACGAAGAACGTTTGGGTGCATAATGTACCTATATGAGTATGTTTTTATTTGTATTGGTTGTGTGATGATTGTGTGAGTCGTGCGTAACGTACTAGGCAGTTAAAAATAATTTGAAGGTAGATACTATGTGCAACCGCTAATAGTTTTTAGATTTGAAACGTTCTTCATAAAGGATTGATTAATATTATGATGGATGCGCGAGACAAAATAAATTGTATAGAAATTACGACATTTAACTTTAAAGTTACTTACATACTAAAAAATAGTATTTATTTGTATCGCAGACTTCTTGTATTTTATTTATTTATATTAAGGACCCATGAAGTCTTTGGCAAACAATAGATCTCCCACTAAAGTTTTTAAGTGTCTTTTAATAGACATCGAATATAAACCATTTAATATCTTAAATTCAGCAAAGGGGTATGTCAACCATTCTGGATATCTTTTTTTTTTTATTATTATAACGAATGTAAGACCAACATGAAAAGCCTAGTCCCGTCTCCGATATATATACCTATATTATATTATTCTCAAGGACGTCCACTCGTTTGCGAGTAAAATAGTATATTTGTACAAAGCATGCCCGATGTGAAAAGCCTAGTCCCGCCACTGATACCATGGTATATCTAACTTTATTATAAATACCTAGGTATAGGTATAACCGATCCGTAGAAAACCCGACAAAGAATTGATCTCACTCTTTTCCGTAAGTTTACGAATATCATGTAGGTATACCAGGTGTAAAAAAAATAAAAATATATTTTACATCTTGAATTCGACGATGAAGTTTGACATCCATCCTGAATGTTTTATTTCATTGTTGACGCGGAGAAGACAGCTTGCATGTTTGTTGCATGCGGCTGGTCTGCTGGCTACCACACTTATGGGATATGCCGTGATGGTATAGTAGTAACCTATAGATAACCAGATTGATATCCCAAATTAAAATAATGCTTACAAGATTTTCCGCATTTTAGAACTACTATTTGCACCATCACAGAGAGAGTGGAGTTTAAATTGTGTCTCACTGTCCACAAGGCCTTATGCGGCACGGCACCCACATGTCTAACCGAACTCTGTTCCGTTGACGAAACTCAGAGACGACCGCTGCGCTCAGCCTCTTATGCTGTCAGCAAACTCGTGAAACCCAATATAGCGAACATCTCCAAATTTGCAGAAAGGAGCTTCAGAGCCACCGCGCCATCTGCCTGGAACAGACTGTCCACAGATCTGAGGGTGAATCAGTCCACAACCACATTTAGAACCAAATTGAAAACACTACTGTGCGGGAGAAGTCACGGCGCCCTTGAGATGGTCACGGATCATTAAACGGCACCACATATAAATAGTCCGATTATTATTATTATCACGGCATCTCTCTCGGGAGGGTAGCCAACGGATGAACTGCTGGTAAAAAACATGCAATCGTCCTCCTCGTACAAATAAAAATTGAACACATCAAAAATGGGTGGCATGAAGGTGGTTGAATTAAAATTGTTAAATATCATATTAGGTCAGCGATGAGGTTTGCCACCTATCCTAAATGTCTAATTTTTTGGCATTCAAAATATTATTACTTTCAGGATGGGACTATCTTCTGAATTGTATATCTCAAAATATCTTTCACGTGCACTTTGCAGGATGCATAAAAAATTGCCGATAAAAGTGCGTGTGTGTTTCTTACTGGACTCTTATAAATCTATAAAAAAGAGTGGAAAACTTATTCCGAAGAATTGACGCAGTATTAGTAATTATAATTATGTTTATAAACTTGAAAAATACTGTGGCACATTCAAACAGTAAAAAAACACATATTTGGTTAATGCAGACATAAAAAAACTAAGTACGTAATAAAAATTATCACCTTATAATTGAGGTTGTACCTATACACTAAGTACCTAGGTATAATAAAAGTTGTACGGAATTTCGCGAAAAGGTTTATCAAAATGTTTTCAGCTCTAATAACAGTTCGTCTGGAGGACCTATGCATTTAATTTGTGCCTTTTGCGGACTGTATCTGTTTTACCCATCTTTATAATGTATAAATTATAGTTTGTGTTGTACTGTACGGATTCACTATCGATTTTCACGTTGGTTAGGGAAGGTCATGGTTTACATTAATATACTAGGTAGGTATTATATGTTTAATATCGCCTAAGAGCCATAAAAATGCAAATGAATGCAATAATAACGCTTGTGTGATGTCAAGGGAGCGTAATGATATTTGTATTGATAAATGTAAACATTGTAAGGTCGAAAATCCCATAAACACTTGTTGTTGGTACTTGCTACACGTATCTATGTACATATATATTATAATCTGATTAATATTTAAGTCCTTTTGTACAAACGTATGTTTGTCTATAATATATCTTTTATAGTCACCTTTATAACTAAGATAAATAATTTGGGAATTAATGTCGTCTATTTGAGCGTTCGTCCACTGAGCGTATTCTTGGATAAAAAAATATTTGAGTTTGATTTAAGTAATTTGTAAAATATTATCTATAATAGCTTGTCTAACAGCATATCATTAAATTTACCTAAACAGTAAATATCACAATACATACTCGTACCTACCTAGGTACATTTGGTCAGAATTTTCAATTTTTTATTATTTTCTGTGCCAAAACGTGGCCTGATTTTCCTAAACGGGGTCCACAGAGGACATTTTTTTTATTTCTCTTAAAGGACACAAACAGTTCAAATTAACAAATATTAACAGTCATATTTTTCCAGAAAACAAACCAATCAAGGTCCCGCAAATTACCGAAGCGTATGACGAACAAGTAAAGTTGCAAGTAAACAGTTATAACACAAACTCACCCCACCCATATCAAATGCAAAAATCAAAACAAACCTCGTGAAAATGAGAAGCTTAAAATTACACTACAATAGAATTTATAAGAATATATAATAATCAAGAATTAAAACAATTGAGATTATAATATGTTCATCGATTGATTTTTTTATAGGCATAAAAAATAGTTCACTTACACTTATTTTTCCGTCACATGCCGGCTTAAAGACTTAGGTACTATTTCAACTAATTTTTAATCAGCAGCATAAAAATACACACAGAACTTTGTAAATTATTATCAGTAAAAAATAAAAATATTTCAACTTCATATCGCTGTTATTTGAAACGGTATTCGAAAAGATAAAATAAATAAATATTTTTGCGGTTCACTTGTTTGTCAACAGCACTGTAAGTCACAAACAACAAAAGAACGCACAGAAAACAAAAGCATCACGTTTCGATATTATTATGTTACAACAATTGAAGTCAATAGAACGTTTTAAAATGCGTAAATCACTTCTAACCTTGAAAATTTTGCGTAATCACTTTGTCAAAATTGTAAAAAGTCATTTTTCTTCAAAATTCACAATGATGCGTACGGTGCGTCCATTCAACAGCTAAAATACAACTAAAATAAAAAGTCGTTCAAAAAATGTTTTATTTAAAAAAATACCTGGCGTGGTTTGTGTATGCCCGAGAATAGTCCCAAATTGATTAATTCTCATTTTTTATTCAAAACTATTTTTAGAATATTTTTTTGTCAGTTCTTTTCATTTTAATTGTCAAGGGTACGAAATAAAAAAAGTAGAATTTCTGGAACTGGATTTGTAGAACTGGAACTATTTACTACTACTTCTAGGTACTACACCATCACGGGATATCCCAAAAGTGGGGTAGCCAGCAGACCATATAATATACATGCAAGCTGTCGGAGGTTAGCCGTGTCAAAAAATAAGATTTTTAGGAAGTGTGACAAGCGTTACGCTGAATTTAAGATGTAAAATATCTTTATTTTTTCGAGCACCTGCCTTTTACAGGACACTCGAAAACTTACGATAAAGAATGAGAAACCAATTCTAGCCAAGAGCTCCACGAAAACTTAACTGTTTCTTTAAAGAATTTGAACGTCTACTCTAATAGATAAGTAAAAAACAAACTACAGTAATTAAGTAAGTAGAAACATAATTTATAAAGTCCTGTATATTTTAAAATCTCAGTTTTTAGATAGGTATCTACCAAATTATAGTTTATTTAAAAAACTGAAGCATAATTTTTTTATGTAATTTCAGTTGATTAAATTCATAAAATTAATTTAAAAAAAGTCTTTAAAATTGAGACTTTTATTGTATAACCACAATTTTACTAAAACATACACAAATACATAATATCTACAAAAGTAGGTAGATATAATGAATACGGAATGGTCTAAAAAATAAAAAAAAAGAACTAGAATATGAGCACAAAAAAATGATCGAAACGTCTATTCCTTAATAATCATGTTAACCTAAACGCCTTGTATATCATTATTATAATAGATATGGAGAAAAAAAATTAACCGTTAGGGCATTTTTTTTTATTTATTCATCCGACCGCCGTTGTTGGTTGAAAAAGATTGGCGGCCATATTGTTAATAAGAATAATAATACAAAAAACAACATGGCAACGTATAACAATGAATAATAGACAATTTAGTAATAGTAGTATAAATTATCAATATTCTGTTGTCGTTGTCATTGTTAATATTATTATTATTAATGGTATAAATTTTATAATTTATTTTTCAAGGGCGACCTTTTATTAACATCCCCATAGTGTAAACATAATAATAGTATTTTAGTAGGTAATATTAGCATTATTATAGTGCATTCAGTCATATCCCATATTGCGTAATGAACACACGCATTTAATAGTAAAAAAATCATATTTTAATTCTAATAATTTTTATAAAATTTATTTTAAGGTGATCAGTTAAACGTTAAAATGTTGCGTCTGACGATGTTAATCTGTGTCGAAACTGATAGTGCGTCCGTATTATTGTTACTTTGTTGTTAATTCTGTTAACTGTTAATTCACTAAAATTAATGATAAAAAAAATGTAACTTAATTCGTTATTTTTTTTGAAATTTCTCAAATGAGCAATTAAAATCAAAATAGTGATAAAACTAAGAATAGCATGTGAATATTTAGTGATCTAAAAGTTTTGTAGCTTATACTTACTGTTAATAAAAGTGAAATTGAACTAATAAACTTTGTCCAAAAATTAAACAATAACAATGTGTCCAACATAACAAAAAACAAATATTGGCAACTAATAATCTTAATCAGATGAATATCATTAGTCCAATGATTTGACATTAATTTTTAAAAAACTTAAATAAAATAGACAAAACGTGTTAATTTATCCAATGAGTGAAATAACAATCATAGTTATAATGTCCAATATTGTCTACAATACGTGTTTTGAATGTCTAATGTATTAGACAAGACGAATATAGTTAAATAGTTTGACAACAATTTGCTAAAAAAATTAATAAGTTACAAAAAACTGTAAATTATCAGATGATATAAAACAACAATAGTGATATACTGTCAAATATTTTCTACGAGACGTGTTTCGAATGTCTAATAAGTTAGACAAGACGAATTTAGTTCGATAGCTCAACAACAATTTGTAAAAAATATAATAAGTTACAAAAAAAGTGTTAATTATCAGATGAGATACAACAACAAGTGTTATAATGTCCAATGTTTTCTACAAAACGTGTTTTGAATGTCTAATGAGTAAGACAAGACGAATATAGGTCCAAAGATTTACAACAATTTGATTAAAAAGTAATATACAAAGTGTTAATTCATCCGATAACAATGTGTGATACAGTGTTCTACTATCTACAAAAAATTGTGTTCCAATACAATATATTAGACAATACGAATATGTGTCCAATGATTTGACTGCTATAAACAATGCTCAATTAAAAAAATTCAATCAATGAGATGGAAAGTGTGTTATGTCCAATGAGATAAGAATATGCTTTATGAAATGTCCAAGCACATAAAATTTGTGTGAAAATATCCTAGGATACAAGATTTGTGTTGAAATATCCAAGGATATGAAATATACTTCGTTTAAATACCTACTCAATGAATTACACACACAAATGTTTTCTATTAATGAAATAATATTAAATGGTTAAATATATTTAAAAGAGACTAAGAAGTATGATAACATTTTTTTTAAAATAATCTATTAATTTACAGAGAATTTGTCCAATAAATTAGATCATTTTTGATTTAGTAAGTATGCATTCAAACAAGAACTGATCTAAATTTATTAATCTTATATGGATTAATTAAATGTGTTGTAAAGAAATCTTTCTTTGGTTAGAAAAAATTGTGCATAATACGTATAAAATTATGTAATTAATTGTTTTCGTTTTAATTTACTCAATTCTCACATAATTAATTATGAATAAATTAAATAATATTTATATTAAAACAATGTGTGTTTCTATTTTAATTCATAGCCAAGATTTATATATATATATATATATACTTACTTAAATATATTATGTAGGTACCATATTTCATTAATCAATAATTTTTCTCTTTATTTTTTTATTTACTTTGTTCTAAAGCAAAACATTATAGGTAGGTACATTGTAAAAATATGAAAACGGAAAAGTATGCTTTAGCCATAGGAACCTGCAATAAACAGTGGACGAGTTGATCGCAACATTGCGATTTCTTACTTAAAAGTCATCCATTCCAAACCCTATATTGATTGGAAATTCAGAATAGGTGTCATAACCTATCACTGAATTGAAATAATATTATGCTTTAAATGCGATCTCGAAAAATTCCTAAAAACTTACATAAAAGAGTGGGAGGGCTACTCTGTTCTACGGATAATATCAAAAACTACCAGGAAACCATAACATTGTATGGGTATTACGTAATTCTATAAAGCGTCTACATCTGCTATTTTTATATTGAATCATACATAATATACGCATACTAAGTTAACGGTTTCATTGCACGCTATAAATTAATCAAATTGATCAATACATCACCTTTGTTTTGCATAATATACAATACTGTATAGTTTTACCCGGTTCCGCTTAGAAAATCATATAAATTTTTGAAATTAACGTTTACAGATAGCGATAAGAGTACCTACTCTCCTGAGAAATGACAGAAAATCTTAAAAAATATGCAACACCGTGATGTTAATATTTTTGACAGCAATCTGTTAAATCTGATGTACTAATTCATTTTTGGCGATTTGACGTTTACATATTTTGTAAAACTCCATAGTAATTTATGCATGGAAACACAAATGGTTTTAAAGTTTCAAGTGAGTTTGGACAAAACGTGCAGAATTCAATTCCCATACAAATATGGTGTTATATAGACTATAATAGGTAATTATCTTTTCTTGCCAATATATGCTATAACCTATAACGTTGTTAGATGGAAGAAATCAATATGAAGTGATAATCTCGCCACTGCATATCATCAGATTCTTTCTTATGTTAATTTTGTTATGTATATGATGATGTGCAAGAAGAATAAAATAAATAAATAAAATATGCGATATTTATAATGTTTTTAGTCTAAAACTTGCCCAAATAAAGGAAGATTGCCTTGTATAGAGTGCATTTATTTCACTAAGGTCTGCAAACACAGACTCTGTCAATAGACTTGTGGTACCGCGTAGGGGGGGTCTGGCCAACTATATTGACCGTGCCTTCTGTGTGGCTGGTCCGTTGCTGTGGAACAAAATTCCCTTTGAGATGCGAACTCTGGAGAGTGTGGAGGTGTTCAAGACGAGGTTAAAAACCCTATTGTTCGGGAGGTGTTATGATTCTTAAATGGGCCCTTGCGGTGGTTTTTCCACAAAACGGCGCATCATAAATAAGTTGTCTAGTTATTATTATTTATTTCTATCTTGTCTAATTGCGGTGTCTATCAAGTATATAAAAACATATAGATATAAGAACGAATACAAATATTTATCAAAAAGATTTTATAATCTTGAAGGGTATAAAGAAGGGTACATACATAATAACTTGAAAAAATAATATTACACTGCATGTCCTCTTCAAACAGCTATAAACTGTAATATTTGAAAATACGTAGTTTTGAAATAAATTACCGGGTTTGTTGAAAAGTAAGCAAGTTCAAAATATTTATAAGCGGTAAGGTTTTTAGCAGTGTACGAGTATTTAAGAAAAACACTTTATTTTATATTTAAATATTTCTTTTATTCTTATTATTTTAATCGAGAGATTTTCACATTTTTTCTTCCCTTTTTGCCCTTCAACGATGAATTGAACTTCCATCATTTAAGAAAAATAAACTATACTATACCCTCATGCCGTGTCCAAGGTGGGGTAGGCAGAGAGAACGGAACGCCATATAGATATATCCTTTCATACTTCTTTCGCTTCCACCCTAAAAAAAGATTCTGTACCCAGTTCATGTACACTGTGAGGAAATGTGCTGTGAGAATCCTCTGTAGCTTCTATCGTCATTTTTTTGTATTCAATGTTTCTTTATTTGCCTCCAGGCAATAAGCTCGCCAATTGCTCATGATTTTTTTTTTCTGATCAATAAAGTGTTCTTATTATTATTATTATTTATAATATGTTAATTGTATTTGTTTCAAGTTTGTTTTTTTAATGTCATTGTACTAAAAAAGTTGTATTTAGTTGGGTTAATAAATAAATTGGTTGTTTTGGACAGCAACTATATTTGGGCATTTTCAATAGTCAATACTATCGTCTGATATAGACATATGTAATACCTATTTAACACATTATACAATGTCCATATGTATGTATATTCATAGTAGGTAATAATTTTAATGAGTACCTACCTAATAATATCACAGAGAATTTATTACACAATAAAATTTATAGTAAGTAAATCATTTTTAATAGTACATATAATTACTTAGGCATTTAACACTGTACTAAATTATGACAATAAAATAAATAGTATGTACGTACATACTTATGTAGTATATATATAATATGAATATGTACATTTTAATAAAATTGCTTGAACAAATTTAATAGATACCTATACCTACTAGAAAATCTAATATGTATTTATTTATTTATTCTTTGCTTTTAATAATTTAGTTAAAAATATGCAAGACACTCGGTGCTGTATCTATTTAAATGTTCCCGATTGGGGTGACCAGCGACTCATTGAATGAATCAATCGTTACTCCATAGAATAAATAAATAATAAATAAATAAACACTTTATTGGCAAAATATTGGGTATGATGTATACAAGAATACAATATGTCAACAACATAAATCAAAATGTATGTTCACTTTATATATTTACACAGTTGGGTAGCCACCAGACTCGACATCGTGAAAATTAAGACATTCAGGATGGACGGCATGCCTCTCCCTTTATAATAAAACAAAATTATAAAGTAAAACTACAAAATATGCTTATGGTGTGAAGGGTAATATAGTAGGTAGCGAGATTCGTATTGTTTTACAACTCAAAAATGTTCTGTTTTTAAAAATATTTAGTCATGTTTGTTTAAGTAGGTAGTAAATCTACAGTCTGTTCCATTTCTGTGTTTACATAGTTTAATTAAATTTGTTTTTCTACAATAAGCTTTTACTATTATTATTATTGTTCGTCCAGATTTGAATTTAGAATGTAAATATTATGCAATAAAATGAGAGCACATAGTTATTATTATTGTTTAGTTTAGTCTAAAGCAGTACTTCTCAATTTAGACGAAAGCGCCTCTTGCGGGAAATTTCCAAGTGGGCAATAGAAAGCTCAGATATAACTGGGCACGGGGGGGGGGGGGCTCTAAGACTATTTAGGGTCTAATGACCCACAGCCTTTGTAGGGCCTTGTATCAAAAAAAAAAAAGATTTTCAAGCCTTTCTGTCTTGAGCAGTGGATTGTAGTCGTCTTTAGAAATTAACACCTCTAGATCTCAGTTGATGTTATTCATTTGCCTTTTTCTTGGTCGATTTCGTCGACAATTTCTTGCCCTCGGGTATATCCTGAGGATTACATTTTGTTAAAAACTAAGAAATCGGGTAGGTAATCTTATAGATAATTCCCATTCCGAATCGAAAATCTCAGGATCAAATTAAAAACTTCTCTGATCTTAAAATGTTGTATCGACAAACTATTTAACCAATTTGCTACTTTCACCTTAGAGATATTTAAGATATGGGAGGGGAAGGCACTAGGTTTTGTTATTTTAAAGTTAGTGGTGGTCAAAATAAGATTGAGAACCTACGGTTTACAGTTTCCACTATGCAGTCCATATTATACATATCGCGGCTTTACGTATAGTAGGTATATTATTACACCGCGTTGTCTCTTCGTCGCCGTGTTAAAGGCGTTACAAAGAATCACCGTTCGTGACAAAATGGGCATTCTCTATAAATTATTACGACACTTTAAACTGCATCATCCTGTATGTATAAATAAATTATAAAACTTGTACAAACAACCATTTTAAAGAATGTATTTTTGATACACAAACTATTAAATCTCGAAAAATATTATTTATTTTGATAATTCTTTAATTTAAAGGAAACGGTATACTGTATTGATATTTTATTATTCAAACTTACTAGCTATATTTTGCTCAGTATTTTTCTTGATATGACATTTTCCCTCAATTCCCATAGCTTTTATTAATATAGGATAAAAGTCCTGATGAGGTGAACGCAGCAAAATCAAATTTATGAGTTTTTCACCCAAGAAATGATATTGTAGTGAAATGATGATCAATAAATATGATTTTGTATAAAATAACACCAGACTAACTCTAACCTAACCTACTAATCAGTTGGACGTAAAATTTTAATTACTTGTATCATATCAAACGCGTACAAAAAAAATGCGAGTCGACCGGTGTGGCGTGGAGACTAACGCACTTGCCTTTGAGTTACTAGGTCCCGGGTTCGATTCCCGGTCAGGGCAAAATGAAGAATGACCTTTTTCAGATTGTCCTGGGTCTGGGTGTTACATGTATATGTGTGTAGTGCATTGTTACAGCGTTAGTACCCATAATACAAGATTCACATCTTAGTTTGGGACTAGCTCGGTCTGTGTTAATTGTCTACACATGTTATGTCTATACATGTTATGTTATGTTAATTAATTTTGTGCTTAAAAAACAAAATTCTACCGGATTCTTATTCTACAGGTAAAATACTACATATCTACGAGTATCTACGCAAAAAATATTCAAAATAATCAGCGTTTAGATACGTTCACATAATCTGGAAAAAATCCAAATAGAGCATAGAGATGTTGTTCTAAATGCTCAAAAAAGTAGAAACTTTGCAGGCTACCTCACTTTTGCATAATATTTAGGGTATTTCATATAATTTATCCCGTGGAGCACCCGGTAAAGAATTGGTCTCCCACTCTTCTCCGTAAGTTTTCGAGTGTCCTGTAAAAGGCAGGTGTTCGAAAAAAATAAGACATTTTACATCTTAAATTCAGCGATGAGGTTAGCCACCCATCCTGAATGTCTTGATTTTATGTTGGCACGGAGAGGACAGCTTGCATGTTTCTTTCATGTAGCTGGTCTGCTGGCTACCCCACTTGTGGGATATGCCGTGATGGTATAGTAGTAGTAGTAGTTTCATATAATAGGATTTTATTTACCTGTAAGAGTATTATCGAATTTCGTAGTAAATAGATTTTTTCCTACATAAAATGAAACGGTATTTAACATATTTTTTTATTCACTTTCATCGGGGTTTATGTAGATTTATACTTATTTAACTAAACTACTTTACTTATTAATAATTGTGTTTTATTTATGTATAACAAGAAAAATAATTCATTTTATATTGAAAGTATGAAAAGATGAATAATTCCGCGCTCGTGTAGGTAAAACAAACAATAAAAGATAAACAATAATTGTAATAATTTCTCGAGTAATTCATTGATAAAAATAAATAAAATTGTCTGCTGCATTTATAAAAGACTATTAAGCCGCTTCTTTATGTGCTGTACAAGCGCAATTCACTCTGCGAATTTGGCGATTTTTAAATTTAGAATTTTTAAAATTTTATTTTAAATTCAGTGGGCACACTCAGGTTTTCCAATTTTACTAGTTTTTATGAATTAGTTACCCATATACATATGTTTCAACTTGTAAAATCATTGTCAAATTCATTTTATTTATCTATTTTTGTATTTATTCATTCTTTACTGTACCTGTACCTATGTATATTGATCAAAATTCAAAGAATTTAATAGACAAATGCATTAAAATTAAATACATTGCAGCTGACGAGGGTATCGCAAAGACGCGATCTTTTCAACTAAATCATTTTATCATTTACCTTTCTACAAATTCGACAATAAGTTGATAAAAGTCTGAGCCAAGCAGAATTTATAATGAAGTAGGTATCTAGTTATATTATAGCAATATAGATCACCATACATTCCAAAATAATTTAAAAAAATGCGACATAATCAATTAAACAAATTTTCAAACAAAATAATTATAATGTCACAGTTATTACAAGATATTATATTTAAAGAAAGTAATAATTCACTCTCCTATTTATAGAAGCTGAACAAAACGGTCAAAGTGCATTGATATTTTAAGTAAAAATGTATCGCATTATCTTATTTAATAATACATACAAATGAAAGGTACTTAGTTACTCGAGCGGACATACAAACGACAGCTATGATTCACGATTATTATTGTTGTTATAAATTTAGCGATGATTTCATTAACAAGTGCAACCGCGTTTTATCTCTCATTATTATTTAACCTTATATGTTTTCATCGACATTAGGTATGGAAAAAAATCAAAGGACAGGTCATACCGTACTGCAATACTATTATCTTTATTAGTTTTATCAGCATACTCCAGATTTTTTTATTGAATGAATAAAAGCCGACGATTTTTATATATTTACACTCACATTAGGTATTAATTTATTTGGATATGTACTCATTTCATAAAATACTGATTTATTGATACAGTTCTATTATGAGTTCAAGGATCTTATTGTAATAACAACAAGAAAATACCAAACTCTCAGCCAATTTTTTAACTTAATTTTTTCCTGCTTTTTAAAACATCCTGTAGATTATTTATTATAATGATGATTTTCGATTTTATACCACGTTTGACGATTGGCGTAATTGATGAACGAGAGTAATTTAATGAAAAAAAATTGACATCTTTTCTGTGCGTACCTACTTTCGATGGCGGAACAGCCCTTGTATACCTACCCTTTGACTACAAAATAATATATCTCGCCCTCTGTATATTGATTAAATTCAATTTGGACGTATTTATTATTATGAAATTATTTGTAATCAATGTAGGCGCAACAAAGAAAGAATAAATAAATAAATTTCAAAGCGAAATATTTACATAAAAATAACAAATTTAAATTATTTATAAAAAATCTGTTAATTTATTAATTATGCCAGCAACATTCTCAACGTAATAATAATAATAATTCCGTTCTAAATTTAAAAATAATCTAAATTCAAATTATCGAATACATAATATTATTATATCTACCTAATAACAGGCATTCTTTATTCAAATTATTGATTCGAATCGCGGTACTATAGTAAGTAGGTATGTATTATAATATTGGTTAAGTATACCTATCCATATATCTATCTACCTAGGTGTGAGTAGATAGGTAGTTATATAAGAATAATAATAATAATAACTTCAGCTGATTCGTGGAGTACATTGACCGATATTATAGAGACGGTAGATATAATAGGTATGCGAGTAGATTCCTATACTTTACCATTCTAGTAGGTACAATGGCTCCTGAATAATTCGGATTTTTCATTTAAACACCTATGTTTATTTTTTTTTTCTCAACCTCACCAATTTTGATATTCTTGGTCACAAAGACGATATATCTGCCTTTGGAACATTGTATCGTGAAAGATGGTGGTGAGAAATATCTTTTTATCAATTCAACTTCTTTAGTTCTAGAAAAGTAGGTTCCTATTTGATTACAAGAAAATACTCTAAATACAATATGGTTTTTAAAAAAAATAGCTGTTTTAGAATTTAGTTTATAACTCTTCTAGTAGGTTATGTATATTAAACATATTTTAGATATAGAGAAATAGTACGATGAAGGTAATCTAGCCTAACTTTCCTATGTATTCGCCTGCTTAAATACTGCAGGACGAATGAATGGAGGGCTGTAATCCTAAAGACCTGACTGAATCTAGGTAATGACAAAGTGATATTTGTCACCATCTTTAAGAGTGGAAAAAATTTAGACAGGACACGGAAATAAACAAATCTGCTCAAAGAAAATTTTGCTCATACCTACTGGTTGATAATAATTTAGGTAGGTACAAAATAAATCCTGATTTTTTTTATTGTATTTCTTTAGAGGACAAATAAAAAAGCTTTCACTGTAGTCATTACAGAAGAGTGAGTGAATGAGACAGTGAGTTACATTTGATATTGCAGATAGACTGAGATAGTAATATTTTGTTATATCGTATAGGGGAATAAGCAAGTATAAATGTAATACCTAGGTACTACATAACCCATCACAGTAATACTATTGCGCCACGCATAAGTTCACGGCCTAATTATTTAGTTATTTACCCTAGTCACAGGATGAGCTGGCTGTTGTGTGTCTTATATTGAATAATTATTTTCTAAGCAAATAAATGGAGAAAATAATACCCTCTATACAAACTCTCACCTTTTGAGTGTGAACTTATAATTGATAATAAATTAAATGTATCCTATCACTGCATCCATAACAAGCGGGATAGTCAGTAGACTTGCAACTTGTTATAAATACCTTATCACAAATGTCTTTAAAGGACACTCAAAAACTTACATAAAAGAGAAAAAGATCTACAATATTCAGGGTATTCCTCAGGTAACAGGGTGGGTTGTGGGTTGGGTTGTATGTTTTTATATTTTTGCATTTATTTGCTTTTTTACATTTTTCGCATTATATACATTTTGCATTTTATACCTTTCTACATTTTTCGCATTTTTACAATTTTTTGCATTTTAACATTTTATATATTTTATACTTTTTAAAAAAAATTTACATTTATTTACATTTTTTACACTTTTTTACACTTTTACATTTTAACATTTTACACATTTTTTTACATTTATATGTCTTTTATCATTTTAAGTCTCAAATTTATGTTTATTACATTGGTAAAAAGGGGATCTTAATTGGTTTGTCCATTGTTGTCTTTTAATGTCTATACTAATTGTTTCAACTGTCTGATCCTTACTGAATAAATAAAATAAAAAATAAAAATAACATAAATGATCAGTAGAATTTTAAAAATGGTATTTTGATCAACTTATATTTTATATCCATTGTTCACTTTTTTTGTATTGGATTCTGTGATATGTTTTAAATTTTATAAGTGACTGTAAAAACTATAAAAGAACGAAATAAATAATATAGTAGTTTCCATTTGATTATAGCAATCAGATGCTATAGTCGGCAACATAAGTTTCATCGTCTGTTAATTGTTTTAGTGGCGCTGGCGTCTACTATTATACATAAATAAGTACAATATTATTCGTTGACCAATAATGCACATCGGCGCTGATGATAATTATTTAAATTTAGAATATTACGTTTCGAATTAAGAACGCATTCGTATTGTTGTTATTGTTATTATAAATTTGAATTACGACTTGTATAATGTGTGTTATGTTTATTCATTATAGTATATAAAGTATTGTACCTAATAGAGATATAACTGTCAAATTATTTATTGGAAGTATTTATTACTATTAAGAAATATTTGAATTGTTTGTTGAAGAATTATGTGCTTATGCCTAGCAACTGTCATATTTTTTTTGTTGAAAATTAACTCGACTCTGTTTATTGAGTTTTTGATCATTAATCCCACTGTTTTCTGCATTTTTTTTTACATAAACTGAAAGTTTTGATAGTTTAGAGGGCTAGTCCGGCTAGTACATGAAAATTGTGAAAAAAAACATATTTAATAATTTTTAAAATGTATCCAAACAGCAACACTTTTTGTTAATTATTTTTCACACCAATGATAAAATACTCGAGCACTTTCGTCAATAAAGCTTGACATTATCAGAGAACTTTTTCGTCAAGATAGTTTAACATTATCAAGAGAACTCTGGTCCTCTGTTGAAATTTTTGATTTGTAACTTTTAGTTTCATTTAATATTTCATTGAGACGTGAAAAGAATATAATCCTTTTTGAATGTATAATTAATTTGACCTATATTTTTTTTATTCTAAATCTTATTACAGCAGATCATACATAATTAGATATTTTTGATATTCAGAAATATTTTTTATTAATTTACTAACTAATATCAATTTGCGCTGGACAAAAATTTACACATATTTTGTAAGGTGGCGTTGTGTGAAAATTTATTGTATAGCAACAGTCAACAAAAACAATTTTAACATTAGGTATTAAAATAAAATCATATGGTGTCGTATAGTGGGAAATTGTGGGGGCTTAGAATGAAAGAAAGAAAGGGGGTGAGGGGGGGGGGGAGTTAAAGTGTCAGACACGTATACATATACCTACACATTAGTGGTGTGCCGTATATTGGCATAATTCAATTTTTTCGCATTACTGTATTTGTGTGGAATTGGAATGCTGTTTTAGTTAGTAAAAATACGTTCATAAAAAATGTGCGGCAAAACGATGAGATCGTAAAATATTTCGACCTCTATACCTATTGAATCGATAATTATTATCGTGAAAATGTCACCCTGCACTGAGACTGTAACAACTTTTGGCCAAGGCGATCTCAGCAGGAAAATAAAACAAAGCAAAGTCCAAAAAAAGCAATATAGCAAAATAAAAAAAAAATCATAGAGATAGAGACAATATCATCAAAAAGAAATAACAGAATTAAAGTGGAGTATCATTTATCCTGGTGATAAAGTCATTGTATGATTGTATGTTCCGTAGGCCCGGGCGTCCCTCTTTCACAATACACCGTTCCTATGACAACGATATCAGAGCGCAAGGAATGTCGTGGGAGGAGGTGACGCAATTGGCACAGAGACGCTCTGAATGGAGGAGGCTGGTTTCTGCCCTGTGCTCCCGAGAGGAGCGTTGAGGGCGATGATGATGATGATGATTGTATGTTATGTTGAAAATATCAACACGGACATTAAAATAATGTGACAACGTTAAAAAAAATTGAGCGTTTTTCACTGACACTGTAATACAAAAGTTATAAAATAGTGAAATATCTCCAACTTGTGCCCATACTATATCGAAAATTTGGCGATGTGGGATAGAAATTTTGGAATTTGTGAAAGTCTCATTGCAAATGCAAAAATTATACCTACATTAGGCTCACCACTAGTAGATAAGGTATACATGCACACATATAGATATAAGTTTACCTACCCAGGTGGAAGGCGTAGGTATGCAACTATACTGAGGCATGAACTAAGGGGTAGGTATTATTATTATTAGCTAGGGGTAGATAGGTAGAGGGGGTTGTTTCACTGACATCCTACATCGTGTGATGTATTACCTTGCTGTTTACTATACTTTATGTACATGTATACCTACCTATTTCCTTGTCTACCAAGCCTAATGGATATCCAAGTATTTGTAATAATTTGTAAATTCTTGCAATTTCGATGGAAAGTAAACACCGATATTAATATTCTATGGTCTTCGGTGGTTACCCAGTTCATGTGTGCTCTAGAAAATATTATATTCCTTTTCTATTGTGTGGTGTGGGTGATTGAAAATAAATATACGTGTAGGTATGTATATAAACAAAAATATTTTATTAATTATCTTGAATAAAAAATTCTTAAATATAATGGTGTTAAAAATATTCTCTCTATCTAGGTATCTATGCCACGATAAAATGTCTCACAAATGGGGTAATCAGTGGATAACTGCAGTCTGTAATATACACACAAGTCGTCCTGCTTGGGAAAAAAATTAAACATTTGTTATAAAAATAAATTATGAATTATTTTATTTAACTATGTCAGAAAAATTAATTGTGATTTTAAAATAAGTTATGAAAATACGAGTACGTCGGTAGCCTGGAGGTAGAGTCTCGGCCTTCAGAACAAGGGGTCCGTGGTTCGATCCCAGGTGCCGGCAAACTCCCCTTTCACGGCACAAGCTTTTAGCTTAGTGTGAAAGTTGTATAAGGTTGTATTTGGGTTTATAACAAAACCCAGATATCTTTAGGGTTGACTGGAAGACGTTGCCTAGCAACAAGTCCGCCTTTTGGCCTAATTTTGTTAATTGTCACGTTTTGTAATTTTGTTGTTTATGTATTTGTGTAAAATTATGGTCAATAAAGATTTATTTATTTATTTATTTATTTATCTTTTTTTTAAAAAAAAAAAAATTTTATTGCAAAAAAGTATGCTATAACATTAAAAAAAACTAATATTGGAACAGATAATATAGTGCAATGGGCGAGTTTATCACAGAAGCACGATATCTTCCAACTAACCCAACAAGCAAAACGAAAAAGTAAAATCATTTAAAATATAATAATATGCGTACAGATAATTATTATAATAATTATGCTTATACCATTTCAATATCCAGACTTGAATTAATATTTTGTTGATTGCACAAAATCACTTTCGGCGTGAAATCGCGAACACACCGACAATTTTTTATTCGGCGAAACCAAACAATCTGTTTATAATATACCTGTTAACACGAAATCAAATAATAATTATAATAATACCTATCGAACATTGTAAAAAAATGTTGAAATTTCAAATTTAGAACGTTTTATAAAGTCGTTATTACGATAGAACAAACTGTTAACGATAACAAAAGAAGTCTACGAAATGTGTTAGAGAAAGATGGATGTATGCATAGTGTTATATGTGGGAGGGAGATGACATGTAGTGAAGGACACGGTTAATGATTAATATGTCCATAGGGCAGACATTAATATTATTTATTATCTTTTTTTTTTTAATTGAGACGTCTTTTTATACATATAGCGGATTTCAAATGTTGTTTCTTTGATATTAGGTGTACCTACCTACCATCATTCTTAATGGTGGATTCAAAAGTGTTCGATTTTTTTCAAAATACTTTTGAATCGAATTATTTCTTCGATCGGGTTCAAATGAAACACTTTTTATGAATTAGGCATTATAGGTATGTGCAGGAGAGACTGTAAACTTATGGAGGAGGCCTATGTCCATAATTACTAAAAATTGCTAAGAAAGATGCCCCAATTTTCTTAAGAATTCTCTCATTATCATTTTTTTTTATCAATTCATAGAAATATGCTGATCAGAGTATAAAACTATATTTATTTTGTTATTATTTTAAATATCACGAAATGAACTTAAGAAAATTTGCGTAAACTAAAAATAGATTCGAATCGTGACTGTGTTCTGTTCGAATTTTAAATTTTTGTTTTGTTCCATTCCGTTATGCAATTATTATTGTTTTTAAATTCAAAGACCACTATGTGCATACCTGTGAATCTATGAATGTTGTTCTTTCATAAAAAAAATATCTACTATTGAAGTGATGCAATTTTGCGTCATTATTATAATATTGCACAAAGAAAACAGATAAACAACAAAATTCTTTTATAATATTTTGCAAAAGTAACGGGAATTTTACCTGAAAACTGTACACAAATAATAATAGGTAGGTATATGTATATTAAAAATATATTTTTAGGAATAATATTATAAAAAACTCAAACGGTGTTTCGAATTACAAAGCAGGGGTCTCAAAGTCTTCGGTTTGAATCCAGCCACTGAATTTATATTTTTATTTTTTTATGCTACTTATACTATATTATCATTATAAGTGGGGTAGCAGACCAGCTGCATGTAATAAACTTGCGAACTGTCCGCTCCGTACCAATGAAAACTTAACACATTCAAGATAGATGGCAAACCTCATCGCCGAGTTAAAAAAAATATTGATTTTTTCGAACACAGGACACTCGAAAACTTACCGAATAGAGTGGGAGATTAATTCTTTGCCCGATACTCTACGGAACGCATAGTAAAAGAGTCAACTTTCTTTCTTTCTATTTTGCTAATTACCTACCTATGAGGTCAAGATTCCATTCCATCATTTCAAAAAATAAATTTGAAATTAGAAGCATTCTAGTACGCGATTATTTAAATGGTACCTTCCATTATCATACTTACTATGTTGATTGTGTAAATTATCTATCTACCTACCTTATACATATTTTGTCTTATGCAATTCCTAAGTCATATTTAATAATTTATGACTCCGTGAATTGGTATAAAGGATTGTCTTTTGTACATGAAATGATTCATAGTATCCGGATGTTAAAATAGGTACATACGAAGTATTATTGTTACTAAGTACCTAAGCTCATATTTGAATTAATGGATACTTGTATTATTGCTGTTATAGCTAAAACATTCATGAAATTATTTGTTCACCTATCAAGAATGCGATATAGCTCCTTTTGTTTGTAATTAATTATTTATCAATCCTCTGTGATTAGTGGACTCTTTGGGAAACAATATTAAAATTTTCGAGTAATTTTACGAATGGGTAGCCAGCGAACCAATATAAAATACCTACTCAATGAGAGATTATATTACATCTTAAGACACTTATGTGTCTTTTATACTTTGGGGTATCCACAAATATCTAGTATGTATCAATAAATTCAACCTTTTTTATTCGGAAATAAACGACAGATACATTTTTTTGCAATCTACATGACGTGTTATATTTTATTTATTTATACACGGTCTGAGCCTTTTCCATGTTAATGAAACAGTTCAATAGACAACAAAACACAGACAGAAGCAATTGTCCCAAAATCACAAGTCGAGAATACATACATTTTTGTATAAATTTTGAATAATTAAATAATAAGAAACCGCCAATAAAATATTGTCAAACAGAAGAAGTAAATTGGGAACAAAAGGCCTACGTAAAATAAATTTATTAATTGTATCAATAGAAGCAAGAATGAATATGTCAATGATATAGAAAGTTGCTTATTCGTTAAAAAAAATGTTCATGTACAGGTATTGACTTAATATTGTAAACTTTACCAAATTTTGTCATTGAAATATTCTTTAAACCTCATACCTACTGTAAGTGGACAATTTTACAAAAGACTTTATACTATTATACATCTAGACAGGACCGTTGTGGATGGTATGAGAAATCTAATAATGAAAATTTGCATATTTATGATTTATTACCGCGCTACACTACTCAACAACAGCATAGTACCTAAAACGTAGTTGAAATTATAGCCCATACTAAATTTACTATGCATGGTCTTAACAATTCTACCACACAGTTTAAGTAGCTATACCACATATTATTATTTTGTATTTTACTTTATACCAATTTAATAGGTAAGTGCTTTGTCCCTTAGAGGGTTGAGGAAGGGGTCTATGAAGTCTAATGTTTTCTCTTATATTATTAGGTAGGTACTCAAGGGCTTCGACCTTCGATGAGTAAAAAATTAAGTTATTTTCCTGATAGCATTGAACCTTCGCTTTCGTCAAATTGAATTATGTAGATAGGAATTGAATCTATTTTATTAACATTTTTCTTCAACGCTTTGATACGTAAGTAGGCACTTCTTACCTATAAATAAAAAAAAAATCTGTACTTTCGTCTTAGAGCGGTTTGAATATTTAGTACTAAACGGTATTCGTAAAATTGAAAATTCATGCAGTTTGTAAGTTTTCAAAAACTCGTAGTTCAATTGTTTTGAAGAATGCTAGAATTCATTACCGATTATTAATATTAATCTAATTTCCATCCAGATTTACTTATTTCAATTGTTTTTAATTAAATAACGATGAATAATGATGCATGCCTTCAAAAACCTCGCAACTCTTTTGTTTGAGATGTAATACATTTATACCTATCTAATAAAACGTTGTCTGATTGGTTTGATTGGATTATAAATAATATATGTATAGGTATATAATGAATAATCATTGTAAATATAGTAGATATGTATTAAAATAAGATTATAGTAGGTACATCAACTACATAGTTAGTAGACCTTTGAATTATCTTAACGGTGTACCAACGAAATACATGACAATTTAATAATGGGTATCGATAGAACGCCGGTTCCCTTCAGATGTGAATTGCTCTTGTATATAATAGTAGATATTGTAATTCTTGCATAGGTATTATAATTATTTTTATACAGCATGTATGTTGTTTTTTAATAATATAATTTAATAATACATATATGTATTATTCTTATTTTATTATAATAATTCCTGCATAAAAAGTAGCACCTGTTATAAAAACATTAAAATTACATTTAAATTTAATTCGCCTTTGATGTAGTTTTTTTTTTTTTACATAAAGTCATCTTCAATCGGTTCGTAAAAACTCGTCGAAAAAACTCAAATACCTACCTACTTATTGATAGGTTGGTAAGACAATATCAAGTTGATTGAAAGCATATATTTTGTTATCGACAAAAAAATGATATAGAACCTGGTTTTTGAAAATAGAAATACCTAAGAAGGACACTAAACATGTTCTTGTATTCCATAGATTAGTTAGGTAATTGTTATAAAATTGTAACACTATGTAATAATATTCATTAGTGGTTTTTCTAGTAGTAGGTGGGTACCTACTCACCGTAGGTGCCTACCTATTACTTTCAAAAATAATTGTAAAATTTTGTGTGCTAATATATAAATAAATATCTAGTTAAATTAGTGACGATGCTCAAAATTGACAGGTAGTATTAAAATTGAAATATTTCCGCGATTATTTTCATTATCAACATTTGACATAAAAATAAAACCGGTTCGTGAAAACTCTTGACGAAAAAATTAAGACAACCCTCTGTAATTATTTCCAGGAACTGCAGTAGGTAACTGTTATAATAATTACGACGCATACGTTGATTGTATATATTATTATTATTTTATTAAAATTAAGTGCGCAAATTTTTATTTTCACTTAGCATTGTGTGAAATAATAATGATAATAATTATAGCCGCAATGTCTTGATATGATTTATAATACGGTAAAATGCGCAGCGCTGTAGTTATTTATGCGGTCGAAAAAGTTGCAAATCGTAAAATGCAACATAAATTTTCATAATACTTTTTGAACACGTTGTGCTTCCAAAAACCATAACACGTTGATTTTGCAGAATTTAATCACTCACGTTATGTAGTACCTACGAACCGGTTCAAATTGTAAACAATGTAACGTTTTGTTTATTTTTATTTTTTTGAAATCGGTTCACTCAATAAATTCTAATAATTTAATATTAAGGTATAAATGTTATTTTAATCAGTCAATTTATTTTCTTATTTTGATGTTTTATCCCGTGGAGCACCCGGTAAAGAATTGGTCTCCCACTCTTCTCCATAAGTTTTCGAGTGTCCTGTAAAAGGCAAGTGTTTGAAAAAAATAAGACATTTAACATTTGAAATTCAGCGATGAGGTTTGCCTTCCATCCTAAATGTCTTGATGTTATATTTGCATGGAAAATACAGCTTGCATGTTTATTACATGCAGCTGGTCTGCTGGCTATCCCGCTTGTGGGATATGCCGTAATGGTATAGTAGAAGTAGTAGTAGTTCACCTAAGAGCTTACTCTACTTTAAATTTGATACTAATCAATGATATTATGGGGTAGACAGTGAATTCATTTGATATCTACATAGTTTTACGTGTACTGTAAATAAATGCAAAAAAATATTGAAATTAAGGTCAATTCAATAAAAATTGTGCGTAGATAGAGATATTGATCAACAAATAACTACATTTGTTAGCAAAATATGAATAAAGTATTTGGCGATGCAGTAAAATTCAAGAGATCTAATTTAAAATTAATACGTTTATTAATTTTCTCGTTTCATTCATTGCTGTACCTACAATACACGGTATATAATAATAATTATACAAATATAAAAACAGCAAGTTAGTGCATAATTCTATACATGTGGCGAGTTTATCTATGTTTTGCGATGGCTTCCAACTAACCAAATATCTTTATAATTATTAGTTTCTTACTTTATGTACCTATTCATTATTTTTATTCTTACTGAATTACTTAGAATAATGATCAGCTGTTCCTGATTTATAAAGTTATGTCATTCGAGTTTCTAGAGAACGAATAAAACTCGTAGATCAATATAATGGATCACTATTAATCTTGTGAGTCATAAAGTTTTAGTAAAAAATAGTTATAAAATGTATAGATCTTTTATTATATATGAATATATGTACCTAGGTATGTATAGAATATTTAAATTCAAATTAATTATTACAATATTCATCATGGTTTCAATTCGTATCATCATACATCCAACTATTGGCGTGGCGCAGAGGTGCCTTGGAGTCACGAGGTTCCGAGTTCGATTCCGGGTCAAGGTATAATGAAAAATGGCATTTTTTTTCAAATTGTTTGGATCTGTTGAGCCACGTAGGTACTTATTTTGAGACTAGCTCGATCTGTTTGTTTGACTTGTCCATATTGTTGTAATGTTATCAATAATTTTTGTTTGAAGGTCATAGAAAAACAATGTTCTATCTATTCATCTATATCATCACGACATGTCTGACAAGTGGTGTAGCCAGCGAATTAACTGTAGTTAGGTATGTAATAAACAAGTAATCCTCTCCGTGCCAATAAAATTTAGACATTCAAGATGGGTAGCATCATACGTCATCGCTAAATTTAATATTTATAATGTCTGTTTTTTTAACACTTGCCTTTTATAGGGCAGAATAGTGGAAGACCTATTCTTTACATTGGACTCCATGGAATATTCCATATTGTCCCTATATTCTTTACATTGGACTCCATGGAATATTCCATATATTGTCCCTATTATTGGCATATCTGATAGACAAACCCACTTAGGTAATACTATTTCTTCCATTTTTGTTCCAACTCATAACTTGAGAAGAAAACAGCTTTAATGCGAAATCGTGTTGTTTACTAGTTTTTAAATATTTTATGTCTTGTGTTAATGTGTTCAATTATGATGCTACGCAATCACAAATTGTGATTATGTAAATATTTTTGCATCAAACACATTGTCAAAATATGTGATTTAAATACCTAACTATTAAAAAAACAGGTTAATAAACTTGTTAAATTGATACATTGTTTATTTTTATATGTACGTACATATACATACCTATAAATATTTTTTATTCAAATATAATCATATTATGAGGATTAATATTGTATGCTAAATATTTAATGTAGTTATGTGTGTGCATGAATTTCATTTTTAACCGTAAATTTGCATAAAAATGCATTATTCGAATTTATCGAATTCTTAAAATTCTGAGACATCTCTCACGACACGTTTCGATCGTGCAAATTAATCGCTGACATTTCACCGCCCGACCGTGATAGCAGTAGTCAAACACACACAACAGCGTACCTAAATGCAAGTGGCGCCAATAGCGTTATTGCAATTTATGACTTTCGCATTGCAATTGAATAACAATTGATCCTCTAAAGACAATATAATATACTTAACATATGTAAACACATATATGCATGTATTATAATATTTGAGTTTAAATTCACATGCACGTGTTGATTTGATTGTGCGATCTTTTTAAAAATATATTTGTGTTTTCGGTGGCAAACAAAATTTAATTTTAGTTATATTTGAATGACTCTTCGATGACCAATCTGATGACCCTTTGAAATTAACTAGCGGTCTACACACTCACCTTGTAATTCAGGGGTCATGGGTTCTTTTCTTTCCGGAGTTGATTTGGTTTGAACAATTCATCTAGTAGAATATTAAAAAAAATATAAACATTTTGCACAATTTAATGTTTTATTTTTGATAAGTATTGCTAAATTCTGGCTCTGTCGGAGAGATCTCTTGATGGTGTTTCGTAGACCAATATTTTTTGTTTCATTGTACCTACCTAGATATTTGTATTTTTATACTGTTGGTATTTTTTTATATCTAATAATTAATAATATTTTAAAACCAAGAGATTCATAAAATAAATATCTGCAGACAATGCACCGATAAAAACTGTTAGTTTTGAAAATTTCCATATTTAGATATTTACTTAAATAGCGATATAAATTTTTGTATGTTGAAATATTGTGTACTTTAAAAAGTGTAATATTATACCATTATTCAAATTCTTACATAAATTATAAGCTATGTGATAATTTATGTTCTTAATTTATGCTGATAAAGAACTTCAATGACATAATGGGAGTGATTACAGTTTGATTTATATGTTTATTTTACAGTTCAGTGCGTATTATTATTTTTTAAAGTTTATTTAGGTTCAAAGAAGAATGGAGAGACAATGACACGATTTCACAATGAGGCAATTAGTTGTCTACGAAAAAATTGTACCGAAAGTAAAATATCAACTTTGCGTGTGTATTTGGTAGTAGGTATCTTTATTTTTAAGGTATCTACATCATAATTATATATATTATAAATGTTTCCTTTCAAATTCTAAGACTATTCTCTCTTTTTATTTACACTTTTACAGTAGATTAGTATTTTATATAAGTACACAAACTTTGCTAAATATTCCATAAAAACTAAAATAAACACGAAAAACCTTAAAGAAACCAATAAAATGTATAATATTCCTTTCGCTTATTTTTTCGATATAACAACGTATATCGAAATTATATATTTTGTTTTATTAGAGTTAAATGATTTTATTAAAAACGACAATGTTTACCTATAAAATGAACATAATATGTTCCATTTTTTTTTATTGTTACCTACATACCTATTATATTTATTATTTCGTTGTTTATTTTCTTCAAGTCCATAGCTGATAGAATCAAAGCATGTAATTAATTTATTTTTCCTCGCATATTATTATTATTATCATAGATACCTTCATGATTTAATAATAAATAAATAATTAATAATTTAAAATTAACCATCACGACTTATCGGCATGATTTTTTTAAAAAATAAACTCAACTTCACATTAAACGCATTAGAGGTATTAAATAATAGTGGTTAAAGTAATAATAATTCCTGTAAATAAAATTTCAATTAAAAAATTACTTCAACACCATTATTATATTGTTCTGTAGGTATATACCTACCTAGAGGGCGGTGTGTGCGCAGTCGGCGAAACGTGAGCGTTTTTTTTGTTTATATTTTAACCTGAATATTGATGCATTCTTTTTATACCTATATAAAACTTCAATGTCTATTTAATTAAAGATTTATTGATTAATATATTAAAAATAGGTAAATTAAATTATTTATTTTTTAGACAAATTGGTAATGCACTCGATATTATTTTTAAAATAAATAACTTTATGTTTTTTTATCTTAGAAAAAAAGATACAAGCCGTAAGTGGGTACATAATTATATACACTAACTTATTTCTTTTAAATTATTGAGAAAAACGTGCAATAAAGTCTGAAAGATAGGATAATAAAGGTAGGATATGATAGAATAGAAGTAAGTGGCGCTCCACTCTCTCTGCCTACCCCACAAGGGAAGTGACATGCTCGTGATAATGATGATGATTATGACGTATTTTTAATAGATATATAGGTTAGGTATCAACTTACCTATTGAAAAATAGCTAGTTCTTTAAAAATAAAGTTTTTGTTAATTTTTTTTGCATTTTTTAATTCCGGTTTTTAGCTTCCCATAAATTATTAGGAGCACATTAATATTATAATATATACCTACCTATGTAAAACAATTAAATTACTTATTCAAAATACAATTTTAGTATAATTATATGATTCACTAATTTGTACCAATACGGGTTTAGATATTTACACATTTTATTATGAATGTCATCTGATTACAGTTGTTCAAAGGTAAAACTAGGGATCACGATTTTCGCAAAATCTTGATCAAATATAATTGTTTAGTAATATTTTTTTTAATATTTGCTTAAACGTTTCGTACCTTAACGCATGATTTTTTGAATAGGTGAAACAAATAAATGCGTAAATAACAATAAATCATTCAAATATGCCAAAATTATAAAGGTACTTATTGATAATAGAAATGAATTGAGCAACATAATTTTACTGAGAAGATAAAATGTATAAGTAGGTACATGATATTTCAAAAGTTCAGTAATATAAAGAGTAAATAAAACTCTTGTTCTGGGATCAAAGTAAAAAAAGTGATTCACGTGCGGTATTCGGCGCGCATGCGCACGCGCAACGATATGTCAAAAGTTGTCTGGGATTGGAGTCGATTATAAAACATGGCGGACTTTGTGCGTTGGGCGGTTACTCCAACGCGATTTGACACAAAAAGTGTAACCAGTAATTACTCAGAAAATGGTTGCACAGATAATTTTTCTTCAACATTTCTTTATATTCCTTAGTTATTCAAGATAACATGTTAGTTTTTTTTTGTATAGTACATAATTAAAATAAGTATGAATATAATAAATAGCTAGCGATGAGGTTTGCATTTTATAACTTCTAAATATATTTATTGATAGTGTCACAGAGACGACTTCCAGTATCTATGCCTGTTGAATAAAGTGAGATTCCGTTATGATAAAAAAATATTATTATAGATGAATATAAAAAACACAATTTTAATTACAAAACTAGGAAAGAAAGTCGAATTTAGTGTTCACCTTTTTTTTAAATAATAAATATCCACAGACATGAGGTTTTCTAGGATTTTCCACTTTTGTAATTATTTATTATTATGGAAAAATATCAGTTACGTTAGTATAACTTGGGACAGTCTAGATTCAACATAAAATATTATAGGTAGGTACCTTAACATGAATTTAGCAAACTACATTTTATTTATGTGTAGTTTTGTACGTATAATATAATTGTTTATGAAATTATAAGCACTAGGCATATAATATTATTTTTAGGTATATATAATAAAAAATAATAAAATTATTGTACTATGTATGTCTCCAGACATTTCAATTATTAGATAAGCGTCCTTCAATCCATAATAATAATTTGTCACGCCTACCATTATTAATATCAGTACTTTAGTACCTACAACAACAATAATTATTATTACAATATGTATGTGACGGATGTGCGTTCATGAAGTAATGTGACGTAAAAAAAATTTTTTTTTGACAGGCGTCACTCTACGAACGTTTTTATTTGATTGTTGTAAAATCAATTTAATTATAGTGTATTTTGTTTTCTCGTTTTTTTTTCAGTAGATTGATTACCAAAGACTAATTTACTTGATCTACATAACTGCCTAACATACCTACTTTGAAGTTTTAGAATTTGATAGAATATAGATACTACGAGAACATCTTCTCTGTACCAGGAAAAATAAAGACATTCGTGTTGGGTGGCCTCGTGCTTCTATGATAGCTATAATTATGTAAATAAACAGAATTAACATAATTATTATTTTTTACATTATCATCAAATATTTTTTTTCTTTTATTGTGCGAAAGAGCAGTTTATACCAACGCTTTACGTATTTTATATAAAAAATAACAATGAGGAATTTAAATCAACAACATTTAAAAAATTATTAGATACTTTTTCTACTAATGTACCATCATATCCCGCAATTGGCGTAGCCAGCAGACCAACTGCATGTAATAAACTGTCCAAGCTGTCCTCTCCGTGTCAACAACAAAAATAAGACGTTCCAAATTGGTGGTATAGGTACCTTATCGCTGAATCTACCTGCAAATGTAATATTTCCAAAATAAGGACGTACATAGGTTTATAATTTAAATAAATCCAATGTTTTTGTGTTAACACTTTGGAAATTCATTATTAACTAAAAATTAAATAATTTTTTAAACACTGCATAATTTCCAAATTAAATTTATTTACCTCAAACGTTTTCGTCGGGGTTTCTGCTTGGTATCGTGTCCTCCTGATAATGCCAAGCAGAAGCCTTGGTGAAAAAGTTTGAGGCAAATAAATTTGATTTGTAAAATATACAGTGTTTAAAAAATATGTAATTATACATACCTACCTATATAAACAAAAAAATCTAAGCACGTTTCTGCCTGCCCCACTAGAGATAAATGAGAGAACATATGTGGTAACACTATTCATAGACATTAAAAAATCTAAATTCAAAATTAGAATCCCCTGTACTAAGGTATATCTTTAATACATTTTCAATGATGGGGTTATACATACAACCCATTAGATGCATAATTGAATTAATATTATTATTTATTAAACTTTAGCGAACTTACGGAAAATATAGGAATATAGCTTACCTGTATCACAAGTATGTAGACAACATCTACTTTAGAATGTTAATAGTACAAAATAATATACATACTTAAACCTCGTGTTCCGACGTATTTCTGTATTTTTCCAGCAATATATCAAACCCGACATGACTCTTTGTGATTTACTGGTTCGGATACCGCAATAAAAATAATTTCCCTATACTACGAAATAACTAAAATGATAGTGTTGATAAAATACCAACACTTCATCAAAGTTTACAAATTGTATCTTAATCTTAATCTAACATTTGCATATTAATGAGCCTGTCCTTTTGACTTATGGCCGTACAATTTTTTCTTTATTATTATTTTTGTTTTGTTTTTCCTTGAATCGAAACTTCAAAGGCGTTCTATTAGGTCGCGTTTTTTTTGGTTCTCTAATTTTAAATTCTTTTCATTTGTGACTGAAAATGATTAAAAATAATATTTTCTTTCTTTCCTTACACTAGAAGTTATTAAAAATCTATCTATCTCGCTCTATTTATACCTACTATCACGGTATCTCTACATCCAGAGAAATAACAGCATCTAATTAGCATACAGATCTTCATCTCAGTGCCATAATTTATAAGACAATTAGAATGGGAGTAATTAAGTATACCTACCTGGAATTTGAGGTGTTTAATTTTTTCGTTCATTCTTAGTCATGTAAAAATTTGTTGAATAAAAAGTGGTTACCAGCGTATACGTTACATGTCAAAAACACATTATCTTCGCTTGTCTATGTCGAAATGGCATTAAACCATTAGATTATGTATTCATTCTAAATTATTATTATTTTGTGTTGTTCATTCATTTTAGGAAGGTGTTGGTGTAAATATTGTCAAAATTAAATAGATTGCTTGCTTTTAAGGGACATCCGCCATTTACCCTAAAAGAATTTATTTCGGTGTTAAAGGATAGGTATTAATTTTTCATCAATTTATCCACACGTGTACAGGAAATTTTTATTGTCAATAAAAAAACAATTCCACCGAATTAGGTATGATTTTTTTTTGTATACCTATTATTTAGTATTTTTATTTACTTTATATTACTTTTAAATCATCCTTTTATATTAAATTCACGACGAGAAACAAACTCCACCGCTGATTTTAAATGAAATAAAAAGAGAACAAGATATTAGGAATATTTTTTGTAATCTATACAATTAATAACTGCATCCTATAATATTATTGAGGTAGCCAATTTCGAGTGTACTGTAAAAGGCAGATGTTCAAAATATAAGAACATTTTACATTTCAATTTCAACGACGAGGTTTGCTATCCATACTGAAAGTCTTTTATTTTTTTCTTGATAGGGGGAGGGCGGCTTGCATGTTTGTTATAATATACCTACGGCTGTCTGCTGGGTACCCCATTTGTGCGGTATGCCCTGATGGTATAATAGTCTTATTAGTAGTAATAGTAGTAGAAGTTCCAATAAATTTGCTGCATGTAATAAAGATATTAAACGGGTTGTCCTCTTCGTGTCATAAAAAATACGAAAATTTGGGATAAATGGCATAGCTCCTTATTAATTTGAAAATGCTAAATGTTTTAAGATAAGATTCCCTTTTTTAGATGATGCCTTAAAACTATGCATTTAGAAACGCAGGCCTTCACTATTTTTAGTACCTACCTGTCTAAAGATTTTTTAACGAGGTTTTTCTTAGCAGCAGAAAATACGATCATCAACATTAAACTTTGTACAACGCATTGTTTTTTTTTATGTTTAATTAAATGATATACTAGAACATGTAGTTATTATAAAAGGAAAATAAAATAATACATACCTATTATTAAAAAAAAACAACGAAAACCGCATTACCTATGCAAAAATAATATTATTAACATATTACTTACCTGGCCATAGACAAAAAATAAATTATATAGAATTTAATTCAGTGGTTATCTGCGTACAACATTATAAAAAATCTAGGTATTTATCTATGCATATTATGTTGGTATGTGCTTCGGAAATTTTAAATAATAGAGAGATAAGTATTTTAAATATTATTTAGTTTCTAATTATTTTTAAAATGTTACATAGAATTTCTGACCAGCTGTCGTTAAGTTAGGGGTTAGACAATATCGAAGTTAGATATTTGACAATATTGTCAAAAGAATATTGGACACTTATAAGAGCTGTTTATTCAATGTTATAAAAAGGCTATTGGACAATTTTTTTTTTCAAATATTGTAATGACTTATTTTAATAGGCTACTCAAATACTAGTTTTTAATTTTTAAAGGCTATTAGACAGTTTATCAAAAGGCTATTGGACAATTTTCATGAATAAATTTCTGGATAGTCATCGAAAGGCAAAGTATCAAAATATATTAGTCAATTTTTGATAGGCTATTGGACAATTTTTAAAACGATGCTAGGTTATATATTTTGATAGGCAATTGGCCAGTTTTTAATACAATTAAAGGCTAGTGGACAAGTGTTAATAGGATGTTGGACAATAATTATTTAAAAGGCTGTTGTGCAAATATAGCATTATTCGAATACTCAAATCTCCTTGCAACACGAAAAAAAAAATTATGAGTAGGTACTCTCTTATACAGTGGGTAAATTTATGAAGAATTGGGGGCATCTGTTAAGGGTATGCGATTGGTATCGGACTTAATCCCACCAAGTGTAAAGGGCTATAATCACTGCATGAAGTTTGAAATGTTAAAGCAAAATTATACCCAATCAAAAAGCAATAATTTCACGCTAAAATCAATCTTAATTTCATACGTTCTTTAGAATGTAATTTCTTTGAAAATTAATTTACGTATAAGGTTCATATTTCTATGAATTATTTATTACCTACCATACCTTGTTTATATGTATTTGTGTTGTTGTTTAACTTTCGTAACACAGCTCTATGTGTGTATGTGGAGTAGTGTAGTAATAATAATAATGATAAGTACAGTGGAGTCGTGTTTTTGTGTATAGATTATTTTAGGTAAGTTTTTACAGTAGGTGCCTGATAAATCGACTGAAAATTTTCCGATCTAACATCTCCTATAAGAAAATTCAGATATTGGTTATGAATAAACTATTGAAAACAGTAAGCAAGTACTTATACTATATTCCTACTTTTTTTGGCCTTAAACCGTCTTCTCGGAAGCACTATGTAGGTAGAAGTGAACTTCTTTAATTTTGCGTCAATTGAGTCATCTCTCCCTACGACATTCCTAAAGCTTCAACACATCAGATAAAGTGTAATAATATGAGTCATACAAATATTGCAAACAAAGTATATTTTAATTACTGTTGTATGAACGGTATATTGTGAAAATGGGTTGTCCAAGTCATCGAAAACCTTATGAATAAACAAAACAACAGTGTTTTTTATCCAGCAGTGCTATCATTTTTAAGATGAATTGAAAAAAAAAAAACTAAATATAGTTTACTTCCACGTGATTTAATTATCTGGGCTTCGAAGACTCGACTCCATTTTCAGGCGATTAAAAGAAAAGTAATAAATCCGAATACTAATAACTGTAGATAGTAAAGTAGTAAGTTTATGTAGTGTTTTTTTTTAAAGTTAATATAAGTTGTATTTTTAAATTTTGTTTTTTTTTCAATTCTCCTTGAAAAGGAAGTTCCAACAAATATACCATCAAAATTCTACCATTTTAATAATTTTTATCTTAACCTAATTAAAGAGAATATAATCAAACTTTTACAGTTAACATGCACTCTACTGTACTTACATGCAGTAACTTTGTAGAACATTGTTTTGTTATGTGTTTATAATATACCAAATATACAATATATTATAATCGTTGTATGTAGGTACAGGAAAGGTATGATTATAGGGTAGGTACGCTTTGATAATACAGTACACTGCTCTTATACCAAGCCACTAGGTAGGTACCTCCTATACACACAGCATAATACACTTAGGTACTATGTATGTATGTTCTAATACTTACTATGTATAGAATAATAATATTTAAAATGTAGGTACCTTCCTAGATTTAGGTTAGATTACAAATCAACGCAAAGTCATTTGTGCATTTTGATTATTTTAATAAAATAAAATATTGCCAATATTAATTTGTATTGTTAAAAATGTAAAATGCTTTTGCTGTTTTTTGTAAGATAAAAAACAGGTAAAAAAGTAACAGGCATTTGGTTCGATACTATTATTATAACAGTAAATAAAGAGTCCTTTCTGTACCATTTTAATGGTAAGGTGTGAAAAATATAAAGGTAAGTAGGTATATTTACTTATTTATATTTATTTCATTCATTCTTAATTGTACATTGATCACAATACATACAATTCTATAAAATAATGCATTCAAATTAAATACAATAACATATTCGGCGGAGAACATGGCAAAGAATTGGTATTTAGTTTTTCTGTAAGTTTTCTAGAGTCCTGTAAAAGGCAGGTGTACCTACGTATAATAAAGACATTTTACATCTTCAATAAATTCAGAGAAGAGGTTTAGCACCCTTCCTCTTAATTTTTTCTGGTATACTGGTACCCCGCTTGTGGGATATACTGTAATGGTACTGTATAGTAATAGTGTTTTTTTTCGAACATGGTAGAACACATTCAATTGCTTTAAAAATATTTTAAAAAAAATTCCATGAAAGAGTATTACGTAGGCAGATAAACGACTTTATTTTTTTTCTCTGCGCATGGCAACATTTAAGGTTAATGTTATGCAGAATTCACTTCCTTGTGTCGATAATCTATGATTGATCTAATCATAGGTTTGTTAATAAAACCAGGGGCGTACCTACCTATGATGAACCTTATCATGCATGCTAAATAATAATATGGTCTGAAAAAAATATTTCACCGTACAAAAATAACATTTGAGAGTATCTGATAGCAGGTACAGTATAGAAAGTTTTGTAGATATTGGACAAAAACAATATTGTTTAAAGTTATTTGTTTTTCAGTTAGCAATTGCTACAAACAAATAGATACAATTTTTGACATCAATTAAGAAAGTACCTACTTTTTTCTTATTTTTATAATTTTACTTAGGTACTTACTTATGAAAATTAAAATGCCAATAGACAAAATAAATAACTGAAGGGATGGTTAAGAATAGAAAAAATAATGAACTTTATTCGTGTTCTGGAATAGATAGTCCACGAGATTTTGATATTATATTACACGAGCTCCTTCTGGCTATGAACGAATCGGATTAGTCACTCAAAAAAATATATCAAAATAAATCTAGTACCACCACTGAATTTAAAACCTAGTTGATAGTTAAAATGAACACATAGAAACAACACGTAGACAAGAATTATATTTAGTAGGTAACTAAATATATATGTTTAATAAAGAAGAAATATCTTTAAAATTAGTACTTTGGTAAAATATGTAATTGGAAACTTATTATATATGCGCCTATGCCTATAGGTACATTAGTAGATACATAAAGATATGCAAGTTTTTATACTTTTATACATTGCTTTTATATACATGTCAAACGGTATTCATAAAACATGCAATCAGTTTTTGTTTTTTACATGATGTAAATATATACCTTGTACTGTGATGAATAGGGTTCCTAATTGTGATAATGAAAATCATACTATTTTGTATTTTAATGCTTCTTTGATTTTTCCGTCATTCTTGTATTTCGACTTGTAAATGCCAAGCATAAGTTTATTATCCTGCAATGTTGCTTGAAATATTTCGAGCTTCTATGATGGAATAATTGAATTTATTACTGCAGTGCTAAATTGATATTATTTTTTGTTTCACCAATGCCTATACAATGAATGCTACAAAAATGCCTAACAATTTCACCAAAGAATTGACATCATCAGGACTATGTATAATGGCAGACCACTGTATTAAGAAAGATAATTCTTCTTCTGTTCATTATGTAGAGGTCTTGCACTCTAAAAGTGAAGAACGTAGACTGAATGTTTTAGAGGCTTTAAAAATTAATAAACCTCTATCTCACAAAAGCTCTTTTAACCTCCCCATTGTTAAATATTTTTATACATTTGTAGATGATTATTTCTGATGATGTCAATTCGTTGGTGAATGGGCTAGGCGTGTTTTTGGTATACGTTGTATAGGTACTAGATATGAGCGCCGATAGACAATTTGTCGGCGGCGGCGCGCCGACTCGCGAGTGTCGGCGGCGGCGGCGTTTCGGCGGCGCGACTATACTTACTTTCCATGTCCAGACCCTATTTGCACCCTCTTCAATATCTTGCAGCCATCACAGCCTTGTTGCTTGCAGTCAGGGGGTCCTCCTCATTATAAGGTTCCCCCATGAGTGGGCACACCAACAGGTGCGCCGCGTTTTGCTCCTCTCCACAATCGCACGTCACATCCTGCTCGCCCCCAGCAGTTTCCATCTCTGGATGTTAACCTTATATCTACTCACACCCGTTCTGAGTCTGTTCAGGGCTGAACAAATCCCGTACGGGAGGTGTTGTCTGGTAGTCCGGTTGGGAGAGTCTCGCTTGGTTTTAACCATTTGTTCTTCCCAACCTGTTCTCGTCACAGCTCGATTCTTATTTCATGCGAGGTGGTGTGCAATTCATTGGTTTTCGATAGGAAGCTGCGTCTTGACCTGAGCCTCGGTACGGGGGGGGGGTCGGGTCGTGCCCGATAACTTTTTTGTTTTCGTCTTTCTTCCTCGGCTGCGACACTTCTTCGTGTATTTAGCGGTGCAATCTCATCCAGGAGATGGACCTTTTCCTTGGGAGTAAGCCTGAGGAATCATATGATTAGGCGTCCTGTCTCGCTCAGGGCCACATCGACGTTCTTAAAGTGTGAGGATCGGCGCGACTATGAAAGGCAGATTTTTATAGGAAAATCAATATAATGCGTTATTTTCTGCTCAACCACAGTTTTATTTAAAACAATTTACAAAGAAGAGATAAAATTATATAAAATTCAACAAGTAAACACACCAAGAATCAATAGGTTCTAGAATCTATTGATTCTTGGTGTGTATTATGTATAACATTGCAAAATCAACGTTTGTTGCTAAATAAATCAAGGTGTAAACAGCTTTTTACAATCTTATAAATTACACAGAGCAATAAACACTGCACAAGCAAATCTAGAGAATAAAACTAAATTGAGATCAATGATAAAAATATAAGAATTATTCTTCTTTTCGTAAGACAAAAAAAACAAAGGAGATTAAAATTAAAGCAATTCGAAGAGATTAAATTAAATGTTAAAAGTATTTAAAAATATATTTAATGTAACCGAAAATAAATGAAAACATAAAAAAAAACATAATTAATATGGAGCATCAGTTTTGCAGTGACCATAGTTGTCGTGTATAAACATGATACGATTGATCCTCAAAGGATTTAGACGGGATCTTTTAGTTGTTATTATTTGACCAGTGACAGAAAATACCCTTTCACTTGGGGTACTAGTCGCTGGAACAAATAATATTGCACGAACCAATTTCGACAGCAAAGGAAATGAGAACTTTCGGTCTTTCCAGAATTCAAGCACGTTATCATCGTAGGGCTCAAGATCTTTAACTGTGGCTGTGCTGAAATATTTCCAGCACTCATTTTCAACATCGCTGTCCACATCAAATTGTGCGCTACTATGCAGTTTTGCCAAATCCATCAAGAAAGAAGTCTTCGAGGTACTCGGTTCAGGTGTTTTATGGCTTCCTTGAGGTGTTGGGTCAGTAACATCTTCATCTTTCAGAATAGATTTTACCATTTTTGATAAAAATTCTACCTTGGTAGTTTCACGGCTTTCCATGCATGCGTCAATTTCCTTGATTGAATGGAATCTGCAGTCTAACAAAGTGGCCGCAACAATCAGATCTGTGGCAGGAAAGCGGTGTTCCAATTTCCGCAACATATTATTCTTCATCCTGGTAATTACGAGTGGCTCCCTGTCGCTACACTCATCTAATAATCGCCTTATTTCTGATTTAAAAACCAACGCCAAGTTAATCGTAGATTGCGATTCGGAACTCAACATATCCACGATTGTTTTGAATCTGTCCAAAAATGATGATAAGGTTAAAATCAAGTTATACTCGTTCTCATTGAGTAAAAGAGCACTGCGGTCTATATCTATTAGCATGTCCCTAATAGGCCGACGATTCGCACTGTGACCAATGCTTGTCAGCATCATTAGCATGCTGTGCCACCTAGTAGGCGTACTCGTCTTGATGGTTGGAGGAGCACCAGTTGTGAGGTTTGTTGTAGACGATAAATCATCCCCGCCTTCATCTGACGTGTTATCGCTGTCATCGTCTGTGTTTTCTGAATGTTCGCCAATTGTTTCAAGAGACAACAACAGTTCACGTTGTTCTTTGTTGGCGGCGGCTTCTAGTTGCGGTGCTCTGTATCTCAAATGTTTAACTATCTTCTTACATTTGGTGATCAGTGTAAGAATTTCATCGGTGCACTGGATACCATCAACGGTGACCAGGTTATGCAGAGCATGTCCAAGGCAAAGATGATTCTTCATATTTAATAGATTTGCAGCTCTTTTCATATTACTCCCAGAGTCCGTCACCAAAGTAATATCACTCTGTGGAATTTGAAATTCTTCCAATATGTCCTGAATTTCCTTTTTAATTTTTTCACCAGAATGTTTCCCAGTAACTTGTTTTGTTGCTAGGGTAAATTTCGTAAGCTGCATGTCGTTTGAAATAAAATGAAAAGTACAGGTTATGTAATTACGGCGTCTGAATTGGTCTGTCCATAAATCTGATGTCACAGCCCCAAATTGAATATTTTGTTGTTGAATAATGTCTTTGACATATGCTAACATGCTATTATAGACGTCTTCTAAGCCTTCTCGGGCAATGTTTTGGCGTGATGGTAGATCTTCATCCGCCTCGACAATATTATATTTTTTTAAAAAATCCCTCATGGCTTCATCATCTATGCTGTCGAATGGCATTAATGATCTTGCAAACCAAAGGGCTAGATCCCGTGAGAGCAGCCACTTGTCTTTTCTTCCACCAGTTTTACCGCTTTTTAAAACAGGCTTCGACTTTCTTTGGACGGAAAAAAACTCTTTGATTGGTACAACTTTCGCCTTTAGTTGACCTTCCAAGTTGTGTTCATCTTTTAAGTGGCGCAGAAGATTACTAGTGGCTATATTCTTGCTGTAGACTTTCACGTTAGCTCTGAAAAATGAAATGTAAGTGAAAAATCCACTGTAATAAAAATAAAGTAAACTAGAATCTCAATTTAACCTATTATTTCGATTAGGTTCTCCTAACTAATGGTTAAAAATTAGAAAAAGATAAACCGCATAAGTATTTAGAGCGATACACGATAAAACTATGGCTCTTAAAGTTTTAGTATGAAACAACTAACAAGGCACTAGTTAAATAATATTGCATTAAAAAAAAAATTACATTAAAAAAACATTTTTAAAATACAAGCTTTTATTCCGCCACCTTGTGGCGGCGGCCACTTTGAAAATTTTACAATACTGAGTTTAGTATTGTATTATGTATATTAATCGAAGTAACATTGAAGTTTCGCCCTACAAAAGCAGATTATAGCTTGCAAGTAGGTGCAGCTGCGTTTAAGCAGACAGATATAACATTTAAAAATTATTAGAGGGTAGGTACTTACTTGGAAAACAAAACTTCAGAATCATTATCTTTTTCACGTTTTAAGCACGCCCCGCAATAAATTTGCTCTCCCAAAACTGTTCTTTTCTTTCCGTCGATATTTACAACTAATTGTCCGAAATAGTTCCAACAAAAACTATGTTTTGATTAAGTTTTGCTTAGTTCGCTCACACTAATTTCACTTAACTTCTTCTTAAAAATGTCAATCTCTGTCGCCGTCACCGCCATTTTTACAACTCGCAGACGTGCACGCGCTCGTAATGGTAATCACACTGATCTCGCGTTCGCTCGATATTAATCGGCGCGTCGACTTCGTCGGCCGGCGGCGGCGGCGCGGGGAGAGACGCGGCGGCGGCGGCGCGCCGGCGCGGCGCTCATATCTAATAGGTACATGTTTGTGAAACAAAAAACAGTGCTATTTTTCATGTTAAAATTATTCTAAGATGTTATTTGGATAATGTTGCTGACTAACTTTGGGTTTCAGAGAGCAACATAATATTAATAATAATAATAATAATCTGGACAATTTATTGAGCGCCGTTTTGTGGTACAAACCACCGCAAGGGCGCATTTCAGTTTTTTTTTTATCTATTTATTATTATTATCAAATTTTAATATATTTTATAAATCTACTTTTATAAATCTACTCATAATACCTAAATAACCTCAAAAAAATCCCATAAAAAAAACTAAAATTACAGTTAAACCAAAATATATTTTTCATTATCGTTTTGAATTCTCTGTCAATTCACTTATTTCTAATTATTTCGATAAAAAAAAATTTTTATGCAATTGAATTGCATAAATTGTTGAAAACGAGTAGTGAAAATCATTTCTTAAATATCAGTTTCCCAAAACAGTAATTGATTTATATCTATACTTACTGTTTAAATCATCGATGCATCATATCATTTTTTCAATAATTTTACATCACTAAATGAATACACAAATGTACATAGTATCGATTTCTTACATATTATTTTAGATTATCATTAGTGGCAGAATGTATACATATATCTAGTAACTTATTTAAACTATGTGTTAGTTATGTACATTGTGTAGTGTTATTACCTATGTACATAGATACATAATAATTATGTAGATACGTACATGTTTAATATATTATTATTTATTTATTTATGTATATTTAAATGATTACTAACACCGAGCAGATCAACACGTTTATAAATATACAGTCTGAAAACATACTTACCTAAGTGTTACTTTGAAGTAAGAGATATTGTGTGTTATTATTTTTACATACTTGCATATTTCGATAACATCTTTATGAATCTCACGGAGTCTCTAGAAAATAAAATACATAACATGCATAGACAATTCACACAGATAGAGCTAGTCCCAAAGCAAGATAGACTCTTGTATTTCATACTTCATCTCATCTACCTTCCACCGTTTTCTGTAAGTTACATTCTTCACTTCTATCAAAGTTAATACCCAAATTAATTGAATTTTAGTGAAAAAAAATTTCATTTGTTTTGTATTTAAAATATTTTAAAAAATGTAAAAGGGTACCTAGCTTCGATTTAAATCATGCCTTAAAGGAATCATCCAAATTACCCCTGTTTTTAGTAGATCTAGTACCTATATCATCACACCATATCCCACAAGTGGGGTAGCAAGCAGACGAATTGCATAGCAACAAACATTTAAGACATTCAAGATGCACCATTCGATTGGTGTCAAATCTCATTGCAGAACTACATATACTATTTCATAGTATCTTTTGTCTTTATTTTTTCGAACACCTGCTATTACAGGACACTTCAAAACTTACGGGAAAGAGTGGAAGATCAATTCTTTGCCTGATGCTCTTCGGAACATTCTCTCTCTTAATATATAACTTTTCCTTTACACATAGATGAGAATATAGGTAGATATCTTATTAAAAGAATTACCTACTCAATTACAATTCAATGTTCATTAAAAAATTCGTATGAAGATTAATAAAGTATTTATACATATATATGTAATTTTCACATCGACATAGTAGGTATTTACAGCAAGATGCGCCCCAATTACCATTTTATTTCGATTAATTTTATTATATTGATTGTTTGGGTTACTTGGTGAGCATCAGCTGCAACATTGTAAGAAAACGTGCTACTTGCTTTTATTGCTAATGGTTTTAAAACTTTTTTTTTTATTTCGTTTTCAATAAAATAATCGTAAGACTAACTTACGTAAAACAAATTCAAAGACATTTTTTTGCTATTGTTACTACTGTACCTACTATCACGGCATATCCCACAAGTGGGGTAGCCAGCAGACCAGCTGCATGTTACAAAACATGCTGGTATTTTTTTGCCGTAGTGATTATTTGAATTTTGTAATTCATTGGAATGTTCGATTTCTAAAAATATTCTTTCTTTCTATTCTACAAGTGATGTCTGGTGAGGATAGCAAACATTGCAATGGAGTGAACAGTAATCAAAAAATCAGTAATAAATATGTTTATCATGCAATATTTAGGATACTACGGTTACTTCTTCCCGTTACAATTTATTTATTTGAATATTTATTTATTTTATTTTTTTATTTATTTATTTATTTCAATTTTACAGGATACATACAGTTGATACAAAAAATACAATGGTCTATAACATATTTAGCAATAAGCAAACCAGTGAAGATCCCTATATTACCCTTATGTGCTCTACAAAACATACATAACTAAACACAACAGATATATCAACAAACAACAATTACAATAGAATAGAGTAAATTATGTAAAGAAAATTAATAGAATATTTTTATGGTACAAAACAGATGTTTGATACATATAAGCAGTTATATTTGCAAAAGTCACCAAAATGTTATAAATTTATTCTCAGTACATGGCATGAACCTTTTATACGTTTAAAATGTCTTATTCAATGTAGGTATTTATTTCTCGCCTTAAAGTTTGAAAACTAGTCTTTGCATTTTCTTACGCATTCGACATTTTAAGTAAACCATAATTCATTGGTTAATGCATTCACACTTACTAAAGTACATAGATACATTCTTAATTTACAGACAGATATCCTATATAATTATATCATATCATTCTCTCGCGCTGTTTTTCCTGATTTTATACAATTTAGACAAATTAATATACCTACTAGAAACTTTATCGAAAAATTGGTTATGAGTCCAATCGAATCGTAGGTCCAAAATAATTTCATATCAGCCAGTCTTAGTACTTATCTACTAAACTTGAAGGATATTTATTGCTTATTTATTCTAGGAGTCCTTTATGACTTAGTCAGGTATATAGGATGAGCAAAACTTGAGTGTGAAGGAGAACATTTTTTCACTAGGTACCTAGGTATATCTCAATGTGTCGTGGTTAGATGGAAGAAATCACTTGGTAGTGATAATCTCATGGAGTGAGACAGCAAACATTTACTGTCTTGTTCTTTTGGATCGTGCTTTCTGAAAAAAATAGTGCTGTATTACTACTAACTAGTCTATGATTTAAGTCGGTGTAAAATGAAAATCAATCCTGTAGGCTGTAGGTATCTTTATCACTCGCAGACGAGTGGATGGCCTTTGAAAATAGAATGGAATACTTGCAGGTAGTTAACTATTGGTTGATCACATCAATATATTTTAGAAATTATATTATACCTACTTAATATCTAGTAACCTGTAATGTTCTTTAGATCTGGTCCAAGCGATAAATTATCACTGTATTGACTTAATTTGCAAACCTTCGAAACTAAAATTTTACATACAAAATAAATATTTTATGTTTACTCAAATTACAAGCAAAAACAGAGAAGAACTACATATCTTGTATTGTGTAATGTATAGAATTATTAAGATCAGTCCTGGATTAACCATGTGGATCGAATTCTCAATGATGGAAGCATAGTGAGTATTAGAAATCGGCGTCAACGTATGAGAAATTGCATGAATATGGAAGAAGCTAAAGAAGTACCTACTTATGAACTAATATTGCCTTCCGTTCTCTCTGCCTACCCTACTTAGGATATGGTCTGAGGGTATAGAGGATAGATGGTTAAATACGTATTTAGGTCCGCAGGGTTACTTCTAACACAATCGTTATACGATCTCAATCTTGTCTTGACCATTAGAAGATAATATATTTCATAAAAATTTGACAATATCACAAAAATATCAATAGATACTTGAGGTTGTATCATATAATTAATACAAACGTAATATATGTAAACTCGGAGTCTATAGGTACCATAAATTTACAAAGTTTAATATTATAAAAGTAAAAACATTTCTAAAAACTCAGTTGTGCATTTTGCACATTAAGTTTTACATATTATTCATGTTGGTGATTTATTACTGTACAACATTTTATAATAATATGCAAAACAATTGAGTCATAAAAAATCGCCAATAACAATAACAAAAGACGATCTATTTCCAATGAAAAAAAAAACAAATGAATAGCGATTTGTGTGTTGATTTTGGACAACCGCATATCATTATTGTTGTTGTTATTCGCAACAACTTTGTCTTGTTCGGAATTCTTTTGTTTTTTTTTTGCTATTTTTTTTGTATGTATATTATCAACCTATATTATAATTGATGGAACAATTTAGTCGATTGGACAATAGACGCACCTACAAATTGCGTAAAACAAGAGTGTTGAATGTTTTTTTTTGTGGCAGGTTACCTCAAAAATAAACAATGAAAGAACCGTTGCTTAATTTTTCATATTATAACTGTATTTTGCATATTTTTGGAATTCAACTGTAAAAATAGAAAAAAATAATTGTTTTTATTTTTAAAATAGCGTAGGTATTACCTATATTAAGAATACTCTATAGACACCTCATTTGCAAAAGGAACAGACGGTGCAAAGTTCTTTTAGTAGGAAATAGGAAAGGTGTTCCGATGCTTACAAAATAGCTTAGGCTGCCCAACATTACACATGCACTTTTAAGTTCTCAAATTGACATTTTAGCAACAGTCGAATATATTCTGTAATAAGCATTATAATTGTTTTTGATGAACTAAATATAATGTTTAAACAGTACACACAATATAGCTTGACAATCTATGAAACGCATTTCGTCTAAAATAACTTTTGATACAATATAATATGTATCCACAAATCTCGTATTTATCTCTTTCACACCAATGCAATTAAATTGGTGTATGAAGAGTTCAGAACTACATGTGGACCAAGAGTAGGTACAGTAACATAGAATATATTGCAATTTTTCAACTGAATGTTCTACTGTAGGTATATTATGACAATAGGTAAGTACAGTGAGACGTGTTAAGTTGGCAGATAATAAGTTGTATGTAACAATATATTTATTGTGCATTTATTTTCTGAAATAGATGATTGGATTAAGTTGTTTTGATGTTTTATAATGCAATTGAAAATATTACACTATCTACTGAAAATATATTTATATTTGTCACCCAGCTGCATTTATACATATGTTAGACTGCAGATAGTTCTCTAGATACTTTCATCATAGTTGATTTGTATTACTATTTATATGTAAGGAGTATAGAAGCAATGTCGCATCAATCCATTTTCTCAAATTTTTTTACTATGAATGCAGATATGCCAGTATTTTTGCTGGCTACATAATAGTTTAATCGATACAATCAAAATCCTTCTTTGTCTTCTGTATCTACGATACTTAGTGGTGTAAATGGAAATACCTCTGTGATCTCACGTCGCATTTCTCGGTTGAGAAACTAAGGGTCTTTTTTTGATTTTTTTCTTCTACCTCTCTTCCAGCATGATACTTTAGGATAAACAGCGAAGATTGCGTTTTATATTTACCAAATACCTAAGTTCATCCAATAACATATATTTTTACATAGATAATAACTTACTTGTAAGTTTTGTAAGTTAACACATACTTTACATAGATAATAACTTACTTGTAAACTTGTAAGTTTTCGAGTGTCCTGTAAAAGGCAGGTGTTCGAAAAAATTAAGACATTTTAAATCTTAAATTCAGCGATGAGGTTTGCCACCCATCCTGAATGTCTTGATTTTATATTGGCACGGAGAGGACAGCTTGCATGTTTCTTACATGCAGCTGGTCTGCTGGCTACCCCACTTGTGGGATATGCCGTGATGGTATAGTAGTAGTAGTAATAACTTACTTATTTACTTCCGATGGCCGAACAGCCCTTGCTGACCTTTGCCTCCGAAACAATAGATCTCCAAGCTTTTCTATCCTGAGCAATGGACTGTCAGTCGTCTTTAGCATTTAGCCTCTCTAGATCTCGGTTGATGTTATCCAACAATCTTTGTCTTGGTGTGCCTAACGGATTTATAATACATTGATAGTACTTAGTTTTAAAATGAGCTATCATTCAATATGTTTTGTTGTAGGTACCTATATTAACAATCATAATAAGTTATGAAATTGTTGCAACAATCAAATGTTTTAAATTAGAATGTACGTTCTGTCAAGTTACATATAGTTACACTGTTCAACCCCTACTAAGTCTTAGAAGAGACGAAAGCGGATGTTACTAAAAGATTTATGTGCTAAACATCCCCCTGTCGTTCCCCCACGGCTTGGATTGTGTTCTGTGTTCTATTTTCAACATTTTGAATATACATAAATACCTTTCTAGACAATGGCCTCATATGGCAACACCAGATAATACCTATTTAAATACCTATAAGTAAACACATAATATATGAGAAAGTACCCAATAAAAATAGATAGTGTACTTAAAAATGTGACATTTAGATTATGTTAGTAATAGTGCAGTAAGCAGATGTATTAGGTACTATAAAGTATTTTTCCAGTTATCCAGGTTCGTCACATAAGCACTTATAGGAAAGTACATTGAAGGACCCACCGACCACTCGGATAGCGCAGAAGTCTGTAGACTCCCATTTATCTATAAGCACCTATAAGTAAACAACTATTATTTTATTCGAGGAAGTATATTAAAGCACCAAATACAATTTTCAAACTTCTGAAGCTGTCGACAGCATGTTCGCCGAACACTTGAATCAAAATCAATTACGACACGGTGACCCCGATAACTGGACAACTAGACATGAGATGGACTGTGAAGACCTAAAGAATTATTTTATCTAAAAATATGATACTAATATGATGTTAGTTATATTATGCTAAAAGAAGTTAAATATTACATGTTAGCAATTTTTTTGATATGAAGTAATTTCTTCTGAATAACCCGGTCTTCATCTCCTCTAAGAGCTCTCTCCTCTGCTCAGGTTGGCGATCATTAGGGCGATTTCCACTTTGTTGACTGTGGCTCTAAACAGCGATATGGGGCTATTTCTGAAATATCGTCTAAAATTGTGCAACCAAGAAATTCTTGTCTGTCGTCTACTGGCGATACTTGGTGGATGTCCATTTTGAATTTGTTAACATAAAAGACAAACATTAGAATTTGCTCACTTTCATCACGTTAACGTTACGTTTATTTGGAAAGAAATTGTTTTTAAGAATATTCTAAAATCTACTTAAATGTCGTAAAGAAAAAGAAAAATCGTAGGTAAACAGGAAATAAATTACATTTTAAACATAAACATTTTAAAAATGAATTATAATTCAGTTAGATGACATATTACGCGATATAAAGGAGTTTCGAGGGCTAAAAAATGTTGTAATAACTCTAAAACATATGCATTGGTTCCCAGAGATTTAAATAACTTACCCCCGTCTTCGGGGGTAGTTTTAATTTATATGGGAACGATAGAAGGAAAAGCGCAAAAGTGGACAAAATATTTGTATTATGTTCAAAATGTTTTACGTTGAAATGATCAAAGCTCTTTGCAAATGGTTTAAATTTATGAAACTTTTTATAGATTTAAATGAATATGAGGAATGTTGTAAGGTATAAAAGGAAAAATTGGAACATTTTTTATACTTTTCATGCTTTCAACTGTAGCCTGGAGGTGAGTTCGTCGGTAGCCTGGAGGTAGAGTCTCGGCCTCGTGAACAAGGGGTCCGTGGTTCGATCCCAGGTGCTGGCAAACTCCCCTTTCACGACACAAGCTTTTAGCTTACTGTGAAAGGTGTATAAGGTTGTATTTGGGTTTCTGACAAAATCCCAGATATATCTTTTTAAAAAAAAAAAAAAAACTCTTGTAAAGGTGCGTAGGTATATTAATTTTTATGTAACAATTATGATTTGATTGTTCATGATATTAAATATACTAGTCGCTGTACACAAATAGAGTAGGTATCTATCAAAAAATATACCTCCTTCTATTTACAATTAGTTTTCAAGTGTCCTGTATAAACCAGAGCCCGTAGACAATTTGTACTTAGCGATCGTCTACTGGCGAACTTTTCGACAATCTACCTACACGTACCGTATAATTATGCGTTATTGTTGCAGTTATTGACGAAAATTCGTTTGTAGGCGATCGCCAAGTACAAATTGTCTACGGGCTCTGGTATTCATAAAACAACACGTTCGAGACACTTAACATATTAAGTTAAGTGATGAGATATGTCACCCATTCAGAAACTCTTAACTTTTATTGGCATGAAAAGGACGACTTGCATGTTTATTAAGTGCATACTGGTGATTACTCCACTTGTGGAAAAAATCGTGATGATATGAATGTATGAATGAATGAATGAATGAATATATCGACTGTCCAGATCCATAGGTCAACAAGTCGAAAACTTAGATTTAATTGATAAAACATACATTATTATAATCAACGCCACTCTTTTAATTCTATAAACGAACAACTATAAAAAAAATACATGGTTCCCTTTATTTATTAATATTTAATTATAAAAAAAACAATGTTTCCTATGTTCTAATCCACAAATAAATATTTCGAATTGTTTAATTATTTATTGAACGAAACAATGACAACGTAGGTACCTATGTCTTTAACAGTGCGATTATTATGACATAGTAATTATCAGGATAAATTGAAAAAAACACAGTATGTAGTTAACTTCCAAATGACGATGAAAAAACACAGTATGTAGTTAACTTCCAAATGACTTTTATCAACTTCGTTTACTAGTATTCGGAGACTCTCGACTCCATCATCAGGCGATTAGAAAAAAGTTTTTTCTAATCTAATCACTTTTTCTAATCGCCTGATAATGAAGTCGAAAGTTTCCGAATACTAACTAGTAAGCGAAGTTAATAAAGTCATTTGGACGTTAACTACTACATACTGTGTTTTTTTTTCAATTTATCTCGAAATGGACTTCCAACAAGTACCACCTATCTTCGGTCAATAATATCAAAATTTTAGTGTATTTCACTTTCTGTTGTGTTTTTAAAGCGTACTTAATACAAATATACCAAAATTACAAAAATGACTCTTTCTCGAATGTAAGACTTCTTCTTGATTTATGGAATTTCTACTTGTTGAGTTATGGAATTTCTACTTGTTAAGTTATGGAATTTCTACTTGTTGAGTTATGGAACTGTACAGTCGATATACCTACCAGCATGCAGATCCGACATGAAAGAAAGTCATTAATAATTCACCATAGCGAAAAGATGACAACTTTAGATTTGTGTGTGATATATTGCTGTTACAGTGTTACATTACCTACTGTTTGTGTGCTGTGTTTCTGTGGCAGATTCTTTTTTTTATTGCCGACTGCATGCAATATTTTTACCATACCATACCCACCTAGATATATGGAAATTTATATTTTATTTTTACCTAGCATTCTTACTACAGTACGTACCTACCTACAAGCTAGTTGCCAACCGTATAATTAAAATTGACTTCCATTTTAATTTCAAATGCATTTTTCATTCTCTTCCCTACTCAACACGTAGGTAGGATTTTGTTTTCAATTTTTTTTTTCAGGAAAAATATTTTTACACATCATTTTTTATTCAGGCAAAGAATTGGTTTCCCACTTTTTTCTTAAAGTTATCGAGTGTACCGTAAAAAGCAGATGTTCAAAAAAATAAAGACATTTTACATCTTGATTCAACGATGAGGTTTGCGACCATCCTGAATTTCGTAATTCGTAAAGCGTACAGCATGCATGTTTTTTGCATGCGGCTGGTCTGATGGCTAACCCACTTGTGAGATATGCTGTGACTGTAGGTATAGTAGGTACACACTAAACTTATTTCATTAGTTCTAAGTTTCTGGTTTAGAATTGATGTCGTTGTATCTATAGGTATGATTAATAAATGTAGGTTAGCAAATTGGCGGATAGATGAGTACATACTTAATCCAAGTTTAACTGCGATTTAACTGTGCTAATATGTACCTACTTAAATGCTTAATAATTATTTTAAATACCTATACATTATACATAAATACTTGTCTATTAAGAATTTAATAATTAAGTACCTTTCGACCTAGCTGCCTATTAAATTTATATGTAGGTTTATATGTATCTACGAATCGGATGTCGATTTCGTGTTTCACTATATCATACATAGTTATAAAAAATATATTAAATTAGCTCATTTTTATTAAATAAAAAAATAAAATATTATTTAACACTGTTTAATTTCCAATATAGTTATTTGACGACTGGTGTGGCGCGAAGGCTAACGCACTTGCCTTTGAGCTTTGAGCCATACTAGGTCCCGGGTTCGATTCCCGGCCAGAGTAAAATGAAGAATGACCTTTTTCAAATTGTCCCGGATCTGGGTGTTACATGTACATGTATGTGTTCAGTGCATTGTATATATGTGTATCATCGTGTTAGTATCCATAATACAAGATTCATATCTTAGTTTGGAACTAGCTCGGTCTGTGTGAATTGTCTATAAAAAAAGTAAATAATTTAATTGCCGAAAACGTTTGAATTTAACATAAGAGAAATTATACTATACTATACCCTCACGCCATGTCCCAGGAGGGGTAGGCAGAGAGAACGGAACGCCATATTGATCTATCCTTACATACTTCTTTCGCTTCCTCTACATTCATCCAGTTTCTCATACATGCACGCCGATTTCTCTTACTCAGCACGCGTCCGTCCTTAAGAATTTGGTCCACGTGATCAAGCCACGTGGTTCTTGGACGTCCGCGCTTCCTCACACCCCTTCTTTCAGATAAATACATCCTCTTCGTCATCCTTCTTTCAGATAAATACATCTGAAAGAAGGATGAATACTCTAGCATCTAAGAGAAATTAAACAGTGTTTTTTTAATAATATTTGTATCTTTTATTTAATTAAAATTAAAAATTGGATTTCCACAGTGTAAACACAAAAAATCTTGAATTATAAAAGTATTTATGTATATCTTCTAAACTAGGTATTTATTTATTCACATTGTTTATCGAGCCTCATCGCAAAACAAACATTTTTTTAGCTAACATTCTCAAAAAACAGTCCTACGTTGGTTTTAATACATTAAAAAACTTTCTATGAGGTAAAAATGAGCACATTGTTATAAAAATGATTGAATCATTGTTGGGGTTATGTTGGCAGATTGATGCAATTAATAAAACATTTTTATGAGGTGTTATTATTTTACATGTACATTTATAGAAGTAATAACATTCATTCATCTCGTTGGATTTACAGAAGAAATAGGGTTGCCAAAAATATTTTTCTGTTTTTTTTTTTAGAATATCTCTAAACACTGAGAATATTAAGAAGGAAATGAAAATACCGCAGCAGAGTGCCTTGGATTTGAATGCAACGGATGTGAAGTTTTATTTTCAGCTAAGTAGTGTACATAATTATTATGATTTATGGAAATATGCGGAAACAATGTATGAAAACTGATGATGATTTTTTTAAGCGAAAAGCGAACCTGGGCTACAATAATAGACAAATACAGATTTCTCTCTTTGAGTCCTAAAATAGAATAAAGACTCCTTATAGGTAAGTTTTACGATGCTCAGGTATTCGTAAAAAAAATAGCGAAACTTTTTTACGTAAGTACCTATATATTTTCAGAACTGAGTACTTCTGTTTGCTCAATACAAAGAAAGAAGATTTCTTGCAATTAGAGTTATATAATGGAAAATTTAGTTACGTTAGTGACGCATTCTTTCCACGAAATTCCTAACACTTTGATTTGGTCAACAACTATAGGTATACCACAAACAGTGCACATATTATGAAAATAAATATAAAATATAAGTTTCGTACAAAATCTATAAAATTGTTTACTTTTAATAATATGACAATTATTAAATATAGTGCACATCCCTGGAGGGGTCAAGTGCGTGTCAGAGAGCCATGAAGCCTGAGGGATGAAATGAGATAATCCCTCTCATCACAATATACCAAAAACACCCCTAAAAATACTTTCCATTATTATTACTATACAAGTATACATACACTTTCAACACTATGCTTTGAATAAGTGAAGTATGTAATTTTGTACTATACATCTAACTAGATTCTAGACTATTTTTGCGGTTAGTGTTAGTGGAGTTTCACTGTATTTGTCTAATGGTGAGTTGACATTGGATAAATTTAATAATAGTGTATGCTGTACATCTTAAAATACTTATTTTCGTTTTGAATAATAAATCATATTATAAATTATCAAATTGGTAATGATCGAGTATGTAGGTATGTTCAACTGAATAAATAGATTGGTAAAGGCAAAAATATTGTATATTATGTATTTATCTAGGAACTAATGTTCTTTTCATTCATAATATCACGCCATTTCCCACAAATGGGGTAGCCAGCGGAACAAATACATGTAATAAATAAGCACGTCGTCCTCTCCGTGCCAGTAAAAGTTAAGACATACAATTTTGAATAGTTTTTAGTCTAATACTCTAAATTTATTTAATACATTACTGTAGATCGTAAGTTTATCGTGCTACTACTGATACTTCATTACAGCATCTTCCGCAAATAATGCTAACTGCTCGAAAACACGCAGGTTTTCATCTCTACGTCAATAAAGAAATAAGGATACGTGACATTCCCCATTACTGATCTGAAGATATTAATTATTTTATCTGTGATGTCGAAAATGGTGTACTGTAGATTAGGTTATTAATTGTATACCTACCTACTCTGAATACGTTATTTCGTCAAAAGGAAATTCTATTAGAAAGGTGCCTACATAAGTGTAGGTACCTGAAAGCTTTTTAAAAATTGAAAATTGGAGGTATAAAAAAATTAGATATAAACTCGACTTTATTCCAACACTACATTTACAAACTACATTAGAGTCCATTTTATCGGGCGGGATTGTTGTGACGGGACAAATACCGTCACTATTCAGGACAATGACCATATAAATTATCTTGTTTATTATTACACATAACCTACTCCCGATGTCCTTTATAGCATATTATACAACATTCTCATCATAAATGATGTAATAATTTTGTAGTTCATAACACTAGACACTGGCCATCATAAAAACGCAGGGATAATGTTTTGTACATACGCAATGATATTACCTTTTTTATATGTTACTAGGTCATTGTATATGTTTTCCCTCACTATTTAAGTACATTACATCGTTTTCAATTATCGTTTTAGAAAGGGAAGATGAAAACTAGGTGTTTTTTTGCGTTTTTTAGGTAAGTTTCATATGGACGATATCCGTCACCAATATATCATTACAAGAACTTTTGTATTTCATAACAAGAACTTTATATTTTTTTATCTTTGTAGAAATTTAGTTCCGTGGAGCACCTGGCAAAGAATTGCTCTCCCACTCTTTTCTGTAAGTTTTATGGTGTTCTGTAAAAGGCAAGTGTCGTCAGGATTGACATCTTAAGTTTAGCGATGAAGCTTGCCATCCATCCTGAAGGTCTTAATTTTGGCAAGGCGAAGACGGCTTGTATATTAATTATATGCAGCTGCTCTGCTGGCTACCCTACTTGTGAGATATGTCCTGATGGTGTAATAGTAGAAATAAAGTGATGCTGTAGAAAAAAGAAAAAATCAAAACAAAAATATGATCAGATGTTTTGAACAATAAAATTGGAATATTAATTTGGTAAGCCTAAATGATGAAAAAATGGTTTGAAAATTTGACCATCTTAAACAGATTTAAAGGATGGACATGTCTTCAATATTAAAACCATAAAAAAAGTAACTGCTAAGTGTATGGTAGCGAAACTTATCCATCCAACTTTCAGTCTTGTCTGCTTACCCCACAAGGATTATTTTGCAATGGATTAAAAAAAAATATAAGACATGTGTTTTTCGCATACTTTTTTTTACTCTCGTTTTAACGAATGCAAAACAGTAACAAATCATAATTATTATTTTTTGTTATGCAACAACTATTTAAATCGTAATCCAAAAGAAATAATTCATGTAAAACTCGATCCTACCTACTTCTTGTATTCTCGTAGTAAAGTAAGGATGTTTCTCTTGCATTACTTGACTTTACCTAGTAATTAATATTTAAAAATTTGCATTTAATTACAGTCTTGTATTTAATTAGGTTGATATCGTAATGTGTGGTATAATACCGAACGAGTTCAAAAAGGAAACAATTGAGAAGTACCAAAAATACATAATAGGTATTCTAATTTTATCTATGAATTGTTATGAGCTCCATGTTTATTAAACCATTTCATCTATCTATCTTTACCTCATGCTGCATTCCAAATGGGGTAGGCAGAGAAATATCCTTAAATGCTTCCTTCGCTTCTTCTTCATTCATGAAAGTTCTGATGCACGCACATTGATTTCTTTTACTTAACACGCGGCCGTCCTCGTGAACCAAGGACGTGGTGTTGGATCCACGTACTCAAGCCTCGTAGTTTTAGGATGCCCGTCTTTCAGATATACACCTACACTCCTTTCTACAACCTTTCTTCATCCACCACACTATTGAGGGTTACATAGTTTGCATCCAACTAAAAAACTCCATCTTCACGAAATAAGTCTGCGGGGAATACCAAAATATGATTTTGGATATAAGAAAACCTTTTTTATTTGTTTGAAGTCGGTACTGTAGGGTTACTCTTGACAAAATCTTAACACGATCTTAATCTAGTCTTGATCTTGATCATACGACGCACGAAGTGACTATTGGCCAAAAATACACGCATACCGATCACGCGGTAACGGTAGCACGGTGTTTTTGACAATAGTCCCTTCGTGCGTCGTATGATCAAGATCAAGACTAGATTAAGATCGTATTTAGATTGTGTCAAGAGTAGCCCTGCTGATTATATTTTGAAACTTATCAGTGAAAGAAAAGTGTTTTTAAATTTATTATATAGATGTCTGTCTCTCGTGTCTCTCCCACATGTGGAGTACCCAGCAGATAAACTGTGCTAATATAAAGTAATTCATTCAGGACGAGTGGCATATCCCATTGCTGAAATGAAGATATAGGTTATAAATAAGCGTCTGAATGTAAAAAGTACCTTATTTCATGTAGTTTTTACATGACGATATCAATCATATTTTGAACCACTCTAGATTAATCATTCCAATTGATCACACTCGCCGATAGTCAACCTATTTGAATAGGTTTTAGAACCCAATTAGGTAGATATGTTGAATATGATACACATACCTACATATGTGAACTACCTTAAGGAGTGCACGACACAGAGTCTCACATGATGATGTGTAAAATGTCTCTTGTACAATTTAATATTTTAATAATTATTACCCTTTAGAACTAGGGTTAAGACATAGGTATAGGTAGATATAAATATTACCGACATTATTAAAAAGGGTATATATGTAAATAATAAATACATATAATATGTTATGTAGATGCTTATAATATAACACGCGATATTTTTACAAAACAGTGTCGTTTTTTCAAATAGTAATTGATGTATATTATGTATTTAAAACGTGTTTGTACTTTGTTAAAATATAATTATATTAATAATGATATATTTCAATACTTCTAGCACAAGTTTTAAACATACATAATTACTAAGTGTATTTTTTTTCTAACTATGTACCGGATATAAATAGTTAGCTAATATTTTTATTTTATTACGCGGTTAAATTACAATCAACTTATTTTGTTTATGTTTTATCTAAGTATTAAAATTAATAATTAAATTTCTGTAATTAAGTACAAAGCTTCTGTCATATATTATCTCTAAATGCATATTTGTTTTTACAGATATATGATAAATATCTTAACAATAAATATACTGTCATTGTGTTATGGTTTATGAGAGAGTATTTCGAAGCATTCGACATGTCTGTTGGTAGCTTTATTGGATAAAATACACCTTGCGAAAAAGATAGGTTGCAGGTTCAAGTCCCGTTCAGACCACTACTAATAAAAAAAACTTTGTCTTTTCTAAACCAAGCTCTTGACAGAAACATTTAAACTATGCTTCAATCAAAATATTTACACATTATTATTATTATAATTCTAAAATATCACCCTGCACTGAGACCATAACAGCTTTTGACCAAGACGATCTCAGCAGGAGAAATGAAAAAAAATGTCAAGTAAAAAAACAAAAAAAAGATATCATCTAAAAAAACGGAATCAAAAGAGAGTCTCTATCCTGGCGATAAAGTCATTGTATGTTATGTTGAAAATATCAACATGAATATTAAAATCATTAAACATATCTACGTACTTACTAATACCATGACAACATTTTCCCCATTTGGGATAACCAGTGGAGTTGCATGTAATAATCGTGCGAAGCATCGGATCTGTGCCAAAAAAAGATAGCAAATTCTGGGTGGGTGGAATATTTAAACATTGGATATAGATATATACCTACTTATCAATAATATTAATTTGATAACGTGACAATTTTAGAAATTATCTAAAAAATCGTTATAAAAATCAATAATTGATAATAAAATATCGTCCAATAACATGTATCAAATGTATGCTTTCTAAATCGCCATCTGATAAGTAAAATCCATGGGTGGTTCGTGATGCAAATAATTCTATAATACCTACCTTGCAGTTTATTTTTTTAATAATTATAATATGATATTGTAATAATGAAATAACTACATATAATAAAATTAAGGTTATTGCTTGCATGTCTTTGAAAGGTGTTGCCGATATCATCAGAATTAATATATATTATCTCTTTTTATAAGTTTTATTGTTTGTAAATAGGTGTTTTTGTTAAATTAAACAATAATTATCTTAATCATGAATCATATAGCTTAAGTAGGTACTGTCAACAAATTTGAGAATAATTGAATGGTGTTTATAACAAACCCAGATTAATTTTTTTTTTGATTTCCCCATGGTTATTTTGAATTTAGAAATTATAAATTTTTAAAATAGATTCACGAGTTAAAAAAGTTTTGCAAGTATGAAATGTATTTCAAACTATTTATTTTATTTGTATGCTTAATCATTCCATTAGAGCTTTTAAAGAGGGCTGAAGACGCACCTTTTTGCTGGGAGTTTCGGGTGACAGACGCGGTATATAGCTTGTATATATGTCATGTTATTTTTTTTATTTTTTATTTTTATTTTAAATCTTTTCTATACACAGATGTCAGTATAGCTGGCGGACTTATCACTTACGTAATTTCTAAGGGCGTTTTACAAATTATCCATATCAATATTCCACGAAAACTAAAAGGTTATATTTTTTCATATTCTGTCATGTAAGCTAAATACAGTATCGCGATTTAAATCATCTAACTCCCATTTCTAGAAATAAGATTTTGTGAATGAAGAATCATGGCAGCGATTATTCCTTATGTTTTCTATAGAATGAGAAATCATTTGAATTACACGTTGTATACACGTATGAATTAATTGGAGCCATGATCATCAAGCTACTGATTAAAACACCATAATATTAATTACTGAGTGATACACGGTATATATGCTGGTATAATATGAAATTCACAATAACTTACCAGGCTATCAGTCAACTATAAGAAAACTATAAAAATCATTACAAGGTAGGTACAACAATTTAATACAACTATAATAATTATATATTACATTTTAATTGTTCTTACATGCTATTAAATAAAATAATAAAAATAAGAATATAATAATAAAACAATTGAAAGGCAATTATGCCGTCATGGATGGCGGATCGTTAATCATTTATAATACATTATAAATCTGATATAAACGAAATTATTATTTGGGTGGCAAAGATTTTTTATTTAAATTTTATAAATTTTACAATTTATGTTACGTCACTGATTTTTTTAAAAAGATTTATTAATTTTAGTTTTCAATTAAGGCGGCAACTTAGGTTAATTATTTACCCATTTGTTAGCCAACAGATTGAGAACGGAACCGAAATTGGATAAAATTCTTAATCGAAAATGAACTAGCCGATCCCACAAATGGGGTAGTCAATGGATTAATTGCATGCAATGAATATATCTACATTCTGACATTGTCTAAAAGAAATTTTCAAAATTACATGTTGCGAATAAATTTGAAATAAAAGTATAATAAATAAAATAGTACATGGTTTGTTTGTGTGTTTACAAATTACATGCGACAAAAATTATTGAATATGGTAATTATTTTTTCTGTATCTCACTGTAAAATCTACAAAGCTTTAATTGGGTATTTAAAGATGACGAATTTTTTCAACAAGCAATTTTTGAAATGTCGTGTTAAAAACACGGAACACGCGAGGGTTTTTTTTCAAAAAAATTAATAATTATTTGGCAGTATTTAAAAATAATAATTAATGTCGTTCGATACAGTAGGTACCAGTAAAGAATGTTCGATGATTAAAAAATGAAAATGGAACGTTGAACTTCTTTTGTTTGGAAAATATTTGAAATAAAAATACAACAGAAACAGTGACGTAGTATAACGTAAATATTATTTTTTTATCAATCCATGTCTAAATTGTAATTTAAATTGTGAAAAATATATTAACAAAACTGTACAGAATGTTTGTAATTTTTATATGATCGGAATACATAGTTTAACGCAAAAATACAATACCTTCTGTTATAACTAAACATTTTATATCTAATGGATGTTCTAAACGCAAAAATGATCTATTTGATTGCCAGTGTTTTAAACAATTTTATTAGTAGATAGTAACCTTTGTACCTGCTCAAATATCTGGAATATTGTCAGTATTATTAGTGAATTATTATTAAAGTAACCGATTAAAAATTGTAACGTATATTTACGTGATTTTTATAAAGTTTAGTTCAAAAAAGGAAACGCAATTTTCTTCGGTAGTTATTGTAAAATGTTTTTGTAGTTGTTATTGCGTTAGCTCCAGACGGTTAATAGAATATTTAATATCGGTAACAACCTCTGTGAGAAATTAACTTTAAGCATGAAAATTGATGATGATACCGAATTAAAGAGATAATACACAGTATGATCTTACTTACCTACTACTAATGTTTGTAGGTACCTACTCAAATAATAAATGCATGAAATGAGAAATATTACGACACGCACCGCCCATGAACTTTTTGAACTTAGAAAATCGAACGAACATATTAATATTTTTCAAATATGGAACTCGTACTTACGTACGTAGGTAGGTACGGTATTATAATTGGCTATCTATTTTGCCATAGTAATTGAGAATATACCTTGTTTTTACTATGATTAGAACAAATATTAAAATGTTGCTAAATATTTGCTGAATAAGAAAAAAATAGAATATGTTTTTTGAATCATTTTATTTATTTTATTTTATACATTTTATTACGCAGTTGATTTTGATGAACAAGTTGAACAAATTGATAAAACAGACCATTTTTTTATAATCAAATATTATCAACAACGCCGAGTCGCTTCCATTGCGGGGTAGGCAGAAAGGATGGAACGCCATATAGACCTACCATTACATACTTCTTTCGCTTCTTCTACATTCATATAATTTCTCATACACACACTTCGAGTTTTCTTACTCAACATACGGCCGTCGTTGAGAATTTGATCGACGTGATCAAGCCATGTAGTTCTCGGATGCCCGCGCTTTTTTATATCCCTTCTTTAAGTAAGTATTTTCTCTTTATGATCCACTCATTCCACATGTGCAAACCATCGTAGATTATTTATACACATTCTATCCACAACATCCACTCATTCTTCTCATATTCTCATTCCTCACTCTACCACGCAACGTTTTATCAACAATTCTTCTCAGCGGTCGTATCTCCACTGTATTTATTTCACTTTCGTCCTTCTTCAACTGCATCATCAAATTAATATAATACTTATCAAATTATTTATTTTTTAAATTTTATATGAATTCCTTGATGCTAGTATCGCAAAATTGAATCATGAAAAACTTAACTTGTCTCGCATAGGAGCGAAAATACAAGAATGGTTATGAAGTAAGATTTTTTAAATTTTTATTTTATATACTCATTGAATGTAAATAAATAACGTCTAGATTGAATAAAAAAGATATTTTTATATCCCGTGTTAACAATATATAGTTTATACTTCCACAGAGGTCTGATTATATTTTTAATTTCACGTTTATAATGTTGTATTTAATAATAATTTTTAAATTATACCTTTATAACACAACACAATAATAATAATAATATTATCTATCGAGTATGGCTCCACAGCAGCGTGCTCTACACTATCCACATACTAGTAGCATCCATCACTGTTATAATAAAACTCTTATCTTTCACCAGAAAATCATAGTATAAAATAATAGTTATTATTTTGTATTTTCCGTAGGGTTTACACATAACACCATGTTTTGTAAATAATTTTTCTTTATATATGAAATTCCTCAAGGTAATTTCACTCAACAAATTGTTAAGCCAATATCTACATATTTAAATAATCAATTTATGATTTTGAGTTCATATTTCACTACCAGTCTATGCCGCTTTCACAGCATAAGCATACTGTTCACAAGCAGGGTGTATTTTTTGGGTTCATTTATGTATATACCTACAAACCTAGAGACATATTTCTTGTGATGTTTAAATTATAATAGTTATTTCTATCGGAAGTTCCTCGGTTCAACTCCTGTTGTAGACGTACACCGCTTTCAACTCAAAAAACATTAGTACGAAAAGGATAGCATATTTATGTGGGATTGTAAACAAATATTTTAGGATTTTGAATTTTGAAACAAAAAACACCATCTACATCTCCAAATCAGAAATTGTGAGCAGGATAAACCAGACAAAAATTGCCTTTAACTAAAAATTTAAAATATTGGAATCCCCAAATATTGATTTGAGCGTTAGGAAAAACCATACCAAAGCCTTTGTATGGAGCATTTTGCTATAAGATGTGGACCATCAGCAAGAGTGAAAGGGGACGGTTGGCTGCCTTTGAGATGTGGTGCTACAGACGCATGCTGAAGATCCATTGATCGAAACACGTCGAAAACGAAGAGGTGTTAATCAGGGTGGGCAACTCCTTAAAAGAATCAGCCAACAACGAGCTAATTGGATTGGCCACTACATTAGGCACCCAGGATTAATATCACCATCGCGCAGGGTAGGACCGAAGGCAGAAATGGTACAGGCCGACCAAGAGACGCTTATATGGACCAACTGAAGAAGGACATGGACTGTGGAACATACGTAGAACTAAAGAGATTAGCTGAAAATAGGGAGGAGTGGAGAAGAAAATCCAAGCTCGCTGTAGACCAATCCAATGGATTGTAGCTCACTATACAATTATACATGCATCTCTAGAACATATTATTCACTATACATGCATCTCTAGAACATATTATTCACTATACATGCATCTCTAGAACATATTATTCATACTAGGTACTTTGTTTATCATCTTTTTCCCTGACCTACTGATTACATATTTTTATTTTCAATTTATATATTCTCGATAACACATATTAAAATACTGAATTTATATAGGTAGGTAGGTACTTGTGTAAGTTTCACGGTACAATCAATTTTCTCACATTTCAATCTTTTATTGTTTACACCTCGGGGCGAGTGAAGGGTTTCACATCAGGACCGGTTCTAGAAAAATATCTTCACCGTAATAACCTAGGAGTGCCAAATAATGCAACATCAATCCATTCTAACCGTAGGTAATTTGCAAAAATACATTCCCTATTCAACATAATCCCTACTACTATAATTATAAAACACAAGTTTCCTGTTTCTAAATTTACTAATAAAGAAAATGTATTATAATTATTCTGTGCAATTTTTTTTTTGTATTGTAATGAATAAAGTACCTACTTCTATGATGAGAAAAATTATTAACAAAAAATGCTTGCGGATTCCTAACAAACATTAAAAAATAATATCCAATTTTTCATATATTATCTAGGTTAGTAGTAGGTGCATTGTTTCAGCTTAAAACTTAATATGTTAGAAATAATATGGTAGAAATATTACTGCACATTGACGCAATATTTCAGTATCCTTCTAAAATAAAAATAAAAAAACACTTTCACATTTCAGTTATACTGATATCTTAAAGGAACAATAAATTGAAGTTAAAATCGAAATTGGGAAAGAAAGTGAAAATATATGTTGGTTTATTATATTTATAGCTTACAAATTACTACACATATTTTGAGTCTATTTATTTTTTGTGTAAAATTTTATGCGCATGGTACCTACGTATTTTTTTTTACCAGTGACAGCACTGTTTGTTGCCATCCATATGCGTTCAAATAATGAGGAATCATCCGCGCGAGGTCGGAGATCCGTAGCCGCGTTCTTTGGTAATTGTTTTAAAATAGGTGCACCGCACCGCACTGCGCACTTCGTGATTTGCGATAATTCTACCTACATGTTATGTGCGTATTTACAACACCACGGTATCAATATCCCACATCACTTCATACCTACTACAGTGTCAGATACTAAAAACAAAACCAACCAACAATATTAATAGTTCATTAAAAAACAATTTATTTTTAATTATGCGTGTAGGAATACAATTTATTTTATCCTCAGAACAGACTAGTCTCTTTTTATATTTTTTCTAAGTACGTACCTATGTCTAGTGAGGCAGTAGATTACATTACTTACAATTATTTTTAGAACACGTGTATTTAGATGGAGAAAATCTTATGTGCAGTTAATTCCGTAGAGCAACTGACAAAAAATTGGTCACCCACCCTTTTCCGTAAATTTTTGAGGATTCTGTAAAAGGCAGGTTTTCGATTAAAAAATATTTTTTACGTCTCACATTCGGCAATGAGACAGACCATCCACCCTGAATGTCTTAATTTGTCTTATTTTATAAAATTAATTACACACAGCTAATCTGCTAGCTATCCCACTTGCGATATTATATCGTAATTGTATAGTTGTGGTATGTCTGGTTATATAGATTTCTGCAGTAGGTAGTTACCCGAGTTTGATTTTGTTTGGCAAAAAAATAAATATAAAATATGCACGATCATTTAATCATGTTCAATTGATATGACAATAAAGTTTTAAAATGGGATGCTATTCTATTACGTCATCATGAACAAATTACAAGTAGGGGGCAGGTTTCATATTTCAATAAATATGTAGAGTTGATATAAAAAAAAAATTAAACCGTTCAACAAAAGATTGACCACAGATTATTAATATAAAACTCATTGAGAGGTCTATAATTCTTGGGATAGTTGATGTCACATTGTCTTTTAAACGTAAATTGTGTTTTTCATTTTGCAGAATTTTAAGGTATTTTTAAACAAAAAAAAAAACAAATATTTCTAAACTTGTATCTACTGCTTTACTGATAAAAAATCTCATACCACATTCAGTGAATTTAGACGCTATGTTCTCAATTAATCCATCTTCATTTTCTTTCATGTCATAAAAAAGTTGTTATTCCATGTGTTCTTGCGTAGAATGCATTTACTACATTAATTATGAAAAACTCCATGATAGGCTTATAGCTTTAGCAGCAAATTACCATAAAATGTGTTCATTTCAAACCACTCTAACGCACGTGATCAATAACGAGTGTTTTCACACAAAATTCTATTAAAATTCACGCACGCGTCCAAACGCACAAAATAACAAATAATTCTTTAAAAAATACCAATCTATACGAATAAAAATAATATTTAATAACCACATGGATTTATATTATTATTATTTTGTGTATGATTAATGTTGTTTTATAATAATTATATTGAGTATGTTACAACGAGTAATTTGTTGATAGCGGTTTTTGAAATTGATCCATGTTGCATTTCACCTCGTTCCGTCTTGGTGTCTGTCCGATCTTGACTAGGTATACCAGCGGACATCATCGCGGTAGAGATGTGACCATATTGCTGAAAGGTCTAGACAAATTTCACTATTATTTTTATCATCTCTTTTTGCATTGCAATAGAAATAAAAATCACCATTTAATGTATAAAGGGCTAATTTATCGAAATATTGCATTTTTTTTTAAAGATTTCTATTTCAACTATCATGGAACCTACCGCAAATTGAATAGCCAGTGGAAAAAGGCAATGTTCTTTTATTTTTTATATTTAGGATACTATTATGTTCTCGAAATGTGAATACCTATTCTCGACTTATTTGTTCTTCCTTTTACAATTAATAATGAAGTGCAATAGTTTTTAAGAACAAACGGAAAAGGTGTCGCAAAGTTTACAATATGGACCCGGCTGGTTGTAATACTTTTTATTCATGGTAGCATTCGATGTAACAACAAACTTTAAAAGTAAAAAAAAGTTACTCTGTGAATCTACGGTAAAAGAAAAGTACAGAAAAATGTTCAAAACAATTCTTTCATTGAGTATCTTAGAAAGTGTAAATTATTGTTCATTTTTTCATCTTTCATTTGGTGATTTTTCTCACCTCATATTTCAAGGTAAATCTATTTAAATCTAAATAATTTAATATGGTAGACAACTGATGAAATACATGTAAAATATAAATATATAAGCAAAAATAACATTCGAACAGTCTTACATCCAAACAGTGCACACTTCAGCAATAACATACAAAATGTAGGTACGTTTAAGAAATGTATTATTTTGTTTAGGCCCTCTTGTCATCCAAACCACAGAGTGCATAGTCATGCGCTAGCCACGTAGAGCAAACAGAGATAAATATATACATTGGTATAAAGAGAGAGTAAGAAAGACATATACCGTCCAAGTAGTATAGTATGAAATGATGCTGAGAATGTATGTACGTAGGCATATATTATTATTATTATGTGTTGGTACTGGACATTCATCAAAATTACAAGATCTATAAGAACATGTATAAATCATTCTGGATCATAATATTGTTATTATTTTATACCTACCTATATATCTACGACGCACGATGATGTGAAATTGATCATATTGGACATGAAGTAAAATAAAATTACATGCAATACATCATTCAGTGTCTCCGTGGAGTCCTCAGAACAGAATAGATGTTTCATTTTCTTAATAAAAATATTTAAGATTTAGAAATGATTTAACATAAATCTTAAAATTGCCGTGCTCTTTCGCCAAGCGGCATCTTCAGAGCAAGAGTTACTTAAAACTAAAGAATGGAACAAACTAACCCACTAATAATAGATATCTAAGGGTTGGATGGAAAACAAGAAATTTTAAGAGGGAGTGTTTTTTACATAAAGGAAAGAGTGCAGGAATTTGGACATGTTTTACAATGTCTACCTTATTAGATATACCTATATTTATGTATTAATCTCCATTATTTGCAGAGAATTTAGTTTACGGCTCTTGCTTTCCGAGTGTAATACCATTACATTGTCGGGATGGAATGAGTGATCCTGTTCAATGCAATGGTCAGCCACCTCAGAACGACCAGATAGTCCTCTAAATGCTTTGTGGTGTTCCTTCACTCTCGTGTAGATTGCTCTGCCAATTTGACCAATGTATCTGGCGTTAGGTACTTCTCATTTTTTTATATTTTCGAGTGTTCTGTAAAAGGTAAAAACTCGGTAAGACATTAAATTTAACGTATTAAATTCAGCGATAAGGTGTACCAACTGTTTTGAATGTCTAATTTTTATTGTTATATCGATATTATGAATAGGCATGTTAGATATACTTATTAATTTTTCAGTGAAGTCCTCAGTAAAGAATAGATCTCCCACTTTTTTTTATATCGTACTTGCATAAGTAAATACTTCAGTCGTTATTGCGTAAACTTTTATCGTCTTTTTAATATTCAATATCTCCGGTAAAGCCTGGTTTTTGGGCTTGTGTTATAGACACGCCTCTGGTGCATTGATGTTACTTATGATATATTACTTTACGTATGTATTATGTAGGTATTTTATTCTGAATGTATCACAAGAATCATAAATCCTGCTCAACTTGTTCTGCGACTAATCAAACCGACAAAAAATATCCGTACACACACACATAAGTACAAACATACATCCAAGATAATACATATTATGATATTATTAATATATAAGTAGGTACATAGGTATATAAGTAGAATGTAGATTAAGTAAAATTAGGTATATAAACCACCCATTCTGAATGTCTTCACTTTATTAGTAAGGAGAAGACGGCTTGCATGATTATTAATATAACAAGCAGCTGATCCTATAAATGTGATGGGTACATTTCAAAAAAAAAATTTTGTTAATCTTTGGAAAAATCACATTTTTTACTATTTATGTATCCATTTAAAATAATAAAATATGCTATCATGACTTTTTCCATAACTGGAGTTAACAGCAGAGTATCTGAATGTAATGAAATAATACAGTTTCCTACCTCAAAATCTTCTTTTTCGTTCCATAAAAATAAATAGAACAATTAGGAAGAGTGGTTTGTCAAATCATTGAATAATCTACATTGAATAAAGTCTTCCAGGAAAGAATGAAAAACTCACATTTTTTTAATTGACTTTACTTTTCTTCTTTATATGTTTTGTCGGATCCCCCAGATGTTGACGATCACCTGGGAGAAATCTTATCTATTCTGTGCAGCACGAAACAGCTTCTCCACACTTTAAAACAACCACTTTTAGAAATCTAAAATTGATAGATTTATTAATTGCTGTATCTCCCACGAGTAAGGTAGCCACTGAGTCAACTGCTCATTACGAACTTCCTGTTATATATCATTATTAAATATTAAATTCAAGCTCAATGGTAGATAGGTACCTACCTTGTTAAATTAAAATGTGTAATATCACCTATGTTGAAATATCACTATGGTTTTTTTCTACTAGTTTCTACTAGTGATGTAACGAAATGTGTGATTTTGGATATTCGCGAATGCGACAGCGAATAGCGACTATTGACTCTTGCTTAAATTTCTACAATTGCTCAAATATCAAAATTTCTACCCCCCCGTCGACGAATTTTCAAAATGGTATAAGAATTTGAAATATTTCAAAACTCCTCGGTTATAAGAATATTTTCTTGCGGTACCTTTTTCTACAATGTAAAGGGTAAGCATCCGTTACTCTTACCGAGTATCCTATACTTTATTACCAAAATAATATTCGCAAAATATTCGCATATTATTTTGCGAATACGAATGCGAATACTTTGAAATCTGCGAATATTTGCGAATACGAATATTCGTTACATCACTAGTTTCTACGTATAGGTAATTCTAGATCATAAAGGGCTTTTAAGTTTAAGTCACAAGTACCGAGTTATAAAAATAAATCATTATTTAAATCAATAAAATCATTCGGCAGTCAATTATAGTTATATAAATATCAACACCAACTAGTTTTGTAAAGAAAGTTGTTTATTAGATTTTATATATTTAATAATGTCTACATAACTAGATACTTGTTTTTAATAATTATAATGCTTAATATGCGTGTATGTGTAAGCTTAACTATTAGTTTCTGGAAAATATTACCCTCCTAAGCAGATCCCATCATCGGGAATGTTGTGATTTGATCGTTCATTGTATAAAAGATTTTTTATTAATTTACAGCATGATTTAGGCTTAATTTCAGCGATGAGTTTGCCACCCATCTTGAATGTCTTTATGAATATATTTTTTTTGTTAGCAAGTAGAAGACAGCTTGCATGCTTATTACAAGCAGCTGGAGATGGATACCTACTTCATTAAACGGCGCCGAATGAATAATCCGATATACCTACTAGTGATGTAACGAATGTCTGATTTTGGATATTCGCGAATGCGAATGCGAATGCGAATATTTCATGCCGACATTCGCGAATGCGAATGCGAATATTGACTTGAAAATGGTATAGGAATTTGAAATATTCCAAAACTCCTCGGTTTTCTTAAAGAATATTTTCTTGCAGTACCTTTTTCCACAATGTACCGGGTAAGTATCCGGTACTTTCACCGAATTACTGATTTGTTTCTTCATTTACATGGTACACAACAGATGAAAGACATATAAATATAAACATGTAAGCGACAAAAACATTCCAATAGTCTTACATCGAAACAGTGCATACTTCAGCAATAACACACAAAACAATTAAGAAAATCTTACACACAATATAGGTATTAATTCACAATACATCCAATCACCCATTCCTATTAAAAATCGCTGCTCACCCAATTAAGCACACATACCTAATACATTCATTCGCACAAACACATTCACACTTCACTAATGTATGCAATAACAATACAAAAAAACTCTTAAAAAAGAAAACATCAAAAATTTAAAAATTTAAAAAACAGTCTAAAAATTAATACTATCCTAAACACTTCACATTTTATCAAACATATACATTTTTTTTAATATTTATTTCATCTTATTCTACCCTCAACTCTCCTGACGTAATTGGCACTTAAAAATTCTATAAACAGGGTTTCTTGAGTCTGCAATCGTTTTTGTTTTTTTTTTTAATGTAGAACGGAAAACAAGATCTTGTTAAAGGAAGCATTCTAAAGTTAATCCTATCTAAAATATTAGGCACATCGTATTCGGACAAGCATAATTATTTTTCTCAGGTTGCATGCATCCAGCAAAACTCTTCACAATTCCAATTTAGGCAAATCTTTAATAAATACAGGATAATGCAATCTCTTCCTAACCAAACGAATGAATTTAGACTGAGTTCTCTCAACTTGATCGACATATTTTTTAAAATGTGGATTCCATACAGAGGAACAGTCCTCCAGCTTGGAGCGAAACAACGATAAGTACAAGTACAAATACGATTCATATAACCTAAATGACTTTGTAGATCTCAGAATAAATCCCAGTATTTTATTGCTCTCTTCGATAATTTTGTTCACGTGATCATCAAAGTGAAGCTCAGAGTCAAACACCCCACCTAAATCTCTAATCTTATTTACTTCTTTTAAATCATGATTATGGATATTGTAAATTTATCGAATTTTGTTTCTATTTTTGGTAAAAGAGATCAGATTACACTTCTCCAGATTCAAGTGCAAGTTATTTCTTTTACAGTACTCGTGTAGTCTTTCCAAGTCCTCGTTAAGCATTTCATAGTCAAACAATAATTGAATTTGACAGTATATTTTTAAATCGTCCGCAAATAATAGAAGCTCTGAGTGGTCAAAGCACTTTTTTATGTTGTTTATGAATATCGTGAAAAGTAAAGGACCCAAAGAAGACCCCTGAGGGACACCAGATGTAACACTGACACTGCCAGATGAGTAACCGTTAAGTTTAACTGTCATCAATCTATCAGAAATATATGAGTCAATCCACCTTAGTTGAAAAAAGTCGATGTTCTACTTTATCAAATGCCTTTTGAAAGCCGATATAAATGGCATCCAACTGTATACGATTGTCCATAGCTGAGAAAGAAAATCAGATTTGTTATTGTCGATCTTCCACTCATGAATCCATGCTGCTCTACAAAAAAATACGGCTTCAGGAAAAAAGTAATTTGTTCACGAACCATACCCTCAAATATTTTTGAAATAGGTGATAGAATTAAAATTGGTCTGTAGTTTCGAACGTCCGATTTGCTGCCAGATTTATGCAAAGGAATAATACTAGCCATCTTCCATTTGCATGGAAAGCATCCTTCTTGTAAACTCCTAATTTATTTACCGTGTAGAAACCCAGAGAAAAAACCCAGCAAACTGATTTCCAGTACTGCGCAAAACGCGCAGCAGGTGGAGATGCGTCAAAAATATCCTCCATAGTGCAAGTGACAGGGCACAATGGACACTCCAACAAGTGTGGCATAGTCTGTGCTGCACCACAGTCACACGCTCTGGATTCGTCCTGTAGGAAGCCCAATCGTTCTCTATTGTCGCGGCAGTTTCCTACACCAGATCTCAGTCGATTTAGGGTTTTCCATGTCCCATAGTCTAGATTGCCTCCTGCAGCAAGGTGTTCTAATAAATGTCAGATACAATGGTTTGGTTAAATGACTTACACATCTCTTTAATATATTGGTGCTAGACCATCAGGGCCAACTCCTTTTGTCTCATCTATACCTAATAAACGTTTATGAATATCAGATTTCAAGATATTAACCATGGATAAACATGAGTTAGTTAAAAGATTTTCCAATTCTTTAGTATTAGAATCATGCAAATTATTCAGTGAAAATACAGAACCAAAAAACGTCGAAAACAAGTTTGCAATTCCCTCTGGATCGCTCGAAGTCTGGTCACCGTCACCCATTACCCTTGGATAGCCTCTAGATTCTTTAACGGAATTCACGAATGAAAAGAAAGACTTGATATTGCCCTTAAGTGACTTCTCAGTGTTATTAATAAAAGACCTATAATCGTGATTCTGCGACAACTTCAACTGAGCTCTTAGTTGAAAAAATAAATTGTAGTCAGAATCATTACGGTTCATCTTCAACTTACGCCAAGCCTTAGACTTCTCTTAAACAATAACAGAATTCTATTAGAGAACCATTTGGGAAAATTATTAGGTGACACCCTCTTCATATGTAGGTGTATGCTTCTCAATTATTGGCAAAACATAACCATAAAAAGATTCAATCATCTTATTCACCGGTCCGTTTCCCAAAACACTGACCCAATCAACATTTTGTAGTTCAAAATTTATTTCCGAAAAGTTTGACTTAAAGTATATTAATTTCTGGATCATATTTTGAGACAAATCCTCAGCAATTTCAAACTCATAATCTATCAACAGTGAAGGATAGTGTGAATCCTTACCAACCAGTGGAGAGTCACATCTGGTAACAGAACACGGAATAGTTGAAATAACTAAATCCAAGATAACTTGATTGCTGTTATAAACTCCGTTAGACTGAAACATATTGAGAAAAGATATAGATTCTATCAAATACTGCGCAACAGGACACGAATAAGAATACGGAACAAAGATTGAATCAACATCGGGGTCTTTTTTCCATTGGATTGTTGGGATATTGGAATCTCCAATAAGACAAATATCCGTTTTGCCGTAATAGCTGATTAAACGTTCAGATATACTTTGAAAAAAGATGTTTTAAGTATCTAAGGATGTAGAAGGCGGTATATACATATACTACACCCAGTAGCGGTGAGCATTTTTTCATGCGTTACCGATGAAAAACGAATACTGGTAAAAAAAACTTTCACCAGTATCATCCCAAACAAGAGTGGATGAATATCCTAGTGTCCGATCCACAGCAATTAAGACCCCACCTCCATCCCTTTTACCACTCAACATGAAATCCCTATCCTTGCGGTAAACTGTATATTCGTTTTGAAAATGTTCGTTGTCAAATATGCCACAATTTAGCCAAGCTTCCGTCAGAACAATTATATCATAACTATTTGCAAATAAGTTTGCTCTAAACTTCTCGATCTTAGTCTTCAAGCCCCGAAAATTCTGAGAGAATACTTTAGTGTGGTTCACCTTGTAGTATGATATAAATATTCCTTAAATAGAATATAAAATGATTGTAGGGTCCTCATAGCAGTTGTAATACTTAAAACAAACATATAAATTAAATCTCCACAAATGCATATTTCTCCTAATAATAATAACATCATCAAGCAAACGAACACAGGAAACAATACAACAAATGTGGCCAACACGGAACAGACCAGATACTTTATTACTAAAATAATATTCGCAAAACATTCGCATATTTTTTTGCGAATGCGAATGCGAATACTTTGAAATATGCGAATATTCGCGAATGCGAATGCGAATATTCGTTACATCACTAATACCTACATGGGTACGTACAAAGCAATGACTCCGACAATTATTTTTACACGCACTTATGTTTTACTATTTAAACCTATCAAACTGTATAGTTTATCATCATCATTTTCAAAAATGACCCAGCCAGCATCATTATCTGTCTTTGTGTTATACTCTGTGCCGTGTGTTTTTGTAAGATAAAATAAAAATAAAATAATACCCCAGTTACAAAAACCCTAAATTCTTATTTATATTCCAAAATACGTTTTGTAAAGTTTTAAAGCACCTTGTTGGTATACCGAAATCTCTAGTCAAATAATATGTGCTTCTGATTAAAAAAATCAATTTTAAAATATTTGTGTACTTGAATGAATATCACTTTCTACGGAAAGAACATAGATTTTGACAAAATTCTAGTTGGCCAATAAAACTGTATGATCGACGTATTTTATAATAATTTGTAAGCAATTCATATGTAGTTTTGATCGACCTCTTTGAGTCATATTTTTAAATCATCAGTAGCGCCGGGTGTAAGAACTAGTTTCTTATTTGGTAGGTATAAAATAAACATTCATATATTAGGTAAAATATTTTTTTTTTTTTTTTTAAAAAGGTAAAAAAATAAACGATATGGAATGATAAATAAGGTTAATTGTAATACCGTTTGACTCAGCTGTGATTTTAATATGATTAATGTAGGTACGTGGTAAACTAACTGTTTTACAAATTTATTTTCACCTACATACATACATATTATTATTATTATAAACATAATTATTTATTATAGGTACCTAATTATTAGCTTACTTACTACACTTTACCTTCAACTTCCCACAAGTACTGATTTGAAATTGTATTTCTCTTTGGTTCGATATTTAATTTAATTGATTTACCTATGTAATATGTATAATATTTTACCAATTATATTTTATTGTTGATTTTCCCTTAAAAGAACAGACTTTACTCTATGTCAAAGAATTTATTAACTTTCTCATCATTTCTAATAATCCGTAGAGCACCCGCCAAAAAAATGGTCTCCCAAACTTTTACGTAGGTTTTCGACAGTCCTGTAAAGCCAGGTGTTCAGAAAAATAAATACATTTTAGGTACCTACATCTTAAATTCGGCGATGAGGTTTACACACCCCAATCTTAGATGTCTTAAATTTTTGTTGGCACGTAGAGGAAAGGTTGCATGTTTATTACATGCAGCTGGTGTGCTGGCTACCCCACTTGTGGGATACGCTGTGATTGTACTTTTTACTGTATTGTGGTGGAATATATAATTAAACTTTTTTATAAACATAGTCCTTGGTTGTAATTGTGCTTTAAGATTTAATAAAATTGAATAAATGAAGTATAAATTTGTCCTAACATATTTTTATTTTATTTTTTACAGGTATGTCACAAAAACTCTCATAAAATACAAGCCGATTGAAACAGATATTGGTAAGTTTTAGTAAAATTTTAAAATTGAATTTTCTTATTTTTTATTTTTAATACTCCATTCTATTTGGATGAAACAAAAATACATTTATCAATCTTTACCAAGTGGGGCAACTAAAGGAAATGTTTGCACTATTATATAATGATTAGATGAAAAAAAAATTGTAGGTTGGTATACCTTATTCCTATATCTTGCGTACTTTCCATACATGAAAAAAACACAGCTTGCCTTGCAAACATTCGTCAGAATTTGTTGTAAAAAATGCTGAGTTCGTGAAATATCTTAATTTACTATATTTAATTAAAAAATTATGCAACTGGAAGGGGGTCAGAAATTTGAAAAGTCGGGTGTTTTCTTAAATTTCTGTACTAAAGTGCAAATAAAATAATAAAAAAAATCGTGACCTAAATACAAAGCCTTGATCCTCCACTGCATTTGTAGGTCATTCTCTGGTTACTTCACTTTTTTAGTTCTTTTACCTATATACCTTCATGAAATTATATCTGATGAAACATTGCGTGCGAGTTCAAATGGAGACCACCCTTGCAGATATTTTTTTTATTGTACAAATTAGGCAACAAATTATTATAAAGAATAAATTAATAAATTTACAACAACCTTCCTACTACTAATTACATCGATATTAGATAGATAGATAATACCTTAGTATGTAATATCAACTTATACTATAAGTATACCTAATGTGATCATAAAAATAATATATGAAGTATTATATCTAGATCTTTGACCTCTATGGATTCATTCATAACTGATTCTATAGATCACCACCAATATGTTTTAACCATAATAATATGATATTTCGTACCAGCTGCAAACTCGGTGTCATACACACAGTAAATTGTTTAAAATGCTTATCTGCTTTTACTTATGTAGTAGATACATAATGTGATTGTAGGTATAAGTAATTTGCCCTGAATAAATAATATTTCTATACGTGGTTTATATTTCTGTCTTCTATGCTACTATTACAAAATTATCTTAGAAAAATATCATAATTTATAATACTTTTGATATAAAATGCTAGTATGTAAAACGCAGGATTCTGATAGATAAGATCCGATAAAGATATTAACAATAATCTCTATTGCACAAAATAAATGAAAACAATAATGCTAAAATAAATAATTATAAATTTTATTGTTTTGTCAAATTGTTTTAAATTATATTTTTAATGTGTAAAAGACTCGTGCCGTGTATGAATGATTGATAAATAAATAAATAAATAATTTAATGATTTTGTAAATTAGTTATACTTAATCCTTTTTCGCAATATGCTAGTTTATTGCTAGTTTATTGTACCAATTGTACCTAGTATTATTATTATTATTATTATATTGGATGATTTATTCGGCGCCGTTTAATGGAGTATCCATCTCAAGGGCGCGGGAAACTATGTTGGAAGAGCGAAGTCTTCAGCTTGCTCCTGAACGTTGTAATCGGCTGGTTTTTACGGAGGTCCTCGGGGAGTCGGTTCCAAATGACGGGTCCTGCGACGCCGAAAGCCCTATCATAGAAGCAGGACTTGTTTGCTCTGTTGTTTTCGTCCAGCATGTTGGTGGATGTCTTAGCTGAGCGTAGAGGTCTACTTGCAGGTGTTTTGAGAACACAGAGTTCAGAAAGTGACTGAGGTGCCATTTTGTTCAAAGCTTTGTAGACTATAAGGCACAGTTTGTATTGAACCCTTTCACCTGCTCTTAACCAGTGTAACTTTTCCAGCAAAGGTGTGATGTGGCAACCCTTATCTTCGCGGAAAATAAGCCTTGCAGCGCTATTGAATGCCATTTGTAGACGATTCAGTTGAATTTGCGGCAGTCCTACATATAGTATATTGCAGTAGTCAAGTCTAGAGACTACAAAAGCAGAGATTAATGTTTTTATGCTATCAGGAGTGAGGTTTTTCGACACGGAGCGTATTTCGCGGATGTGGTAAAATGCAGAGCTCACCGTCTTTGAGATTTGGGATTCCATAGACAGTGCGCTATCGATTCGTGCCCCAAGTATCGAGACTTTACTGGACGGTAGAATATCCGTGTCGGCTATCGAGATGGGATCTATATCCAAGAGATGTTGTCGGCCAGGTGATGCGACCCATAAGAATTCCGTTTTAGCTGGATTCAGCTTCAGACGTCTCTTTGCCATTAGATTAGATAAGTTTGTTATACATTCTACGGTCCGGGCCTTGAGATAATTTTTCTGATCAGGTTTGCAAAAACCGATCAAAATTCTGTCATCCGCGTAAGCATAGCTACGAAAGTCTGTTTTTTCTAGCATACTGTCGATATATCCGATGTAGAGGGTGAACAGAATTGGACCCAGGACAGAACCCTGAGGTACTCCCTGAGTAACTGTTGATTCACAAGTTCTGCTTTGACTCGCTTTTAGTGACCAGTTTCTTGCGGTCAGGTAGGAGCGAAGCCAACTCAGTGCACTTCCACAAAGACCATACTCAACTTCCAGACAGGTCAGGAGTATGCTGTGGTCAACGGTGTCAAACGCCGCACTCATGTCGAGAATTGTTACAAGAGCTATGTCTCCGTGAGCCACGCCCCCTATCAGGTCCGAGACAAGACTCGTGAGGGCAGTTTCAGTAGAGTGATGCTTCCTGTGAGTATCAAGACACTTATCTGTAGACGCGGTTAAGAGCCTAGTCGCCGCCTTCGTCGTCTCCCGTCTAGACTATTGTAACATCATATGTACAGGACTGCCCTATATCCTTCTGAATCGTCTCCAAATGGCCTTTAATACTGCTGCCAGGACCATCTATAGAGAGAACAAGCGCTGCCACATCACACCACTGCTTAAGGAGCTGCACTGGCTTAGAGTCCCAGAGAGAGTAGAGTTCAAGCTGTGCCTCACGGTCCACATAGCCTTGAACGGCACAGCACCTCTATGCCTCGCTAAGCTATGTCCCCTCGACGAAACTCTGAGGCGACCACTGCGATCAGCTTCCACCGCTGTAAATAAGCTTGTGGAGCCCAACAGGGCAAACACTTCCAAATTCGCAGAGAGGAGCTTTAGCGTTGCGGGGCCAACTGCCTGGAACCGATTACCAGCGGATTTAAGAAAGAACCAGCCCACTGCAACGTTCAGGAGTAAGCTGAAAACACTGCTTTTCAAGAAAAGTCATGGCGCCCTTGAGATGGTCACAGATCATTAAACGGCGCCAAATATAAATTGTCTTTATTATTATTATTTATCCTATAGCTCGATTTCTTCTAGCTAGCCTATTAAAATAACAAAATTTAATGTGAAAATAAGTGAACTACATTATAAGAAAAAATCGCTGAAAGGAATTGCCATGATAAAGTTGTACTAATATGGTTTAAAAAAAAATAATTGAAAAGTTTTTCATTTAATATACGTTCATTTCACACACAATAAAAATCTTTGAACCATATAGGGTAATACCTAATAAGAGATTACCATCCTTCATAGATTATATGCGATGTAAAAATACATAAACACACAAACATATATGGACGATTAAAATAAATATTATTTGATAGCAAATATTAATAATATAATGTACTAGGTATGAACATGAAATGTTTAAACATTGCATCGGTCTTGAGTTGTGATTTATTTTTTGTGAATATTGTTTATGGGGACTCAGCCTGTTCATTCGTAAGCTCATAAATAAAATCGATGCCAGCGTAGGGATGTAACTTTGTTCATTGAAGACATCGATATATTATATTTTTTATGCTGATTTAAGTTCTAAAAAATCAAATGCCTAATAATTAACCTAATTATTGTGATAGGTACCTAAGATGAATTAGTTATTTAGATCATGCTTGTCTAAAGTGCGGCCCACGGGCCGCATCCGGCCCAAACGCAAATTATGAAAATATTTAAATTTGCTTATTTCTACTACCTATACGTACCATCACAGCCTATCCCACAAGTGGGGTAGCTAGCAGACCAGCTTTATATTATTCACATGCAAGCTGTCCTCTTTGTGCCATCAAAAAAATAAGACATTCAGGGTTTGTGACAAACTTCGCTGAATTTAAGGTGTAAAATGTTTTTATTTTTTACAGGACACTCCTTTCTTTTATACGTGTGCCACTCGAAAACCGAGTTTTTCACAGAACTCCAAATTTGAGTTTTCATCTCATATATTTCACGACTGTTTTGCACCAAAATGCAAGAGACAGATTGCTTCATAGCTTTTTCTGAACTTAATTATATAATTGTGTGTGTTGAACACATATGTGTTCTAAATTTGAATCTTGTATAATGGGTACCTTACCTACTAACGCGACGATATACAACATAGTATGCAATGTACATGTGACACTCAAACTGTTACTGCTGCCTTACTAGACTTTAGTCTGTTCTGAGATAGTATTTATCTACCTACCATTTATCGATGTAAAAGGATTAAAGCTATTCATGAAATAAATAATCGATGGTATTATGTTACAATTCAAATCACTAATCGCGAACAAATAAATAAATAGTGAATTGGCATTTGAAAATTGACAGCATGACTAAGAACCGCGGCTCTGGTCCACGTCTTACTGGCTCATTGATGATAATCCACGAACTGGACCACAGCATTGATCGTAGTCAATACAAGTAAAAGTAATCCAACCCACAAAAAATACTTACGCACCATAAAAACTCTTATAAAGATTGTATTAAAAGGTTTATATTTTGATATATTTTTTTGTGACGCTGGATATTATTTGTAAAATAATGTTCAGATTTTTGTGGACTAAATCCATGGCTGGTGGTTTTGTGCCTTACTGGGATAAAAGTTTCTAACTTTGAACCCGGCTTCATTAGAAAATATTTACCAGTCGTCTATAGAAAAAGCTTAACATTATATTTATTATTTATTTATTCATTAAGCACAAGGCCGTTGAATATAACATTTAAAAATTGTTTGAATCATTCCACCACGGTATTTCCCATACGTGGGGTAGCCAGCAGACACACTGCACGTAGCAAACATGCAAGTTGTCTTCTTATTGCCAATAAAAGTTAAGATATTCATTATGGGTGGCATGTCTCATCGCTGAAATGAAGATGTTGAATGTCTTAAACGTGATGTTTAACGAATACCTGCCTCTTACAGGATAGGACACTCTAAAAACTGTTTGAAACATTACAATTTATTTAACAAAAATAATAATGATATCACACACAAGTAGGAACACGATCAACATTCAAAATTGTAAACATGGGTTAGTTGGAAGTAATGGGCGAGTTTATCGCTTCTGCGATAAACTCGCCCATTGCATAACATAATTTATTTGTATCGCATTATTTTATAACTTGGTAATTATGTATGTTTCTTATTGTGCTATAAAGTTTATTATTATTAAACATTTAGTAATTTTTGTACACGTCAGGTGAAGACATTTTTAAAAGTTTTTTTTCATACTTTCATACAAAAAATAACACAAAAAGAATTTTAGGTACACTATAAATTTTTCGGGATACCTACATCAATTTTGTTTCTTTATCAAAAGTTATCTAGTAAAGGTGTCTATAAAGGATACAACCATTAGGTAGAAATAAACTTGCAGATCATAAACCTTACCAAAATATTATTTAGAGAGTAGGTGCATACCGTGTGTAAAGAGTCTCATAAAAGCCCTGTAAGTAAAAGAGATAGAAATATGATTTGGAGAATTGTCGGTAACGGAAATGCGCGAATGTTTTTTTTTATTTTACATATTTTGACTCGTGTAGGTACGCGGTTTTTATTTTTGATTAAAGATCGCACACGAGGAACACAAAAAGAATATTTCAATGTTTCTATGTTGGTATTTAGTAATTGATTTAATAATATAAAACAAGTTCGACTGTGTATTGAAAATGTCCAATAAAAGTTACCTAATCACAAAAATACACTCATACAAATGTCGTTTACCATTTTCTCGCCCAACACTTGGGATTTAGTTAGAGGATGTAATAAAGCAAAGAGAGCACTGATTTTCATCACAATGTTTCAGATGACCCTGTTCCACAATACACTGTTTGACTTCTTGTGAGCTCTTCTTATCTATCTATCTATCTCTATCTATCTATTCCCTCACGCCGTATCCCAAGTGGGGTAGGCAGAGAGAACTCTTCTTATCACCAGAGCGTTTTGAATATAGTGAGAAGATACAACTTAACCGGCAAAGAATCGCTTTGAATATGAGAGAGCTCACTTTTTCTCGAAACTTTTTAATGGAATGTTAAAGCAGAGAGTTCATATCTTGCAGATCCACTGATTACCCCGTTTTTGGGAATACCGTGAAGATGGTTTGTATTTAAATTTCTTTCGTCTAAAAATTTCTCGCAAAAAGCTCGATTTGATGTTTTGTGCAATATAGTGTTTTTCACGCTTATTTATTTCAACACAATAGAAGATATCTAGCGAAATAAATAAATACATAATCTCCCGTATATAAATAAATAAATAATCTCAACAAGGTTCTGCCTACGCATATCTTACGAAACCAACCAACAAAAGCCGTCCATGTTACTGTCAAGATGACAGGTGACATTTCATACCGGCCACGTGTTCAACCCACGACACTCTGGGCATCGTACAATGGTTGTGCTATATTTATAGATTATTGTATAAAATAATTATGCGATTATTATCTTATACTTCTAGGTATAATACCTAATATGACCATAGAATTGTTTTGTCTACTGAGTTACGGATGTTGTCGAAAGAGTGGAAAGGTTGAATTATTGGTCATAGGCAGGGCATGTTGCTAGACTTAAAGATCAAAGATACACAAAAAGGGTAGTGGAATGGAGACCTCGTAAAGATTAAAGGAATAAAGGAAGATCACCAACACGTTGGTCAGACGACATTAGAAGAATCGCTGATGACTGGTTGCAGAAAGCTCAGGACAGAGATGTCTGGAGACATATGGAGGAGGGTTATGTTCAGCAGTGGACAGGAATTGCTGCATAAGTAACTAATTGATATCTAACAAATGAGGTAGCCAGCGGCATCTGTTTTACAATGTTTTTTTGGTATAAATGTCTACCTAATATTTATTGTATGGAATTTATGTATGTATTCTGAAAGAGGCAAAAAACCGGCCTCCTCCGTTCAGAGCGTCTCTACGCCAATTGAATCACCTCTTCCCGCGATATTCCCAACGCTCTGATATTATCATTACTATAGGAAGGATGTATTGTGAAAGAGGGACGCCCGGGCCGTCGGAACCCTCGTGGACGAAAGTACAATACTATTTTTGGCAAACCATCACAAATTTATACACTGTCAAAAACATCATACCCATTTTTTATTTAATTTATAATTATAGTTAGATATTCCTAGTCCAAACTCGCAGAGCAACAAGATTTGAAAATAATAATAATCCATTCCATATTTGGAATCACGGAGCTGCACTAATGAGAGGGCGGTCCATCCAAGTCAACCAGACTCCTCTAAACCCTTTCAATCCCACGAACAACAACAACCGCAGTTCACAACACACATTCATCATCATCAATATTAAACTAGTGAAGAGTAAGGCTGTGATGCAACTATGATAATCGAACTATTATTATCTCATAGGACATTCTCGGGTTAACAGGAACAGTTGTGATTTTTAATTTTTATTTGTGTTGTCTTCCACAATGGTTCCAACGGCCCGGACGTCCCTTTTTCACAATACATCGTTCCTATGGCCACAACATCAGAACGCAGGGACTATTGTGGGATGGGTGACTCAATTGATGTAGAGACACTTGTGAATGTAGCAGGCACGTTTCTGCCCAGTGCTTCCTAGAGGAGTGTCGAATGGCAAGAGGATGATGTGTTTTACTTTCATAATTATAAAGAATAAGCATTGAAACAGAATGAATCTATAAGTTGTCCATATCCTGTCTGTGTTTACTGGTAGACATAATTTATAGTAATCGCTTGTAAATTAAGATATTCAGGAGGGGTGGCATACGTTATTCCTATTGAATTGATTGTAATTCATTTAACTTTGACGATTTTTTTAAGACTTCTCAGGTAAATTTAGGATCTTCGCTGGTCCGCATTTTGATTTTGCATTTTGTATTCATGTTCTATAATTGACTGTCTGATCCTGTGTACCTACTTACATTTTAAAAATAAAAATAAAATTACGTAATTATCTTATGCATAACATGTTATGAAGACTTTTTTTGTTTTGACTTTGATTAAAAAAACACCAAGAATTTCGTAATTTGTGTACTTAACCCAATATTTAAATTTCATTAGCGTCTAGCATATCTTCTTATGTGACGTTTGTACATCGGTACAATTCAATAAGTTAATATCTTTTATATAATTTAGAAGGTTGTTAATTATATACCAAAGCAGTTTCACGCATAATTTTATTGTTACAAATTACAAAATTATGCCTTTTCAGGTATATATACTTAGGAATCAATTTCATAATATTATATGCACTGCTAACAAAATGTCTTTTGTACTTTGGATAAATTAGGTAAGTTGATGAAAAAATAATGCGTGTATGAGACTGATAGAAATGTTTCGCAAAAAATTTCAACAGATCTAAATTTAATATTAGCACTCCAGTGCTATCTAGTTTTCATGTCCAAAAAAAATCATTCCACTCCAATAATTGGTGACGGGCAATTTCCTAAAATCCGATCTTCAGGGTATAGCCATTCCTTTCCACAGTAATGAAGTTGGAGAAGCATCAATAATATAAATGGAATATTATATTCCTTTGTGTCTGTGCACAAATGACACTCCAGTAAATAATATTATGACAATATATTCCAGTCTTTTTTGTAACTTTTAAGGTGCCCTGTAAAAGGCAGGTGTTCTCTTAAAAACTCACTTTAAAGACAAGTTACTCCTCAAATTTAATCATGAATCATGCCACCCACTTCGAATATTTTTTTTATTGCCACAGATTGGACAATCTGCATGTTAATCAGATGCCGTTTGTCCATTGGGTACCCCACTGTTGGGAAATGCCGTGTTGGCATTAATGAACGTGTACTTAATCTACACAGTTGGCACAGTTGAGACGAGATGGTCTAATTAGTTGAAATGTCAGCCGGAAAATGAATTCTGTAGGTTCGAGTCCTACCCGACGGGCTCCTGAAGCTTGGTTGGTTACCTCACGTGCGCTGTGCCATCATTATCAAACTAGAAATTTATTATAGTTTCTTTAAAATTTATATCTTAGTAGATTCAAGTTCAATGATAGTAATTAACGGATGGATATTATCTGCTAATAGTAACAGTGATTTTAATTAGTTAAGAAACAATAAACCTAGTGATATTTTACTACTCATCTACTACCAAATCATTGCTATTATGATTTGTTATTGTGACTATAGATACCGTATTAGGTACTACTACTAGCTAGATCTAATTATATTGTATTCACAACAAAAACTGGTATTGGTGTTTCTATAATCTATATTATACATACCTAATATTATATTGCATGTGTAGGTATATTCTTCTCTCTTTATCTTGTATCTTATTGGTATCATGACAGGCTGTCTGTCTTTCTCTATCACACTTGGACTCTACTTGTATCGCGATGTGTGTCGGATTATCCGTCTGAGGCATTCTGTAAAAAGGTTTTTTTACAAGACGATGTTTTTTTTTGTTTATTACCAATTTTTAATTATTTCTAAATAAATTATTTCTACACGACTGTGATGACTATCACATGAGTGGTACCCTACCCAGAGGGCGCAAAGTGGAGGCAGGAGCCCCACATAGGAATCACATCCAATTTGAACTGAATAAAATAGAATAAATTGTAGACGAAAGTGATCATAGAGTGCCCCGCTCATACGTAAATAATTGCTAACACATACTTCAGTAATGAGTATACTACACACACTACACAATGCACCAGCCAATCACGGTTACTAATTCAACCACGTGTTCTGTAAAACACATTACCTGTGAGTCCTGTGACTGTGTGCGTAGCGGTGATAGGGCACTTTTAAAAAAATCTACATATATTTTTAAAAAGTAAGACTTTCAGCATCGTTGCATACCTCATCGCTGAATTAAAAATGTTGAATATCGTATTTGTCAACGTTTTCGAATACATTTTATATAGGTAGCACTCAAAAACTTGTAGAAGAGAGTTGGGGACCTTTTTGCCGCGGACTCCACATTACCTAAATAATGTTATTTGAGTAAAAAAAATCTAAGAATTCCAATACCTTGTTATTAAGTAGATAGCTATATTCATCCTGTAGATTCCCCGGTAAAGAATAGGTCTCCCACTATTTTCTGTAAGTTTTTGAGTGTCCTGTAAAAAGCAGGTGTTCGTAAAACCTCACGTTAAATAGAATTAACATCTACAATGCAGTGATGAGGTATTTTTTAAATTTTAAATTTTTTTAAAAAAGATATATCTGGGTTTTTTGTTATAAACCCAAATACAACCTTATACACCTTTCACAGTAAGCTACTAAAAGCTTGTGTCGTGAAAGGGGAGTTTGCCGGCACCTGGTATCGAACCACGGACCCCATGTTCACGAGGCCGAGACTCTACCTCCAGGCTACCGACGAACTCTATGTATGTATGTCGGGTTAGTTGGAAGATATCGCGTCCCTGCGATAAACTCGCCCATTGTGCAAAATATTTGTATATACCATGTTGTAATCTCATTCTTTTTGTTAAAATATTTTGTACAATAAAGTTTATTATTATTATGTCATCCATCCTGAATATCTTCTTTTTTGGCTTGGAGAGGGCAATCTGGTTGTTCATTATTTGCAGTTGGTGAGCCGTTTATCGTACTTGATGGTACCCACGTATAATAAGTAGTACATATAGTAAAATATAAACGAAATTTTCACGAACAAACAAAAAGTAATATGAAAACAGTAATAGGGCCCCGATTTTTTCTAAGTGCACAATGAAAGAAAAATATTTCCCCCTATTACACCAAGCCGTATAAACAATTTAAATTAATGCAACGGTTATAAGGTTTTAAATCATACACACAATAACTCAAATTGTGACGACACTTGGTAAAAGGTATTATTTCATTTAATCGATAAATTAAAAATTACGTAATACTTTCTCTAAGACCTTGTGTCATATTCTCGGTTGATTGTCTTTGCGTTCTAGAATAATAATTTATAATTTTTAAAAAACGATATTAGGTATTGTTTATGAGGTGATGCGGGATTGGTTCCTTTGTGTGGATACCCAGGTACCTACCCTATATCGATTCAGATGATTCTTTTTTTGAAATGTTTTACCTCCTTGAAAGCTGTTGTTTAGCGGCCACTATTATATTTATACTCACAGTCCTCTGCGTCGGTGGCTTGTAACGTTATTCGAATTTCGAACATGAAATATTACGAAACAAATGAAGTCTGATCATTTACTTACACACAATAAATATAAAGAAACAATTCAATGCTTATTTAACAACTAAATATTGTTAACAAGATTAAATGAATTATTGATGATTTTTCCGAAAAAAAAACTTGTAGGTAACTATCTACCATAGAAGGTAATGTTTTAAACTTCTTGGCTAATCTTCCGAAGCTCGAATAATATGATTGCCGATTACGTCCGCCTTATAAAATTAAATTTCTGATGGACCTAGATTTATTACAAAATTATTCATTTATATTTTTATCTAAAAATTTCGCTCCTCTTGTTTTCTTTGAAAACCAGGACCGCATTGTTTATCTCCTACAGCGAATTCTTCGATAGGTATACACGCTCCTATACCTACATGCAGCAGACCAGATACATGCAAAAAACATGCAAGCTGTCCTCTCCTTGCTAATAAAAAATTAAGAACATAATTATTATGTTAATAATGAATTTCTGAAGTGTTAACACCAAAAAAACATTAGATGTATTAAAAAACTAAGACATTCAGGATGGGTGACAAACCTCATCTCTGAATTTGAGATGTAAAGTGTCTTTATTTTTTCGAACTTTTACCCAAAAATTTTATATTTTTTACAAAAAAAAAAATCACAAAAACTTTTTCACAAAAATTTTCTATTTTTTCACAAAAAACATTAGATGTATTATAAAATTAAGACATTCAGGATGGGTGACAAACCTCATCTCTGAATTTGAGATGTAAAGTGTCTCTATTTTTTCGAACTTACGGGAAAAAATGAGGAACCAATTCTTTGCCGGGTGAAAAATAAAACATTTCTTGTACATAAATTATTTTATTGCACAAAAGCAATAATGTTTTACAAATACCTACATGCCTTTTACAGTAGGTACACTCTAAATTGATATATAATAAAAAAAAACTAAATTAAAAAGTGAAAAATCTAATTTTATTACTGGACCTCCACACGGGGAAATTGATAAAATTAAAGTTATAATATTTTAGTATCGGACCTACGAATTCATTAAACACCTACTTTATAAAAATAAATTACATTTTAAACGCAGCGCTACAATGATAAAATCTATAAAATAATCGACTCCCATATAAATCATAATGAAATGTACCTACCACCTTACCCACTGTTTTCTTCAAACATATCTGCACTCCTCCAACAAATTACTCTTTCTCTTTCCCTCTCATACTCGAGGCTTTTACCTTCACCTACATTCACAGCGATAGATGTCGCTTTTCCTGAGGAAAAATAAAATACTCACTGCGGAGGCACCTATCGTATAATCAGCGAAGCTTTTCAATAATGCCTTCGCGTGGTTTGAGTCCTAGCTAGAACTGACGGAGGCTCGCGAGTAACTTTACATACCTCCATACAAAATATTATTATAGTGTGAATGGCTAGAAATTATCAAATTGAGATGGGTAATTATATTTATCACTTTTTTGCAGTAAGTCATCCGAATTTGTTATTTTCTTTTTACTATATTTAGATATATGTATTTAAATTTCCAAAAATTGTTCCATATTTCCTATGACCACGATATCAGAGTAGGTAATTGGAATGTCGTGGGAATCGGTATAGATTATCAAAGCAAGAGAATAATCTTCATTTATTAAATTAAAATTTTCAATTTCACTGAAGAGAACTGATTTTCTTAATTCAATAAATATTTATAACTCAAGACAATTTTCTCTTGAATTGTTTGAGACAAGTAATATTTTTGGATTGTGTTCAAACTGTTTTTCTGTGTGTGTAGGTACTAATTTTCTCAGAAAACGTTCCAAAATTAAAATAATACCTAATTGATATCATGCTGTTTGACTCCATAACATTAAAAATGCCAATGATATTACACATATCTACTATATATCTACCTAACAACGCCATAAAAAGACCCATAATTATATTTATTTAAAAAAAAGTCCTTTAGAACTGCAAACCAATGTTTTCATCGCAAAATTTGTTTGGTCACGTTAATAATCTTTCCTTTGAAATTCTAGTCAATACAATATAAATTATAAATTGATATAATAATATATCGAAAATTATCTATCGAAAAACATAAATCTGTTTAAAGTTACTACCTAGAGATATAACTTGTAACATACCATAAAGTATCCGGTACTATTAAACCTATCTAATGTAAGTAAATATCGTTATAATACCGATACTTTACTACCCAATACGTTATTTTATCGAATACATACTTATTTATATACCTACACCTACCTTCCCATAAGGTATATATTATAATACTTGGTACGATAAAATTATGCGGTTTCGGGCGTATAAAATTTATATCTTAATTTAACAACAATATACATAGCTCAATAGTGTGATAAGATGGAGAAATACTTACCTAATAATAATAATAACAATACCTGTTACTGGTATCCAAATGCTATTGTTATTATTGGAATGTAATTAATTCCACACTAGACTACCTACGTTTACCTATAATCTTAAAATTCTCCATTTTGTCCTGGCCGGGATTCGAACCCGGGACCTCGTGACTTTTTAGAATGATGATGATAATTTTGGACGATTTTATTTTGACGCCGTTTAACAGTCCCTAGTCCAATATGAATAAGGCATTCTTAAATTCATATCTTAGTTTGGTACTAGCTCTATCTGTGTGAATTGTCTAAACATGTTATATTATGTTGTTATGTCTCCCATCTTGAAATTATTATTATTTTGCGTGGAGAGGACGACAGGCATATTCATTGCATGCAACTAATTCACTAACTTCTTACCTACCCTTTAAAGAAGATGACGTGGTATAGGTAGGTAGTTAGATAATATATATAAAAATAAAAAATGGAATTTGTACGATTTGATTTTTAATTGTCAACTAACAAAAGTATGTAAAATCACCATTCAAATTTCGAAGGTAACAAACAAGCATTATCACAATATTATGATGGGCGTTTACTGGTCAAAATTGTACGGGAGTAAAAAGGACAAATAGATAATTATCATTTATAATATTTTCATAATCCTATGTGTTATTTATAAGTGCGAAAGGGACACCAATAACTTAAATCCAGGTATGTATGTACCTGCCTATAATAAGTGGTGTGACCTTATTGTTGCATAGGTAGGTATATATTATTATATTTTGGTTGTGTTTGTGTTTGCAGGCTTAAAATGTTTTATGTTTTGTTGTTTCTTTAATATGTGTTAGTAGGTGTGAATGTGTTTGTAATAACCCTAAGTTACAGGTAACAATAATATTCACTAACAAATTTATTTATTTATTTATTCTTTACCTACTGTATAATGATTACAAGCAATTTTAATAAGAAATATAATTATTTTAGATACAATCAATATATCTGGTATAAGTAAGGCTAGTTAATTATATAGTAAATAAACAAAAAATATGCATAGAATATATTTTGGTTGATTGTATGAAATGGCCTAAAGGCAATTAACTCGCCAATTGGACCATATAGGTACCTACCTGGTTAGTTGGAAGACATCACAATCTAGCAATACACTCACCCTCTGTTCATTAAATTGTATAGCTTTCAATTTTATGTTACTTGGATGGATGTTATAATCAATATACAGTAAAATATAAAATAAATAAATAATATGTTGGCTTAAAATTTATTTTATTTTGTTTTATACTTCACAATACACCGCTCCCTCTTTCACAATACACCGTTCCTATGACAACGATAGCAGAGCGCAGGGAATGTCGTGGGAAGAGGTGACGCAATTGGCGCAGAGACGCTCTGAATGGAGGAGGCTGGTTTCTGCCCTGTGCTCCCGAGAGGAGCGTTGAGGGCTAGATGATGATGATGATGAACACAAGGCCGATGTATGGAAAAGAAAAAGAAAAAGTAAATTGAAAAAAATCAAAATGGCTGCTCACCGAGTCGCTCACTCGGAGAGCACTTGATTTGTTAACTGCGGCTAGGAAGAAACTAGGAATAGGTAATAGCTGGACCGCCAATGGAAGTATTATTGCTAAATTACCTGATAACACCATTAAGAAGATTTGTAGGCTCTCTGATTTGGATGGCGTGGAGTCCGATCGAAGACAGCTGAGACTCCGCACTAACAAGTGATTTTAGTTATAATACCACAGAACTATTGGACTACATTGCACCTGCATTGAGTGATTTTGGTGATATTTTTATGTTAAATTCACTATCATAGCTTAGATACACTATTTAGATTCACATTCTGACACTTGAACTTAAACTTTTTTACTGTCAGAGCCCCATGTTAGAGTAAATAACTATGAAGTTTGCAACAAAGATGGCCGCTCCATCTGACTGATCTGATTTTTTGTAAATATTTTTTTTATTTCACAGGCTTACCAACGTGATAATACCATAGATTATATTCACGAACTTTCTTAGTATCGATATTCATTGTCCATGGCTATATCAATCTATTGGGTGACGCGCGCCCAGGTTTGACATCCAATGTATTTGATGGCGGGTGTGACCATGTGTATATACCTTTTATTTAAATATTTATCCTTTCTTTATTTGCAGGTTGATGTTATCTATGAGTTTATTTGATTAGAATGTGAAACTTCTGTCAAAGCTTAGATTCGATGTTTACTTTTTTCTGATTACGAAAATGTTTATTAGAATTTTATATAATATTGCAGTTCTGTTATGTATATTTATTGGAATTTTATATTTTATTACTCAATGTTATGTTGCGTTGTGTTGCATTGCACAGGTTAGTGTTGAGTATCTTTTTTTTTTAATTTTTTAACAATGTTTTAATGCGATGCTTCTGTATATACATATAAGTTATTATATAGTGTTTTAAAATTTTGATCATCTGAATATAGTTTATTAATCAATCATTATTGTTATTATACTGTTGTTTCATATCAAACTTGTTGCTGATGTTATTGATGCTTACTATGGTTTGTGTGCATAATATGCACATAAGCCATATATATTATTATTGTAAAATAATAGATACCTCTTCGGTTATTTAAAATGTTCGCTATTCCTTTTGCGTGGAATGTGCTGGGGTGATTGTACTATATCTATTACATTTGTTTTGTATTGTTTTGTTTTTTTTTCTATCTAAACTTGAAAATATATTGTTATTTATATGTACACACACACACAACTAAATCCTTCCTATACTTCCACCTCACCTTTAAATTCTCCTTTATCACCAAATTCCTTTCCATTTTCACCTTCCTCTTCGGATGCTGCAGATTCTCTCAACTCTTCTAGTAACGGGATTGCTGATCTTCATACTACTCTCAAAAACTCTTTTTCGTACAATTCCAAACACTTGCGGGTTTGTCACATTAATGCCCAAAGTGTAGCAAGTCATCACACGGAATTGTTGGCAACTTTTCATGGTGCTAACATTCATGCTATATTGATTTCTGAATCATGGCTGAAACCATCTTTACCTTCTTCACTTTTTGATATTCCAGGATTTTCACTTATTCGAAACGATCGAGTTGAACGACGTGGTGGTGGGGTTTGCATTTATCTTCGAGAAGATTTACAATATGAAATCATATCACAATCCACTACTCATGGCATTGCGGATCCGGAGTTTCTCTTCATCAAGGTAAATATTTTACATTCTACTGTTGTCTTCGGCGTCATTTACTGTCCACCCGTATCAGATTACTTTGGAAAATTGGAGCCTGTTCTTGAAGATATTTCTTCCAAATTTCACAATATTGTCGTAATGGGTGACCTAAACACTTGTCTTTTGAAGCATGACTTCCGATCAGCGAGACTCCAGCAGCTAATGTTTTCTACTAGTTTGAATATTCTCCCACTTCAGCCTACACACATACTTCAGAATTCTCAATCTCTAATTGATTTTATAATTGTCTCCCAACTTAACATGGTAAAGGCTCATGGTCAACTTACAGCTGGAGGTTTCTCACACCACGATCTTCTATTTCTACAATACTCTATAAAGGTCCCCAAACCCAAACCCAAGGTTGTATATGCGCGCTCTCTTCGTCATGTTGACAACGATGCTCTGCTCATTGAAGCGGAATCTCTAAAGTGGGATGACATCACACTGGCAAATTCAATTGATGAAAAAGTTGAAACTCTCAATAGAAATATAGAACAACTATATAATAAGCATGCACCACTAAAAAAAGTTAGAATAAAAAATTTGCCAGTTCAGTGGATCACTGAAGAGATTAAAAAACTCATGGCTCGCCGAGACAGGGCTCGTGTCAAACATAAAATTTCCCCCTGTGACAAAAACTGGTTTGCATACAAGACTCTTCGTAACTTATGTACAAAAAAATGTAGAAATGCCAAAATTGCATACACTCACGATCTATTTAATAACTGTACACAATCTCAAGCATGGAAGCGTCTTGGCTCGCTTGGACTACCTCAAAATAGTAAGATGCACGATGCCATAGATCTAGATCCCAATTTGTTAAACTCTCAATTTGCCACTCCCCCGCTTGTTCTGGATAGCGCCGCTAAGTCTAGATCACTAGTCTCAATACATGCTCAGCCCAAACCCCCCTGTGATATGTTTAATTTCACTGAAGTTACGGATGCCGATGTCCAACAGTCTGTAAAGTCCATAAAGTCCAAGGCCACTGGATGTGATGATGTTTGTTTTTCCTTCATTTTGCCTTTTTTTCATTTAATCTTACCTCATATAACACATATTATAAATTTTTCATTCTCACACAATGTTTTTCCGAGAGAGTGGAAGAAGGCATACGTTATACCACTTCCAAAGAAAGCATCATCATCATGTCCAGCCGATTTTCGTCCAATCTCGATCCTCCCCTTTTTTTCCAAGGTCATAGAAAGACTTGCCTATAATCAGCTAAATATTTTTATTTCCCAAAATAATCTCCATAATAACTTCCAGTCAGGTTTTCGTGAGGGTCATAGCACCACAACTGCTCTAATTAAAATTTCAGACGATATCAGACTTGCAATGGACAATCGGCAGTTGACGTTACTGACGTTACTTGATTTTAGCACAGCATTTAATACTGTGGACTTTGACCTGTTGATTGCGACACTGGAAAGCCTTAATATTTCACACTCATGCTCCCTTTGGTTTGAATCCTATCTAAAGGGACGTTTCCAGTGTGTTCGACTGCCTGGTGGCGCTGTCTCTGAATGGGCGGAACTCAGATCAGGTGTACCTCAGGGCGGAATACTTTCTCCTCTCCTCTTCTCAATTTTTATAAGCCCTGTGTCACGCTTTATTAACACTTGTCATTATCACTTATATGCAGATGACCTTCAGATTTACACTCATTTTAATATAGAAAATACTTCTGCCGCTGTTGAAAATATATCGGAATGTCTGCAAAAAATTTCAGTTTGGGCAACGAATCATGGACTTATCATAAATCCTACAAAATCTCAATCAATTTTCCTCGGCAGTCATTATCACATTTCAAAACTCAAATCCATGACCGTGCCCAATACAACAATGAACTCAGATATAATCCCTTATTCAGCAACAGTGAAGAACCTTGGTGTGATTATGGACCAAAAACTAACCTGGCAGCAGCATATGAATACAATCCGACGAAAATTTTTCTATTCACTGCATTCTCTTAAAAGATATCAAATGTTCCTTCCAACTAAAATCAAAACCTTACTTGTTCAATCTCTGCTGCTGCCTCTCATAGATTATGCTAATGCAGTATATCTCGATATCAACCAAGACCTGTCAAATAAACTTGAGAGACTTCAGAATTATGGTATCCGATTTATTTTCAATCTCAAGAGGTCTGATCATATCTCCCAGTATCGAGTCAATCTTAAGTGGCTAACTGTGCATCAAAGACGTGAACTTCATATTCTATCACTTGTTTACAAAATACTCTATTCCACGTCTTCTCCCTATTATTTAAAAGAAAATTTCGAGTATTTAGCGAGCCATGGCCTACCATTGCGATCCAATAACGAGCGTCTTCTGGCAATTCCTACACACAGTACCAATTATTTCTCGAAATCATTCTCAGTTTATGGTGCTCGTTGTTGGAATAATCTTCCTTCTTCGCATAGAGTTTCACAATCGTTCAATGTCTTTAAATCTTATGTTAAGGAAAAAATGCTATCTTCTAACTCAGTATCCGTTCCCTAGCCCCCCCCCCCCCCTCCTCTGATCCATAATCCCTACCACATGTTGGGTGTGTGTCAAATATATTATTTTAAATTTTGTTTTTTTTTTCTTTTGTTGTGTTTTGATATTTTGTATGTTTTTTTTTTTGTAAGTAAATTTGTTTTTACTAGTTTCATGTCAATGTGTCGTGGTTAGATGGAAGAAATCACTTTATAGTGATAATCTCGCCACTGCACATCGTCCTAGTTTCTAAAATTTTATATTATTTTGTTAACACTGTTATGTAATGATGATGTGCAAAAAGAATAAATAAATAAATAAATAAATAAATGATGATGACGATGTTTTATACTTAATTGCTCGATGGAACAATGTACATATTTATCACTTTGATACAAAATTACGTAAGATTATTATTTTTTTCTCTTACAATATAACGACATGTAGGTACCTACCTAATTGTATTTTACACTTTCATTTTTTTTATCATGGACTTCCTCCAAGAACCGTCCGGCGATAAGTTCTTTTGGTATGAAACAGCTTCGTACGTACATTTTTTGTATGTGAATAGGTACCTACTTAGATACTCGCTTACGTAGTACATACATACCGCACTCTACATGCAACATACATAATATATAGAAACTAACTAACTACGTATTATTAGTAACTTCGGTATTATTTCCTTTTTATACTTTTTCATGTTCTACCTGTCAGGTTAGTGATTTATGCCTCTAACCCGTGATATATCGCTTTGTATTATTATTATTATATTGTAGGCACATACATACATACATACTAAATTGTTATATGTGTGTAGATCGTGTGTGAGACGGAAAGAGGAAACGTGGTTCAGTTGGACAACCTAGAATGTCTGAGACAGCTAGTGTAGGAAACATGTCAAAGTGGATGTGATGAATTTCCCGAATAAAACAGCAATAACAAAAAAGAACACAAAATTCGAGCAGATAAAAGACTACAAAATTTAGTGATAGAGTCTTCAGCATTGCTGGTTCTGTGACGTTGCAACAGTCTGTCTTCTGATCTGCGACGCCAGAGGAACATCACTATTAGCTTTAGAAGTAAAACGAAAGTCGCTCATGCCATTCATCGAAGCTCTTGAGACGGTCAAAGGATCGTAAAGCGTAGATACATAAAGTTGAATTTATCGATCGACGGTTCTTGATGGAAACTCATTAGGAATTATATATTGAAGAACCCACCGACACCCATTAGGTATTATTAAAATTAAAACGTAACAAATATTTAGTAATTCCAGAGGAAGACGGCTACGTACCTACATACTTCTTTCTAATAAATTGTATCTTTAAGTCATGTTCCTTGTACAAAAAGGTCAAAATATCGGACAAGCCATTTTTTGAATACATCTTTCACTCCATGCAAATTTTATTGATTCAACATGCGTCCATTCTTGATAATTTGGTCAATGTTATCAAATCATGCGGTTCTCATTCGCTTGAGTTCCCTAGCACCTGGCTTTTCAGATAAATAAATACGTATATTTTTTCAGCATGGTTTCATAATTTAAGCGTTCATCATAATATCCACACCATCTCTCATAATAAAGGACATTTATTTCCGTAAGTTATTCAAAGAGTAGATACTTAAAAACATAATGTTTCAAATAAATGTGATCTTTATTATTTCATTTTACATTAACGTCACATTTACCCCAGGCTCCCCTTTTGTATGAGCTAAGGTAATTCGAGGCCATTAAAAATATTTTCTCATTCTTAGGTAGGTACCATGTACAATAAAAACATTATGTAGGGGATTTTATCATTTTATACCTATGTACATTTTTTTTCTTTGCACCATTCGTGTGACATTTTAGAAAAAAATATACGATTAATTTATTAGTCGCGTTTTATAATCTATCTCGGGACCCACGTCCCCTCCTTATCAAGCACTGACGCCATTTCTGATTTGGACAAAAAATCTTATCAAAGAACTTATATAAGTGTCTTTTACAGACACAGTTTTTTTTGTTTTAATAAAACATGAATCTGGATTTGCTATAAATCCAAATATACCCCAGACACACCCTCGTAGTTAGTAATATGCTTGTGTAGTGAAGGTGGAATAGGTTTGCAGCGTGTGGAATTGAACCCGAATCTCACGATTGAAAGTCCGAGACTAGGAAGGTACCTATGCCAAGTTACTTCACAGGTAGAAACTGGATGAATGTAGAGGAAGCGAAAGAAGTATGTAAGGATAGATCTATATGGCGTTCCGTTCTCTCTGCCTACCCCACCTGGGACACGGCGTGAGGGTATAGGATAGGATTAAGGTCTTGCAGAAGGCGGTTATTCGTAAAATATCACGAACTAGTCATTTAAAATTATATGTCAATTCTTGTGGAATATATCGTGATTGTGTAGATAGAAACGTAAAAAAATTACTTGTCTGTGTTGTTATTTTTTATGGTGCAGAGAAGACGCTCAAGATGTTCATTAAGTGTATCCGGTTAGAGCAATGGTAACCCCACTTGTTGGAAATCACAAATTAACTTTATTTATTTTACAAGAAAGCTAATAAGAATATTATTTCTTTTATAATTGAACATTTTCTGTCATAAAACGAAAACGTTCCATTTTTGAACATCAATAATGTTTGGATTGGTTTACACTTATTTGAATCCGTATTCTAATTTGAAAATCTATTCTAATACCATCCAAGATAAGTCGAACATATTCCATTCAAATTTAAAAAATCCAACTAGAATTTATTCTAATTTTAATCTATGGTTATTTCTTCGATATTCATACGTTTAGTTAGCATTTCTATCTATACCATCACGGCATATCTCACAAATGAGGTAGCCAGCAGACTAACCTCATGTAAATTAAGAAATTCAGAATTGGTAGCATACCTATCTACTAATACTACCTACTATTATCCCGTCACGTCATATCCTTCAAGTGGGGTAGTCAGCAATCCGACCGCATGCAATACCTACCTAAACATGCAAGCTGTTCTCTCCATACCAACAAAACAATGAAGACCTTCAGAATGAGTGTCAAACCTCATCGCTGAATTTGAGATGGAAAATGTTTTTATCATTTCGAACACCCGTCTTGTAGAGGGTGCTCCATGGAATACCTCATCTTTTGCTGAATTGAAGATTTTGTCCATTATTAGACACCCAAAAACTTCCAGAAAAGAGTGAAATACGTATTTTTGCCGGAGACTCCACAGAAATGCCAAATTAGCTAGGTGCATATATTTTAATATTTAGTAATAAGTTTTTTTACATGGTACAATTTTATTGATGTGGTCCAGTAAATTTGTAATCAAATAAAATACTTATAATAATGTATTCTTTCAATATGTAGGTATTTCACTTGACAAACTGATATCCAAATTGAATTTGACGTGACATAATAAATATCCAAATAACGAATTACCAATCACAATTCGAGAACAAATGAATAAAGCTTCACCTGTCATTTGTTTTGTTGCTTAATAGAGTAGAAAACAAAATCAAACAAATACAATATCTACCTATATTCAAGCCGTAGACAAAACGCGCACCGATCATAGATCAATATGTGATTTATTGTTTTTGAATATTTGTACCGTATTTGTTGGCTCCTTGATCAATAATAAATTAATGTCGAATGCATTCGAAAAAAATAAAGCGGACCCTATTTCACAAGTACCTACCTTTGTACATTATTCATTTGGCCTTTCAACGTTCTTCCAGGGAACGCAAGATAGAAACAAGCCTCTTTCATCTATTTCGGAGTACGTAGTCATAGATATTAGTATGTATGTGTCTACTAGGTAATTGATATAAAATCGTTTCTTTCCACGATATACCTAACGCTCTATTTTAATCATTGTAATAAAAACGGTGTACCTATTGTTCTGCCTAATACTTCTGCGCAATGGTTAACGAATAGCACAAATCTGTAATGTGTTAATAATAAAAATCATTTGGGATGGGTAGTACCTATGACTCGCTGAATTTTGTTTTAGGTTTGTGTTGCTAATAAAACTGTATTTACCAATGTAGATACATTATCTCATTCTTATTTTGGTAATTTTCTAATAGGAAGTTTTGATTTCATCATGCTTGACAAGATCGACAGAGGCTACAATTCCTGCTTTTGCGATATTTTATTCTCCCAGGACCCGTCATCTGGAATCGACTCCCCGAGAACCTTCGTAACTTGGACATATTATCTCTCTTCCAACAAAATTTAATGCGCCCTTGAGTTGGATGGTCCATTAAACGGCGCGAAACAAATCATCCTTCATTCATTCATTCATCAGCGATTTCGCGTTATGGGGTGTTCACATTTGGCGAATATCGCCAGCCGAATTTCAAAATATAACGCCAGGCGAAAAAACAAAATTCGCCGTACGCCTATTGATCGTCACACCTGTTCACACAAGTCCACCGATATAGAAACGATCTGTCAGATGCGCTTTGATTTTGACACTGTTTTCAAAATGGCGACGAGATGGAGATCGCGAAGTATTTATTTTTAGTCGAAAATGTTAAATTAGATGTTATAAGGCGCCTTTTAATTAAGGAAACAAACGCCACAAACCAACAAAAAAGATAACAGCTGTCACGAAGCGGGAAACATTATAAAATTTATAGGTTATAAAGCTTTTACCATAGATACAAACGCCGCGCATATCTGCGCATGTGCAAATCGTTCAATCGGCCGAGAAAAGTTGGAAGGCGGTCAACTCGAGACGATATCGTTTCTACTGGTTTTTATCGTTTCAGACTAGCTGTCATTTTGTTCACACGGTTCAAATGGCTGGCGATATTTTGGTGCCCTGGCGATATCGCCAAAGTGAGAACACCACATTAGCGCCTCCAACCGGTACAACGTTACCTATAGCCTGTTTCATTTTAACTTTAGGAAGAAAGGTAGGTATATAAGTATAGATAGGTATAGTATCTCTATTATATATTTTATACCTTGATAGGAAGGTACGCGACTCATTAGTCACTTTAGGGGCTAACCTAAAAATGCTTTTAAGGCTAGAAAGCTTCACCTATATAGGTAGATGAGTACCTAACAACTTTTTTTATGCACGAAAATATACTTAGGTGTACCTACCCGTAATAAGTAAGTTAATTATGCCTAGAGATAGATAAAAGTGGGTACCTATAGAAAAGTCAGTTTTTAATTTTTAAAGAAATTTTAAATACCTAAATCTTTACAAATATTTTTTAGCATTTAATGTGATATGTACCTAAGCATTAAATACATGTTAAAAATTCCTAAATTTGCCTTGTATTTGGAACTTATCTATAGTTTTTTTAATACATTTTATACATGTTAAAATGTAAAAAAATATTCCAAAAGCGTTCTAAATTAGATTTGTAAAATTCAAATCTCCAGATTTGAAAATTAGAAATGTAGTTTTCGTTCATTATATTTTATCATGCCATGCTATTGGATATTTAAGAGGAAGTTCGAAGTTTCATTTCCTCCTACTGACTGATTCCGCATTCATTGAAGAACTACGAAGGTATACCTACGTATTTTTTTAAGTAGGTATATGTGAAGAATGAGGATGTCCTAGAATATGTAAGGTAATATTTATTTATCTTAAATGTCTTGGTAGGTAAACATTCTAACAAGAATTTCATTCAAGTTTTCATTTATCACGCATATATTTGAAAAAAATCTTTATTGTTATTTTGATGTTTTGGTAGAAATATAGCTACCACATACCACACAGAAATCACAAAACTCTTTGAAAAAAATATTAGAATAATAATACACGTTTATAATATTTTAATAAAATACAAAACAGTTTAATACAATGATTCAAAAAATCAGATAACATAGAGCCTATTAAATCAAGTTCACATTAAAAAAAATACACACAAACAATGGAATCAGTGGCGTCACTGTTCATCCTTTGTACGAGTCTATCAAAACTATAATGATTAGTATTCCTGTGTTATCCTCTGGAAACTTCTAGGTACGTGATTTTTTTAAACTGTACACTATTTTATGTCACAATTTAAGAGTCTATATTTTATCAAGGATTCAAAATACACCTTATATATCCTTTTAAGACACAATGATTCATCCCGGAGTGTGAATAAATAACTCATAAGTTATCTTACTTTTCAATCTTATTGTTCTGTTTGAATGGATACGTTTATTTTATATTTCTTTTCTTATAAAACTTGATAAATTTTGATGTGTTTTTATACCTATTATGTAAAATGAAGGATTAAAATAGGATTTTCGAATCTCTTTCTCGTAATTGAGATAACTTAAAAAATCGTTCAGGTTTTAGATACTTATCTAGAATAAAATGTGTAAATAATGCAACGCCGGTTTTTGCAATTTCAAAATTGTTTATACCTATAAGCAAAACAAATGACAAATATTTTTTAAATAAAATGTTGTGTATCTATAATAAAAATATACACAAATATATCTTACCTATTTTTTGAAATATAATTAATATTTCTCCATCCCAAAATGGCAACTTTTTTAGCGACAAGTGTCCTATATAGCTATCTATTATAAAAAATATGTGTACTGTATTAAGGAATAGAAAATAGTATCTATAAGTAATTATTTGTTAATGCCTTAATTTATGAACCCTATAAGAAGTTTATGCGCTCTTGAAGTGGATTTATTCCACAAAACGGCTTATTACAAATTGTCTATTATTATTAGTAATCAAATATATTTGTTTGTTTAAAAAGATGTATCTGGGTTATTGTTATAAACCAAGTACCTACAATTTTATACATCTTTCTCAGTAAGCTAAAAGCTTGTGTCCTGAACGGACAGTTTACCGGCACCTGGGATCGAACCGCGGACCTCTCGTGTACGAGGCCGAGACTCTACCTTTAGGCTATTGACGAACTCATTAAAACTATCAAGAATGACAAACTATCGAGAAATTTCAATAACTTAAATAAATTACTTATTTTTTTCTGAGATATGACAGTCTTCTATCCACCATCAGCTACGATTGTACCACCCTCCCACCACTTACCCCCTAACAATCTCAAGACATTATTATACCCTCTCAACAGGAGGGTACGAAATGGTTAATTTGAAACATATAAAACACCACATTATTAGATATAGGTACCATATATTTATTATATAGGTACCTAATGTACTTAAACACATAATAAAATGTTTATATGCATTTATACATATTATAACCACACTGAGAAAAATACTCAAAACGAATCATTGGTACAGTACTATCAGATTACGACCAGAGATCGTACAAACGATTCATTGGTATAAATCTATAATATTAACTCTTCGCAAACAAATCATTGGTAAATTTACCAACAACTTGTTTGCGAGGAGTTGATATTATAGTTTCGTACTAATGAATCGTTTGTACGATCTCTGGTCGTAATCTGATAGTACGTACCAATGATTCGTTGTGAAATTTCGTTAATATTTTTCTCAGTGCACCCACATAGATCCGGTGAGTATAAAGATGATTTATATATTATATTTTTTTAGATATTGTGATCAATAACTTACCTAACCCATGAAGTCGTCAGAATGGAATAAATTTCCCACTTTTTCTGTAAGCTTTTGAGTTTCCTGTAAAAGGTAGATATTCTTTAAATAACACGGTTTCAGACATTGTTATTCAGTTCAATGATGAGTATGCCACCCACCTTTAATGTTTTAACTTTTATTTGACGCGAAGAGGATTACTTGCATCTTTATTATAAGCAGTTATTCCACTGGCTATGGGTGGATGCACTAAAATTCTAATATATAAAAGAGTTGAATTTCTCACAAATAGGTGTCGAAAACTGGATATCACTTGCTTAAGCCTTAGAAAGTCTTAAGTATCGATACTCTGTGCCATGCATTCCTAAAGAATGTTCACATAATTTACTAAACAAAAATATAGATCAATAAAAAATAATATTTGGTTGTTGTAACCAACACTAGGTCACCATAAACGGTGTCTAATAATATAGAAATAACAATAAAACATTTACAATATAATAAAACATAGTAGTTATAAGAAAATCTACAATATAGCACATACACTTTAAAGTGAGGGGTCTTGTAATGATATAAGTATGTAGGTACTCATAGATCCACCTGCTTCAACCCCTCCCCCCCAAAAATACCCCCCGACTTTCATTCTACACACTGCTGCTGCTTGCTTGTTGTAGTAGTGGTGGAAGCATTGTACAGGCAGAGGGTATATTCAAAACTCACCCCTCTGTGTTACGTGCAATGGGAGTTTAATGTTTTCATAGATTCATCGATTTTGATACCCCAATTTTGAATCTTGTGAAAAATACTATCGTATAATCTGACCTATAGGTATAAAGTATACAAAAAACAATAATTTATTATAAATGTCTGACATATTATTCTAGTAAGTTAAAAATCCAGTACCCGACATCCAATTGTGTCAAAAAATTCATAATATAAATGTCTGGAAAAATATTTATTTGTCATGGAAAATTTAAATATATTCTTTCCCAATATATTCTTTTCCATAATAATTGAAATGCATAAATAATTGTAGCTTTATTTTCTAGCAAAATCGCACATTCAGTTGAGTATTGTGAAGTAAATAAATATAACAGTTTAGGATTATCAGCTAAAATTAAAATAATTATCAGCTATAAATAGAGATAAAGATAATCGTAAACTATCATAACACTATATGACTCTTAATTACATATCATTTTGTATTACAACTTTTTCAATATTGCTGTCAACTGTGCTGATTATACGTAGGCACTTTAGAGGTTAATATCATTTAAACACCAAACTCCAATGAAGAATTAAGTGAATATATTTTAAATATAAAAGTAAAAAAAGTGTAGCAAAATAATTGGCAAGATTTTGATTAAAACATACTTACCTTCCTATTTAGTATTCAAATTCAATAGATTAGAAAATATTTAATGTTAGTAGTCACAATAATGTTACAAAATAAAAAAAATCGATGTAGGTATCAGTACATTTATTTGCATCCCTTATCGAGGTGGCCACGTTTATACGTAGTAATAATACTAATATTTATATATCTATAAGTGGGTATATAGGTACAATAATAGTATAATAGGATAGCTTAGATGTATTTGTGTGTGTATATGTATATAGTAGGAACATGGCGCATAACGTTAGGGTGATTTATTACCCCCTGTGAAACTTCCAACCAACCAACCCCCGCACCTTTTGCGGCAGGTACCTATATCTCTCTCTGTCTCTCTCGCATCTTCTCTTTCTAACAAAAATGTCACTCTCCTTTTCAGTTTCATTTTTTAGTTCCATTCTTATTTTTATTTCAAATTGCATTTATTACATAATTTTTTTATTGATATCGTTTGTTTCCATGTATTTATTTTTATTTAATAATAATTTATTACATACTTATGATTATTTAAATATTATTAATATTTAATTTTCAAATATATTTTTCTCAGTTTGCTCTTTTAATTTGCTGATTCTGTGAATTATTTTGCTCATTTTATTTTTATGTGTCATTACTATTTTTTTAATTTACTAAAACATGTTGTTATGAGCTAAGGTACATTATTATTATCGTGTAAATTTATAAAATAAAAAAAAATATAAAATTACAAGACACCCGTAAAGAGTCTATTCCCACTCATTTAGTAAAGAGTCTTATGAGTTTAGTCATCCATTCTGAATGTCCTAAAATTTTGTTGGCACGGTGAGGACAAGTTGCTTTTGTACTGCATTCCCAGGTACCTAAAGAATGTGTCTCCCACTACTTTCTGCAAGTTTTCGAGTGTCATGTAAAAGGTAGATTTCCGTAAAACTTCACTTATAAGACAATAAACATGCTCAATGAAGCGATGAGACACGCCACCCATCCTGAATGTCTTATTTTATATTCGCACGGAGAGGACAATCTGCATGTTCATTACATGCAATTAGTCCGCGGGTTCCGTCGGCCCGGGCGTCCCTCTTTCACAATACACCGTTCCTATGACAACGATATCAGAGCGCAAGGAATGTCGTGGAAAGAGGTGTCGCAGTTGGCACAGAGACGCTCTGAATGGAGGAGGCTGGTTTCTGCCCTGTGCTCCCGAGAGGAGCGTTGAGGGCGATGATGATGATGAAGTCCGCTGGCTACCCCACTTGTGAGATATTCCGCGATGGTACAGTAGTACTACTAGTAGTACATAGTATAATAAATTGATGATGATGTGTAAAGGAATAAATAAACAAATTACATAATGCACAGCGGTTATGATTCATGCATTTAATATTTGCACAGTTAATACCAACTTTTGATATAAATGTTTTTTTCTTTTTTATTGTTCATCTCGAATATCGTGCCAAGAATGAAATATAAATAAAATAAGTTCATAATAATGCCCAGCTCATTATTATTACAATAAAAATTACAATTTATACGTATTTTTAAGTACATAGACATTTGTATACCTAAACCTACAATAACCATAGAGTAGGTACTTACAGTGCACAAACATAATAATAGGTATGTATAAGTATACAAGATGTAATACGTAATACATAATCACCCTTAGTTAAAAAAAAAAACATACTTAGCCCTGGTTAACTAGCCACGGTAAGTCTGAGTATAAATGGTTAAAATATAACATGTACTAGATAATTGAAATTACTACCTAGATACTTCATCACGGCATATCCCACATGTGGGGTAGCCCGCAGACCAGCTGTTTGCAAAAAATATGCAAGCCGTCCTCTCTGTGCCAAGAAAAAATAAGACATTCATGATGGGTGACAGACCCCATCGCCTAATTTAAAATATGTCGTTATTTTTTGGAATACCTCCTTTTTGCAGGACACTCGAAAACTTATGGAAAAGAGTGGGAAACCAATTCTTTGCCGGGTGTTCATTCGTAAAAAATATTTCATTGCATACTTTCTCAACATATTGATAAAAATTAAAAAATCTCATGATTAATAATTCTCATTTTGAAATAGGCATCATTTACAATTTTTCAATTTACAGCTGTTTTATATGGTTGGAATACGACAGAAACAACAAATTGATATCGGGGAATAATAAGACTGACATAATGTCGGAATAAAGCTAATCTCTGTCAGTGAGTAACGGATATTTAGCCAGACATAAGAGATAGAATAGAATGTGTGTACGGGTGAATACAAATGTATAATAGATAATGCAGTTGTAGCTTGTAGGTAGGTATATTGTGTACCAACGTATATTTCTGCTTGATGATAAATGAGTTTGCACCACTATGCACAGAGCTAGCCAAACAAACAGATAGTGGTGAGGTTTGCCAAGATTGAAGAAGAGCAGAGTTTTTTTTGACATGAGATAATACTAGGTTTATGATAAACTTAAATAATATATACTCCAAAACACTCTCATAGTAAATTATAATATACCTACTTACTTGTTTAATCAAAACTGAGTGGATGTTATAAAGGCAACATTTTTTATGAACCTGGCTTCGAATATTTCTTATGTTAATACTTGAGATAAACCCAAATATTACTGCTCAAGCACACTCACAATAAACAATGTGCTTGCGTCGCAAGGTCGGTGGTAGGATACGAACCAAGTATTTTTTGATTAATTAATATCCGAGCAATACAAAACGCAAATCACCTCATTTAAGAACTAGTGTTTGTTTTATTTGCGTGAGAATAATTTTCAATATTTTACTTGCATATTTAATGACATGTAAAAAGAATATCGTTCTGCTGAATTTAATAATAAATTTGGGTTAATTGGGAGAAATCGCGTTTTTGCTATAAACTCGCCCTCTGTAGGTATATAGATTGGATGATTGCATATTTTGTTTTAAATGTATTTTTGTGTGAATTTGCTTGTAATCAATGTGCAGTAAATAATAAATAAATATAATATAATAAGTCTTCTACTTTTCTGCAAGTTCCGAGTGGCTTCTAATAAAAAATTAATCAAGAATAATACATTTAAATTTTCAATTCATCGATTGCCAATCAATGCCACACATCCTGCAAGTTTTTTTACCTATCGATCTGCAAGTTTGTTCCATGAAGTTAGTTTATGGGCTCCTACTTGTGGGAGATGGCATGATGGTACGGATAATTGTAAGGAGAAAAATAAATATTAATATTCTCATTATTGCTGACTTGATAACTATATAATATACCTATATCTAATGGCAATGTTTATTAATCTACATATATTATTATTTACTTACATAAGAGTGTATTGTTCAAAATGACATGATTATCCATATGTACAACATAGTACTACCTACTACTTATATGTTGACTCATAATATATAAGGTAAGTATATAGATACCTACCTACTATTTATTTATTTATTTATTTATTTATTTATTTTATTTACAAAACAGATTTTAAAAGATAAGTCATTAATGTCTACCTAACTGGGCATGAGCCCGTACCAAGGTAGACTGAGTCAGTTTTCACCTTACATTGTCTCAGCGCTCAATTTTCTTTACTTCAGTTACTAAGGTTATTTTCCCTACTTTATTTAATCATAACATAACACACGCTCACGCACGCACACATACATCCACACACACAAACACACTCATCCACATACACCCACACCCACATACATGCATACATACATACACACCCATACATACATATATATATACACACACACACATGTACAGATAACGCCACATATATTCATGCACATACATACACACTCAGTCACACAGGCAGATATGTGATCAGGGTCTCAGTGTTTCTGCGGCCCAACTGCTGAAGCCATGCCGTGATCCCTCCCCCAATACCAGAAGAAGCCGAAGCCCGGATAACTGTGTCATAAATCTTGTTAAGAATTCTAGGGGCAATATATGCAAAGTGTCTCTGGGCAAAGGAAGTTTTTACCGTTGGTACCACAAACCTCTCTGCCAATCTCGCCCTAGTTCCATGAGAATGGCCAAGACGCTCGTGCAACTCGGTGTGTCTCAAGTAGTACATCAGAATGTTCTTTGCATACAGCTGGCGAACATCCAGATCACATCAGACACTATGTGGGTGGTTTTGTACTTGTATACTGTATGGTAGCTTTAACATGATCTGCTAATTACTCCGGGGTAAAACTCCTTCGCGAGATACATATAGTATATTCAAATACATTCATTATAATGTATGTAGGTAGGTACTTTACATATTACCTATGTGTGGTTGAGTAAAATTAATTGTGTTTTGTTGTGTTGTACATTGTGATGAAATAATTTGTTCTCTCTGTGATGTTGAAATTTACTTTCTATATTGTTGAGGATTGTGATCTACAAAATCATTTTCTTGCTGAGGATATTGATAAAAATGTAATAATAGAAGATCACCAGTAAAATTTATTACGTGTGGCCGAGTAAAATTAATTGTGTTTTGTTGTGTTGTAAACTATGATGAAATAATTTATTGTGTTCTTTCTGTGTAAATAATAATAAATAATAATAACTAGACAATTTATAGTGCGCCGTTTTGTGGAATATATTCACTTCAAGGGATGTTGAAGTATACTTTATATATCGTTGAGGATCGCGATCTTTAAAATGATTTTCTTGGAAGATTTTGAGAAAATGTGATAATAGATCCACCAGTAATTGTGATATGGTCATCTTATGAAATAGGTATTAGGTACATAGGTAATTTTTAAATTAAATAAACAAATTGAAATTGAAATCTATGGATATTGTGCGACAGGGTAGAAGGTTGGGGAACCGCCCTGAAAGAAGTTGACAAGAGCAAGTGTCTAAATTATCTATTGAATGGATTTGTTTGGAATTTTTGAAAATTCCGGAAGTAACAATTGATAGAGGTTTCTCTTGGAAGTCCCACCCACACACACAAAAACATATATTATCGTTTAATAATTTGAAAGCTTATCTAGATAATTTTTTTCTTCATTATTATATATTACCAGTAAAAAAGCCAGCAAAACCCTTTGCAAATGTTTCAAAATCTATAACAAACATTCGCTATTATGTGCGAATAATTAATTCATAAGCATTGTACCTAAAGTAAGTTTCATTATGTAAATAAATAAAATAAATAAATATTAAATATATAAATAAACATTTAGCAGGCGTGTTTTAATAATCATTATTACAATATTCAGATTGGTTCTTCTGTACATGGTGATGGTGGTGGGCAAGTACCTACCACTATTGCGGGAACTAAAGCAAATAATATTTATAGGGGACATCGGGGTAACAAAAGTATTTTCATAAACTATTAACAAAAGTATGATAAGTTATAAATATATTTTTTATAAATAAATGTTAATATATTGGACCCAATTTGCTTTAATATTAAAATGTTGAAATTATAAAAGAAAATTGATAAAACGAACAAAAAAATTTTGAAGAAGCTATAGGTTTTCATCGTCCATAGACAGGGATCATAATTTTGGTATCTTGACATATTTTTTAAAGAATATCTATATTAGTAAAAGGAAGTGATACCTGTATACTGTAGAGAAGGAGATAAACATTTAATTTCGTTGAATTTTGAAACCTAGCGAAAAATAATGTGATCAAAAAGTGTCGGTTCGGAATAATCTTACAAAATTATCATTATTCATATAATTTTTTTTTAATATATCATTGATAGTTTAATGTCTTCTGTTAATTGTTTATTTTTCTCTCTTAATGGATTATTGTCAAAAATTATGTATGAACCTTATTGATGTAACTGCCTAAGGCCGTAGATGAGGGGAATAAATAATTTAGTCTGCACTGTAGATTTAAGGACAATATCACTATACAAGAGTATTAATCGATTATTGTCAAAAATTATGTATGATCCTTATTGTTGTAAAAGTCTAAGGCTGTAGATGGGGTAAATAAATAAATAATTTAGTCTGTACTGAAGATTCAAGAACAATATCACTAGGTATACAAGAGAGAAAGTTTGCAGTTAGCATAGTGGTGTTTAGTTTGTAATGATAATAACTAAATATTGTCACAATTCACCCCAGTATCCTTCACGCAGAGCTTCTGGGTGGTCGTCTTCTTTATATAATATTATGTAGAACTACTATCCAATCTACATACATCATAATATAATGTTTTATGTACGTAATTTATTTATTACGTAGGTACATTATATACATAATATGTGTCTTCTTTATGTAAATAATACATTGCAAATAGTAATTAATTTGCTATAGATAGGTGGATACACCTGGTACCTACCAATATATTTTTTTTTCTGGAGTGTATTCTACATACAGCCCTATTCAACATCTAGGTACTACTAGAAGCTTAGAATAGGATAATGAATTTATTATTTTCAATACCTACCTACACTTAAGCATAATATTAGGTATATACCTACCTCCTACTTAGTACATGTATTTCACTTTCTGTTTGGCGATTCATCGACTATAAGACATTTCTATTTTTTTTAGTTATGGGACTGAACAGTCGATGTGTGTTATTAATATGATTGTGTTGGGACTGCACAGTCGATGTGTGTTATTAATATGATTGTGTTGGGACTGAACAGTCGATGTGTGTTATTAATATGATAGTGTTGGGACTGAACAGTCGATGTGTGTTATTAATATGATTGTGTTGCTTATTAATTTTGGAACCTGTCTATGAGAATTAGTACCACGTTTCTGGTCAGTGTTTATATGTTTATGTTATAGCCTAGATACTTACCAAAATGTGTATTATCTTGATGTAAGTCTTACATAACAAGCAGGTACGATCTTCTATTGTTTATAGTTTAAAAATTAGAACACAGTATTGCTAGATCAGATAAATCTTCATATTATTATTTTGTTTCGAAGGTATCTACGTAAAGCATTTGTTTTACTTTAGTTTTGTTCTTCATTGTTTCCGATTATAAACAATGTTACAAAGCCTACACAGAATGTTATCAGATGTGTATTATTAAATTATAAAAAAAAAACTAGTTTATCATAATAGGAGTAGCCAACGGACACGCACTGTGTAAAAATTAACTTCAATAAGATCCATAAATAAAAAAAAAAAAAAATAAAATGACATCTGTCTATGTATCGAGCTATAGGTACCATCGTGGCATATCTCAAAATTGAGGTAAACAGCAGACTAATTGCATCTAATTAACGTGCAAGTTGTCCTCTCGGTGGAAATAAAAAAACAAGTTATTCAGGAAGGGGGTCATTCTTCATCGCTGAATAGCACACTATTTTCGAATTTAGTAATAAGAGTAATAAATTCGTCTTTGCATATTCAAAAAGAGATATGTGCGAACATTTTATTTAGACATACTCTTTAAAAACTGTTCATTAGGGCATTAAAATTGTTGTTTTGACTTGTTATTGGCATGTGATATTATTCTTTAAGGATTTAGTTTTAATATTTGATACTAAGAATCACTTTATAAAATGGTTATGATGTCATTATAAGCAGTTTATTTTAGAAATGTCAAAACATTTATAATTTCACAGACCCCCTTCTGTATACATGCAACGACGATATTTACCTACTACGGATACGTATGAACTTATGTAGGTATATTGATTAGATTCGATCTGCGTATTTTGGACACAGGTTGAAAGATAGAGCGTCTAAATACTGTAGTTCGTTGCTGAGAATAGTAAGTAAGCACAAGGTATGGATAATCGGTAAATTTAACCTTTCAGAAATAATGTTATTTTTACATTAATATACGGTAAACCTGCATTTACACAAGATAATATATTATTATTAAACCTGAATTATTAGGATTTTACGTACCTATACTGTATGGTGTATTCTAACTTACTTCCCTTTAAAATAATGGGACCAGAAAATTGCCAAATTATGTACCCTCCACTGTACCCCACCCTCCAAAACGCATAATGTGCAACGTAAGGATTTTCGAAAACGTTTTTGGAATCCTAAATAAATCGTTAAAATGTCGACGAAAATAATGTATCTAAATATTTATTTATTACTACTACTAATATTCCATCACGACATATCGCAAAAGTGGAGTAGCCAGCATGTAACAAATATGGAAGCCGTCCTTTCCGTACCAACAAAAAAAATAAGTCATTCAGAATTGGTGGCAAAGCTCATCGCTGAATTTGAAATGAAGAGAGTGAGCGACATATTTACTGTCGCAGACTCTACAATTTATAACATTTTTTCTGCATTAAAATCAAAAAGGCATTTTTTTATTGTTTACTTATTAATTTTAGTGATTTATATAAAAACAAACATCAGCTTTGAAATTATTAGTGAAAAAAATCAAAACAAAAGACACGCGTTCATTTGAATCCATTTGAATATTTAAAAAACGAATAGGACAGTAAAAATCTTATGCGTCATAAAATTACTTATATTTTTAAAATATGGCACAGTATTGCCAGAACGAAAAAAATGGTGAAAGTTACAATATTCATAAATCTTTTTCTTGTCATAACTTTTTTATTGTTTGCAACGTACACACACGCATTCTAAAAGATGAATTATGTTGTATTAAATACATTTTTTTATAAATAACCGTGAAGTTCCTTTTTCAAAATTCCTGCGAAACAATAAAAAATAAAGGAATAACGAAAACAAAACACTATCGTTCCACGCTCGCTCTTTGTTTATGATATGCCGTTTTTTTAACATGTCCGTTACGCAATATTTTTCATAAATATTGTTTTGTTTTTTCAACTTTCTAATGTTTTGTCATTTTGATAATATTTTGCACATTTTGTAAAATTTGAATAGATAAAAAATATGACAAAAATAAATAAAAACAATGATACTTAGAAACCGTATTCTATTGTTATTTTTTTTGCATGTCATCTTATTTTAGTGTCTAAAAGAATTAGGTATGTCGCACGAAATTCAAATGTTATTTTTTTAAAATATTTTATTTAGTTCCATTTCGGCATTCAATTGTTTTGCACCTAAAAACATTCCGCGGTTGTCGGTACTAAATAATTAAATATTAATTGATTGAAACAAATTATTTTTTGTCCATAGTGTGTAAAATATTAAAAAACCCTCTATGTAGGTACCTCAAGGGGACACAGGAACCCTCTTTTGAATAACAATTGTGTAATTAAAAAATAAGAAACAAAAAATGTTGCATAAATAGCACCTGATTCATTAAAATGACCAAGATACATATGAACATTCATTTGCATGTTTCTCATAAAAAAATAAGTTTAGTAAAAAAGTCTATAACTTGCACAAGAGCTTCAAAATTACCTAAACTACAAAATTTTGAAGGTGTGTAGGTAATATTGTATGCCTATTTATTTTACTATGTATTTAAAAAAAATACAAAAATTACAATTATTTAAATTAAATTGCCGTGTGATTTTTATCGCTGTAGTTTTGATCCAATTAAGTCATATTATATTTTATACATGCCACCGCGTATCTAATAATTGTATTCTAAACTTAATTCTACTTAATATTAATTAATCTCATAAATTAAATCTACTCACCTGCGTTTGAAAATTACAATATTTGTGTGGTCAATTGTGTTTGTGCGCGTCACCTTTATAAATACGTATATATTTTAAATAAATTTAGGTAGGTACCTACCTAATTTTTTTTATTATGTATCTGGATTTAAAAAATCGTTGTTTAAAAAAAAGTAAACACATATTCACATAAGTATGTAAATTATTCTATTTAGTATTTATCACTATTTATTTTGTACTTGGTACCTACTCCATATTTATTAATGACGGATAAACATAATGATTTAGAGTTTTACTACTAGCTTTATTATAGTGACCTAGGTTTCGACATACGACTAAACCTATTCTTGTATACTAAACTTATCCATATAGAATAGGTTTAGTTTGAAAATGACTCCACATGTCGAAACCTACATAGGTCACTATAATAAAGTTACTAGTAAAACTCTTTACTCATATTATTTGACATTAATATTTGGGTTAGTTTGAAGAGATTGCGTGCGCCTTTGCGATAAACTAACTATATCTTTATATTGTATAATATATTTTATTTGTATGTAGGTATTTGCTTCTGAATAATTTTAACTACGTAGGTAACTAGAAATAAATAATATAATATTAAAAATTGATAATCAACAAAACAATAAGATGTTTTGATATATATTTTTGATTTGATTTTTGTGAGCTAATTAATATTTAAAGAAGTCCTCAATCTTTAGATCTTTGCATCCATCTCTCGTGAGGAGTAGCTAATAAACCACGACTTCAAAGATGGTAAGTTAGTTTATCTTTGATTCTGTGACATACCCATACCCACAAGCTTATGTATAATTTTTTGAAATTTATAGATGCAAATCGTTTAAAAGTTCTCATTGAATTTCTTCTAAATCAAAAAAAAACAATATTACTATTAGTAACTGATTTCCATGAATGGTCGTTCTTTGAATGAAATAAAATTTACATGTAAAAATTATTAAGTTTTTTTTGTTTTGTTTTTTTCTCATTGTTTTGAGTTGCATAAATTTCTCAAAACCATATCTTTTAAATATAGATTATTAGTTTATTTGTTGAAAAAGATTCATAGATATTGTCTTATAACAACTTTATAAACTATCATTAGTATGGTCCATGAAAAACACATGTTTCTTTGTATATTGTATTTGACATTGCAATAAATAAAATACATTAGCAAATAATTATCCAATAAAAATATTAAAAAGACTGTGAAACAAAAGAATCATTTGACCACATGTTTAACTTATTGGTTTTCAATAATGTGACGTTATGCGTTTTTATTATTTAAGAATTTTTATATTGTTTTTAAAATATTAATGTTTTTTTCCACGCTCATTATGTTTTTTGACTGTCTGAAAAAAAATGATTTATTATGGCTATACTTAAAAAAGTACTATTTATTATACCATTACGACAAATCCAATCCAACATGTGGGTTTGCTTGAAAACCAGCTGCCTGTAACAAAAATTCAGGTTGTCCTCTCTGTATATTCAGGATGGTGGCAAACGTCATTGCTGAAGTACCCTCATTGCCTCATTAAAATGTAAAATACCTTTGGTTTTTTGAATACCTGCTTCAGACAGGAGCACCCGAAAACTTTTTTTTTTTTTTTTTTAAAAAAAGATATATCTGGGTTTTTGTTATAAACCCAAATACAACCTTATACACCTTTCACACTTTTAATAGAAATAAGTGGGAGGTGGATTCTTTGTCTGGTGCTCCATTGAATGTAAACAAAAAAATAAATGAATAAATGGAGTAGATACATCAGTGAAAGATTCGCTAATTTCAACAAGTTAGAAAAAAATAGTTTTGTTATATTTTTCAAATAATTTTTGCATACTGATCTTTATTTTTTCTTTTTGTTACAGGTATGTTGGTAGATTAAAAAGGACTTTAATGATCTTAATCGAGTGTATGTAAGTTTTATCATACAATTTTATTTTATACAATTTTAAAGGAGTAAGATACTTTATAAATGTACGTGAATTTCATATCTTATTATAAACACATTATGTATTGGTTTACTAAAATACTATTCCTTATTACTTATGATCATCTATCATTAGACCTATCAAAACACGACTTAGACAATTCTTATAATATTCCCTGATCTAGGCAAGGCAGAACCTTGATCTGTCCCCATGCAAAACTTATCATAATGCTACATGTTATCTTGAATCTGAATGAAAAAAGTTAATTAGCAAATGCGTCACTTCCGAATATCGTACCCTCCTGAGACACTCCAACTACCCTTGTCTCAATGGTGCCTACCCCAACGACGAAGCTGTGTCATCTTTTCTCCTCCTCTTTACTCTACTATTGAATACTTTAAATTCTTAAGGGATGATGGTGCTGTCGCATCGCCCACCTTTAACAATAAGGGTGTGAAATATACCATATTATTATACTGTATACTATGACGTCATGATATATGTTCAAAACTTAAGAAACATGGTTCTTGCTTTTAGTTTCAATAAATTCTAATATTGTCTTAGGAATTTCTAGTAGTAGATAGTATATTAATTCGCAAGGGATTTTTAGTTACTCAAGATCTTACTTAATATCTACAATTCATTATAATTTTTCATTAGGTATATTAGCAGACAGTTTAAGGTAGGGGAGGAATACAAACACACTCAGAAATAAGATTTATAAAACTGAATTTCAGAATGATATTCATTATAAATCTATTATTTCATATTATAAAAATAATAACTAGACAAATATTTTTAAGATGTACAGAACACTCGAAAACTTATAGAAAAGAGAAGGAGATTCATTCTTTATCGGGAACACAATTAGATAAATAATTACCGAAATAGATAAAAATAATATAAACTGATAACCTTAATTTTTATTAGATTAAATGATTCCTTTGTCTTTCTTAGAACAAATATTGATAATGGTGACATTATTTAATATTTTGCAGTATTTCAGCCAAAGTCAGTGCTTGCATAAAAAAGGTACTAAAAACAGTCATTCAATATTTTTTGAACATTTTTTTTTAAATTTTATTTTATATTTTATTGAATATACAAATATGTTTGATGCTTATATTCGTTTAAATACTTTTATGGCAAATAAAAGTAATTTCACAGTTAATTATAATTAGTAGATATTAAATCTCATAAACTAACAATAACTTGCCACCCCTGCACTCGTAAATATATCTCCGTCTTTGTTTTACAAATAACGCACGGCATTCACCTTCTCTTTCTGGCCAATTAACTAAAATGCGATAACAGGGGTGACAATATTATTATTATATTTTATTAGAGGGGTGTGTTATGTCTACTTCTTTAATACAAAACACTGTCTTAACTAATATTAATTTTATACCATTTTTTCTACCAGGATTAATAATACTCTAATTTAGATGGTGTAAAAAATTATGCACCCTCATTTATTTGCTTGAAAATTTAGGAATTTATTGCTGAAATAACAATTAAAATAATGTCTCCATTTGGTGCATCTTTTTACCGTGTTCATAAAACACAATTTGCTTAATAGGTATTTCTATATCTTTATTTATACCATCACAGCATTAGTTTTGCTTACTAGTGAACTCACTGCAAACAATTTTATTTTAGTTTCCAACATAACACATGAAGTGTCAGTCATATGGAGAATGATACCCGGATTTAAAGAGTTCCTACTCTTAACCAAATTTTGAGTCGATTCATGAGCGTCGAAGATCTGTATCATACACTCCTAAAGGAAGTTCACAAATTATGTATTTGTATCAGATACAACATACCTACCTAGTTAATACCTATTCAAATAAGTCGACTATCGGTGAGTTGAATTACTTAATTGGAATGATTAATCTATGTAGAGTGGTTTAAAAATCAAAATATGATTCAGACGAAGAATAAACCTAACTTATGCCTACGTTTTTTTACATTATTAAAAGTCTTTAATAGCTTTTCATTTAATTATAAAATAAGCTAAACGTTCTAAATAAAAATAATGGATAGGCAGTAACTCAAAATATTTTCCGAAATCCATTTCTAGGTAGCAAATCACCAGACGAGAAAATGTTTATGGCAATTTATACCTACATACCTAATATGTATAATATATTCGATAAATTGCAATCCTTCAGCAATATGTACCGAAGCGTATTATGTATTTCTCTAGCCACAACTCGATGGAGGCTATTTACATTCTAATATCGAGCTTTGGCTATTTCATCCCTTAACTTAATTAATTTATTCAAAGTTGTGGCTTTTGAAAAGCGCAATGTATTTATAGATACTATGTATTACATCTAACACCTACAATCTACATGCTTCACCCAATATCAATATTGAACCAATATACTCTTATACCTATATAATAAATATTATACCGATACCCTTTCTTCTAGGATTTTCTCTCTGTAACCCCTTTTAGAAGATAAATGATTTTATTGGCTATTCAATAAAAAAACGCAATTCTCAAATGGATACCACTGCTGCGAACCAATTTATTTTGTACATAGGCAATCCTTTGTTAAATTATGCTGTGCAATTCTTCAATTAACATTAGTATTTAAAATAATTAATTTTAATCTTCTTTTTTGAGTCTAGCATTACGAACAGTTAACATACTCATTCATTCATACCATCACGGCATTTCCCACAAGTGGGGTATGTCATTCTCTCCGTGCCAATATTCATTCTTCTTGTGCACAGCTTGACCTCCAAATTCCGCAGGCACTGGATCCTATCGTCCGTAAGTGTGCAAACACAAAGAAAGCAGGTTGCCAGCGCCGATAAGTGCCGGTAAGCGCCGGCAAAGTAAATCGCAATCGGCGTTACTGCTTTTACTATGTTCGTGTTCATTGAAATGCATGTAAACATTCTCGGCGCCGGTAGACACAGGCATCTGAAAGCAGGTAACCCGCTTTCTTTGTGTTAGCACCCTAAGAGTGTGGAAGTCGTGAAGTTCTCCTTGGGACACTCTTTTAGCAGATGGTGGATAGTTTGTGTCATTCCACATGTTCGCGCTAGTGAATCAATCCATCCCCACTTATGTAAGTTGGAAGCAATACAGTCTACATTACATCTTATACTATTTATTCTACAATAAATATTTGTCTAGATATTCGGGATGGGTGGCATGCTTCATCGCTGAAATGTAAATGTAAACTAAGTTCAAAGAATGGATGACATTGGAAATGACATTCCTGTAACATCTATGGGTAAGGGTGGGTATAATCCTTAATGTGAGATTGTTTTTTTTTTTACTTCGGGGATTAATCAGTCAAAATGCCCAATTATTTTTTTAGATACAACACTAAGAAAATATTTGTTTGAATCATAATTTTATTTTATCACAAGGCTTACAATTTATTTCTCAATATGCCCACCCGTAGATCCCTATAACAAAAGAAATTTAATTATTTGATTGATTAAGTTGTAGCAATAATATCTACAAACATGTATCAGAACTTCTCCTGACAGAAGTAATCAGATAAATTGTTCGGTCATGTAGTTAAATAAGTATATAGGACTACAATATGTACTTAATACATTGAAGAAATACTTTATTTTCTTTCGTAAGTGGGTAGGTATATATTATTATGTGTTTGTAGTATCTAAGTACTCAGGCCTTCCCCAGTAATTTCAGTAATTCGTTTATCCATCCCGCAATTGCATTGGACGAGCTTATATATATACTATCATTATATACACATGTGTGCTTTATAAATCTCGATTTTCCTTTAAATATTTATTGCATTTGTAAGTTATGGAATACAAGATGACCCCCACCCTTTTTCAACTCATCTTTATACCTACCTATTATTTTATTACATTTCATTTTTATTTGTTCAAACATTTTAGTTTTCTATCCTTTGTCTTCTTCTGTCCATCCATCTTTGGACATAAAAATTCCCAACCATTTTTCAATCTTTTCTGTCTTAGTCTCGCTGCGTCCACGTCTTACAAACTTTTTTTCTACCTGTTCTCGGTTACTAGTATAGATTTTTGTACTTTTTTTTTTGCAAATATTTATTTTATTTATTAACCAAGTAAGTTAAGGAATTAAATTCGGTAGGAGAGCTCAAAAAACATCCAGTTTAAAGTTTTTCAGTTGCACTAATGTTTTTCATATCGTTTTAATATCTGCCGACTCCATTAAGAATACAATCCATTCTCAAAAGCAGCATTTTCTCCTATCTTTCTTATTCTTATTTCTTTTTAAACCACATTTTCACGTTTATTTAAAAGCAAACTCGTGAGAATACGTTAGATCATGATTGAATCAGAGCTGCTTTCTTCTTTTCTTTCCTGTTTTTCTTTCCCCTGTCTGAACTTCTCACAGACCGGAGATAGAACCTCGCAGATGGTGGAGAAAATAAGAGGGATGCAGATGAAAGGGTATTGGAAAGAGATTTCATTAGATTGAACGAAAATAAGGGTAAGAAAGTGTTGTGTGATATACCTATAGGGAGATGGAAACCGTTGCAGATTTTTTTTCTCTACAAACAAAGCACAAGAATGAAGAATTAGAATTTACGCAATGTATTTAGAAAACATTTATTTTTCTATCTAAGTTGATGTAATTTTTGTTAATTAAAATACCTAATTATTTATTTTATTCTAATTCTTTTGAAAATGCTTATAGGAAATAAATATTTTCGAATCAAGCAAAGTACTTAAAACTTTGGATTTCCGTTTGAAATTCAGTAATGTGATCCGCCAAACCTAATTTTTCTTTACAAAAATTTAACAATTCAATGAATAAAAAAACACCTAAAAACTGTATCGAACTGTTTTTTCATACTTTTCAAATATAATTCTCTGTACAAGCGTTTATCCACCCGTGATTCAGAAATATAAATCACTATATAATCAAAACAAATTACTTTATGTAGTGGGGCAGTAATAAAAATAATACATATTTTTTACAAAAAATATCCTTGTTCAGATGCAATATCTGTACACATTCAATTTTCTGGTCGACTTGACATCAAACATAATATTATCTAACGCTGATTTCTTCGTGTCATTGGTCATTCAGTTCGGAGATCCCCTTTTATTTTCCGAGTTTCTGAATTAATACATCCATCTGTAATGACAAAAATACAATAATTCTTATACCTATCAATTGAGGATAATATATGAGAACAAGAAAAACTTTTTTTCATGTAATATAGAAATTTGTCGATTCACTATTTATTTATTTGATTGAAGCAAACTGTAGGGATGTTTTTTGTTATATTATTGCACCCTATCTTAAAACTAACGTTAGTTTTAATATAACTTCTTGATACTCTTACTCACCTTGAAGGGATGATTTTACTTTACATAAATTGTAATTCAATGTAGCATTATAGGGTAGATTCAACGTATTATTTTATAAGCTGTAGTAAAAGGATGGTGTATAATCTTATTGAGAGATAATCAGCGATAAAGGTTTGGATAAAATGTTGTTTCTTACATTCTGCTGGCTACCCCACTTGTGGGATATGCCGTGATGGTATAGTAGTAGTAGTAGTAGTAGATAAAATGTTGTTTATTGTAGCTGAATATATCTAGATATTTATAAGTATGTTTTATGGTGTTAGTTAATATGCTGTTGTGTCACGATCGCCAATGTCCTTTTACGATCGTTAATGTTGAATTGTGTAACTGATGAGTAGATGGATTGCAAAACAAACACTGTTTTTTAGAATAATTGAATTTAATGTAAACTTGTAACAAATGAATAGAACAGTATAGATGCTAATGTTATGGTTTCACTGTGTATTGGAGAAGAGGGTGGATCATACGTGTGCGTGTATTATATACAAGTAACCAAAGACAAACTATGATTTTAATTTATTCGCCATAGATAGATCATCATTTATGTCTATAGCCAGTACCAAGTGCTTCAAAATTCACCACACATATGGCAGTATGCAACATATGCACTGATTGCAATTTTTAAGGTAGTAAGTAAAAATATCCTTACTTTTGACTGTGATGTCGCTATTGAAGTTGTCTTAACTTTATCATCGGAAATCCTTAGTTTATTTTACTATCTAAATTTTGTTGATTTTATTCAATAATATATTTTTGAAGTTAGCTTAGTAATGTAGGTCTCATTTGTAATACTGGATTTGTATACTTTTAATCCCTCATCTAAGCTCGCTATGATCGTGGATTTTTTTCCTATATAATAGAGATCTTGGTTCGATGAAAGAAATAAAATAAATATACACTGCATGTCATCACATTTTTATGTAAATTGTTTTGTTGATTTTGTCTTGAACTTCATGATTCGCAAGAAGAATAAAATAAACAAATATAGGTATAAATTATAAAAGTAATTAAGAAAGCACAACGTTATAAAAATTAACTTTCACAACTTTGGCACCGTTAAATTTTTTTTGTAAAGGTTTTTTTTTAAACAGTATCACTTTGCTTATCGTGAAATGCCTTTAGGTAAAATTTCGGATGTGCACTGACTATTTGATATGGATTATCATAAAAATCAACATGTTTTAATGTCGAGGAAATAGAAGTTGAATTCAAGATTCAAAACAGTTTATAAAATAATTGCTCAGCTTGAATAGTTCAGTTCGGTGCATGTACATTGTGCTACAAAAAAATAACTAAACACTGTATCATCTCTTTTATCAACAACACACTGAAAAATCATTATTATTGTCTTTCTCTACTTCAAACATTCCTCCCCTTTCAGTACTATTATTATTATTATAGGTATATTTAGTTAGTTTAGCATCCCCTGTGCCTACTACATAGAGGGTTTGATTTCAATCCAATTCGAAATACTTCCGGTTCCACTTCCTGTATAAGCTGTGATATAGGCGGATCCTGAGCGGTTTTAATGGTTTGATGGTGAATTTATTGCTAATTGATTAAAAGGAATCGGTCAAGATGTAGGCTAGTAATGAGACGGATAATTGTTTGGCCGAATAACCGGCAAGACTTTAACTTGGATAGCCGGATATCTGGCCATTATTCTTACTTGTTTAGTTTAGAACTAGTTATCTTATTCAGCGACGAAGGTTGCTTCTCATCCTGAATGTCTTATTATATTATTGACGTGAAGAAGGCAACTTGCATGTTTATTACATGCAGATGGTCTGTTAGCTACCCCATCAGTGGGATATGCCGTAATGGTTCAGTAGTAGGTACTGTAGGTAGTAATTAATATCTTTAGAATACTTCCACAATGACGGCTGGCTGAATCAGCCAATAGGTAGGTTAACTGTATATAGTCAAGTTGTTTTTTTTTTGTTTGAGTTGAACCGAAAATATTATATATCTTATTCATGATGTTTTTAAATATCTGTTTTTAAGGGAACACTTGTTACAATTTTTCAGAAAATGAGCAATTATCCAATATTCACCTGGAAATCAAATCATTTTTATTATAATTATTGAAAATATATAATATAGGTATCACACTCTACTGGGTGAGATCCCGTGGAGCACCCGGTAAAGAATTGGTCTCCCACTCTTCTCCATAAGTTTTCGAGTGTCCTGTAAAAGGCAGGTGTTTGAAAAATAAGACATTTTATTATTTTATCATTTTACATCTTTAATTCGGCGTTGAGGTTTGTCCCCCATCCTGAATGTCTTAATTTTATATTGGCACCGAGAAGACAGCTTGCATGTTTTATATACAGCTGGTCTGCTGGCTACCCCACTCGTGGGATATGCCGTGATGGTATAGTAGTAGTAGTAGTAGCACTCTACTGGGACCATTAAAGCTTCTGGCTAAAGCGATCCCATCATGATCTGATACCGGATGTTTGCCTGATATAGTATCATCTCTATTAGGAGTACTTGCACACTACGTCCATACAGAATACTGAAAGACAATGAAAAATTAATTTGCCTTAGAATTACTGGGTACCTACTTTGATCTTAGTTTATTATTGTTCTCGGGTAATTTAGAGCCTTCCCTCAATAGAATTATTGAAAGTGAATTGCAGAACTGACATGAATCGAATTTAAGTATTGGGTATTAATAATAAATTATTAATTTTATTATTTCGAATGCCTACCTATTTAATTTAGTTTACTGATTTTGAAAATTGTTTAATTCTATACCCCCTTTAATTTAAAAAACATTTTATTCAATCTTTTTTTACTACAGTGGGCAAAAAACTGATTTTCTCAATGTTGACATTGAGAAAATACAGTTTTTATTGATTGAGTCGATGTTGATTTTGTAAAACTCCATTATATTGATATAATGAAAACAAAATTGTTTTTAGGTTTTACTATGATTTATTTGTTAAATAAGTTACCAGGTTTCGACTTACGAGGTCATTTGTTTTCATTATATCAAAGTTTTTATTTACATATTCAGACAATTCGTTACAATAGATCTTTTTGTAATAAAAATTATTGAAATTGTCTAGGTATATAATAAATATTACGAATTTCGAAATAAATAAGTCCAAATAGCTACATTAAATTTTATGGCAGATTTTGAAAAATCTTCATCAATTTAAAATATGTTCGTAGAATAATTCAATCCTTTATTTATTTATTTATTTATTAAATTTTATAAAGTTATAATTTTACCTTAAAAATAACTTATAAAAAACATAAATTTTAGTCTAACTTACTTACTAAACTTACAACACTACACTCGCTCAGTCGCCTTCCATTCCCAACATTCATACATTACATTCATACAGGGTGTCACGATACCCAATCATCAAAATTATTTTTTTCTAACAAAAATTTTATGCACCCACCACGAAAGGTCGGTACATTCGGCGCAGATCTTATATCTTTAAGACAATTAACATCTACAATTCAACGATGAGATATTCTACTCTTCTTGGATGACTTATTTTTTATAGGAATAGATGGGACAATCTCCATATTTATAACATGCAGTTATTCCGCTGGCTACTCCACTTGTGGGATGTACCATGATTGTATAATAATTCCAAAATTTGAATCAGCACTTTATGCAGCATTTAACTAGAAAACTATACATATTAACTTATAAACTTAGGACCCTTGATAGACAGAATGCATCAAGTTAACAAGCTTTTGAAGTACAGAATCATTAGAACAGTATTTATTTATATCCATCTAACTTGATACAAATACTTGGTATTAAATATTTTAGGAATTTTGTCGACACGATTATAATTATTGAATAAATTGATTTCAATACAAACGATGCAATATTTAGGTACAATGGAAATTATTTATTATTATTATTATTAAAACATTAATAAAATATAAATTAAAATCATCCAATTAATGATTGTAAATAATACAAAGGTACATATTTATATATTTATAACAATGCGTATATACATACCTATATAAATGTATGAATAATTGTGTAATAATTTACACCTGTTTGCAGGAAACAATGTAGCAATATTTTGCAGGGTTGTCAAAAATTATAAAATTACTCGAAAATTTTTGATGAGATGGATGAAATAATCACTACTCAATTATATATTTAATTTTATTTATTATTTTCTGTATAGTTAACAAAACGGACTATTATTACACTAGGTATGCCAAAAATGAACAATTATATGTAATACATATTATACAATGTAGGTACAGAGGGCGAGATTATCGCTGTTATACGTTATTTTTCCCATAATCCGGATTTTTAATTGATTGAAAAATTTCAAATTTTGATAGTTTACGTGGTAACATTATTAGATAGTAGTAAAAAATATCGCTTTCAAACTTGTGAGTAGTAACTAAAAAAAAATTACATTAGTGCCGAGCGAATCTAGAGTCCCAAATATTTTCATATCAATTTAAAGCACGCATTTTTCGAAGATTGTGAAATAGTCTGTTATTATGAAAGATGTGTGCATCACTAACATACCTAACGATAGGTGGGAGTGAAACAGAAAATGTCTGCTGTATTAATATTAATTTCGAAACTGAACTCTGAGAATAAATAGGTACCTTCTACGTTTCTGGTCAAAAAATGTATATCTTTACCTTCAAATTCAATTAAATATATATTATTTTAAATTCTCTTAATGTCAAAAAGTTCAAAGAACTAACTTTTAGAACTAATTAATAACGATAAATTTCTGGATAAGTTAATTATCAAAAATTTTATCAAAAATATTCTCACCTGAAAACAAAAATAATCTAATAAATTTTTCAATTGGGATTATTTTTTGGCTTGAATATAAATTATATGTGAACAAATTTATAAAAATAACGTAATCATATCGTTTTATCTTCCCCAATTCAAACAATATTTCAAAATTTGCACCGTGTATCATCCCTATCTAGGCAGAATTATTGTTCGGTTCCGTTGGACAATTATAATTGCATATTAAATCAACGTCATAAACCCTTTGTGCAGTTTGCACATAATAAAACTACTGCAGACTGCATTATACAATACCTACATATTACATTAGGTATTATGGATATAATTTAAACTTGTTTATTTATAAGTTTCTGACACTGAATAGTTTTGGATGTTGACCGGCCAAATAAGTACTTATATAACTAACATTTTCTTTTTACTTTCTTTATGTTAGGTATATAATAATTTTGAAATACGTTTTATTGTATATCGGATAGTTTATTCGGTGTTGTTGAATGGAACATCCATCTCAAAGACGCGGATTATTGTGTATTGATATTAGGAAGGTATATTAGAGACCGAAATCAATGAATGAAAATGTAACAAAATTATTTTTCGAACATCGTTTTAAAAATTGCGTGCTTACCTTCTTTGTTCATTGTACGTTATTATAATTTTTTATTACACTTGCCAGCTATTCGAACAATATATTGGATACCAATATCACAATTTTTTAGAAGGTACATATGTTATCTAAAACACTGCATATTATTTGGATTGGTCTTTTAAAAGATTCGACATGATTCTAGTTCAATACAACGTTATGAATTTTGTGATTTCGTGTCTTGACCATTATCACTGTTGCTATTAATAATAAAATAAATCATTTATAGAGCAAAAATAATAGATGCGCCGTTGCTACATATTTGATAACACTAGATTATAACGAGCCAAACGGCTAACATGTCGTTTGTCAAAATGGCAACGTTGTGAAGAGTCCATCATACTATGTAACATTAGGTACCTACCTAGGTATTATCATTGATTTCTTTTTACACTATTCTATTTTTGAATAATTTAAAATGCAGGCATTATGCTAAAAATCTTAAGTCTTCCATTACGATGATCTTGCGGTGTAGGCAGAATGGATCGAGCCCTACTTAGATACTCCTATCTTTGGATATTTTTTTTTCTTGCATCGCTCTCATACAAGTCCTCAGTGATGCTCCTCTATTCAGCATGCTCACCTTGTCCGTCATGTAGGATCTAGATTCCGGCAAACTCCCCATTCACGCCACCAGCTTTTAGTTTACTGTGAAAGATGCATTAAGATAATATACTGTACCTACATATCGTTGCCGTGGAGGTGAAGTGATCCAAGCCACACTTTTTTGAAAAATGAGTTAAGTATGCAGTTTTGTTCAGAAAACCACGGAGAACATTGTGGTGAAGAGAAATAAGTGATTTGATATTCCTAAAAGGCATTTTTGGAAGATTATGAAGAGATGTTAAGTGTTTTTACATCATTTCAAGTGTGTGTTAGAGCATTTCACTAACGAATATAGGAACAAATGGTTTAATTAAATTATAGAAGTGAAAAGATCCAAGCCGCATAGCGCCTAACTTTTTTACAGGTGGATCTTTCTCAGCTACAGTGGTGAAATAACCCAAGTGATAAATTCGTGTTTACTTCTAAAATATAAAAATTCTTTAATTTTTTGTTATTTATATTAGTGGAATATGTAATCAGGAATATTGTGTAAAATTTTTAGCGAAATCCATGCAAAAATAACTTAGTGATTGTCAGATTAGTACTTTTGGATGTAACAGCGTAACTTCAACACCCTTTATCTCGAAATGTCTGTCTTGTGTGTTAGATCACTTCACATCCACGGCAACGATATTAAGGTTTATAACAAAAACCTAGATTCATCTATTTAAAAAAAAATATTTACCTAGGTATAGATAGGTATATGTATGTAGATATTTGTTTATTTTAAGAAAATATGTATAGATAGGTATATTATAGATGATTGTATATTATTATTAGCAATATGAGTAGGTACCTACCTACGAGTACCTACCTAATATTCAGCGAAAAGAAATTTTGAATAAGAAATAAATAACGCAAGTACATTTTCTACTATGCCTACACACAATTTTAAATCGTATTTTTGGAATTTTCCGAACACGCTTCACCGCTATACGATTGTTTTCCCTGAGGTTAATAAAGGCCGAATGAATAACGACCGTCCACTTCCTGACAGGGAACATAAAATATATTTTTTTGGCGCAAACAAAAATTAAATTTTCGAAAAATTTATACGAGCGAAAACATTGCTTTATCGTGGCAGAATGTACAATGGTACCTACCTACCTACATTTTTTTTTTTAATATTAGATGTGAAACAAAAATTTTGTTAGCGGGATAATCAAATTTATTCGGTTATTGTCATTAGAACGTTTTTCTTTTGTTTTTTTTGTTGTTGTTGTTGTTTTAAAAAGAATATGGGTTAGTTGGACGAGATCACATATTTGCATTTAATTAATAATTGCCCTTAATTGTATTTAATTTGAATGCATTTCTCTATTAGATTAATTGTATTGTGAACAATATAATATAGTAAATAATTTACTCATTTACTCTATTTAATTTATTAAAAATGATGGGAAAATAAATATGTCAAAAAAAGACATAGTTTGTGCGCATATAAAATTTACACATTTTAATATCGCCTCTCTCATGGATGGACATATAAAGTTGACTTAAAGATAAAAGATTTTTACAGGACAGGAAAAAGTGGGAAAACTCGCAGGAAAAAGTGGGAGACTTAGTAAAAGTAACTTTCTAGTTGATATTAAAAAAATATCCATTGAAATTACTTTCGACGAAATTCAAAATGGATGCGATTTCAGCACAGCATAATAGAGAAATAAAATGTAGCAAAAAATCATCCCCAATTTTAAGCACACATGTTTTAAAATAACCCTAATTTTCGTGGAGGGTTGTTCACCTAAATAAAGTTAGAACCTAATGCATACTAGTCAAAATAAAAAAAATGAAAAAAATAGCATACCAACATTAATCAAAGTTGAAAAAATTAGAAAAATCTCGAATACCTACTATTGTAAATACTGCAATTGGTGCTGTGGCTAGAATAAGAGTCCATTAACCAAAATTGCGTTTGAAAATACGGCAACTTACAGTTTTCAATTGCGTCTTCTTCAAAATTATTTACAATATTTGACCATTTAATCGAACGTTTGTATGATTTATATGGAAGAAAACGTGTAAAATACAAATTTTAACAGTGACGAAATATAATTTTAATTAAATTATAAGTGGAACTGAGATTTCAACAAAATTTATTTTCAATCATTCATATATACCATCGCGGCATTTCATACAAGCGTGGTAGTGGTCAGTTGGCTTAATGCATGTAAAAAACATGCAAGTTGTCCTATCCGTACCAATAAAAGTCAAGTGATTAATGTCAACATTCAAGTGATGCCTCATCGCCGAATTGAAGATGTTAAATGCTCTTAAACTTGATATTTTAAGAGCATTTAACACACGAACAGAAAAGAGTTTGTGAGACCTATTCTTTACTGGGGACTCCATTGAAATTAATTAATTAAGGAATCTTTTATTCAAGAAAGTTCATTTTTGCAGTCTTTGAAAAAAGGGTCCATGGCCCTATTGTTCTTGCTACCGCCTCAATTGTTACTATGTGTGTGTCGTTGTTGTTATTATGTATTATGTGTTACCGAACACCCCCATTCTCCCTTTGCAATTAGTGACACCTAAACAAGCCCCCTGAATGTAACATCATCCCACACCCCTTAAGAAGAATAACATTGCCCACTAAATTAACTACCGGATAGTCTTTCAAAATGGCGGAATATGCCGCGGGAGAATTTATTTATTGTATATAAATAAAACTACCCTTAATAAATCTTATTAAACTAACGTAAATCGAATTCATATTGCAAGTTTAAGATAACATTGTTGATATTTTTTGTGATCCATGATCTTATAGCTTATTTTTTTTACGAAGTATGTACATTTTTAAGTTTCTAGGCTTGAAAACTGCTGACATTTTTTGATGTTAGAGTAGTACGAGTAATACACAGCTTTTAAGAACTTTTTTCATAGCACACCGTTTATATAATAGTGATATTAGAGCATTAGACATATTATTGTGCGTAGAGATAATTAAATCTATCTGTTGACTCATAATACAAGACTCATATCTTAATTTGGGACTAACTCGGTCTGTGTGAATTGTCTTTACATGTTATGTTATATACCTACTTAAAGATTACTCAAACTTCTTTACTTGAGAAATTTTGTGTTTAATCTTGATATTGGAATTTTTAATCATTTAAGATCAGAAACGCTAGAGGCCGTCCAAGAGACACCTATATGGATCAAATTAAGAAGGACAAGAACTGTGGCGCATATTACGGAAAATTAAAGAAACTAGTAGAAAATAGGGAGGAATGGAGAAGAAAATCTCGTTGTAGACCAATTCTTTATTCTTTATTCTCCAACATCTCCCGTAGGTCCTTTACAGGACACTTGGGTTTATCAACATTACAATAGTACAAAAGAAGGAAAAAAAAAACACCAATACAACAGAAAGAGCGCAGTAAAGCACAACATACAAGAAAAAATTGAAAAGTCAAGACACAACAATAAACAAATATAGACACATAAATTCATTTTCTTCAGTACTAAAAGGATGTAAAAGGTCCCTTTAGCACCATGTCAATCTGATGGATTGTAACTCACTATATACAAGTATGTAAAGATCACTCTATTGTCCAATAATATTCATCCTTAAACCATGGGAGAAGCTTCTTTTCTCCCAATTTCATCAGAAAGAACGTTGAGGGAGATGTTAGCAATCAAAAATATAATATATACTTAGGTATTGGATAAATATAATAAGTAGGTACCTATAACTTTTTTGATATACTATATACTCGTACATTTGTTTTTTTTAATTACAAATCGTATGTTACTAATACATGTATGTCATGTTTTGTGTGTGTGTAGGCGTGAGACATGTTTTAATTAACACATTTATCAACAGAGAATCAGAAGGGTACAGGGGGGTTACCAGGGAGGTGACGCGAAAGACAATAATAATAATTATTATTATTATGATTACGCACACGCGAATAAAACACACGTGTGTTGTTGGTTCATACCTAAAATTTCATCCGGGATATAAAATGAATTATTAGGTACATGACGCTCGAATGAGATTTGCAAAAATATGGGAATAATTTTTATTAATGGCAATTCGCCCTTAATTTTCTTCCTGGTAACACAAGAATGCAATGAAAATCTGACAATTGAAGTCTTTCAACAAATTCTTTAGTTTCTTATTTCGCGGCTTAACGTTTGGAACACAATGTCGAAACAACTTCAGACTTTATTTAAAGCGATTCTGCGCTAACTCAGTTTCTTGTCTCACGATATTCCTAATAATGTGCTAATGCCGTTGTTGTAGGAATTGTGTATTGCAAAAGATGATCATTCAGGCCATTGGAAATTTTTTAATGCGGAAAAACTTTGCCGACAAAATGGGTTCCTGTACAACTTAATTAATTCGCTAGTAAATTTTATAGACAATTCGTGTGGGCAATTTTTTTTTCTTTATTCTATTTTATTTACTAGACTAATTTGAAAACAATACATTTCGTTAGACCAGAAGCGCCGACATTTAAAATTACATCTAGTACTTAAGTAGTTATCTACTAGCTCAAAGCTCGGCTCTGCTCAGAGTACCTAGTAGCCACTCTCGTCTGACGATTTTTTTTAATCGAATCCTTAAAAATTAACGAAATGTTATCTATGCTAAAATACAAGTAGGTACTATTTAAAACTTTCACAAAATTTCAGCTACTAACAACCTGTACCTAAATTATTTGAAATTATTTTGTCACTTTATTGTAATCTGAAGATGAGAATGAAAGCTCTTGAAACATGACACGCGATAAATTATTGTGAAGACAGTAAATATCTGTTTTATGTAGGCTCAATATTTTGCTCCCAGGATGACATTTATCCTGAGCAAGCTCTTAATTTGGTTAAATTTGCTATTAATAAACTTCACACTACTTCAAACCAAAATGTATAAATCATCCAACATACAATACAATATAGGTTGATCACATAAAATTAATAGTAATTATAATAATACCTTAGTGTTAGGGCTGATATGTTAGTGAGAATTACTCTACCTGGCCCTTACATTTTGGTATAAATAAAGATAATAATTGTAAAATATTGAAATTTATTGGATATAAAAGAAAATTGAACCAAATTAAGGACCATTATTATAGCTCAGGATAAACTTCACTCTTAAGAGCATATTGAGCATTGATATCTTTTTACGCTAGTTCTGGGAACATAAGAGAAAAGAGAATATTTCTATTTAAAAGGTATTAGGTATCTAATAGATATACCTATATTTAATAACCAAAAATACGTTCAATGCACACATTTTTCACAGCGACTATTGGTTTCTATATTGCTATCTAGTAAATATATCTATGGCAGGTATACCTACAAACATAAATACGTACATCCATATGAACGGACAAAAATATTTATGTATGAATTCACATCCAGATAGCGATTTGCCTTTCTGCGTACAATATACAAGTACCATGTTTATATCGTTTTTCAAACGGGCACTGCTTTTCAATAAACATAACTTAGATCGACCCTGTAAATATACGCTGCTACAACTGCGAAGACAGCTAAATCTATTGCCTTTAGTACACTGGGCCGGTTTTAGTTTCATTTTATTTGAATTCATTTAGGTATACGAAATATATTCGTAAATTCGTTTCACGAGTAGGTAGGTACCTCTACCTACCTAGATATTAATCGTTTTTAATATAAACTCTTTAAAAAATATAGTGACCAAAAAAAAACAAATACCTACCTACTAGGTACGACTATTATTTTTTAAGGCAAACACTACGACTAAATCTAGTAAATTCCATCATATAAACTATTGTTTTTAGAACACATGTAAGAACAGCTTAAGAAGAACATGTTAAGAACAATTTTTCAAATCAAATTTATATATTTTTTTATATTAATAATATTCTGTCACGTTTTAAGATCTATCATACCATCAAAATTTAGCAGAGGTAGTGCTTGGAGAGAGTACAGCATTATGTTTTTATATCTTTTCTTTTCTTTTCTTTTTTTGTATTTGTACTGTACTGGCAATAATAATAATAAAAATGAACTCAAAGATGGGCTGGTCAAGTACAAGAAATATGTTTAATGGTTATTATGTTATATTTTGTAAAATTTTATTGTATGTTGCCCATTTTTTTAAATAAATAAATAAAAAAAAAAAAAAATTAATAAATTATTTTGATCATTGCAAAATTATACCTATCTCATATACAAGCATATTCAATAATTTTCCAAATACCTAGTTTGTAATTTTTATGGTGCAGAGAAGTACCTAATTCTGTACTTTGTAGCTAGGTATACCTAGTATACAATATGCAGCACTGAGTTCACTATCTACTTCTGAAATATATCTCGATGTTATAGATATATGTATATAATAAATGATTAAATAAATTATACAGGTAGATATAGTACTACGTATCTTTAATTAAGTCCCTCAGGTGATAAATCATGGACACGTGGTTGGTAGATAGGTTCGTGTGTCGTTGTTGTATATTGTAGTAAACTCACCCCCTGGCGGAGAGGAGGGATGTTGTTAATTGGGAACGTACGTACTGCATTATTTATACACCTGATGTTATCAATACCTATAACCCTGAAAGTGGTCGGTTAACTGAGAGAAAAGTCTCAGACTTTTAATCCCGAGTTCGATTCCACTCTCAGCTAACCATCTCTACCTTCACGATACAAGCCTATTAATTTATTGTAATTTTATTTTATGTTCTTGTGCCATAATCTACCAATCTATCTTTTCACTACATTGCATCTCTCGTTAGATAAACAGAATTCGATGGCTTAGAGCACAGATGTCATAAGTGCAGTTTTTACCGAAAATGAGTTATTATACGCATGCGAATCTACATAATATATCATCGGAAGTGTGTTCCGTAGGAATATTCTTGCAAAACTCTGTGTCATTGACGAGATATTTAACAAAAACTATATGTGGTAAGTACTAAGCGGTAGGTACCTATGGCATCTCAAACTTTTAACTTTGATTATCTCAAAATTATGAAAACTGCACGTAACTCCAGTTGAATCTTTAATTTTACACGAATTATGTTACCTCCGCAGTCATGCAGTTTCTCATGTACGTGTTTGCTGATTTCCAGGTGGACGGTGGGTCTTCTTCAATATCTTCTTTTAAAAATTATTTAGTATCAGATAGTTTTCGTATATCGTTATAACAATATTATAAGTATATTGTCTCAAAATAACTCTCACTCACGCAATAAAGTTGTTATGAAAAGATGTTGTTATTGGTGCCTATAATAATATTATATAGGTATATTTTATATAATTCTAATATACCATTTATATATTATTATGTATCGATATTATGTATTACCAATAAATAATAATAAAATATTGATCCACCAATGTTTTACAGGAGCGTTTCATTCACAGTTGCCCAAATAATTATGAAATCTGTTCAACATATAAAATATTAACTTAAATTTTCTTTTGCCTTTTTTAGGGCAACTTAAAATGAGTTTTTTTTTTCAATTGTTGTTTTCAAACGAAACTGTTGAGTTTAGTTAAGTGCATTCATTAACATAGTTTGTATAAAAAATCACACAGATCGAGCTAGTCCCAAACTTAGAAACTGTAATATGAATCTTGTGTTATGGGTACAAACGCAACGAATCACTCAAAACATTCTTCCTGGAAAACACGAAGAAGAAATGAGAATTTTTGATCAAATTATGCTAACGATTTTGTTCTAATAAATTTCTTTATACCTACTTCTAAATATATTACAATTTTTGCAGGTTTATTATTTTTCTTGCAAATTTATAACCCTAGGAATTTTGCAATAACTTACGTTTTTCCAGTACACTGCTAAACATAAGTCTCTCTCATACGTGTCTTCAGACATCTCTATCCAGGCCTTCGTAACCAGTCACCAGCGATTCTTCTTACGTCGTCAGACTATCGTGTAAGAGGTCTTCCTCCACTTTTTTTTATCTCCATGAGGTCTTCACTCCACTACCCTTTTTGTCCACCTTTGAGTCTATTCTGCTTTAAGAAAATAAATACCTAAATGTTTTTTCTTGTCTTAATCTCTAAGACAAGAATTAATTATTTTCGTTTATTTTATACATATTTTACTACCTGTGTATAGGTACTAAAGTTTTTTTTTTTTTATAAAAGATATACTGTATCTGGGTTTTTGTTATAAACCCAAATACAACCTTATAATATACACCTTTCACAGTAAGCTACTAAAAGCTTGTGTCGTGAAAGGGGAGTTTGCCGGCACCTGGTATCGAACCACGGACCCCATGTTCACAAGGCCGAGACTCTACCTCCAGGCTACCGACGAACTAATGTTCTTATTGTTCATATACCTAATAATGTGTTGTTATATTTTATGTATGTAGGTAGGCCTATTGTATATCTTAGATGTGCGTGTTTCCTGAAAATGTTACCATATTAATGTCTTTATTTTCCTTCCATCCAACTAAACTATGGAAATTTCAATATTATATATTTTAAAATGATTGCGTGTTATTGATACCTATAACGTAATTTTATAACAAATTCTAAACGAATCGGCCTTATTGAAACAATCGGTAGAAAAAGTGACTCATACCAACACGGATTTCATGAGTCTCAGGTTTGTTCGAACTGTATCGATAATCTTCTGTTATCTTCTTGTGAATTCTATAGGTACTATTACTATACTATCAAGTAAGGTAACCAGCGGATTAACTGCGGGTAGTTAACATGCAGATAATCCTATTCGTGCTAATTAAAAAATGAGACATCCAGAATGTCTAATAACTGATTGTAGATTTGATTCTCACATACGTATGGTTTGACAAACACCTGCCTTCTATAGGACCTATTCTTTACAAGCGACTCTTCAGGGTCCTTTTACATACACACTGTAATTTGACTGGTGTAGGTAGGTATGTTAAGGGTCTGTAAATTCGTCTTGCAAGCGAGGGGTCATGGGTTCGATTCCCGGAGTGAACAGAATGTTTCTGATCATTTCCGGAGTTGAATTGATTAGAATGATTAATCTGGAGCAGTTTTATAATAAAAAATATGATAAAAACCAGCACTTCTTAGTAAGTAAATCCAGTCTTCGACATCCGATTGTGTCAAAAATTCATAAAATAATAATTTGTAGGTAAAAGACGGAAATAATATATTCTTCATACATAATAGGTATTGCAGTTATCTCATAGTTACATTTTAGCATGTGCATGTTTGTTTATAGGAACTTATGATTGTATATTTTGAGGTTTGTATGGGAAACGTTAGGCCTCGCGGTAACGCATTACCATACGTAATACGTATCTACTCTACAAAATACATAAAGTATAGATAGATAAATAGTTAATCCGCGAAATGTTTCCGATCTTATCTATTACTACTAGTAGGTAAATGTAAAAATATTATTATTATTGTAGTAGGATAGAATAGTGTTGCCCGCCTACCGAAAACGTTTTCACGCTACTTCTGCTATTTGAATTGCATACCCACTATTATAATTATTAGATATTATCATTCATAATAATTCTTATACGTAATGATATAATATTTTGTTCGCTAATATTATAATATACTCATAGTATCGAATGCTTTATTTGTTTGTTCTCAAAGAGCTCACATCACTCGACAACGAGTGGATAGCCTTAAAAAAATTAAGACTAAATGGCGATAAATTTTAAAATCTGATATCAGAATGATGTGTTTGTTTTAATGTAACAATGCAATGCAACAATGATTATCAACTCGTTTTGAAGTGATTTAATACTAAGGTAATATCCGTTGTACCTAATTTATTATTGATGAAACTATGAAATAAATAAACAATTAAAATAAATAAATTTTATGCAAAGCATTCACAAAAAAATATTACCATTTAAAATCAGTTCGTATCGTACAAATAAATAATTTAATAAATTGATTAAAATCGGTACCTTGATACCAGTGGCGGGACTAGACTTTTCATAATGATCATGCTTTCATAATGAATATTTAGTAATTGACACTTTTAACTTGAAAGATTGATGGGCCTTCACGTTATTTTTACCAAAAATTGGTATCAGAATTCTATACCAAATTATTATTTTTTCTAATCTTATACTTTGAATTTATGTTTCTATAGGTAGGTACCTACCTACCTAGAAATTATCAATCTTTTTATTTTTGTGTAGGAATTCTAAAACCTGCTTCTTCCAATGACCTAGTGATGATATCTCATAGGTATTATCCAATATAAATTAAAATAATTAAATTTTGTATACTTATATAATAAGCCCTTGAAGTGGATTTATTCCACAAAACGGCACATTATATCGGCGTACAAGAAATCGTAACGGGAGAGTAGAAATATTGATACGAAATCCTATTACCAGTGCAAGTTATAGAAAAGAATTTGGTATGAAATTAAAAAAAATGCGTTGATATATTATTTTATTTTGCATGTATGGAAGGCACGCCACTGTTTTCGATACTTATTATCATTTTAAAATCAAAATTTATTAATCATACCGATGTTAATGAATGTTATTTTCAAAATTAACACGTACTGAATTAGCATTAAAACAAAATAAACATTCATAATGGAGGCAATAAATAAATTTAAATTTCATTGAAATCTGCAACAATGCAAATTTTGGATTTTAATTTATATTTATAACCACGATAATATTACGAAATTCGTCCATTTATTTTAATATATTGTATTAACATTCGATAAAATATTTTTGGTTTATGGTATTTTTTTTTGTCTATCTATACCATCACGAAATCTATCACAGCTGAGGTAGACTTAATGCAATATAACAAATACACAGACCTATTACTACTACTGTACTACCACTATACCATCACAGCATATCCCACAGGGAGGACCAGCTGCATGTAACAAACGTGCCAACAAAAAAGTAAGATAATTAGGATGGGTGGAAAACCTCATCACTGCATTAAATATGTGAAATGTCTTTAAGTTTTTGAACAACTACCTTTTACAGATTTTTTGAAAAAATATGGAAAAAAATGGAAGACCAATTCTCTGCTACGAGATCCGCCGAAAAGATATCCTTTCAATACGCAGACCATCCATTCCAAAACACAATTCAGTATTTCTACTTTTTTTCTAGAGTTCTGGGATGAAAATAGGGAACAGGGAGAATAAATACCAAAGCTTTCATGGTATTAAATTGAGGAGGGATCATATAATGAAAATATATGTATATCATACACTCCAAAAACATATTTCAATATTTCTGCCTTTCCTTTAGTAGTTCTGGGGCCGTAGACAAACCGTACTTAGCGATCGACTACTGGCGAACTTTTCGACAATCTACCTACATGTACCGTACAATTATGCGTTATTGTTGCAATTATTGACGAAAATTCGTTTGTAGTCGATCGCCAAGACGGTGTGTGTTTGTCTAGGTGGTCTGGGATAAAAACGGTACACAAAAGGAGTAAAAAGCAAGGCTTTTATGGCAGCTTACAAGATATTGAGGCGATCCAATGATAGTGCTTTTAGTTCAATGAAAGCAACCTTATCTTATAAAATAATTATGATATGTAGTGGCGAGATTATCAGAATAATTGCTTTTTTCGCCTAACTACCATTATTTTTGTATGGTAGGTAGGTATTTGTTAGACATTTTCTGATAGTACGAATAAACATAATATATTTTTATATCATTTTGATACAATTATCCAACTATAGTTAGGCACCTGGGTGCCAATGAATAGTTCGCACAAGTCGGAAATTACAGATATATGTGGGAAAATTGAAATAATTTATAACACTTTATCTTCTGGTTGTCTGCTGTTTAATTATTACGATTTTAATTAACCAATAAATTAATTAATTAAACTTGATTTCTGCAGATTTTATTTATGTCTATTTTCAACGCAAGATGCAAGACTATTGCAATGAAAGTCTATGTTGAATAAGGTTGTACCCTTGTAATACCACCGAAAGCATAAAAAGAGATTATGTGGAAGGGTGTGAAGCACCTGGCAAAGAATTGATCTTCCTCTCTTTTTCGTAAGTTTAAAGTGTGCTGAAATAAGCAGGTGTTCGAAACAGTAAAAACATTTTGCATTTTAAATTCAGCAATAATATATGCAACCAATTCTAAATAATCTTAAGTTTTGTTGGCGCAGTTGGAGAGCTTGCATGTTTGCTAAAGACAGCTGATCTGCTGGCAACACTACTAATTGTGGTATATACTGTGATAGAATTGCTTTATTTTACAAATATCTCGTGAATTTTACAGGTCCACTTGAAATGTATGAGAGTCCGTACGAAAACGTAGTAATTCTGAAAATGTATTTTATTTATGTTTGTAATTTAAATCTAACACATTTTAATCAAGATAGCAAATTATTGCGTGTGTATTTGAATATTTGCAGATAATATTACCACCTACCAAATGTACTTAGGTATATATTCGACATGAAGCAATCTACTCTTTGGTATAATTTCATCTTGCGAATTTACTAGAGGATAGAGACCGTTAATTTTCAACAATTTTCCCAAAATAATTTATCTACGGCATCGTTCTCCCAGAGGCGGAAGTGGAATAAGGATAACAGCAACAACAACAGCAGCAACGCACAGAGCAGTAGTAGTAGTAGTAGTAGTAACAGCATATATAGGGAAACAACGACATGGTGGTTTTAGATGCCAGTACCGGAAATGGAATTTAAAAGATATTTTTTTAATTACAATTCTATTGAAAAACCTCATACTGTATTAAGTTCACTTTAAGGATCTTCATGAATTGTATCAAAATATTGGATTTGATTTTTTTCATATGATTTAGTTCTAGGTATAATTATATACCTACTTTCATTTACATTAATATTTAGCAAAGAAAGAATTTATTTTGTACCGAATTCGATCACAAACAATAGATACGTATCTTTTAAAAAATATTATTTGGTACAAAGGGCTAATTTATTGTTAAAACGGCGATATCTATGTAAGACTTATAAAAATTGTTATAAATACTTACTTTACTTACTTTTCGGGTCTGGACTTTAGATTTTGCCACTCCAGTATTCAGCGACGTATATCGCCTTGTCATTCGCCATCAATAGGTCACTCTCATTACATGCATTCCGCATCAGCGGGCATAAATAAAGAATCAATATAGGTACCTATAGAGAGTATTTTTTTTACAAATTGTTGCTATTTTTTGCCTAATCTTTGACATAATTTTAATCCAAAATTCATTCAAAGATCGGCTCTGAGTTGGTTGTATTGTGTTGTGGGGTGGTAAACCCCCGAACCGCGGGCGTGTGGGGTACCCGCAGGGACGGCCGAACAGATTAAACATCGTGCCTAAATGAACAACACACAATAATTTATCGATATTTCGATACACGTTATAATAATAATAATAATATGTACTACCTAAATAATATAAAGCGGATATGCCTTGTTCATCAGATGAGGTGAACAATTTTAATAATATTTTATATACAACCCACCTACGAAAATCGTAAATCAAATCTGTACACATTCGTTGTCCGTGATAACACTATGTTGGCAGACACTTACATGTTTTTCCTATCTATATTGAATTACGCAATATTACGTCAAGGGTCCGTAGAATTATATTTTTCTGAAGTAGAAACCAAGTTTTTCTCGTTTGTATCAAAAATAACTTTACGTTTTTTAGAAAATCGGTATTTTTAACGCACTGTACTTTTAACTGCACGATGTAGACATTTTTTTATTTTGAAATGTAAATAAATTGAAGAAGCCTCTTCCTTCTTTCTTTTTTTCCTGGCACTGTCCCAACTTATTGCCACCGAAGGCTGTTGGGGTTGGTTCTTATCGTCCCAAGGTTGATCCTAGCTATATTCTTCTATTCCGTAGATATGTCATGTTCATCCAGGCCATTTCACCTCAGAATCCTATTGCATTGTATATCATCCATCGCAATAAACCTCTTAAGAAACCTCCTTCCATTTAAGATAATATCGGCCAATAGGTAAATTATCATTTCCACAATAAAGTAGAAAAAGTGACGCGTTGCTTACGAATTGGCTAAAGCTGGTTTAAGTGAAATTTTATTTAAAATATTTTTGTACGGACAACATTTTATACTTCATTGTTATGATTTATTCATACCTATAATTTAATTTGAATAATTATTTTGTAGTCCGATTTCTTTAATGTTACAAATTTAATACGATGCTCAATATAAAATTATTTCTCAGATATTAATAATATTACATTTTAGTACTCTTCTTATTCCATTTCTACTTGCTTCCATATTAAATATTTCTACTTGTATATTTTCTTAATTTAAAAATATATTTAAATTATATCTAAAACATAACTCAATTGTTGTGTATATCTGAAGATGTCCAATATATATACTTATGTAGGTATGTATTTATAATATAGAGTAGGTATGGTTAGATTGCTTCTAATATTATAATTCCTACATAACCAAAAACAATGGTTCGATTATTATTATGTACCTATTATGTATACGTAGATATTATATATGGAAAGATCGGCCTTACTAACAAACCTGTGTATGTATGTTCTAACATTTAAAAAAGACTTTTTCACATTAATGTAACCTAAATCCCTGAATGATATCCGATGAATAAAATACTAAGAATGGGATAGGCAAATACTAACGAGCTGTATCAACTAGTACATGACAATGGGATCTACTTTCTACATCTCTTATCACGGTGTCGTCTTGAGAATTTTACCAAACATCAGAAGATGTGTCAATTTTACACACGAAACTACCTAAGGCTTAGAAAAGACATTATTTCCTTATTCGGCAGTGCCCCGGAAAGGACTTAAACCCGATACACATTTTTTCGTGAGCTATGCTTTGTCCAATTAAGCTACCAAGTGATATTAATTGGACAAAGCACACCACGCAGAAAGGATGGGTTGCGGGCTCACGTCCCGTCCTTGGCACTGCCGAATAAGGTGACGTTGTCTTTTTAAAGCCTTAGGTATATGGTAGTTTTGAGTGTTAAATTTACATGTTTGTTTGATTTTATTGGCACTAACAATTTATCTGGTGTAGTACATATATAGGAACCATTACTAAATATAACGTCTTACAATGTTTAATTGGCAAAATAACATCGATAAACATCAGAAGATGTGATATGAAATCGTCATTCTCACGGTATCTACCATTATCGATCATACTCGTATGCTACTGTTGGTAGGTATACGACACACCTAAATATTTGTGTGTGTTAAAGGACTTTTTACTTACATAAATACAAAAACTAAAAGTATGTTTGGTATCTCTAATAATTTATAAGTTCTCAAAGTCTCAATACTTTGCTTTATGTATGTATCAGTACGAATATAACACATACCTAATACATAATAATTATGTATTACCTAATTTAATGTCTTTGTGGTAGTAGTACATTACGTTAATATCATGTATTATTTATTACATTAGTAATCTGAGACTTGTCTAATGTATATGTGTGTGTGTATGATTAATTTCTTTATCTACGTAGGTACCTACTAATAATAATATCTAATAGCAAAACAATGAAAAAATAATACACTCTGCGAACTTACAATACAGCCACATAATATTGAGTGCTAGATAAATTATATACGTAGATAAATCTTCGCAAATTAGATTCAATCATTTATAAATAATGTTTTATCTTATTCTCGTATGTATGTACACCTAATCATCGCTATCTTTTATGATTCATGCGTAATATTGTTTTTTGAGAATAAGTATATGTAAAAACAAGAGTTGCTCATTCATTTATTTCTACCATTACAGCATTTTCCGTAAGTGAGAAAGTCACTAGACTAAGTGCGTATGAAAAGCATGCAAATCGTCCTCTTCGTGCCAACAAAAATTTAGTACATTTAGGATATATTAATTAACATACATACATTTAGGATATATTTAATACATTTAAATAATATCCGCATTAAGATTACTCTGTTTTGCGTTTAAATCAAATTCTTTAAATTATAATTATTATATATTACGAATATACCTTAACCTTTCTTCCACTGTCCACTTTTTAGATTACAATTGGCGGCAATCATCAAGAATCTTTTACTTCTTTAGCCCATGGCAAACTAATATTGAATAAAAGTCTTTTAGTCTTACACACTTAATTTCTCAAAGTTCTAAGCCAAAGCCTAGATCTTAATATTATCAGATGAGAAAATATTGCCGAATAAATTTAATCATTCATGTACACAAATCAGTTTTTTCGTGTTCACATTTTCCAATAAGTCCTGCCCTAGATATCGAGACTTCATTATTTAATCCTATTATTATTATTATTTGGATGATTTGTAAAGCGCCGTTTTGTGAAAAAAATCCACCTCAAGGGCGCTCTTTGCTAACTAAGGTTGTGCTTGAATTATTCCGTGAGATTTCTTGAATAGATAAGTCTTCAGTTGGTTCTTGAAACGAGATATGTCCTGCGTTTCTCTGATCATTTGTGGAAGCCTGTTCCAGACTACAGGTGCAGATATTGCAAAAGCACGCTCCACGTACACTGGTTTCGATACAGTACTGGTCACCTCCAATTTAGTTGTAATATCTTGACAAGACCTAAGTGTTGTCTGTCTATGACTTAACGCCTGTCTACCACAGAGTTCCATGATATATTCTGGGGTCATAGCATGAAGTGCCTTAAATACTGTCAAACACACTTTAAATTCAACTCTCTCCGGACATCTGAGCCAGTGAAGAGATTAAAGATGCCCATATAAATTTTGTCTAATTTACTACGTGTACGTTGTATGTATCTAACATATAACCTAGATTTCTTATAAGATTTAACAGATAACTATCAGACAAAGTGTAGTACCCGTAAACAATGAAATTAAACAAGCATTTAGGTTCTTATAACATATTGTAATTATATTTAAGTAAAATTGAGAATTAATCTGTTAATCCGTTATTTAACTCGTTAATTACGGATTAACTCTATTGTTCGTTGCATTAGAAAAAAAATTAACTATTTATTAATAAAGTTGATTGTAGGTATATAATGTTTCGATGATATTTTAAATCGGTACTTTTTAAATTCATAATATTAAATATAAATGAAAATTTACATATATAACCTCATACAATGCTTAATTGTAAAAATAACATCGATAATCATAATAAATTAAGTTTTTGGAATACGTTATATAATACACTTTTGTGAAACAAAAAATAGTATTATTTTTGTATAATTTTTTTAACTACATACCTGATGAAATTATTTTTTATTTTTAAATGGATTAAATTTTTTATTTAACTCTTAATTTTTTTGAAAGTATTTATTCTGTTGATTTCACATTAATGGAAGCTTCTAATTAAAAATGTTAATTTTTGATTAACGATGTTCATCTCTTTATCTATGCATCTTTTTATAATATTATGATATAATACTTACATAATCCACTAAACATATTATAAGTGGGCATATATAGGTATGTTGGAAAAGAGTTTGGTTAATGTGTTTTTAATATAAGTGCTCTATCCTTTTCATCTTATCGTGCTAAAGATCTTAATCTAAAGCTCGCCCATGTACAATGCCATGAAAATCAGATACAACTGCGGCGTTACTGACGAAAATTGGTAACCCGTAACAATAAGGCTCTGTAAACTTTAGTGTTTTTTTATTAAATTTACAGTTTTTGACATGAGAATGTAAAATTTCTTTTTCATTGCTTATGAAATGTTTTTTAGATTTTTTTGCATATGATAGATTATTGTTAAACTTTGAATAATTAATCAGATGTTTTAGAGAATTAAATTTACAATTTTTGATATGAGAATATAGAACTTCTATTTCATTGCTTATAAAATGTTTTTTTTTTTGCAAGATTATTGTTATGTAGTGAATCAGATGTTCTTGAGAATTAGATATAATAAGGGTGAGAAAATGGTTTTATGTTCAAAATAAGTAGGAATGTCGCTGGTAACCTCATTTTAGTGAGTAGATATCATAATAGTATTAATAAGAAAAAAATAGATAAAAGTGCTAATGTATGTCTTTTGAATCTATCATGAAAACTAATCGAAGTCTGAAATACCTATTTGTTTATTTTAATTCTACCCACCCTGAATGTCACATTTCTTTATTGGGACGGGGAGTACAAATTCTATGTTTATTACGTGCGGTTAGTCTGCTAGCTACCCCACTTATTGAATATTGCAGTGATGGTTTAATGAGAGAAAGAGATATATAATTTTAATTAATATGGTGTAATTCGTATGAAATAAAAAATATGGAAATTACTTAGGTATTTTTTCTAGGTTATATAGAGCCTTTCTAACAGATACCTACCTATTATATACCTACTATTATACCCATATGAATCCTTACAAGAACATAGGTATGCTGCCATCAATGTAATCAACCTACCATGAAGTTTCTTTTTTTATAATTTTTTATAAATATGTGAAAACATGTAACTTTTTAGGCAATTACAAATTTAATTATTTTTAAACTTATAGATTCTCTTTTCTTTTGTTACAGGTATGTTTCTGGACTTTTTGTTACAAAATACAAATTTTACCATCGAATCGTTGAAATTGGTAAGTTTTTTAAAAACTATTATTAAAAGTGCTAACAAATTAAATGAACGAAACAAGAAAATTTCATATGAAATGCCTTTTCTTAATTTGTGATTGGCTGAAAACGAAACGAAAGCCAAAATTCAAATTCATGCGACAAGTTTCGAAGACTGTCAATCCGGCAAATATTGACTTATACCTGATGGACAACCAATCGGAAGTCAATATTCAAATAATTGTAGGATTCTACATTAAAATTTTGAATACTGTTCTTAATTATATTACCGACCCGTCAAATTACCTGGTGTTACGGTATTCAACCACTGTAATAAAAAATGAAAATAAAACATGATTTTTAGAAATTTAATTATTTCTTAATTCGTTATATCGCATGCATAATTTATATTTTAAAACCCGTGAAGGAAAATACAAAGTATAGCTATTCATTCCCGTCGGACATATTTGATTTTTTCATGGTTATGATTTTGAAGTTACTATTATTATTTTTAAAATGCTACCAATTGAACAGCAGGCATAAGATGATAATGGCTGACTTCTCGTAATATTTTATATATAATTAATTATACATAATTATAAACCGAAGTATTTCATTATTTTTTAGTTTTAAACCTGTGAGTTTGTAATAAAGACATAAAATATAAACTCGAACGTAGTATAATTATTCATCTATAGACCTGTTTTGAATAAAATACATTGTGTAATATAACGAAGCATAGCAAGAAAATTGTGGGCACATTATTGTGTGTATGATGTATACTAGAAGATGTTTGCCCGTGCTCATAATCAAGGAATAACAACTCTATTCTTACTTTTATGTCTGACTATGTGTCATGTTACTAATAGATATTAGCACTGTTTAGTCTTTATGTTTGACTAACATAATTATCGTCATTCACTTATTGTTTATGTCGCATTATTCATACATTTTTGCAGTCCACTATAGAGCGTCTGAAGTGGACAATATTTGTTAAGTGTAGAATTTGGAATAAGTGAATATTTGGTTTATTTTTTTTGACCCGAATTTTTGCTTAATTCGGGCGATCAGTGAGCCTCCTTGAATTTTGATGCATTTATTCATTCAAAACAAGCATAATGACCAGAGAACAAAACCTAAATTGAAAAAAAATCGGTCTACTACTTATTGATTTTGTGCGTCACCAAACAAATTATTTTTATTGCAAGGTTTAGTTATAAGTATGGATAACTAAGTCAGGTCAAGTATAATAACAAAGGTCGGTTTAATAATTTATGTTTGAATATAAATTTTATTATTACATACATATATATCTACATATGAATGATAGTATAATTATAATCTATGTAATTGTTTCGCTTCATCCGTACCCTACGATCATGTAGGTACCTACTTTCTATTTTGTGTGATACCTAATAATTATTTCTATATAGCACCGTTCTATTATTTAAAATATTATTGTTCTTCAGTTCTTATTTTGAATTCTTTTGAATTTATTAATATTTTCCTGTTCTTATTATCAATAGATAGGTACATACCATCTCCCCACACGTCATTGTTTTCAATCGTCGTTCATTTGTTTAATTTAAATAGAAATAAATAATTTATTATCATTTCGAAATTATGGGATAGGTACCTACTAAGCTTATAACTGTTACGTAAGGATAGAATTTTAATATTTATATCACGTTAGAATTATGCTTCATAGCAGTTTCAAAATTAGAATAAAATTTCTTTCTGAGATATTTTCCACATTCAAACCTGTTGGGGTCTCTTGGTGTACCTGTAGCTGAGACATTTTATTGTTTTTTGATTTTTTAAGGTATATTTGTATATGTTCACATATATGTGTAGGTATATGTATTTTTGTAATGTTATATAGGTGCTTTGTTTTATTACATATACCTATAGGTACATATAATTTTATTTTTTGTTTTTTACTATTATTGTTTAACAATGAGTTTTTTTGTAATTCTATCACTGTTGTATAACTATTGTAAATCAAGAGAATAATAAGAATAAATAAATAAATGTGGTATTTTTTTTTAAAGAGAATAATTAAGATCATAAATACCTAGTCATGATTTTATTATTGTTTGAATTATTTTTGTAAAATTAACGTACCTAGTAAATATTATGAGCATTGAATATAAATTCAAAAAAAAGTGGGGTTTTTTTCGCGTTAAAAAAATCTAATCGTTGTCTGTGCAAAGAAACGAGCAATATGCTGAAAATTCTTAATTTGTTTACTGTCATCTACCAGTAAGCGCATTTTCCTTTCAAACAAAAACGAATAAATAAATAATTTTACCTTTACATTTTTTAGGTTATGATAATGGAAGTTGTGACTGTAAAAATCTATTACAATTTTGTTTATAAATTACTAGCAATCTTACCCTATTAATTTATATTCTGATTATTTTAACAAATTTTGTTCGCCGAAGAAACTGTGAATTTTGGTCCATTTTTATTCCTATTCTAAAGTTACGAATTGAACGAACAACTATAATTTGATTGGTTGAAGATTTAAGATTATCTTCATTATACCTATATATGAAAATTATACATGATTCTTAAATATTGAAATGATCAGATGAATCTATGTTTATATTCAAAACGTGGAACGTAAAGGACAACTTACATGTTTCTTGCGTGCAGCTAGTCTGTTGGATAAACTACTTGTGAGATAATATATCGTAATATTTGGATTAATTTTATCGAACATACATTGAAACAAATAAATATATAATAATTGAAAATCGTTCTTTAATATCTTCAGGTAGTAAGCTATTAATTTTATTATTTTTATTTTCTATATAAAGAGGGGTATAAGGGGGGAGGGTTTGTTCATGTTCTTCTTCCTATGTGAAGAATTACAGCCGAGTAAGTATTAGAGGGTTGAGGATCGCTTATCACCAAGTTTCAGGCGCAGTTCTTTGTTCGCGTACCTTGGATGAACAATCCCTGGTATTGTTGTTTTTATTTTATCTCAAGGGGAAGATATTGCAAACATTTTCACCACGCATATATATATATATATATTTAAATTTTAAACATAGATAAACAATTTGAGTTTTAAATATACCTACTATTTTTATACCTAAGTATTTTACAGAAATTATTGATGATCGAATATTTTTTCCTACCTTCTTTTAAATTTTCATATTAGGTTAGCGCGATTCCATCCACATATTATCATTTAACGTGTTTGATTGACAAGAAATCAGCTAGTTAAAATTTTATTTCAATATTTTTCGGATAAATGGAAGTCTTCAGACTTCTGCGATATCCGGTTGGTCGGTGGGTCCTTCAATTATGTTGAAAATTGAGTAATTTTTCTGCTTTCGCCTTTTAATCACATCACATATTTTGTAAAATTTCAGACTTTATTTTCATGTTGTATGCTGGAAGGGATTGGCATGTCACAATAAGTTCGCTTTTGATTGTGTAACCATAATGTGAATTTGTAAACGTGCTTACATATATTTCAATAACAAAGCGTTTATTATTATTTTTGATGCTCCTCTCCTAAGAATAGAGAGGAAACAAGCTTCTTCAGTTTAGAACGACTTTGTAGTAGATAATCGAATCATCTCTTTTCACAATATACTTTAACCTCGTCAGACCTGAATTAATTGTGTAAGTCGAAATAATTATTTTGTTTTAAAATCTTGTTTTTTGGCTTCTAAATAATAAGTTTCAGATAATTTCAAATTTTTTTGATTTCTAGATTTGCGAAAAAAAATATGTTCATTGGAATGGAAATTCAATAAAAATGAGGTTTCTGAAATGTTAATTTAAATTTATTTGATATATATTAATTGATTAACATAAAATAAAGAATAAATTTACCTTTCCAAAAAAATTCCAGTAGGTAAATTTAAACACAAACTATGTAAATATATTTTTAATTTTCTCAACCTAAAACCTGGCAGTGACACTTTGCGTAGACTCGTTGACTAATAATTAAGTAAAAAATATAGTTAACTTTGACAAATGGCGAAAAAAAAAATATGTCGATAAAATAGACTTCATACCGATAATTTTCAATATTAATATTAGAAAAAAGCAATAGACGGGAGCGTAAAAAATATTACTAAAATATATGTCCATTGGAATGGACACCAGGTCTGAAGAGGCTAATAAAATAAAATAAATAAATAAGGTTTTATGCACAATATTTTAAAACATTTTAGAAAATTTAAAAAAATTCCAAAAGACGAGCTTATTGCTGCCGCATATCATTATCATAATAAGGGTACATTGTGAAAAACCGTTCTCCTGAGAGAATCTTCAAAAATATCTCCTATCGAGCATATTGAGACTAAACACCGAGGACACTCCAGATAAAATATGGACTGTTCAGAACCACAATCACGCGCACTCGTAGACTCATCCTGCTGGAAATAAGGAAACTTTAATTCAAATGGTCTTGCATTTCTGACTGGACAAGACTCCATAACAATATTATGATATAGATTAAAGGTACATAATATGTATTATATCTACCATACATACGAGTCAACATCTTTCACCCTTTCAATATCTAGACACAACCATGTACGTACGTACGTGTTTAATCCACTTCTTCTCACAATAATGTTTGTATTTCATGGTAGGTAAGTAAATAAAGTGCAGGAATGTTGCAGTATAAGTCTCACACATCACCTATGTTGTGAGTGCGGAGTAGATTTATTTTATTAATGTTTAGATACGTATAATATTTATTATTATTGCATTAAAGTGTCAGTTGTTTATCGTTATTAAGTGAATGTCCGAGGGGGTTGATGTTAGAAGTAAACAATCATCCCCATAATAATAATAATGTTAACACTGTTAGGTTTATAGGCATGTATATAAAATTTCAAAGACACTATTTTTTAGACAATATGCGCATGATGTAATGGAGTTACATGAAACACTTTGAAGGAGACCTGCCGTCCACCTGGTTATTGCAGATTTTTGTGGACTTCCATTTATCCGAAATTCTACATTTAACAAATCTTGTCCACACTGACGGTGCCATAGTGGCCAACCTGAAGGGCAAGCTGGCCAAAATACCCCCGGGTGTAGAATCTTTTGTTAGTTCCTTGAAATGAAACGTAGAGAATGATACATTTACTCTTCATAGAAATTTGACGACTCGTTATCAAAAATATTTAATACCTATATATCTACATCATCACGCCATATACCTCAAGTGGAGAAGCCAGCGAACTAACTGCTTATAATAAACATACAGGACATCGTCTTTCTTTGTGCCATAAAAAATAAGATGTCGGAGACGTGAATTTCGTTCTAATCCACCATGCAGTTACCTAGTTCTATAACGAGCATCAAACCAATGAATGAATTATTTTTACTAATTTTAGTGCCTACTTATCAGGTAACATCTTACAAAGTGTATGTAGGTATATGTATCTCTATTTTAGGCATCTATGGGGTATCTAATGAACAAAAAATATTAAATTTTTAGTTTTGTGGTTAGACGCATCGTGTTTTGTAATTCGTTCTCATTCTTTTTTTTAAAAAGTTTATTAAATTCTGGTTCAACGGTTGGCTACTTTCGATAATTATTATTATTATTGTTGTTCGTCAGGTGGAAGGGATTGCCACAGGGCAATGCTCCCTACAACGTAACGTAATGCATTATAATATAGGTAAACTTTGAATGTTATGGTTTTAATCTTTCACATTCAAATTTGTTTTAGATACATGCTTGCCTATGCTACCAGAAATCATAAATAATGAAAGGCTATGTAAATAATAGGGATTCTCGTTCTCCGAAGGCTTCCTTATTTTAACTCTAATTGATTAGTTTTATTTATTGATTATTAAAAAAATAATCAAAATAATTTATAGTGTATTATAATTTTTAATCGTAGTGATTGGTAGCTTGATTGTCCTAGTCATGGACATAAAATCTGAACATCCAAGTCCGAATCCCTCTGTTTACTGATTCCGTCTTCGTATTGCTTTGCTTTCAAAGAGATTATTTGGTAAAAAAAACTGGTTAGGCAAGGTTAGGTTACAAAATTTACAATTACAAATTTAATTTAAATTAAATGAGTTAATTTGTATAAATCGCACCTCTGCGATAAACTCGACCTCTGTATATTGATTGTATTTGATTTGTTCGTAGTATTGTGTAAATTTGCTTGTTATTAATCTACAGTAAGAATAAATAAATAAATAAATAAATTGCTTTCAATTTATTTCAAAATAAATTTATTTGGGTTCATAAATCATAAGACCCAGGCTATTTTTTTAAGTATTATAAATAAACTACTATTTATTATACTTAAAAATAGTCCTCGGAGGACGCAGGGGACCGGAAAACTTGGAAGATGAGGACTAGGAGAGCCGATCCCAAGTAAATGGGATAAAGGCGAGGGCGAAGAAGGAGAAGAAGAATAAATAAACAACTATTCATTTATCATTAGTTCCGCAGTCAGAGAAAAATAATCGATTATTTTTTTCTGAAAATAAAGGTATTTAACTTCTCATCAATTGATTAAATTTATTTGAAAAGAAATAAGATATTAAAAAATCTACAGAAATTAGGTATATTTTTATAAAACAAGTTAACGTTAGAAAAGAAAAAGTATATATTACGAAAAAAATATGTTAAAAATAATTACAATGTTTTAAAATATAATTCATGATATTTTATGAAAAAATTACAGTATGTTTTGTAGCTATTCTATTTCGGGCATCTGAATATAATTTCCGGAACCCAATACATAACATACGCAATTTAATTCAAATGTTATGTGGCTTGGAGATAATTTAGACATATATCATTTCGCTTGGCTGTTATTTATTATTAAAAGCTAAAACAATGGCGATATTATTAAAAAAAACTCTGTTTTTACGTTATTTCTGCCTAACGAAAGTTATTTATTATGCAAATGTCCCACCCTCGCCTTTGATTTATTTCAGTAATTTACTCGTGGTTTTATTTTTAAATCTAAACTTTATTATTAAACGCAAAATATATTCTTGATGGTGGTTGGTAGTGAAATGCCTAACGTTTCGGACTTTTGTACTGAAACTCACAGGCTAGAATATCTTTGCCGATTTGAACTAGGTAAATGCAAATATTATTCACAAACAATGCAGGTGTATATATTTTTTTCTTTTTACAGAAAATATGTATCTGTGTTTTTGTTATCATCATCATCATCATCATCTCTGTCGGTCCCTCAATCCTGAGGATCGTGACCATCATGCCTCGTTCTGTTAACCATCTGTCTCCATATTGAGCGATCCTCCGCCATGTGTTGGGCCCCACGAAGTGAGTTCTGTGTGGCCTCCTTAATTTGGTAACTCCATCTTATTGGCACTCTGCCACTAAGATATATATAAACCTAAATACAATCTTTTACACCTTTTACAGTAAGCTGAAAGCTTGTGTCGTGAAAAGGGAATTTGCCGGTATCTGGGATAGAACCGCGCACCTCTTGTTCATGAAGCCGAGACACTTCCTTCAGGTTACTGAAATTGGATTGCTATGTTTGGAAATACAATCTCAGAAGAAGTAAGACGGTATTATTTATCTATAAGAAATGACAACTAATTTCTATTATAAGCGTCTTCAGTGTGATCTTTCACAAGTGTCTGCCCTGAGAGCGTTGGTACACTAGTATGCCAAATAACCATTCTTTTTGCTTCTATTTTATATACCTACCTACGTACACACAGCACCAATCCCGATTACTTCATAAAGTTTAACAAGGATGTGGGCCTATGGCTAAATATGGTCACAAAATGGCTGAAGTAGAAGAAGACGAAAAGGTACATAATAAATAGTGTCACGCCTTCAAATTTACACAGGGAAAATATGAATTGGGAAACGTTTCGTTGTTTAGCAGATAGGAATAACAATAAGTAATACTTTTATCGGGTGAATTATCTGACAGTATTTAATTACAAAGCAAGCAATTAAATATTACGTTAGTTCTGCTGCTATTGTGTGTACTTAATAAATAAATAAATAAATAAACATTTCGGTACAAGAAGGGGTTAATTCTAATTTAAGGGACGTCGCGTCGCCCGACGACGCACCCTTTCTTGAAAGAATGTCTCTAATTTCAAAGTTATGCTGTCAAGGGCTTATGCTAGCAAATTTACTATTTGTATGTATCTCAGCAGGTATTATTTAACATTCAACTAACTTTCAGCTGTGAGACATACATATCTATCATACAAAATGAATATTCATGAAATATCACGAAAAAATCATTTAATATCATCAATTCAGCGTTACGTGCAACCGTTTATTGAATTCAATCTTTTTGTACGGAGAGGATAATATATATGCTTATTACATGTATTAAGCTCGCAGGCTGATCTAGTTGATCGAGATATGTGGTGGTATGAATGAATGAATGAAAACATTCAACAAAGACACTACGTTTATAAATATTCTATATTTTCTAGTGTAACTCTGTGGAAATTCAGTATAAAAGATTATATTTAAAATTAAATTAAAAAACACTGTTTTATTCCACTATGAGAATTGTTACGTTTTCACGTGTATTGTGTTGTAATTGTTAAAACAAGTATTGTGTTGTTACTGTTGATGATTACATTGTAGTCGAAAATGTTTAAACAATTAAACAATTCTCATAGTGGAAATAAACAGTATTTTTTAATTTAATTTTAAATATAATCTTTTACAATAGTTTAGTCACACAATAAAAACGTTTTTTTATACTTAATACAAGCAATAATAATAGATTCACATATACCAACCATCTTCACTATTGCTATTTCTTCTTCAAAATTGAGTAAGTCGGGGGTAGACAGAGGGAGACTCTGGGGGTGGAAGAATACGGCAATAGTATTACTAGTAGTAGTATAGTATTAGAAATGAGGTGGATGGGGGGGGGGGGGGCACGTCTTGGCAGCCGGGAGACTTATTGCTCCCAGGCTGCAGACACTACATCACACTGCACAGGGAGATAAAGGGCTCTACACACACACACACTCCCCATCTCTCTCTCTTATAGGTATATAATATATCTATCTATCTCTACACATTCAGATGTTGCAAACAATATTAGGATACAATTCGCCCCATTCTACCACCCTTTAACCCTTTACGCAGCCATGTTGCAGAGGTGCAACACTGTAAATAATCCCTTCGCATTTATTAAACAAAGTTAACACGCGTGTTTTAGTACCATGTAGCAGAACTACAACGTACCTTTTGTATGAAATGCAGTTCAAAATTTGTAATTAGATGGCGTTAGTGGTAAAGAAAAATAGTTGTATTTGAAGTGTCGCGTGTGTCGAGCGTCTGCATTTTGGTTATTTTCAAAGTGTTTTTTTCTCATAATTATATTTCTTGAAATTGTGAACATTCGCAAGAAAACGTAAGTTATATATGTTTTGTTTACTATTTTTTAATAACATTTGGATATAAATAAAAATATGTGTGAATAACCTCCAAATTATGTTTGTTGTAGTTCTGCAACATCGCGTCATTACGCATAGTTTTTCGTCATTGCTCAGAGTACTAAGTACAACATTTTATATCAGAAATGAAGCCATTGACGGATTCGGAAATAGAAAAAATAATTGATTACTGGGAAGATAGTGAGGATGGCTTGGATTTTTCTGATGATGATGATGTAGCAGATCCTTCATGTGTAGTCAATATTGATCAAAATGTAGATTTAGAAGAGGATGGTAATGATGATGTTGGAACACAGGAGGTACCATCTTCAAATGAAACAACTGAATCTGTTCCTGGTGTACCTACTGGTTCTTCTACTTCTTCAGTTCCAACAACAAACTTGGGACGGAAACAAGCCAAGGTATTTGTTATATAACATTTCTCAATTGTTTAAAAATATTATTCAATTCTCAGCTTCTTCTGAATATGATATTTTATTTTTAGAAAAATATAACATGGAAAGTAAAGAATTTGGAGCTTCCTGAAGAACAACTACAATTTCTAGGAAATACTAATTTACCTGAAGAATTATTGCAATTAGATACTCCATATCAAATTTTTTCTTACCTTCTAACTGACCAATTGATTGAACATATTACAAATCAAACAAATTTGTACAGTGTGCAAAATGATGCCAACAGACCAGTCAATATTACGTCTCTTGAAATACGACAATTTATTGGTGTTGTGTATTATATGTCTGTGGTACACATGCCTAGTGTGAAAAAGTATTGGTCTCAAAAAATTGGTTTTGGACCGGTCATGGAGACCATGACTTCAAAACGATTTGAGAAATTGAGAAACGTCTTGCATTTCAATGACAATACAAAAATGCTAGATCGTAATCATCCTAACTATGATAGACTCTTTAAAATTAGGCCACTTATGGAACACCTCAATGATAGCTTTGGAAGAATACCTTTAGAACAATACTTGTCCTGCGATGAACAAATGTGCTCCACTAAAGCTAGGAATATTATAAAACAGTACATGCCTGACAAACCAAGCAAATGGGGATACAAACTTTTGTACTTAGTGGAGTAAGTGGATTTTGCTATAATTTTGAAGTGTATAGTGGACAGGAGAATAAAATAAATAATAATGAACCCGATCTTGGTGCTTCTGCAAACATCGTTGTTAGGCTAGCACGAAAAATAGCCTCTAATAATAATTATCGGCTATTTTTTGATAATTATTACACGTCTCTGCCGTTAGTAGAGTATTTAGCCAGGAGAGGTATTTTGTCGTTGGGAACCATCAGAAGAAATAGAATTGCAGACTGTAAACTGATGAACGAGAAGGAAATGAAGAAAAAGCCAAGAGGCTTCTCGGAGGAACATGTGGGAGATGTAAATGGAGTGGACGTGTCACTAGTTGCATGGAAGGACAATAAAGTTGTTACTCTAGCGTCTAACTTTGCTGGGAAACTCCCAGTGTCATCAGTGAAGCGTTATGACAAGTCCTGCAAATCATACATAGAAATAGAACGGCCCTTTATTATTGCAGAATATAATAAATATATGGGAGGAGTGGATTTATTGGATTGTTTAATGGGTCACTACAAAATAAAACTAAGGAGCAAAAGATGGAACATGAGATTATTTTACCATTTTCTGGATTTAATTATGTGCAATTCCTGGCTTCTATACAGAAGAATACACGAGCAGTCAGGAAGAACGGATAAGATACTGGACTCTGCAGATTTTCGAATCGAAATAGCGGAGACCCTTTGCAAATATCTTACAAAGCAGCGAGGGACAAAGCGAAAGTCTGAGTTGGAGTCTGAGCTTCAGGCGAAGAAGAGGAAGGGGAATGCTCAACATGTGCCACCGAAAGATGTAAGGAGAGACCAATGTGGTCATTGGCCAGCTTGGGCAGATAAAAGGATCCGATGCAAGTTGCCCAATTGCACCGGATTCACACAAACTATTTGCGAAAAATGTGGGGTAGGTTTGTGTTACAATAAAACAAATAATTGTTTTAAATTGTTTCATACACAATGAGGCAATGTTGCAGACGTGCAACATATATATTTTTATATAATAAATACATTAAAAAAGCATTTATATTTTTGTTAATATTTTTCCCATATCTTGAGGCATATTTAGAACTTATATAACATATTATTTAGAAAATTGTTGAATTGGCGTCACAAAGGGTTAAGATATCTACGGATGGTGTGGTTTAACAATGTATTAAAGCAAAGAAATGAGTAAGCGTCATAATTCAAATCTGTAGAGTTGTTGGAAAAAATCGCGCATTTGCGATATAATTCGTCCTTTGTATATATTGATTGTAGGATTGTATTTATGGGTTAGTTTGAAGATATCGCGCTTCTGCGATAAAATCGCCCATTGCACAAAATTATATGTTCAATAGTAATGTTGTCATGTTTTTTTTTATCATACTGTGTAGGTACTTTTTTGTGCAATAAAGATTTTTATTATTATTATTATTGTTTTTCTATATAAAATTTCTTGTAATCAATATACAGCAGAGAATGAATGAATAAATTAGTAAATGGTATTCTTTTTCTTCTCCAGTTTTTATTCTTCATCTTCTCAATCTATTCCCATTCACACCTGGACAAAGGTTTCTTCCATATATTTTAATTTTTTTTCAGCCCAGAGCCATATGTATCCATCAACGTCATCTTTCTATCTCCAAACGAATAATCTTCTAGATTGGCAACTGATAGGTGTTAAATGTCATGTTAAAAACGTGAGGTTTTACGAATACCTATCCTTTTACAGGATACTCGAAATCGTACAGAAAAAAGAGAGGTACCAGTTCTTTGCCATTTCATTGCCGGGGTCTCCACGGGATTCTCATTTTTTGTGTATGAAAATGACATTACAGGTCGAAACTCGAGTCACTCTTATAAAGTATCTACTTGTAAAACTAAATACTTAATCATATATCTGTGGTGACAAGGTAAAGGGGCGTGAGTCAGTTTATATCTTGATTGATTATCTCAGTTTGATTTTGGTGGGACTTGATACATTGTTGCATTACATCATCCATATACATAATAGTCTTATGATAATATGTACATATATTGTAGTGTATAGGTAACTGTTTAGAGAAATAAATCTTAAAATATGTCTATATATAATATAATGCTAGACGACAAATATACCTATGTAGATATTTACTGATACGTATATGGTGCAATTCTTGCACTTGTGAGATAAAAATAAATTATTGATACATAAATGCATTTTTTTATCGAAAAAAACGTTACTTTAAGAAAACTACTGACTCCGTATTTTTATGAGAGGAACGTAAATGTTTTATACCTACCGATTATTTATACAATTTTAAAGGAAACATACAGTTGAAACAGTTATACAATATAATTTGTAATAATAAAAAAAAATACATGAAATTACGTTAAAAAGAGTTTTATACTCAGCCCTGATGATGCCAATTCGTTAACTAGTGAAAGCGCTAGGCGTCTTTGTGGTATAATATTATGTTGCATACAAACTTTACAAACTCCCGTGATTGTCCAAGTGTGTCATCGTATAGTGTTAAAAAAATAAAATACATTTATGTTGAACAATTATACTTGACTCAGATTAGTTTATAAATTTTCTGCTGTACCTACGTAATATAGATAGGTAGAATGTTATTTTATTCATTTTAAATTAATAAAAATTCTTATCCGTGATTTTTTCAAAATTGAAATTTCAGAACCACAGATGTTTGATTTTGTATAATTCTCCATATTGTTTTTTTTTATTGAAATTAAAAATGTATGGCGTAAATAATTTTCTTCGTAATTCTTCTTCCCGTGAATTTGCAAGATATTACAAGCCCATCGGCTATTCGGGGTGGAGAAAAATCCAACAAGTCAGAGATCCAATATGTAGTTATTCCACTATTGACTTTATAAAAATATAGTGGAATAACTACATATTGTGTTTCATTTTAAAAATTATTAATATGAACTTCCACCAAGAACCGTCGGTCGATAAATTAAACTTTATTAAGTCAGAGATCATTCAAATCGGTACAACAATTCTTGATTTATAAATGGTATAACTAACATCACTTTCCTTTATTATATAATTATAGTATATCTATAGGTGATAGGCCTAAGTTCATTAATATGAATACTTGTTTATTAAATGATGAAAAAGCTGTGTTATTTATTAAAAATTAGAACAATTATATAAATCGATTTTGAAAATACGCGAAGGCATTATATTATTCTCTCAAGTATTATTATTATTATTAAACATTATTTAATATAGGTATTATATCAAAACGTGACCTCAGCAGAAACGTATTACTACAACAACGGACAAAGCTTTTGTCGTATCTACTATAATGACAACGAAATTAATTCATAGACAAGAATTTCAAATGAAGAATTAGAAAAAAATATTGCTACATATTTTGGTCCAATTCGATTTCATTTCTATATGCATCATTTCATTATGTGTCGAGGAACATTGCTCTTCGTCTCGCTCATTCATAAAAAATGTGTTACTGTTTGTACAGAATATATCGACAGTCGATAGATTAGAATTGCACCTTTCTACAACAAAAGTTGTCCGACCGAACATCGTGATTTTTTTTGTTATATTTATAGTGGTGCCTTGATAATTTTTTTTGATAATACTTATTGATTGTGTATTGTTTGGAACAACTTTGTGGAAGATCATTTTATTAAAATTAAAATATATTAAAAACGCTGTATTACTTTTACTGTGGACAATACTAGACAATTGGCTCAGAGAAATAGACAACTAATATTGTCAACAGTGAAAAAATACATAATGCACGAGAATATTAACATTTTACATCTCACCTGAAGCTGATCTGCAAGCTACCCCACTTGTTGAAAATGTGTCGTGATGGTATGAATGAACGAACTTGGAGAACATTAATAATAGGTTTGTGATCTAGTATTAATGTCGTTAATAATAACACATTATACTAGTAGTAGTGGTAGTAAACGAAAATAGTGGGTGGGGGTGACATTTTGGGTGCTTTTGGGGGGTGTTTTTTGGTGGTAGTACTAGTAGTGGGACTCCACCATCTTGCTCGGGGCGTCGGCATCGTCGTCGTCGTAGCAAGGTGTATATATTATATTCTGCCTGCACCCCCTCGAATAAGAGGGTGTCAGTGTGGCTAGCAGCAGTAGCTAATATAGGACTACCACCCTATTTTACATGCCTAATATTATTATACTTTGATAGTGTGTTAGGTAATACAATAGTATGGGCTGTGAAATTATTGTCTATCATATTATTGTTTATTGTTCATGTTTACAGATTTCATATTTATTATTGTATAGTTATAATAATAATAATAAACACTTTCTTGTCAAAATAATTTTGTTAAAAAGACGAACATATTGCCTTGAGGCAATGTCTTCCAGTAGGTAAACCTAATACATTGTTTGATAAACACGTTATAGAATAAAGTGAGTTTAAATATATTAGATTAGAGAGTTATGTTTGATAAATTATTTTAGGTATTGTTTTATTCATTGTTTATTTCGTGGAACACGCGATAAAGAATTGGTCTCTCACTCTTTTCCGCAAGTTTACGAACATTCTGTATAAAGCAGGTGTTTGTAAAAATAAATTAATTTTACGTCTAGAATTCAGAATTCAGCGATGAGTAGATTCAGTGATATTTTTTTGTTGGCTCTGGGAGGATAGCTTGTATGCTTGTTACTAGGTATAAAATATAATATAACTAGAATATAAATATACAAGAATACATATTAGCAATTTGAAGATGAACTTTTTTATATTTTTTATCTCAAATTGCACCCCTGTTAGTGCCTCCTCTAATGCTACAGATGCGATGGATGTCTTTGGTGTTTTCGCAAATGGCATTTTAAAACCTCACCATTTTTACCCCTTAATAGGGTGTTATGCAGGGGGTGGGTGGTAGATACCTAACCTACCTACAGTCAGATAGGATAGTAATACACTGTATAGGGATGCAATTAAGGGAAAGAAATTGCATTTGTTACTACCTATATATACATAATATATTATTTACCTACCTATTCATATATCACTTTGGGTGTAAGTATCTACTTTAAAGACCCGTTTTCCCCATTTTGAATTTAATGCAAATTTATGTAGTTGAAAATCGTCTAGTGTTTTTTTTATTTTATTTTATTTAAATTCAAAGTAGGTGCATAAAACTACCACTAACCACTTAATTTGAGAGGTATATACAATCATAATATAACCTTAGCTTCATTTTATAGCTTTTTATAATATCTTAATAGATGTAATTGTGTATTGATATTTATATGTTAATACAGAATAGGTCTCCCACTCTTTTTATTCAGTTTTTGGGTGTCGTGTAAAACGTAAATAATCGTGAAACATCAAGTTTAAGACATTTAATATTCTCAGTCCTGCAATGAGAATTTTCATAACTTTTATTGGTGCGTAGAAGACGATCTGCATGTCCATTACACGTAGGTAGTTTGTCCGCTGGCTACCCCACTTGTTGGAGACACCGTGATGACACTTATAGATAGATAGAGATATTTTAATTATTTTTTACTTTTTATAACAACATAGGAAAGAATCATACCTATTTTTCAGTTTGTTTTTACTAATTGGTTGACTTTTATTTACGGCATAATTATCACTCTTGTATCGTCGAAATAGAATCGGTGTAGTGTGCAAGAGGATCTTTGGATCATTTTTTATCTTGTGAGTACCTAAATATAGGTAATATATAGTGAGTTACAATCCATTGGATTGGTCTGCAACGAGTTCGATTTTCTTTTCCATTCCTACCTATTCTGCTAGTCTCGAAGTGCTAGTGGGTTAATAAATAATAAACATAGCATTTTTGTCCATCAAATATAATAACTAATAACACATCATCAAAAGACTACCTTGGCAGATTTTCTGTACTAAAAAATCATTTAACCATTTTGATAAAAAAAAAAATGAGAAACAAGTAGGTGAATAAATTGATTTACTAAAAAAAATCTATGCACACATTGATATAAAACACGAAACTTTGGAGTAGGGGAAGTACGGGCAAAATACACTACCTATGCAAAAAAATTTATTCAAAATGCTTTTAGGTTTTTGGTGTTAAAGTTTAATCCACTGATAACTAAAACAGACATAAAAGTAGCATTAAGTAATTACATTTGTCATACGGGAGGATGACTTCCTTTTGTTACTTACTTATATGTAGAGTTTTTTTTTCTATAATTACCCTCCCCCCATTTAGACTATATTAGGTATTCGCTATTATTTCTGAACCTAGTTACACCTCTCACGAACGCCACAACACGCAGTAGCGGCTGTTTCATACAACTTCAAAACTCCCCTCAGCCGAATTCCCAAGACGGTCATAATTCCGAATTGGATACATTCGTTCCCCATTTTTACCCCCCCACACTAACTGCCAAGGTTTTTGTTCAAGAAAGAGAGATGGATGAAAAAATATATTACGAGTACTTATAATAGCAACGAGTGCACACGTATGTATGTATTATCATAATTCATATTATAGAAAAGTAATATTTTTTTTTTATTTATTTTCAAGTGTACTTTCTCAGCTGTTCATATCGGTTGTTACCTATAGTGCTCCATTTTACACCAGCTTACTCTTTTTAGAAGATTTTTTTGTCATTATTGACAAAACTGTTTTGTCATATGTTTATTTTTTCACACGCATCTGTTGAGCAAATATGAGGTTATTACATTTTCTTCCAGTCAATTAGGTTTGTCAAAATTATTCTGAATTTAATTTACAACATTTTCAAGAGCTTTCTTCTTTTTTCCTTCAACACTCCGCTCGAGATCAAAATGTAGAAATGAACCTCCTCTATTTTAGTTTATTATGCGCTAGCTGATTGAGTCGCCTATTCCAATGACGGACATTTTAACGCTCTGATATTATTTGCTTTCGAAACGGTGTATTGTGAAAGAAAATCTTGCAAGCTATCTGAAACCTGATGAACAAAAAAATTGTGTTTTTATAGCACTATTTCATTTATTTCACATATACTAATTTTTTAAATTAATTAATAAATAAAATAAATAAATATGTTGGATTTAATTTTTTTTAGGTAGGTATTGCAATTTTTTATTCTTATTTTTAAACCCGTTGCTGTGTTATGTTTATGGTAGGTACCTATCTAGATAAATTGCAAAATTCGCGATACGCTTCCATTACATTAAAATTATACATAAATCTAATTGGAACAAAACGCAAGCCAAATAATTTTATTGCTCTATAATAGCAATCTATTGTACATTTCGATAAAATATTATATGCATGCATATACATGATAAAAATGTTAAAGGTAATGTCGTAAAGTTGTTCATGTTTTCAGACTTTTTGCACAAAGTTTGACTTAGTTTTAGGAACTAATTTTATTTAGTAGTATTCTTTTTATTTTACGCGAAGTCGTGCATTCATCCATTGTTGATTTAACATTATTATTTTTACAAGACATTCGAAAACTAACAGAAAAAGAGAGGCTAATCTATTATTTACTGGGAACCTCACAGTTTTTTCATAAATGGTAAAAAAAAATTGCTTATAAGAGTAGCGCACGGCCTCCAGAACAAGGGGTCCATGGTTCGATCCCAGGTGCCGGCAAACTCCCCTTTCACGGCACAAGCTTTTAGCTTAGTGTGAAAGGTGTATAAGGTTGTATTTGGGTTTATAATAAACCCAGACATATCTTTTTTTAAAAAAAAAAAAAAGTAGCGCACATAAAAAAATAAAATAAAAATAAAATAATCTTTATTGTGGAATAAATAAAGTAGCACAAATGGCGGGTTTATTGCCTTTAGGCAATTTCTACCAACCAACCAAATGTGAGAGAGATACAAGATACATTAATATTGATGTACATAGCTAAGTACATAAAAGAAAAAATAAAATAAAAAATAAATAAAATATACCTATATAGGTACATTTATAACTAAGGTAGGTATAAGTACTAAAAACAAAAAGCATAATAAAATAATATAAATATACATATATATACCTACATAGTTTTAGATAATCGTTTGAAAATGTAGCACGTCTTCACAGAAACCTTGCTTAAAATGATTTTAGGATTCAACGAAATATAATAAGTAAGCTAAAACGATAACCAAGTAGTAATCGTAGAAACCTCGATTGGAGAACCATCTCTACACAATGCAACATTGTGTAAAATTTAATCGGAAGAAGTGAGAAAGGTGTCCCAACGCTTACGAATTGGCTCTAGGCTGGCTTAAGTGATACCTTTCGGTGTCATAAATTATATTACATACACAGCGTTTTTAGCATTGATAAGTTTGATAATTGCAAAGCTCGCCCAAATCGTGATCGCTATTCTAAAATACTCGTACAAGTAACTTAGCCAATTACATACCTAGTATATATTTAAAAAATATTATCTGCATTGGTAGTTTTGAAAATATACCTACTAGTATAGTAGGTTCTTTGCAAAGAGGTGGATATTCTCAACTTTACTACAACATTATATGTATAACGAAATAGAAGATAGACATAATTCAAAAAGGGAATAACTCGCAAGATGAGTAGGTAGATATTATGTGAAAGATACAAAAAAAATTGGCCAATTATTTATAGCGCTTGGGATTAGGGCGGGTGCGGAGGATTTGGCACGCCAACGACGTTCGTTCGTGCAATCTTCAGAGCGGTGCAGATACAGAAACAGGAGATTACGTATTTTATTATTTATTTATTTTTTGTCTATAGACGAATGATTCTAGGTACATAGGTATGGAATTAAATTATTATTTTTATTTAATCTAGGTGTATCAGGTAATTTTGTGGAATCACAGGTAAAGAATAGGAGTCCCACTCTTTACTGTAAGCTTTCCAGTGTCCCTTGAAAAGTAGGTATTCTAGGTTTTAAGACATTTAAATTTCAGCAATGAGGTATGTCACCCAATCTGAATGTCTTCACTTTTATTTAAATGAAGAGGACGACTTGCATGTTAATTACAAGGAGTTGTTCCGCTTGCTACCTCAGTTTTGGGATATACTTTGTTGGTATAGTTTTGAATAGGTACACCAAAAACCAAACTCGATTCTCAGTTGAAGGAAAATGTTTAGGTATAGCAATTTATCCGTCAAATTTATAACGGCCATTTTTTTAATTAATAACTTTGACATCCGAGAACTACGTGGCTTGACCACGTGGATCTTATTCTCAAAGATGAATGCATGTTGAGTCAAATAAATCTTCGGCGTGCATTTACAAGATATTGCATGAATATGGAGCAAACGAAAGAAGTAGATATGAAAAAATAGATCATTATGACCTTCTGTTCTCTCTGTCTACTCCACATGGGATATGGCATGAGGGTATAAATAGATAAAATAATACATTTTTAAAAAAAAAATATGCTGTATCTGGGTTTGTTATAAACCCAAGTACAACTTTATACACCTTTCACACTTAGCTAAAAGCTTGTGCCGTGAAAGGGGAGTTTGCCGGCATTACATATAAGTCTCAGAATCGGATATTTCGATCTACGCATACTCGTATACCTATAGGTAGATATACACAAATGCACCATCTTCAAACATGATAAACAATATTAGGAATATAGTAGAAATATAAAGGAAGATACATTTGCTCTAATCACGTGAGATAAATATAACTAGGTACCTATATATCTATAGTTATGTTATGTCATAAATCATCTTCGCTGCAACAACAATAACAAGAGCAATGACGCCGCCATTTTGCAGGGGGTAAGGCGTGAAATTGAACACATTAAAAAGAAGTAAATTCTAAGAAATCTTACCGTGGAATCTAGACATGTGTGCAATAATAGGTATATCTACGTACCGAGTTGTGTTAGACTTAGTGCGAATAAAATACACTTAGATGGGTGTGAGAGAAATTTTATATTCTACAGAGAAGGATAGATGTTTAGAAAAAAGGAAAGATGATAAGTCTTTATTTTTCTCACTACCTACATCTTTAATTTAGCGATGCGGTGTGCCACCCATTCTGAATGCCATATTTTTTTATTTATACTGAGAATATAATTAAATATATGCTTGTTGAAAGAAAACGCGTTTCTGTGCGATAAAATCGCCCATTGCACAAATTTATTTGTTCAGTAATATAAATTGTTGTCATTTTTTTTCTACTCTTTATTCTTTTTATTATTGATATAATTTGCTTTTTATTACATACATGCTGGTTCTTTCTCTTGTGGAAGATGGAGTGATGGTGAAATAGATAGATTGGAAATATTGATTTTTTAAAGCAGTGTTGGTTCAGATGAGCTCAGGGAAGAAGTGGATGCAGTTCGTCCAAGATAGAAATGAGTGGAATAATAAAAAGAGGGGATATGTTCAGAAACGGAGCTATATTGGATGAAGAAGGAGAAGAAAATCGATATAAGTATACTTAAGCATGTTTATAATTACAAATATATGGGTTATCTTCTCTGTATCACAAAAAAACAAAACATGTAACATGTATGTTAGGTAGGTATATTACCATTATCGCTAAGATAGATAATATGCAATATCTTGTTTCACTTAACACATTTGTGCCCGAGCGATATTATTTTATTGTTTTGAATTAAATCAGTTTGCATATTATTATTATTATGTAGGTACCTTCTATATAATTTAGTTGCACTACTGAATTACACACTTGAACGGTGCAACAACGCGCCGCATTCGCATCCATCACTTTGCCATTAAGTACAGAGTAAATAATAATAATAATAATAAACGTGATACAACTTATCATTATTATTATATAACCGAGATCTTCAAGTGTAATCAAATTATGGTTTATCTTTGACGTCAGAATGTAGAACTACACTAAAACTAAGTTTTACAGACTTTCTGATGCATTCTCGATGTTCCTGATTATCGATGACGTAGTAGAAACATTTATGTAGATTCTATTGGGAAAATAAGTTGAATTGTTTAAGTTCCGAATCAAAGAGCTATGCACAAAAGTAACATGTAGCTTAGCAACGGAAGCTTGTAAGCCACTAGTTTTTTTTATCGTGATAATATATTATAAGAAAATTATTTAGTGCATTTCACCTGAATTGTTTTTGGTTTTGGTTAATGAAATACGTGATCGAAAATTCGAATATTTGTTTATATCCTTTTTAACATCCGTTGTGTTTTAATTATTAGTAGATATTATGTAAAGAAAATTTATAAAAAATAACTGCGAATCTTCATATAATATTAAGGAATTTATACAGATAATGAACAAAAATTAAAATAAATTTACCGCTTGAGGTTTATTCTGTAATCGTATACTAATTTGTAGGGATTTTTTTTTTGTTTAGGTAGTTGAAAATCATACCTACTTTTGTTTTGATTTTTAGCGGAAATATTTTATATTTTACAAGTACATCGAAGACATACTGTACTTAACACAAATTACATGACAATAAAGAAAATCATCCTGTCATCTTTTGCACACAACCTACAATTAACATCTGCAAGAAAGGGATAATAAATAATCATCAATACGGCTTTACAATATAATTGTACATAAACCGCAGTATGTACATACATAATAATCGTGTTAATTTAATTATGTTTTTATAAAACCATTAATTACGAGATGCATTAATTTTATAAACATCTTTCAAGAATAATAAAATGCAATTTAAACTGTACATTTAGACACGGGATAATCATCTTTATGGTAAGATGTAATAAAGAATATTATCGCGTACAATTTATTGTAATTTTTTATGTTCCATTTTAAAACACGCACATTTTTCATTTCAACGCCTTTCAATACTCAATTATGATTATTGTTGGCTAGAGTTTATAGCGCGGTGCTTTTAAGGGTTAAATTTTATATTGCAATTAAAACATCGTTTCTACATTTTATGGGTTACTTTTCATTTGACTAATCATAATGTTTTTATCTATAACTTAAATAATAAGCTGTAAAGTGTTGTATCTAGTGTTAAGAATTTCAGGAAGTAGCAATACGTAACTGTAAGAACATGTAAGAATATTGTATATAGTAGTGAGCAGTGCTTTGTATCGAGTACCTCCTCCAAGGGACATTGAGAGTTAAAATTTAGAAGAGGTCTTTGTCGGGAGTAGTCCTTAAGGCAAATCCTGAGCCCTGTGTGTAAAATTATTCGTTTCGTTTAGTCTTGATGATATAGGAGCTCAGCTCTTAAAACATCCACGGTAAAGTGGTAGGAAACCCTTAATGTCTTAAACTATTTTTCTTTACACGCAACTACTGTTTTTAGTAGGTAGGTACTCACATTGTAGCGAATATATCGTCCACTCTGCTCAGAACCTTTGTCTTCTTTACATGTGCCTACCTAACAATGTACCTAGGTTACTTATGATAAGTACCTACTCCCAAAGTGAAGCATATATTATATGAAATTATACGTTCCCTTCAAGTAAGTAAGATGACTGCACCTTAATGCTAGTAAACTAAAACATGACAAGATTTCTGACTTGTAATAACAAAATGCCTTCATTATCACTTACTTTTTTATGAGTTAAAACTCACAACTATGAAGCGTTTGTCATTGACCAAATTTTTTATATTTTTTATTTCTACAGTGAACTAAAAAATTCAAAAACACATCCATACTTGAACATTTAGTAGCTCGTAAATGATAAATTGTAGGTATGTTCTTTACACGTGGTCAATACGTTGTTTACCCCCCTTTTGGGAGATGCTTTAGTGATAACTAAACACTTAAAATGAAAATCTGCGTGTTGTTAACCCATAAATTACCAACACTATTTTCAGATCATTTACAATCTATTGAACACTGAACATGTAATAAATAATTCAATTCTATTAATTTTACAGTAAATGATGTATTATCCGCAAGCGAATATAGTGTCTGGTTTCTTCTAATAATATAATACATTAATTTAAACCTCGTATAAAACAACTATTAAGTAGGTATTAACCGCTTCGGGCGTGCATTTTACGTAATACGTATGTGACATAGAATAATTTCCATTGCTAATATCCACTACGTAAAGATTACAATCCGTTTATAAATATGTAGATATGTTTATTTGTATGTATATCGGATGATCTATTCGGTGCCGGGGGAGCACTTATCTATCCACTAAACCCCTTATTGCGGACTTCATGGTTCTACCGATCTCGTTCAGCATATTGGTAGATATTTTTTCTGAGCTAAGTGGTACCTATAATTGCAGGTGTTTTGAAAACACAGCGTTCAGAAAGTGACTGATCTGCCATATTATACAAAGACTTGTAGAACATAAGTCACAGTTTGTAGATCCTTTCACCTACTCTTTAACCAGTGCAACGTAGCCGTAGCCAGTTTTTAAATATTTTTTCCAAAATTTTTATCAGTTTTAGGGAAGCTTCTTATGTTTTCTGCAAGAGTTTATTAAATTTGAACGAAAATTTAACTATTATTATAGAATTTATTCATATATATTTTGTTACTGTTATTGTTACATAATCTTAATATTAATTATGACTTGTGGTTTTGTGGTGTATTATTTTGTATGGACTATGCGATTATTTTTTTTTGTTGTTGTTGCCCCTTAGGTACACTTTTTGTTGAACATGTAAAAGGTTCACGCCGTATACTGTGTAAATAAATAAATTTGTCAATTTGTTGTTAATTTTCTGAGCAAAACTCAGGAAAAATGCACTAGTAAGCAACTAAGAGTATCTTTAATAGTATTGAAAGTGGCTCTAACATCAAACTGGTCGAATAGAATTATTATTTATTAAATATACAATAAATAATTATTTACTTACATTTAATTATATATTATATAAACGTAAAGTCTATGGTTCATAATGATATCGTAACTTGGAATGCATGCAGTAACTTAATAACAGAATAAATTAATCATTGTGAGAAAATATTTGCACTGAATTTATTTTATGTGGAATAAATTGATATACTTTTATGTTTATTTTATCACACTTCTGAGTGTAAAATCTTTAGTAGAATTTACAGATTTTTATGTAGAAGTTCTTTTTTTGATTATAACATTTTTTATAACCAGATCTATCGCATTTAGATACAATTTAAGCAGAGACGGAGCATTCAAAGGTAGACATATTTTGTGAGAAACTTTATTGTTGGTTTGTAACCCGATTGGGAATTGAACCAAAAACCAATTTCTTAAATATTCATCGCACTAGTTTGATTAAATGTTAACATACTGTTTAGGTATGTGGATTCTAATGCAACAAACTTACCTTTATAACTTGGCTTGCCGTCTTTTTGCTCACCTCAAATATGCGGATAGTTATTTTGTATTTAATTATCTGGGAAGAAAAATATTCAATCGATCATTTTTATTTATAAGCTATTTTACAGTCACGCCAATATACTCGTTACTTTTTTAGTCTACAATCGTTTTATTATCTTATCCTATTACGTAGTAGTAACATGGATTATCTGATAAAAGTAATTGTGTTTATATTTATCGACTACCTTGTTGTTTGAATTGTAATTGGGTGTAAATTTCTCTGTAGTCATTGATTTATATTTGACTATATTCTATTGATACTGTGTACCCTGATCCCTTGAATATGGCTTCGGAAGTTTAAATATCTCTATTAGGTAATATCTCTATTAGGTAACAATTTAATTCTATGCAAAGGTTGGGCATTCTTTTCAGCAAAAATGTTTTTGTTTCATATTTAAACTGCTTACCATCGCATTATGTTCATAAAAGCCATTTAAAAAAAAATGATAATTGATTTTCGAGTCTTATAAAGTACTCTTCTAGTAGATACTCTATGAATTAAATGTGGTCTTCAAAAAGTTCCTTGAGGCACACCCTTTTTTGTTTGTTATTCAAAAACATATTAGGCAGTTTTATGGGAAACGTTGACATAATTTGTTTTTCTTTTTGATTCAGTATCATAATATAAATTAATAATTAAAAAAAATGGATAACATGCTATCAGGCTTCCACAAATGATCAGAGAAACGCAGGACATATCTCGTTTGAAGAACCAACTGAAGACTTATCTATTCAAGAAATCTCACGGAATAATCCAGACACAACCTTAGTTAGCAAAGAGCGCCCTTGAGGTGGATTTTTTTCACAAAACGGCGCTTTACAAATCATCCAAATAATAATAACATAAGTATTTACCTACTAATATTCACTTTTAAAGTAAGAGTCCTGAAGTACATCCTTGTGGAACACCAGTTTTACAAAACAAAAAAGATTAAAACTAGGTATAATAACTTTTGTATTCACCAATTTTATACTTTCAATAAATAAATATGCGTCTACTACCTGTTATTGCATCCTGTATTTGTTATTTCCCTTTGAAATAAATAAATAAATAATGTACCTACTATAGATATAAATAACTACAATCTCCTTTGGCTTGCTACGAAGTATCTTCTCGAAATGGAGCACTATTGAAGATAGTAAACATTATTGTATTCAATTCAATTATTGACCTCGTGGAATTTCTCATTGCTTCTTTCCTTCCATATACTACAACTGTAAGATCGATTCTTTAAACCTTTCTTTGTGAGAATATACAATCGTTGCTCGATATACCAACTTTCTTTATATGTCTTTTACTCTTCTCATAAATAATATTGTTAGGTTGTGTTCATTGGTTTAGTTTGGCTCATAGATCGCTATCCAAATATATATTGTAATTAAAACTATCGAAGTCATGTTAAAAAATATTACAACTTTTTAATAAGACCGATGGGTTAACTTTACATAACTCTTAATTGTCCTGTATCTTATACTTCGATTTTGGTTTTTGAGTTTTAAGTAATATTTTATGTTGAATTTTTGTATTGCTTATTGATCATATTAAAAATAAATACCACCTCATGTTCCAAGACACAAATTTTCTCTAAAATAATAGAATTTTTTTGAAACAAAATAGTAGGTACTAAATTTTAGCTAAAACACAAAAAAATATGAAAATCGAAGAAGGACTGTGATCGCCACCTTATTCAATAACTAGGTACTACACAATAAAACCAGCGATAGTAAAACTGTTCTATATTTAAAATATCGAATATAGAATGCTGGAATTAAAATTAAAATCAAGTACCAACCAGAATGTATGGGTATGAAAAATTATTCTCCAAAATTTTTGTGTTACAAGGTTTTTACTTTTCTTATCCGGAAGTAAATGAATATTTTCGAATCCTGAAAGTTTAGTATCAATACAATCATATTTCTAAATTTTTGTTCAAAAATCTAAAATGTTACTTATTTAAGCTTTCGGGTGTTCTGTAAAGATACCTAAATATTATGTAACCATGCCGCAATATTTCATGTGCATGTAAGTTTGGGAACAGTCCAATGCATTTTGCATGTTTACATAAAAGAAGCCACCGCAGACCATATCTTACGTTCATTCTGTTTTACATATGCTCTAACGTCAGCAAGAAATGTCTGAAAATTTATAAACAGCAAACAGTTTTGAATAATAGGGAGTATTTAGGTAGGTACATAGTTTTTTTTTCAAAAAATTATGTAGTAGGAAATAGAGATCGATTAGGACAAACCTCAGAAAAGAATTTGTAATGTGCCCGTGATAAAGTTTCGTAGTAAACTGTAAAACTGACTGATGGAAGAAAGGAGAAATTTAGATCCGTTCATTTCTATATGCAATTCTAAATCTAGCTTTGCCCCTAAAATCTTGGTAAATAATAATAAATATTTGTCGCATTTCAACCTCGGGAATTTGATTTCTTAATATTGTCAGGTACCATGTCAATTGGTGTTTTTTTTTAAACTTAAAATGGAAAGAATCTTACCAGTTTGGTGTAGCCTATTTTCCATGTGATGGAACACTTTTTAAATTTAAATTTATTTTTCTAAAATTCATGGTATATTAACTACTATTATAAATAATCCATCAATAAATCTTAATTTTACAGCTGTAGGGTTTGATAAAAAAAAACACTAAACCTGTAGTCAGTACAAATTAGGTTCCATATTGAACTTAATTTCACGAGAAAATAGGTCACAATAGCGGAATCAATTATTCAAACGTACTTCCAAAAAGGTCCTCGTAAGCATTTTAAAAGCTATAGTCCATCACGATTAGAGAACAGGGAACAATAGAAAGAAGTACATCTCTAAAAGAATAAATATGTTGCCTATAGAGGCTGAGTTAAAATACCATTGACACGCGGATGGATGACCTTTTGGTGTGATTTATTTTCGTTGGATACTCCATTCTACGACCTTAAAGGTGAGTATGCTCTCCCTTTTGTACCAGGTACCTCTGCAGGTACTCTGGACAACTTAGGTACAACAAAAATTCCCATTGTTTTAATGATTCTTCGATAGTATCGTATGGGCTCACTACTATAGGTGCTCAACTTAGCTTCACAAAATATTATAATTAAGTATTTATAAATTTTAAAAATATTCCCATTATGCAATATTTTTCTACGTTATGTTGATGTTATGAATCGTGGACTTCTTCAGCAATAATCTTATTACAGTTTTTGATGCATGTTTTTTGAGGCACATAATCTAAAATGTTTCTTATAGTCATTTGAGTCTAAATTGCTACTATGCCTCCTTTGTTGAATAATATTATGTTCCTGTCGATATAGAGAGAACAAAGTTTGCTTTCTTTAGATATTTATTTAGTCCTTACTGGCTTCTCTACTTTTATTGGGTGTTTAATAGAGGATACACCTGCGATATAATGTCGCTTTTTCCTTTTTCTATCGCCACATTGGTAACATGCAGAGAAAACAATAGGCTCTTTCATTCAAAGCAATGGTATGCCCGAGGCGAACCAAATCTTCTTCTACTATATTCCCAAAGTTCTAACATAATTTTCTTCATAGAAACCAATTACTGTTCGAGTGTATTTTGAAAATTGCAAATATGTACCTACCCAACACTTGAATAAGTACTTACCTAGTTATCTACATACATTTTAATCCTTCATCGTAGTACCTACTTAGCTAATAACTTAGGTGCAATTTATGTCTCGTGTGAACTGTAGGTGTATATACCTAGTTGTATGATCTGTATGGCCATAAATAACTTAACCTGAAATGAAAGATGCATTGTACAATTGTAAATATTATAATATTATAAAACATTATTATTATATTATTGTAACGCGGATTATAATATAATAATATGGTCAAGTTTGGTATCTGAATATAGGATCGACTTACAAGCAACACCATCACGACACTGCGGCCAGAGGACAAACTATATCCATAGTCAATTATAATTAAGTATAAATCCCGTGGAGCACCCGGTAAAGAATTGGTCTCCCACTCTTCTGCGTAAGTTTTCGAGTGTCCTGTAAAAGACAGGTGTTCGAAAAAATTGAGACATTTTACATCTCAAATTCAGCGATGAGGTTTGCCACCCATCCTGAATGTCTTGATTTTATATTGGCATGGAGAGGACAGTTTTCATGTTTCTTACATGCAGCTGATCTGCTGGCTACCCCACTTGTGGGATGTGCCGTGATGGTATAATAATAAATAAATATGCAGTGTAACAATAATATGCAGAGGTAATTCATTTAGGGATAAGGGAAACTATTGTACATGTGTTAGTAAAAAAATTAACATTTATTTGTTATGGATATGATATATTAAATCAGATAATTTTTTTTTCAAAATTAAAGTTTTCTAAAACGAATTTCACTTCCCTAGATTTTCAATTCACATGTTGTATTTTGTGAATTTGCATTTTTTTATATAAAAATAAACATATATTCACTTACAAAACCTAAGAACTAATGCATTTAATATGTAAGTATGATTTTTACCAATACACACAAAAGAGATTTTCCGATTTCTATGTAATCCAAATTCACTTTTCAAACGTTCCTATTCTATCAGTTGATTCATGTAAATATCCAAAAATATTTATTTGCTGATACTCAGACCTTGTTCTAAACTAAAAAGTTCAGCATCATTTAAAATTTTAATTGAGTTGTATATTCGTTGTGATGCATAAATAATTATGCAATCCATCGTTAATACTCGTAATGTATAGATAGGTATGTTATTAAATTTATAGGTTTATAATTAAGACAATGTAGTCAGAGTTGTGATTCGAACATGGAGACGAGGAAGAAGATGCATATATTTTATTGCATACTTTAGAGCGAGATATAAAATTATAGTGTAGTATATTATGTACCAACACCAACATGTTAAAGAAAATATGTACTTGTAATATAAAACTATGTACATGGAAACAAGAATCCTTTGATTTTCGTGTTGAAACGTGATTCTGCTAATAATAACAAACACTTTATTGTCAAATCAATTTGTTACAAAAGGCATAATATTGCCTTGAAGGTATGTCTTCCAGTAAACCTAATACAATGTTTGATAAACATGTTTTTGCATTAGCATCTACTAATTTTGCGAATTATGGACTCTGCTGTAATAAATAACATAACATAACATAACATACAAAGACAATTCACACAGATCGAGCCAGTCCCAAACTAAGATGAATCTTGTATTATGGGTAGGTACTAACGCGACGATACACACATATACAATGCACTACACACATATACATGTAACACCCAGACCCACGACAATTTGAAAAAGGTCATTCTTCACTTTGCCCTGGCCGGGAATCGAACCCGGGACCTCGTGACTCAAAGGCAAGAGCATTACCTCCGCGCCACACCGGCCGACACAAATATACGTTAAACGGTGTAGATTGATATTGTGTTTCCTAGCGGAAAGTCATGATGTGTTTTCTGCCATTCACATGTGTCAAACTAGATTTTTTTTTAATTCTTTCAGTTAGTCTTTTTTATCAACATAATTTCGTAATATGTACCTATGTATTGTAATCAATGTACAGTAAAGAATGAATGAATGAATAAATAAATAAATATTACCTATTACATATTAGGTACAAAGGAAGATTTTTAAATAGTCTACATAATATAACAGTTTGTAAGTGTTGACATTGATCGAATCATCGTTAAACCATAAGACGACTGTAAATGTAGCTCTTGGCAAGCGTTAATTCTGTCTGGATGATTTCGTGGTAAGTACATAATATCATCAAACCGGATCTTGGTACTGCGAAGATGTCTCTATCTTAGCCAGTCTCTTCGGAACTGAACAAATTCACAACAATATTAAATTATTTACTTATTATTTAAATATAAAGTCAAACTTTAATTAATACCTGATGTGAAATGCTTCTATTTCAACTCAAATTTTCGCTCTTCAGCGTTCTGCTTTCAAAAGTAAAAGATAAATAAGTATAATCCCCATAAAACCAATTTGCGCCAGTTGAGTCAATAAACATTCTGATATTGATGTCACAGAAAGAATGCACTTTGAAAAAGAGCTGTCCAGGCCTCAAGAAACCTAATACACGAAAATCTCATTAAATAATATGTGAATACCATTTATGAGGTTGTGATGATGCGATCATTAGTCTAATGGTTGAATCTTGGGCTTTCAATTAAGATTTACCAGGTTCAAACCTCCCTGCTGACCTACTTCGTCTTCACAACAACAGTAACACACTCTGCTCACTGTGTAGGTATGTGTACGAAAGTGTATATGAAGTTATAACAAACTCTAACTCACATTTAAAAAATGCGAAATACCTGATTGAGGAAAACAGGCTATGTTGATAACAAAGCTTTTATATCCGCTAGCTAGAGTTCACAAAAGCTGTTTATAGATAAACGGTAATGTAAAAATGATAATGCTTGATATATTTACATAAAATTATCTATCTTTTTATCTCAATATTGCGTAAAAATAGCAACTGGAACACTTTAAAAACATAATGCTTTTTTTACCAATTTATCAACTTGATACGTATTATATTCAATGTCACATTGAGGAATATTAATTAATCCAAGTTTAAGGCCAAGAATAAGTTAATTGTTAATACATAATAAATATTCCTATATCGTTACTATTGCATAATGATGTAACTCACGTTCAGCTAATTGCTGTGCTTAATGCTCATTATACCTACAATCACAATTTAAAAAAAGATAATTGATAGTAAAATGTCGTTACAACATTATACTCACAAAACTTAAGACATTCGTCATGTATGTAGGTACCTACATAAATATATTCACAAAAAAATCTTGAACTCAGATTATCTATTTATAGATTTATTCAACACAAAACTATGTGACTTCTAATTCTAGATTTAAAAAATAATCATAACCTATAGGTATAAATAAAGCAATAGAATATTTTTATGTAATGCAACATTTTTTATCTACCTATGTTGAATTATCTTTGGTTTATATTTGATTAGTTGTGGCACAAAAATAATTTTCTGATGTGTTCTTGTAGAAGATTTTTTTTTTTTAATTATTTCTTTGCGGCAAATGAATTCTGCTTATTTTTGACTTTGTATCATCAAAACTAGGATGCTAATTTTGATTTTTGAGTAAGTATTTGCCTACCCAACAATTAATAACTAATTTTATTAATTAATAGTAGTAGTACACACATAATTTCCTGAAATGAATAGTGTATCTTACCAAGTCGATATTTTGTGAGCTAAACGAGAACTAAAAAATTACTAAATTATGTAAAAACAATAACTGCTGATTGCTAAGTACTTATCGAATATTGTGTTAGTTCCAAATATTGTCGTCATCCATGTAATATTTTGCAAACTTCATTAGTTAACAAAAATTTTCGCAACATTCCAATTTCAAACAATTTTAATTTTCAACTGTACCGTGTATCACTTTACTAACACTACCGCTCACACCAACAGTACTTTTGATTAAGATTTACAACAACGACAGTGATAAAAATAATACTAGGCTCGGTTGTTTTATTAATTAATTTTCATTATTGTTATTATTTCTACACTAGCTATCAACCCGGCTGTGTAGAGAAAAAATATTGAAGAAAAAGTTACATTGTGAACAGTATTTGGAAGCACAATATTTTCTTATCTATAGGTACATACTTAAACGAACATTATAGTTAGTATAGATGACCTGAAGATGCGAAATCAAGAGTTCGTGAAACTGGTCGTGCGATATAATATTCCTTTATACCTACTCATTTGTAACAGTATACATTTAAATATTATTCGTTTAATATAACAATTTAAATAAAATAATGAGAATGTAGATCATTTTACACTAACAGATTAAGGTCTTTTCTCACTCAATACTCGTGATATCAAAATGTAAATAAATATTTTATTAATAACTAGAAACATGCCCAAAGGCAGAGATTTCGTATAGACACTATTACGTTTCTTTCTTCTTGCTTTATGAAGGCATGGAGATAATGCCACAATGAATATAATCAAACATGCATATAGATATGCGAACGGGCTAAAATATTTAAATATAGATTATTGTTGTTACATCACAATTCACTTTAATACAACTTGTAATATCTTCATCTCTCTCCGTCTCGTTGGTTATAAATTAGGATAAAGGAGGACAGATATAATTAATGTGTTAACTTTTCTTTATTATTATTACTATGCATTCGTTTTCGTTCGGCTGAACCCGTTTTTCACTGAGATGATTAATACATTTTTTTTCTCCCGTAATGTTTTATTTTTTCTGTTTTCATTTGTTATCGGACGGGATTATATTCTTTGAGCGTTGTTTATCTTTTGTTTTGCAATGTACATAGCTATATTTTATGTAGATATAATTAATGCGATTATAAATACCTACATACCTACATGTCATTTTAATAAATAAAAACGAATAAATACTCAAACCATTGTTAATGAAGAAAATCTGCAACGTTTGTATGAGAGTCATTAGCACAAATTTTCATACCGACAATCGATTTTTAAATTAAATTACGCAAACTTTTCTGTCACCTATATATTTATGGGTACCTACCTCCAATCCCTGCATTTCACACAAATGGGGTAGTCGGTTAATTAACTTCGTAGGTATAATGAACATGCAGGCCGTTCTCTCCCTTCTGTAAAAACTAAACATTCGGTACCTACCTACTTATTTAAGTTTTTGTTAATACTACAACTACCACTACACCATCACGGTATACCCCACAAGTGGGGTAGCAAGCAGACTAGCTGCATGTAATCAACATGCAAGCCGTCTATGTTGTGCTAGCAAAACATTAAGACTTTCAGGATGGGTGGCAAACATCATCACTGAATTTGAGATGTAAAATGTATTTTACAGGACACTAGAAAACTTACGGAAAATATTTTAATTCAGGACTTAAAACAAAATAAATTATCTCTAATAGTTCATTTAACATTATAAGTCTTATTAAACAAACAGAGATTAACTAAGTGTTATATTAACTCGAGTAAGTACTTTATAGTACCTATCAAAGTACCTTTGTATATTTAAACAGGTAGGTACCTACTTAGATACTTTTGTAATACTTTAGCACATACATGTAATAAATATAATGCAGGTAGGTTGGTATAGATGTAAAGGTACATATGTAGATTGTAAGTATTCCGTTGGTATTATGAAGTTTCGAAAAAGTTTCCTTGCGAGTGAGATTACCGCTAGACGTGTTTGAGATACCGCTGAATAATATTGTCGGTTTGAAACAATAGGCTTGTAAGTTAAATTAAGTGATAAAATATACGAAGAAATATCTATGTTTAGAAAAACCATGGGAAAAAATCAGCTATTTATAAAATAAATCAAATAATTTTTATTTAACTACTTAAATATTTACTGATAACCCGTGTTTCTCTGCTGCTGGATAAAGATCTTTTCAAAACTCTTCCATGCTTTTGCATCTTAATAATACGAGCTCTCGAGCCCTCTCACAACCTATTAAATGTCATCAAACCATCTTTTTGAAGTCTTATCACAAACAATATTTTTTATTTCTTTCATGTTGCAAAGAACCAGAAATCGAGTGAATTGTGATCGAATCAATTCTCTCCACACAAAAATAAAATTTGAAAATTAAAATTAAAACCTTACGTCAGAGTAACATAGAAAGCTCGCGAACGCGTTCCCCTGAAGGTGCCCGCCACAGTTGTGGGTGAAACGTCGAGACATAAATTGCCCTGTAAGACCACGGCCACTCAGCCCGGGAGATAACTTTCCTACTAAGGACGCCGGCCGTGAAAACCTTAGATTATTCTTTTACAGTTTGTTATTCATTTATTCACAAAATCATGGCAATTTCCACAAATACAGAGATAGCCAGAGAACCAATTGAATGTAATTATTGTTTATGGTCAAAAAATCAAATTAGTTCAATATTTTAATATAATGTATTCTATAAGAAGACTAGGCTGGTACCTAACTATTTATGTTTTATGAAGTAATCAATTTCAAAAAAATATCTACTTTAAATGGATGACTTACAAGCATCGTCTACTAGAATCACGCTAGGAAAGTTTACGCAGTAGAATAAGACTAAGAGAGTTGGTGAATTGTATGAGTTTGCGGATTGTATGAGATGTAATGTAATATGTATTTAGTATGAAAATGGTTGTGGCGTAACGTATTAGGAATATACTAACTTGCATAGGTACTTACTTACACACTAAACTTACCTTATGTAAAAATACTTATAATTATAAAGGTATCTATATAGTGTGAAATATATCTACGTACCTATTTCTGTTCCAAGTTTAAACCTCATAAGACGCACGACTTACATATTATCACAGCTTTACAACTTTATAATATTTTGGTATATTATTATTATTACATTGGTACTTATACAACTAAGCCTCAGCTATCTACTACACATCGTTTAAAGTTATAATTGAAGAATATTTCTATAACACAATCATGTTTCGTGGAGTCCTATGCGAAGAATTAATCACTAAGTTACTTCGATAAGTTTTTGAATGTGTTGTAGAACGCAGGATTTTGTAAAACATTAAATATTGGGATATGTATGAATTGTCTATAATGAATTAATGATTTAGCATACCTACTGGCTAGCCCATGGTATGAAGCCCTTCATACCGTGATGGTATGAAGCCTCCATTTAAGAACACTTCCATATCCCTCCGATTCTTTCCCATTCTAAGACCTTCTCATTCCATCTAAAGTAGCCTATTCCAAGCATGTGACCAGCCCAACTCAATTTCGAATTAAATATTTTTTTCTCTATTAATAATAATTAAATCGTAATCAAAATTCTTTTTATGCAACTGTTGTCGTTTTTCTTGTTTTGTCTGATAAAAATCTTGTTTTCTCAGCGATATTATGGTCTAAGTATTTTTATTGGCAAATCAAAGCAATTCATTTGGAATTAATCAATATTCAAGTATTCAACTATTTTATTTACTTACTTATGTACATATATCTGATTGGATAATAATTCTTGCACTTATGTGGTAGGTGGCCGGTAGATCAATAATATCATCTAGATCTTTATTTCAAAGACATGAAGATTCAAATCTCATTGCCAGCTTTTCAGAGTATTCGAGTTTTAAAAGAGTTTAAAAAAAATTCAAGTGTCCTTTTAGAGGCGTAATATGTGTTCGAAAAAATAAAGACATTTTACATCTTAAATTCATTGATGAGGTTTGCCATCCATCCTGAATGTCTTTTTTTGTTGGAACAAAGAAGACAGCTTACATTTTTATTGCATGCGACTGGTCTGCTGTCTGGTAGTAGTAGCAGCTAAAAATATTATCTTTTTTAACTTTTAACGTCAATATGTTAAAAAATACCAAATAATGCAAATGCCCATTTAAATAATAATAATTGTTTTTGTCCTTGCAACTCTGTCAGTGATCTCCCATGATTGTAGTATTTTCATAGGACATCATGGGAGATGTAACTTGAATAATGTTCATGTTTTTCATTTACTGTTTATTTTCTGTTATTTATTGTTTATATCGTTATTATTTGTTAATTGTCTGTTGGTTATAAAATGTACAACACGTTATAATTTTGGAAAATAAATTTAGTAAATTACAAAAAAAAAACTATATATCTACCTAGCTACCTACCTATATCTTATTGGTGTTCATGGATATAAAACATACCTATGTATATACATTCTTGTTTTAGTTTTTAATTATATATCGAGTGCATTCTTTTCTCATATTCTACCAAACGCAACTATTCTAGCTGAATTTGCAAACTACTTGTTGTTCAACAAGGTATTTTCTTCCAAACAACCATGGCTATCTGTCTCATTATCAAACAAGACTGTCAGCAATAATATTCAAAGAATTAAAATTACAGACTTCCTTATATGAGCAATTACCTTTTAATTAAAAATAAACACATTTTTCAATCCCTATTAAATGATCAATTACAAACACGTCCACTGGTATTTGCATCATGTGATACAAATACCAGTATAGATGTGCAACTTCTCTAAATATGTACTGCAGTTTTGAACATAAATGGTTTTTAAGTAGGTAAATAATAAAAATCGCATCTGAATTGATTTTTAATATACGATAATAATTAATGCCTTGTTTTATTTTTTTAATTACCCAATTACATTCTTAGAAAATGCGGTATAACCAGAGATGTAGATATGATGTTGTTAGGACAAGTTGTTTTATTGCACATGTAACGCAATTAAATTGTAAAATAGGTAAATAAAGTGAATAATATACTCATTTGATCAATTCATTATTGTACTAGCTATAAATCCGATATTTCTCAGAGAAAAGAAAAAGTTTTAAATAAAATATATTATTTACAGTTCAAATATTGAGTTTTTTTTCAATGATCTTCACCATTTATTCTTTTAGTTTATTTTTTTAGTAATACAGTAGAAATATACCCTCTAAATTTTATAAATTTAAGATGGTAAATAAAACACTGTTTACTCTCCAATCAACATTTCATTAAAACGAACTTTCACAAAGTTGTTCCAAATAAAATACAATCATACCTAATTTTCTCATTCAGGGTTACACTCAATGGGGGCATGTTACATAGTTTCCTCATTTGGGTATAATTGTCCTTAACGAATATGTGCATACATACAATTATGTGAACTATCAATAATTTATATTAAATTCTTTGTCGACATAATTTATTATTATATGTACAAATACTTTATACAGCTTCGTATTTGTGTAAAGAAATCATGTTGCGTCACAATGTGCGCTACAGAAACTAATATTGTTTTCTTCATAGTTCATACTTCTTGATCTACGTAAATACAGAAAATCATCAACCAACTGCTCTCGTTGGAATATCATATTTTTTAATATAAGTGTTAAAATATGATCGCCTTGAATGTGACTTAATCACGGGTAATGACGTTCAGTTCTTTCTGCTTATCCAACAAGAGATGTAGGGAGAAAGAAAATATAAATGATAAAGCTGTACCTACCTATGTATTTATGTGTGTGTAAATTATGTACTGTATATGCAAAGAATGTAATTTATATTTTGTCAAATGTGAGCTTGATGTGGATACCCTGCCTGGGCCATGTCTTCTTTGAGTGACCAATAAAGGATACGTACAACTTATAGGATCTAGCAAGAACTAAAGTTCAGTATCCACTGAATTTTATTTGTAATGTTTGCTGCATTATGATCGATTCAATGTTTCTGGAAATTCTGAAGTCCACTAAACATAGGTAATTACATTTTATGCTCACTCTTCATAAATTCATTATTGGTGATTCCATGGTTTTGTTTTTTCTTTCTCTCTCTTTCCATGCTCTCCATATTGTCATAAGTATTTTCTCGCATTGAACTTGGCACAAATCGTCCTATAAAGGACATATTGCCATCTCGGTAACGATAATAATTACTTTGTCAAATTCGATGACTTGTGAATTATTTATCATCGGATGTGCGAAATCGTGAATTTTCTTTAACATGTTATTATACTGCGTAGGTATAATAACATCATATATATAGATACTTATCCATACATTGAAACTTAGATTCTTATTTCATATAGGTAATAACATTGTGTAGATACTTACTCTAAAACAAATGAACGAGAATAAGACCAAACGAAACAACAACGACGCCGACGACGCAAAGTAAGAACAATAATGATCGTCGAACGCGTTCTAAACAAAGTTCATCAAGTCAAATTTAAACTTGGATTATATATTACACGCAGCTGTACAAGGGAACAGATGAAATGACGCACGCATAAAAGACATACATTTTATAATTATTTGTGAGTTACATAGATGACGCTAATCAGATGACGATATAATTATAATATTCCACCGTCTGCATAGCGTCTTACATTTACGATAGCTGATGCTTTATTTATTAACTTCAGATTTTTTTCTTTGTACCTTCACTAATTTGGGCGCTTGTCATTTTATCTCCCACGAATAGGATTGTCAGTGTATTAACTGCATTTAAGGAAATCAAAAAATAATAGTTTGTCTTTCCCAGCCGCAAAAAAAAAGAAAAAAATATTGAAAAGACTATTAGGTATTATTGTCTACATCAAGACAAATCTTGTTTGAATCATTACAGCTGAAAGACAATGCGATACATGAAGATATTATTAAAAAAAATACAGGTAAAACTTGTATAATATTATTCTCAATCCTTCTAAAGAACTCCGCAAATGTCACAAGATGGATCAAACGCCTTATTTCTACCAATTGGAAGATGATTAAGATGATGATTATTTATGTCTAGAGAAAAAAAAATCTACTATGTCCAGAAAAAGCTCCGATCGTGAAAGCCTAAGATCATCCAACAGAGCTTCCTGCGCCCTTGAGATGGATTCTCCATTAAACGGTGTTGAAGAAATCATCATCATACATTAGGTCTTAATTAGTTTTTATACGTGATGTTTCGCAAACGCATGTCTTCTACAAGAGACTTGAAAACTTATAGAAAAGAGTTAGTAACTATTTGATTTTTTTATATGTCCAGATATATTCTTCTTTATTTCGGTGATTTAGGCATATCGAAAGAATGAATAAGGCAAAGAAGATTGACTGTTAGACAAGTTTTCTTAGAACCTAACTGAGTTGATTCGATCATCTTCAAAAATTTGTGCAAAGATGAAATTATTCGATGCTGAATCGCTACTGCCTGCCCTGCAAGAATAGCGACATGATGCTGTATGGATATTATTTCTTGAAGATTTTGTCAAAACAAAAACTATTTTTCAAGCTTCCATGATGTATTATTATTTTTATTATAAAAATAAAATTATTTTGACATTTTCAGTACTTAGGTCCTATTTGCTTTAAGGCAATTAGGTAATATTTATTCGTGAATAAATTTGAATTTAGAACAAAAAGGATTATGTTAATTTAACATTAATCGCCGTTATTTTTCAGATTTTTCTTACTTATTGACGAATTAGACTTGGCACAAGAAAGTTATACATTAACATAGGAATTGTCAACCATTGTAACACGAAACATCAACAAACCTATCTTAATTTTCGTGAAGATTAATACATTGTAGATTCAAGTTATAATTTTTTCGTCCTTATATGTACATGTTTTCAAACAATCGTTTAAAATTTGTACATATAAGGACGAAATTTATTTTTGTTCTTTAAATCAATTTGTTTCACCTATCTTCCAAGCATCTGTCAAACTTTGAAAACCCTTACACACAAAATGTTAATCATCTCTGTTTTTGTTGCATAGATAAAATATTATTAACGTGTTTAACACTTGTCTTTTCTAGACAAGCAATAGTTTGTCGTCTATGGATTAAGAGAACACATTTAAAATAATTTATTTAATTCGGTGTCTTGAAAATATTTTGAATATTCGAACACCTAGATAGATTAGTTTGAAATGTTGTTTAAATTTTGTTAGAATTTGTTCTCATATTCTAAAATTAAATTTGAATTGTACCTATTAATTGCGTATCAATCAACAAAATCGTTTCAAAAGTATAAACGACTTTTTATAATTTGATCTAGATTATTTTCTCAACAATAATTTCTTAACTTAATAAACAGTAGGAAATAACTTTATGTGGCAATAGACGTTAAATGAAATAGTATGTATTTATTTACGTTTAGAGCTGTTTATCTTTCCTAGTTGACTCTCAGACGAGTCGAAATTTTGTCATGGTAATCAAAATTTTCAGTTGATTGGAAAGAATCTCATACCTAAACGTTTAACAAATTTCTCAGTCAATTCACTATGCTGAGTTAAATTAGAGAATAAGGAGGAATGGAGAAAAATTCTTAACTCTTGCAAACCAATCCAAATGATTGTAATCCACGATATAGGTACCTACTCATATCAAGAATTAATACGATAATTAAGATTCATATACTATTTTTATTTCAAAAGTGAGCATGTAAATAGTATATTTGTTTTGGGCTAAAATATAACGGATGTATATATAAGGAGGGTTGTTATATAATGCATATAATATATTACTTGCTTCTTTGTGTGAAAAAATTGGCACAGAAAATACAAAATGTTCTTCGCTGATTCAGAAATTTGATACCATCTACCCTTGTAGGGTATTTTTATGCGGGAAAATATTTTTTTGAAACATTTAATAGAAAAAATGCTATAATTTTTTTTCCAAATATTTAGTTTAGAGAGTTAAAATATTTATTTAAATTTACAATGTTTTATTTGTGAATCTTTTTTTTAACTTAATCTGAATTTGTTATAAAAACAAACCTACATAATTTTTGTTTCATTTCTCTGCAACAAACAGCTGAACCTATCTTATATTTAATCGATCGATATCTTAATACTTTTACATTCATAACATTTCAGATAAGAGGATACATATGTACATTCAACATTATTTTTAACTCGTCTGTCAGACTACATATCCCGACTATGCCGACAAGGGTTAAATTTGAAAAATGTTTTGTATTTTCTTTACAAAACTATCCTTCATGCAACATTCTCGCAGTGCTGTAGATTGTGTGTGTGGTACTTCCGGAGATATGGTATTCAACGCCATAAGATTTATGGGAGATGAAAAGTGGGAGTGAACATGGAATAATGACAATAGTCATGTCACAACTTGGCAACAGTTCTTTTCAAACATTCCTTGGTAGTGTATTATAATAATATGTCGTAGTATAAACGTGACAATCTGACTTTTTGTCAATTTCCTAGGATTTTTATGAAATTGCTAATAATAATTTACTGACTTTTTTGAACCTAACAGCCTTTCCAAAATATATTAAATAATGAATACAATGTCGCGTGAGTGACAATGTCTTAGAATTATTAAAGTGTACAGTGTCCTTGAAGTACTTTGGCATGTAAACAATACTCTAATATTGTCCAGATAAAATAATAATAATAATGATAAATAACCTACCATATTTTATCACTTGTATGTCGTTTCGTTAATATTTAAGCAAATCATTTGTTTTATAAAAAATATGTTTTGAGTGTTTGCCTATGTAGGTAGGTAGCTATACCTATTATAAAATGGGAATTTATTTGTGCTTTCGGTATAGAATAAAATATTTTAAATACTTGGGAGTGTTATTCATGAAAAAATAATGACATATCTACGCAATATATATAAAATATTTTTTGGATGCGTAGTACCCAGTATACCTGCAATATTTTTAAATTTTCGATAGACTGGTACAAGTGTATGACATGTATGGTAGAAATTTGAACTGTCACCAAATGATTATATTCCTGTAGGTAACGATACAATCCTAGGTTATTTGGCAAAAGGCGGATAATCTTAATAATCCCACGACATCTATACAAATGTATGTGAGTATTGTAAAGTAGTCGGCAACGGGTGATAAATTGGGGTTTAAAGGGAGATCGTCAGGAAGGGGGGGGGGTGTTGGAAACTCCTCGGTTACCATACCAACGACACTTGGCAGAGAGGAAATGAAAAGGCGATCACACAGCGTTGTAAAGAAGTGTTCTTTCTTCCTGATGCGTGTGTGTTTTCTTGGTGTTTTTTATTTTTATCTGATAATCCTTACTACGTTTTATTTTTACGCACATTTATTGCATCTATTAATAATTATAAATTATTTTCTTGTATTTGTTCTTATCGAGAATAATAAAACAAACTCTGACAATTATAATAAATTCTGTGAAAATAAACAGTGTTTGTGTTTCAATTTTTTTTTTTTTTAATAATTTATATGAAAAAGCTTGTTAATAGAGGTTCATTTGTTTCAATACGTCACACATCATAAATACAAATAAACATCATAAATAAAGAAGTATAATGTATCTAGAACAAGAAAATAACAAAAATAGTTTTTCATTAATTTACTCATCCATCAAATTCAAATATTTTTTATTTAAGTAAAATTTACAACTTAATAATATTATTTACACACCTTATTACTAAAAAAACACATTTATTACATATTTGACCCTCAAAATTGAGCAGTCATTCATTCAACCCCTCAATGCTCCTATCGAGAACACAGCTTGAAAACGATCATTCTCTGTTCAAAACAGCAGTTTTTTTACAATTGAATCACCTTTTGCCATGATATTATTGTAACTCTGAGAAATCGTTGACATTATAACGGTGTAATTTGAAAGAGGTATTTTTATAGCAGTCCTCATTTGTGGCATTTTAGTAAGGTGTTAGAACATAATATGCATATAAGTACCTGATAAATTATCTTCCTTGTATTCGTTTTTACTAAAATTACATTCATAGTCTCCCAACACAAACCATTTTACATAAATTAGTGTATAGATCTCAAAGCTGCGCGTTACATTAATTCTATACTTGTAACAGATAATGACGCATGTTGTAAATATGGATGTACCCCACCTATTTATAGATCAGCAAAGCTTGGTATTATGATTTAGGAAAACACGATCGAATCCAAGTCGTGATGTTTGAATATTTGTAGATTATATATTGTAGATTATATACTAGCATAGTTCATCAACTGCTTAGAATAAGTAGGTACTAGAAGTTGTAGATCTTACAATCATAATATGGGATAGGTACATGGATCTAAAAAAGTATTTATCTAACATTTAACACTTAGTATTAATGAAACTATTATCACACTTATATATACCTATGTAACTAGAGAGCTTTCGTCAATTAGTTTGACATTATAAAGAGAGCTCTATCTTGACAAAAGCGCTCGAATTATGTAATTATCAGTGAGAAAAATAATATTGACTCACAATGCAAGCTCACAAAGCCTTTTTTTACTCATGTCCGTTGAAACAATGTATATTGAAGGAAATTCACCATGCACCCAGATACCGCGGGATTCTGGGGACTTCCATTTATCCGAAATATTAACAAATCTTGTCCACACTGAAGATGTCAAAGTGGGCAGCCTGAAAGGCTGGCTAGCCAAAATACCCCCGAGTGTGGAATCTTTTGACCATACTCCTTCGATATCCTTCTAGCTAAATAAATTTGCGCAAAGATATCAGGGAAAATAGTGATGTAATTCGAAATCAGTATCCCAATTAATTCGACTCACCGATAGTCAGAATATGTTGATAGGTATTAACTAGGTAGGTATGTTGTATATGATTCACATACATAATATGTAAACATAGATGAGTTGAATTAATTGGAGTTATTTATCTATAGTGATACCGTATAAAAATCATAATATGATTGACGTTCATAATACATATGGGTTAGTTGGAAGATATCGCTTCTGCGATAAACTCGCCCATTGCACAATATCATTTATTTGTTGTATAACTTGGTAATTATGTATGCTTCTTATTGTGCAATAAAGTTTATTTATATTCATATCTCATTTATTTAACAAAACAACATTAGAATCTACATTTTGAACACAATATAAGATTAACAATGAAATTTAATTCATTATTATTATTATTGACCACTTCTTAGTAAGTAAATCCAGTCCTCGACATCCGATTGTGTCAAAAGTTCATAACAAGTTAGCAATGAAAGTATTTTTAGCCAATCATGGAAAGACAGTTATAAATTTTATTATGACAAAGAAAAACATAATGTGTGTAGTACCTAACTTCAAATTTGACACAAATCAGAAATGTTCTGCACGTGTATTTGTGCCGTAAGCTATAATTTAGAATATTTAGATACTCAATCAAAATCTCTCCCACTATTAAGTACCTACCAAAATTTAATACCTTCATAAATTCAAATGTGAACTGGTGTTTTTCATTTATCTCATGCTGATAAAATGAGGCAACTAACTAAATAATGTAGGAGACATTACACGTGTTCATGACCATCCATAATATTATACTTAACTGATTTTAATAGTTTTGTACTTTCTTCTTATGTATATATTATTGTGGGAAACAATATCTCTATGGGTTAGATTCGCAAGTGCGAATCATGCGTCTAATTTGGTAACTACAACAAGAAATATAAATAGGTAATAAAAATGGTACCTAAAAACAGTTTTATGGGAATTTGTATTTTGTTACTTATACCCGTTGGCCCCTAAGCTGGTTCCCATACGCATCATTTGTTGACTTTTAAAGGTTATTAGGTAAATTTTTAGTGCATTTTCAATTATCCGTTAGTAAAATATGCGATATGAAAATGTGTATTAATTTATACGCGAGTATTTATTGTGTGAAATAAAAATACTCGATCTCCATTTTAGAGTTGTATAAATTTTATTGACGAAATCGCTAATTTCAATATTTATCATTTTGTAAATGGAAATCTCGTATTCTGCAAATGTTTTTTTGTATCTATCTATCTGTTCCCTCACGCCGTATACCAAGTGGGTAGGTAGGGAGAACAGAACGCCATATAGATTGTTTTGTTGTTGTTGTTGTAGTTTTATGTTATTGCAAAGTAAACATAGATATTATAACCGTAAGATACCCGTTAAAAGTCTACAATATTGACCTAGGTGTTACTTTCCATTGTTTTAAGTCAGTATCACTATTGTATTTTTATATAAATATATTTCACCTGCTGAGATCGCCTCGGCCAAAAGCCGTCATGGTCTCTGTGCTGGGTGACATTTCTAAGATAATGAAGGTGACGTCATTTCTATAAGTTTGTTCTTTTACATAAAAATTTCTTATCTGTTGAAACAAAAAACTGAATTAAGTTAATTTGTAGATGTAGATAAAAAAAAAAAACAAATAATAAATTCCTAAAACTTGCTTACCACAATTGGTCATAATTTCTAGATCACTAAAATTTACCTGGCAATGCAATTAAATCTCTGAATAAAATCAGTTGTAAGTAAATAAAAATTATGGAGTTCAACATTTTGCATTCCAAGTCGTAATGAACTGTCTGTCATTTGTTATTTTTAATTTGCAAAAATGCGTAAATAACAGTAATACAAATAATTCACACGAAATAGTTGCTAATTATGAATTAACATGTGTGTAAAAATCATAATTTATTTCAATAAAACTATCTAAGTATGTACCTAATAAGTATGCAAAATTTGCATAAATACCTATATTCACACCTTACATTGTGGAAAATTTTTAATAGACACAAGATACTTTTTTTGACAAATTAATTAACAATATTCTTGTTCACATTATCTACTTTGTATTTTTGCGTCATTATTCGTTATCAATTAGGCGCAATATTATTTCATATATTATTGAAGACATGTACACGAAGCATCACAAAACAGAATAGGTATGTTAAATTAGGTCTAGGTGTCCCGTAAAGGGCAGATAATTGTAAAACATCACGTATTTTGAACATTATCTCGACAAAGTTGGAAATCTTTAATTTTCCTATAATGAGGATCCCACCTATCCCAAAGGTTTTTTTGTTTATGGTGCGGAATAAACGTTCTGAACAACATTGTGTGCAACGAGTTCATTGTCTACCCTATTAATTGAGGATAAAGGTATCGTGATGGAATATGTAGATAAAAAGAATCAATGTATTCTTGTAAATTATTTTTCATTCGCATCCGTAACATAGTCTTTTACACTTTTTATTTGCATTGTATATACTAGTAGGTACTTACCTATTTAAAATTGATTGATAGTACCTACCTATTTTATTTCTGTTTATTTTTTATGTTGTTTTCTTTTGTTTATGCATTTTTTCACTTGATTGTTTTGTTTTTATTGTATTATTTGTAAAGGCTGATACAGCCGTTTTCTTTTAAAAAAATTTTTTAATGGAAAACAGAGTTGTAATTTTGATACATTTTCAAGTTCATTAATATGTTTTTCACTATATAAACACGCAAATCCTCGAACAATTAAAAATTATAGATTAAACAAATAGTTACGTATCCCTTAATTGACGATCTTTTTAAGGACACTTTTAATATAACCTTCTATGTACCATATTCATCACACAAACACAAAATCTTACGGGTCACAGATAGAATGGAAGCAAGAATAGTATAGATATGAACTCAGAATGAATTCTACGTACCTACACTACCTACTGTATAGGTACATATTATGTACTACTACAGTACTACAGGGTAAACTTGGTTTCATTCTAACTACCATCTATTATAAATTAAACATGAGTTTTATTTATGGGACGGTCATTAACTCCTACCAACTTTTTGTTTCTTTTGTTTTCTTTTGCTTTTTTTTATTTGTTGTTATCTACTCTTAGGTATTTTATTTCTACTTTCAAACGATATTCAGACGAAGGATGAATATTATTTTCACATTTATGGATATAATGACATTATTGTACCTATTTCAATTTGTGAAAAATAATTCATTGAAAAATGTTCTCTTATTTCTAACCACGTGTTCACACAATAGGATGCGATATTCCAGCAATATTCCGTCTTCAAGATGGCTTCATAACATTCGTGTGTGTTCCAAGATGGCGGTTTTAGAAACAGCTGTTTCACATCATTCTTTTGTAAATATAAATGTTTGTACCTGTCTTATTCTTAGTCATTAAAATATGCTTTATGTTATAAAAAACATATTGTATTCCTTTGTGAAAATATATTTTGCACCCGAGATGTGTTGTGTGAATAAAAAAAAAGAAGTTTGTCAATTTGTCGGAAAGATATCCGCTGTACATATCCTTCATCTACATAGCGCCTTCGTTCTTTTGTTTTTCTTCTCTTTTCTTTCCTCTCCGCTTCACTCACACCACAGATAAACATTTTCTTCATTATTTTATCTTCCGCCTTCGTTTATACTGAAAGCTATAAGTTAAAACGTTTTTTTTGCATTGTTTCTTTTCTAGAAAACAAATGAACTCGCATTTTAGAAATTAATTAAAAATGATAATAAACACTCTTCGCATTAATTCGATCCAGAACTTATATCCTTTTTCATTTAATCCATTAGTTTTCAAGTTTTTAATCTTCTGTACCTATACATTAAGGAAAAATGCGTTTAAACAAATCTTTAATATCTCTAGAAATTATTTAACTACTACTTAGTTTTGTTTTACAATTATAAAAATAAAACTTGACTAAAGACATTTTACATCTTAAATTCAGCAATGAGGTTTGCCACCCATTCTGAATGTCTTGATTTTATATTGACACGGAGAGGATAGCTTGCATGTTTCTTACATGCAGCTGGTCCGCTGGCTACCCCCCCACTTGTGGGATATGCCGTGATGGTGTAGTAGTAGTTGTAGTAATTCATTGTTCCTAAGATATTATCTGTCACTTGTTGATTGCATGAATCTAATAGATTTTACATAATAAGAATCGTCGTTTGTTTTATGTCAGCCACCTTGATAATATGAAACATGAAAACAAGTGCACCAATAGGATCGCGAAGCTCAAACGAACACAATTTTAAAATAATATTTTTATAAATCGAACGCTGATGTATGCTGGTATATTTTAATAATAAAATCAAGCAGGCTACATAATATATCTTCGAATTACAATACATTTATAAAATTATTCGTGTGTATTATTATTATTATCAAAATACAAAGTTCGTTTAACTTCGGTGTCGTTGCCATGGTTACCACATACCGAAGCCATAAATCATTCGATATTTAAATTAAAGGATTTATACCAATGACGTGTAAAATGATTTATAGATGTCGCATTATGTGGAGTGTAGATATGTAGGTACCTACTTTACAAAAAATGTATATTAAGTATATTCGGTAAAAAATATAATCCGAATCATTTTATTATTATTCTGTACCTATACATATCTTTATGTACTGAGGTATATTGGTGTTTTATTGATAGATACCTACCTTACTCAAGTTTTGTTTATCGAACTGAATTTACATGTACGTATTTTATTCTCGATTTTACCTATTTATTTATGTTTTATTGTACCTTCTAAAAATAAGATAGGTTGTTGACTCTGTACTCAACACGTAATTAGAATTTAAAGCGTTTTTTGTTTGCTGAAAGGAAAAACAATACACAGGTAGGTATATGAAAAAATTAACTATCGTATTTTATTAAATAACGTACCTAGTTAAATTGTTTCGTTTTCATTCCTGGACTCCAAAGAAACGAGAAAAATTACATAGGTTAAACTATCATGCTCATTTATTTGTTTGTTTGTTTTTACCATCACGTCTTTATCACACATCCTTTCGTCTATCCCACAAGTGAGATAGCCAGCGAACTAACTTCAGCATGTAAAGAACATAACTCAGGCATGTAATGAACAAGGTTATTTTTTGTGTCATATTATGTAGTAAGTAAAGAAATTCATGATTAGTGATTAGGTCGTGGAATTCTATAATGAAATCAAATACAAATGTCTTTTTTACTACATTGCTTTTATTGAAAGAAACTTCATTCATCTTCAGCAAAAACATTTGTTTTTTATTTCATCAAATTCAGGATAGGTGGCATGCGCCATCGCTGATTGAATATGTTCAGTATCCATCCATCAAAACAAATTCAACAGATTATTATCAATTCATTCATTCATACCATTACGACATTTTCTAATAGTGTGATAGTCATTCATCAAATGTATTAATCCACAGCAAATAATATCAATTATACTATCGGTTAATATCAAAACAGTAGGATTCAATAAATTTATTGATAACTGTACAGCTATATACGTATGTATATAATTATAATTAACTAAATTATATTATATTGGTATTACCCTATTTCATGCTAAATAATATTAATAATAACATCATTCGCTATTATAACTAAACAATACAATAAAACACAAGGTTTAACCTTAATGTGCACTATGAAACTAGTATCGGATTCTAATCTGAGACTCTTCCGCAATAAGCTACTATTACTAGTTACTACACCATCATGGCATATCCCACAAGTGGGGTAGCCAGCAGAACAGCTATATTATTTTAGGTTTTAAATAAGTGTAAACACCTTTATTGGTTATGTTTGACTATGTATTATTATAATTATTTATTATGTCCGAGCTACTTCTACTTTACTAAATATTTAGTTGACATATTTATCTATGAATGTTGCGAAATTGTCATATTTTGTCTCGTTAGTAAATTCGTTTTGATTTTTTTTGGTTTTGTTGTGTATTTTACTTAATGATTTTATGATAGATAGAGTTTATGTGTTCTATGAAATATGCATATGTTTTTTTTATAATAATTTTGTTAGGGGATATTAGCCGTATTTAACTAATTATGTGCCCAGATACACTTTGACCGTTTATTGGAGGGATTATAACTTCTACGATCGAACCAAATGCGCTAGGTTTTTCAATTGATATTTATGATAGTAATTCTTTTTTTTTAATTTTGGTTGAGTATATACGTAAAATAGATGTAAAAGAAACACTTTATGAGTAATAAGTATTCTCACATTGATAACACAGATCACTCGTTTCGGGCGTTTTGCCGGAAATAAGAACAAAAAGGTACATGTTTCGCCATACGAATGATACAATCTCCTAAGTAGTCGCCTGCAGCAATTGAAAATATTAGTTTCGCAGTGTGAAATTCGTTAAAGCAATACAATAAAACAAAACACTAGGTTGGCTATAAAATTAATTAAGACATAGCTGCGCAAGGAAATAAATTCATTTTCAGCATCACTAGATATATAATATTTCTATGGTATAAACAATAAAATACAATATTACCTATTATTAATTTTCCTTGCAGACAGAGTTATGTATTGAAACCATGTTTTCTAATCTAATACATACAATTTCTGTTATTAATAAAATAACAATTTATACCAATTTACCTCCCTCGAACACTGTAGTTTTGTTTTGTTACAAAATGCTTTATTCGCTTACATACCTACTTTTAATATTTTTTGCAGAAAAAGTATTTCGTTTATAATTTAATTATTTTATTCTTCTAGCACATCAATTATCATCATTCACATAACAAAATCAGGAAATCAGTTTACATAAGAAAAAAATGTGATGATAATGCAGTAGCGAGACTATCGCTATGTAGTGATATTTTCCATCTCACCACGTCACATTAACACTAAAATACAAACAATATTAGAAAAATCTCTACATAAGTCAAAACATGAAAAAAAAATAACTCGAATATCTCTCGTTCTAGGCTGTATTTTATATAATCTTAAATAATAATTTGATCATATTTTTCTGCCGAATTCTTTTAAATACCTAGATATATATTATTTTAATATCATTCACGATGTCTTTCAAAGGCGAGATAGTAAGTGGACTTACCTATAATAAGTAATGAACATATAAGTTGAACTTTTCGTTTCATAAAAAAATATAAGAATTCCAGAATGGCGTTTTTTATAGAGAGTAGGCAAAGTATAAACCAGTTGCTTTCCAACAGAGTGATTTTGAATTTGAGTTTGAATTGAGTTACCACTTCACATTCTAATGTCTTTATTATGTGACAAAGGGTCGTCCAGGCTTCGTTCCTGATGAAATAATGTAAAATGTTTTATGTCTTTTCGCTGATAGGAAAACGTTATAAAAATCGTGTTTCAAGTAAGTATCACTAAGCAAAACAATAACAATAATTGTATTAACATACGTACGTATATAAAATAACCCGATGAATAATTAGGTAGATACCGAACAAAACTTTATTCGGTTAATTTTAAACATACATATTATATAACATTAAAACATTAGGTATTATTATTATACATTTATCTGAATATGACTTAAGACCACTTAATGTGCTCATATATTATCCAGAAGCCATCCCCCACCCCCACCACTGAAATCTCATCCTCATTTTACCCCCACCCCCTTTATGCAACATCTACTAACTTCGGGTTGAGTTCGTTCAAATTAACGATGAAAACGGATAGCGGTTTGAAGGAAAGCGGAGGTTCTATATCGGATAGCCGTAGGTATTATCGGTGGTCAGAATTTCACACACTATCTGAAATTTCTTAGTGTAAAGCGAGTTATTCTTAAAACTAAGTATTAGTAAGCAAGTAAAAATATTGTTTTGAAAAGGCAGAAAAAAAAAGGCAGGTGTCTAAAAGAAATAAAGATATTTTACATCTTAAATTCGGCGATGAGGTATTGCCACCCATCCTGAATATCTTATTTTTTATTGACACGGAGATGACAGCTTGCATGTTTATTTCATACGGCTAATGTGCTGGCTGCCCCACTTGTGACATATGCCATGACAGTATAGTAGTATTAGTAGCAGCAGCAAAAAAAAATACGAAATATCTAATCTTTTACGGCACAAAAATTTCAAGTCTCCAAACTACTAGAGCGTGCTTTTGCAATATCTGCACCTGTAGTCTGGAACAGGCTTCCACAAAGGATCAGAGAAACGCAGGACATATCTCGTTTCAAGAACCAACTGAAGACTTATCTATTCAAGAAATCTCACGGAAAAATCCAGACACAACCTTAGTTAGCAAAGAGCGCCCTTGAGGTGGATTTTTTTCACAAAACGGCGCTTTACAAATCATCCAAATAATAATTATACTATTCTATCCACGTGGTCGGTGGGTCCTTCAACGTACGGCACAAAGATTTTATGGTACACACAACCAATTCAGTGACTAATTCACTTGTGGAAATACCGTTATGGTATAAAAATGATGTTTGATAGTGTATCTTTGTACATAATCCATCAATGAAGAAAAAGAAAACCATCGACAAATCCATTAATGGACTCTCGTGACTCCAGCCAGGGCAGATTGAAGATTGACCTTTTTCAAATTGTCCTGGGTCTGGGTGTTACATGTATATGTGTTTAGTGCATCGTATATGTCTGTATCGTCGTGTTAGTACCTACCTACCCATAATACAATATTCATATCTTAGTTTGGATCTCGATCTGTGTGAATTGTCTATGCATGTTATAAAAAAATATATATGCTTTATTTACATTATATGAAATGAAGGTGCTTTTTGGGAACACAATGCCAATTTGATCATTCCGATTTTCAAACGGAATACCGGTTAATTTATGTATATCCTTCTCATCCGTAAGTTAAAATTTTCACCAGCTTAATATTTAACGGTCCCGTCTCCATTTTATATTATCATCCCCGTTTCCAACTCCCTTCTGAAAACCACCACGTTACCATGGTAACTGGGAGAATTTACATAATCCTTCATCTTTTACTGAGCCACTGGATTTTGGCTGGCTGAATAGCGCAACACACACATTGTGGAGATTTCTGATCTTTGTTGTATCTATACAAACCTACACATAATAGTCGAAATAAAACATTTTATTTAAACATAATATTATATCTATAACGTTGATGATATGAGCATCATTTAATTATTATTATGTAATTCCGCGGAACTCCCGATAAATAATAGATCATCTTTTCTGTAAGTTTTCGAGTGTCCTTAAGACATATTCTTTAACGTGAATTCCTAGGGATGATGTTCCTAAAGTACCTACAAAGCAAAAACATATTCTATCCACTAGCCGAGTCATTTCCACGAGATTCTTTAAACTCTTAGATATTTTGTTCCTATAGTAACAGTGTATTGTGAAAGGTATTCTCCAGTGTATTAGAAACTCTTGTGGATGGAAGATGTTGACAAACCGCTTGGAAAGTGATAGAATCTGGATAATAGGTATTTTAATTTTTTTAACCTTCTTTTATATATTTCGCATATTTTTGTTGTTTAGGTTACCTCATTAAAATAAAATAAATCAACTCAAAACCAGTTAAAAGTCCTTTATTATAAAAAAAACCCTAGAAATTGAACCCGAAACTTTGTGGATGCAAACAATTGTCATTCACCACTAAGCATTTTCACGGTTGTTAAATTATTTGAAAAAAACAGAGTCCTTTTTACATAAACTATAGGGCTACTGCAAAAACGTTAAATCATAATACATTATTTAGCCTCTTAGTCGCGGCGGGCAGTGGTGCGTTGAGTTAAAATTTAAAAATAATTTGATCCAGAAATGCGTAAAGTAAGTAAGTAGTGGTAAACTGTTAAAACAAAAGAATACTACCGACCATAAAACAAAAGACTTGTGATTTGTCGTCTTTGTGACCAGCAGCATCTCACCCTTCCTCCCTTCTATTTCTCCGTTCTATCTCTACTAAAGTATGATGTACCTAATAATAACCCCTTGTCGCTCCTCCGGACGCGTCCATTCGTTACTTCCTCCTTCCGCCGGATGCAGTTGTTTTTCACGGGAACTTTCCATCGCAATTCTAGCGTGAATAACTTTAAATTTAAAAAAAATGCTCCATTCTAAATTCAAAAACGATTTCTCATCTATCTGAAGCTACCTAGATATTCGTTTATTTCAGAATTTTAACACTAATTTTAACAACTAAGGTAAATTTTAGTTGTGTAGGTAGGTAGGTATATATGTATAACAAGAATAAATAACATAATTACCTAGACATATATTTCTATGTAGGTACTTGAATTATGGAAAATAATTCAAAATAGGTACCTACTTAGATAGGTAGGGACTCGAATTCCTTACTTCTTTCTTAACTTTTGATTCAAACTTTTTTTAGTCACAATTCCACATTTTTGTTTTGAATTGTGCATTATTATTATTTAGTTTTTAATATTATTATTATTTAATGCGACATTTTTTTTTAATCCAAACAAAATAATGCAGACAATCGCAGCTTGCATTTCAGCGTTTCTCAAACTTTTTTCTTCACGGGTAAGTATTTGAAATGTCAAAAAAGTGACCATTTTTTAATACGATTAATACTTACGTTCCTAATATTTACATGTTTATTTTTATTCTGTAAAAACAGTGGTTAATTATTTTGGTATCCTTTTGGTTTGTGGTCAGATTTATTGGTTCAGTAACACCATTTATCTTGCTATTTCTGCAATATTTTAATAATAATACTTTGTTTCGATGAAAAATAAAAAAAACACAATCCAAGTAGGTACAAATAAATATTCCCTTAAAAAATGTATAGCCTCACTAGACAGCACTAATCATTTTCTTAATTAAAAATCACTACGTTGTCTTTATTGCAGAAATAAAATCAATAGATTATGGTTTAAGCCGTCTTTTTGAGTGAACAAACTGATAAACAAATGATTATCGTATATTTTTAAATATAGAATAATCTATTCTCCACAGATTGAATCTTTATATTATGATGATACCAATACAGAACACAAGCGCTTCATTAAAATTGCAATATGTATTTTTTGCAATTAGTGTGGTAACTTCTGGTAATGGTGTGACAAGTTTGGAATACTCGTTTGTGTATAGCCAAACAAGCTCCAGTTTGGTTGACTGTACTTAGTACACTCCGTACAACCGGTTGAGAGGGAGTGCACCATAGTGCAGAAGGCAGTTTTAATCCAAGTGTAATCTTAAAGTTTTATAAATGAATACCTCTAAATATTTTTTTAAAATTACATAGAATAGAATTATTAGAAATATTATTATTATTTATAAGATTAGGGCAACCCGTCCCTCGTGGGACGATTTGTGCTAAGTACAATATTTTTAGAAGATATCACATAATATTAACGCATTAATTTATAAGGTAATAAAATTTTTTTTGGTGGATTTTAAAATCTTGAGGTATACAGAGAGGGTATCAGTGTGCAAGAGGCAAGACATGTTAATCGGATACTGGACTTCAAGTATCTCATAATACAAGTCGTAAGAGTCTCTTATTGGGCAACCGAGGAAGACATGGTCCAGAGATTCCACATCGAGCTCGCACTCGCAAAAAGGGGACCTATTAGAAATATTACACAGATAAATTCAATTTGGCTTAGCAATTCATTTATTTATCTAATAAGTTGGTAAATATGTATAAATAACAATTTTAATCATAAGTTATCATTATTATTATTTTATTTGAAAATAAGCAATATTAATTATTATAATAATTAAATCGATGACCAAAGATCATGACATAATTGTTTTTGCTCCATATAGAAATAATATTATTATAAAATCAACAATATTCGGTATCTTACCACCTACCTAAATGATAGCATATTATCTCTTTAGCATGGTTTGTTATTGTTTCTAATTATTTGTTATGTAAACATTTCAATACAAACGGCATGTGCATATTCGTACACTTTTTTCATTCCATTGATAGGTATGTTTGTGAATTTTGATATAGGTAGGAGCGGGTGGGGCAAGACGGGGTCTTTAAGCTAAAATGTCAAAAAACATATTTCTTTCTATAAATTCTTATAAAAATGTTTATTGACGCAGATTTTAATCTTTAATCTAGCAAATGAATCACATAAATATAAAAATAAACATTAAGATATAATAAATATATTCAATTTAAAAAAAAAACTTAATTACCCCGTCTTGCCCCATTGATTGGAGAATCTTCTTCTTCTATGAGTGCCATATCAGGTCCCCCCGACGTTGGCGATCACTCTGGAGAATGCTTCCCTGTCTCGTGCTGTGCGGACCAGCTCTCCCATCCGTGTTATTCCGGTCCATTGCCGTATATTCCGCAGCCAAGACATCTGCCTCCTTCCCACTCCTTGGGAATATTAGAGAATATTATTGGTATAATAAATATACTCATTGGAGAATAATATTACTATATTAATAGTACTACTCACTTTTCAAATGATAAAGCAAGATGGGGTACCAGTAGGTATGTTTGTGAATTTTGATAATATTCTTTGATAAAGCCAGAATGACAGAAATCTGTAGGTACTATACGAACCTCCATATTTAAAAAAAAAAAGAAAAAATTGTGTCACCGATTCTGAACTTCTTAATTTTTTGTTGGCCCTATGAAGACAGCTTGCATGCTTGTTACATTTGGCTAGCCTGCTGGCTACTACACTTGTGGGATAATTTGAAATCTTAAGATACGTCCCTACATAAAATCCGTACATATTTTTTGTTCCATTGATAGAATGATAAGTAGGTATGTTTGTTAACATTGTACCTAATATATCCTTGGATAAGGCCCGAATATCAACAATTTTTACGAACTTCCATCGTTCAAAAAAACATTGATTGGCACTGATTCTGAATCTCTTAATTTTGTGTTAACACAATGAAGACGGCTTGCATGCTTGTTGCATGCGGCTGGTCTGCTGGCTACCCCACTTGTGAGATATACCGTGATGTTATATTAGTAATAGCTTATCAAGTATGATGTTGGTACAGATGGCGCCATTTTATATATAAAATAGATATCTACATGAAAGTGTTTGATAAATAATTCAATTTCATTTAGAATAAAATATAAATAATAACGCAATAAATAAATAAATAGCAAGCATTTAATAATGTTGAATTGTACAATCAGAGATGAAAGATCGATACAGTTCTAGTCGAAAATTGGTTTACAACTGATTCCATCATTATTTGTCCCATAGATTCAGATTGAGATGAAAATAAGTTGGATTGAATTTTCATAGAAATTTTTTGTAGAGTTTCTAGTCTATTTTTAACATTAATTGACACATGGATGAGGGCCAAAATCTCATTCATTTTTTATATAATTAGTTATTTATCGATTTACCAAACTGATCCAAGAGTTTGTCGGTAACCTGGAGGTAGAGTCTCGGCCTCGTGAACAAGGGGTCCGTGTTTCGATACCAGGTACAAGCAAACTCCCCTTTCACGACACAAGCTTTTAGTAGCTTACTGTGAAGGTGTATAAGGTTGTATTTGGGTTTATAACAAACAAAACCCAGATATACCTATCTTTTTTAAAAAAGAATAATTTAATAATAAGGCAAAAAGTTTTAAAATAACATAAATTGTAATATTAATTCAATTTTTAAGCAGGTCTACCTATCTCAAGGACGATCTTGTATTGAATTAGAGTAACATGCATGTATTTAGAAAATGGATGAATGTTGAGGAACCAAGAGAAAGAGAAGAAATATGTAAGGACAGATCTTTATGGCGTTCCGTTCTCTGCCTACCCCACATGGCGTGAGTGTATTGATAAATAAATAGAATATATCTATTAAATTCAAATTCTTATACTTATTTTAGATTGTTTCAAATGCACTGATATTTGAACTTTAAGATATAATCATTGTTATAGATAATCTATCCATTGAACACAAATTCTTATACTCATTTTTGATTGTTTGAAATGAACTGAAATTTGAACTTTAAGATGTAGTCGTTGTTATTTCTCCTACTGTACACATGTATATAATAATAGATATCAATATAATAAGTTAGTTTGTATTTATGTATGATTGTATAAAACACGAATAATAATAATATCTTTAATTAAATCCATCTGATTGACAAGCCATCACAGTGCATGCGTCGTTCATGATTGCAATATCAAACGGCTTTATTGAATTTATTATCTTAAATGGGAAACTCATTTAAATACAATATATTTCAAATAGTGATTATAAACATCGCAAAATAAACAATCGAACTTAAATATTTCGTATTTATCAAACTTGCATAGATGTTTATGCATGTTAATACTGTATTATGTTTTACATGCTTTACAAATCATCCAAATAATAATAATAACTATTTATGTTGATGTGATAAAATTAGCAGATTCATACATACATACATACCATCATGCCGCTTCCCTCGCGGGGTAGGCAGAGAGGATCGAGCGCCACTTTCTTCTATCCTTGAATACATCTTTCGCTTCCGTCACTGTCATACAATTTCTCATGCATGCTCTCCTGTTCAATGTGCTCAACACGTGACCGTCCTGTAGGATTTGATTTAAATGATCTTGCCATTTGATTCTCGGACGTCCACGTCTCCGAGCACCATTCCTCTCAGCCAAATATATCTTCTTGGTCATTCTGTCCTCATGCATCCTTTTTGTCCTCTTCAGATTTACTTTTGAACAAGGTTTAAAAGCCTTTTTATGAGACTCCACGATTTTTCACTTTAGATCTCATAAATTACACGTCATTTATTTCAATCCTTCGCTAATGTCTCCCGTCTGGACCCCTTTTTCTTTACTTTCATCATTATTCTTCGCATTAAGATGCAATTTAGAGTTTCTTTCATCAAAAATTTGGTCAAAATAAGTTGGTAGTTGCTATATCGTATGGTTGTTTGATTGTATTTATAACATTTATTCTTCTCTCTCTTATTGTAAATCATTGATCCGTTGCTTCAGAAAGTATTCTCTTAGCACCTTAGTAATTAACTGAACTCTCTTCATTTCATATCTTTACAAATAATAATGTATTTTTCTCATCGTGTTTTAAACTTTTCGATGGTCCACGATGCTCATCACTATTTTTATTTCTCATTTTATTTATACGAAGACACAATATGAACAATGTCTTTAGATGTTTTACATGAATTATACATTATATCGATATTATTATTTACATTATATACATGTTATGTTATTTATTTACTTATTTATAATTCTATAAACCAGTAGCCATATACATAGTAAGCTGTGAAGACAAGAGCAATTATAAATTGAAAACTCTAATTAGAAAATATTCCCATCTTTTAAGTCAGCTGTTTTAATTACATATTAATAAGCATAAATAAATATATTTTTATATTTCAAAAACAAATAAATAGGTCCACCAAACTTTTTTGTAAGCTTTAGCATGTCCTATAAGAGACATGTTTTAGTAAAACACAGGGTATAAGACAACATCTTAAATTATTAGTTTCATTGTTTGTTTGTTTTGCATCATCCAAAATCCTGTAATTTCGTGGTAAAACGTAGAGAATTATCTGTATACTAAATTATATGCAGTAGCTTATGAGCTACCCACCCTTTTAGTGAGTAATATCATTCTGAATATATGGGCTTTTGGTGTTGTTGGGTCGATTTTGTGGAATCGCCGACCAGTGTCATTGAGAGACAACCGACTGTTACCAGCTTCAGAAGCAAATTGAAAACTGCACTCTTCACTGGCGCCTTTAAGATGGTCTAGGGACTGTTAAACGGCGTCATAACAAAATCATCCAGAATCATCACCATCATCATCATGTGAAAAAATGAAGTATATTCATGAAAATTTTGCTTCTTGAAAAAAAAACATTGTTTCTAATTTTTATGTTTCTTTTGTTTCAGGTATGTACATCCACCAATAAGTTTAATCATAAAAAACCGTCTAAATTTGCAACTAGAATCTTCAAATTGGTAAGTTTTTTTTATATCAATTTAATAATTTTATTTCGTTAATGGTCTTGCAAAAAAATATAAATATTTCTCTTTCAAATTAAGCGCACTCAAGCTTAAATTTAAGCAAATGCAATAAAATATCTAGGAAAGAAAAAAACAGTAGGTAATTCTTAGATGTTTGTAGACATTCGTTTTATATTGTATTCTTGAATTTTTATAATACTATTGCAAATTCATTTACAAGTTCCAAATTCGGCTATTGACCAATTCTTAAGGTCAAAGTACGAATATTATGTGTCAAAATTAAGTCATTGGTTTCGAGTTGTCGAATAATATTAATCGGTCATTACGATGTCGATTATTGTAGAAAATTGTTTTCGGTTAGATTCACAATCATTTAGGTATGACATGCTTATTTTTATTACTTTTGTGGCAACGCACCCGAAATCGAGTGAATAATTATATTTGAGAATATTTTGAAATTTTGTCCGATTGTTAAAAATTCTGTCATGCATTTATTGATCGTTTTCGTACTTTGTTACTTCCTTATAAATAAACATGCCTACACATTACATTTCCACTTATTATTTTTCCTTCTTTTCATTCTTCGTTTCTTCTATTTGCACATCCGAGATCGTTGTTTATCGTGCAATATATCAAAAGGTATTTCCGTAAACATGTAAATACATTGTACACACTCATATATAATCCAAACATTTCCATAATAGGTACGTCGCTGTTTAACATTTTTTTTATTTGTTTTATTATTCTTGTTTTATAAATGCCCTTAAATATTGTTGACAAGGGTTAAATATTATTATACAATACATAATATGAAATATTATAATTGACGCTGTATGTAGAACAAGGGCCCAGTAGCCAAAATGCCGTTTTGAGATAAGTACAGCTGTTTGAAGTTTTCAATTAAACCTCATAATTAAATAAAATTAATGTCATAATTTGATATGCATCTGAACAATCGGCATCTTACATTGAAAATTTGAAACCATAACTTTAACAAACTTCTAAAAAATAGATATGAGTAACAAATCAATATATATTTATACCCTTACTTAAATGGCAGCGCGGTACAAATTTTATTGTGAAATTACATTGTTAAATTAAAAATAATCGTAGGTAATAATATTATGCTGCTGTTTCACTCCATATCATTAAAATAGTAATGATCCCTTTCTTACTTATGATGAACTATGGGACATAATTTATACCTGAAACCCATAAAAATACTTAAACTTCAAAAAACCGATGAGTGTCCTTCAAGTCTGAAACACAAAAAAATATTTACCTATATGAACTCAATATAAACAATTGTTGCAAAAAAGTGCACTTCTTCTAGAGGAACCATTAATGTATTATGTATTTTGAATCAATAGTTATATAATTTTATAAATGCATCTACAACGGAAAACTCGAGGGGGATATGAACGAACTTTTTTGACCTAACGCTTATTTTAGGCTAAATGATTGAAAATACATTGGTACATTACCAATTTTTCCTTTGAATTATCAGTCTATATTGGATATCTCATTGAAAATTTGCATGACATAGGCAAGACTTAAAGTATATCATTTTTGCACTCTCCGAAAAAGGCCCACGGGCCCATGGCTCCTTGTTGTAGTTACCGCCTCACTTATTGCTACGTATTGTGTAACAACATTAACGTTAATTTGACTAAAGGACATAAGTCTAACGAGATTATTTTTGTTGTTTAATTATTACTGAAATTAATGTTAGGTAAATAAAAAGGTAAATGTGAAACAAACAATATGTCTACACACACAAAAAAATATGCTAATTTATTTCATATAGATATTTATTCTGAATATTTTATTTACATAGCTACATAATGAACGAATTACGTAATGTAAACGAATACACAGGTCGTTCTCCCCAAGATATGATTTGATTGTAACGAGATTCAGGATAGGATAATACCTAATCATTAATAATAATAATATTAATTATTTTAGGTAAGTACATACTTATTATTATGAGGTTACGGCATTCCACCTGATATACGTGATTTTACAAGACACTATAAGACTTTCTTTATTTTTTTTTTAAATTAAAGTATTTTAAAATAATTATGTAGGTAAATAGTTTGTATAACCCATATATGATAAACATTTCTTCTTTTTTACTGATTTCTACACTTCCAGAGTGTATTGTCAAAAATAATAAAAATAAAACTAGATTCACTTAATCAATAAAATATTCATTCATTCGCTCACAATCTCACGGCATTTCTCGTGAATGGACTTACTGCATGTAATAAACATAAAATTGTCCTTTTCGTGCCACATAAATACGAGATATTCAAGATGTTATCTCTGAACCTATTCAAAAATGTATCAATATATCTGTCTAGTTTATGTAAGTTTTTGATTTGGCATAAAAAAACACTGAAAACATCACCATTTTTAAAAGGTATTTTTTACATTATTTCTACCTTGTTTTGAACCAATCCACCCCATCTCTAACGTACCTACTTACATATTATACATGTTCAATCTACCCTTATAATAATACCTTGTGCTTTCTGTTCCCCATCCTCTGTACATTCATTATCCCCCTAAAGGACATTTGCCAAAACTACCCCTTGTTGTCGTGTGTTTCTACTGTACAAGTTTTATTTTTCATATATATTTTATATCATACTTTTCAATATGGACATGGTAATACAAATAGGTCATTTTGATATTTTTATATAGATAACTACCTACCTGTTTCTCTTGTTAATCAAATTGAACCATATATATTATATGGAAATACATTTTGTCTTGTATTGGGATATTGATTCATAAGTTAATTTTCAGTTTTTTTAACAAGTATTACACGAAGTCCCTGAATAAAAATACATTTTACTTTTTGAATATATTCACCAATATGTCTCCTATTTTTAAACCACATTTTTTTTAAAGTCTAGTACAAATATGATTTAAATGATAGCAAAAACATACTTCGTAACTAGTTTCACACTCTATAGATTACATCTTTGAATCAAAATCTCTTGCATTTTTTAACACCTTCAGATATTATGTCGTTCTGTTAATTGGTCTAAATCAAAGTTTTCTTTGTGTAACTCACTTGAAATGCAAACTATTTATTAGGTATTTACAAATAAAATAACAAAAATTATGTTTTTTTTTTCAAACAGATGCGTTAAATTGTGTGAGTAAAAACTACGAGAGAATAATTCTGTGATTATGAGTGATACGATTATACGTATACAGTATTATAAAGATACAGTAGATAGAATCATCGTCTGGCAATCATCTCTGTTTATCCTGTGAAGGATAAAGTAAACCATTAGAAGGTACATATAGTTAGGCAAATAAACGAATTAAAGACATATCTTTACGCTCTAAAGATTTTATTGGTATAAGCACTATAAGCCATAGCACTGTTTATTTTATCTGCACTTTTAATAACATATTGAAAGAGAAACTTTCAAGTCTGCATAAATAAATAAATAAATATTATATGCAACAAATAACGATTGCGTAATTGTTTAAGTTAGAATGACGAATTATTTTATTTAGTCGGGAGTGTAGAATAAAACAAATAAAACATTACTCATGAAATAATAATATAATGTCTCAGTAAAATAATATTTATGATGTCATGCAAAAATGTGATATTTGTACAATACTTAATACTCTATACTAGATATTTTTATTATTATTATTAGAAGCATGACTAATCTTATACATGAGTTCGAATGTGTCCAAAATCGTGAAAATATATATTTTTTAATATTTTTACCACGATTTTACTAATATGTAAATGTTCTTGTATCTGTTTGTTTGTTCACGGGATGTTGTTAAAAACTAATAATTTTGAGTAATTAGGTATATACAGTGAGCTACAATCCATTGGCTTAGTCTGTAACGAGTCCGAATTTTCTTCACCATCCCTATTTTCAGCTAGTCTCTTTAGTTCTCCGTATGTGCCACAGTTCACGTCCTTCTTCAGTTGGTCCATAATATAAGCGTCTCTTGGTCGGTTATTTATGCATTATATTCTGTGCATTGATTACAAGGAAGGTAGACTCCCAGAATTCTTGAATTGAGACCGTGGTAGGAGAGAAGTAGTGTGGGAAGACCCCAAAAAAGATGGGTTGATGATATTGTCCAGATGATAGGAAAATAGTGGTATCGTGTTGCTTAAGATCGGAAATTATGTAAAAATTCTGAAGAGACGAGTGGAATGAACAGGACCAGCAGATAGATTGATTGCAAATAATTCTACATAAAAAATCATTCATATTAAATAATATAACATTTGATAAGATCGGACAACTGTTGTTCATGTTTGTTTTTTTTTTTTTAATTGTATTTATGTAAACTCTTGTCTATCAATTTCCATTTTTTTCCCTCCTTTTTTATTTAAATGTGACAACCTTATGGGCTTTGAATATATTTCAAACTGTTATAATGTGTACACTTATAAATGGGGCAATGTATTGATTCCTTATTTGACTATATTGTTTTGTTGTTATGTATATATGTTGTCTGTAGTGTACTGTTGATGCTAAATAAAAAAACTAAATAAATAAATAAATAAATATCAACATGAAGAGCGTAAGGTTAATGCAATGTCGCAATTTATTTTATTCCAACTAATCCAATTGTGTTTTGGTACACATATTTTAACATATAAGCAACACTATTTTACAATAATGGTATGTACAAATTATCTCAAAAAATGTAAGTACGTTTGTAACAAAAATATATCATAGCATATTAATTTAGTTTACTGTATTGAAAAACATACATTATTATACATTATGCTAGGTAAGCATTTTACAGTAACAAATATCCAATATAATATAGGTACAGATCTACTACAAATATATTATAATATGAATGTTGGTATTGTCTGTTGTATGTAAGTGTGTGTCGGGTTAGCTGGTAGACATAACGTAGTAGGTAGGTATGTAATAATATATGTAGTGTTGGTCTCTAGAAGTGTCAGATGTGATATATGGGGTTTATTCTTAGTAAAAAGTGTACACAAGAGAGATTTATGGACGATTCATCTCACTCCCTGTGATTCTCAAGCAATAAAACATTAAATTATCCACATTATTATTTTTATTATTTTGCAATTCTAATGTTTTTACATTATTCGCTGAGTGAAAATTCGTGATTACAAATATCAATATTTCTAAACACAGTTATTTCTTCACATTTTTTTAAAGAACTCGAGCGCTTTTGTCAAAAACTCAGTTTGACATTTTCAAGAGGACATGTCCTCTGTATTTAGAAATATTGATATTTGTTGTTTTATTTTGTTTAAATTATCACGGTTTTGATAACATTAGTCTGCTAGATATATCATCAAGGCATATCCTACAAGTGGGGTAGCCAGCAAACCAACTGCATGTAATAAACATAGTGATAGAGTCTCGGCCTACCACTATGTTTTTTACATGTCTCGCTCGTCGAGAGTTCGTCGGTAGCCTGGAGGTAGAGTCTCGGCCTTATGAACAAGGGGTCCGGGGATCGATCCCAGATGCCGGCAAACTCCCCTTTCACGACACAAGCTTTTAGTAGCTTACTGTGAAAGGTGTATAAGGTTGTATTTGGGTTTATACCAAAAACCCAGATAGGTATATCTTTTAAAAAAAATGTAAACTGTTTTCTCCGTGGCAACAAAAAATCATGTAATTTTAGATGGGTAGCAAGCGTCAAAGTTGAATTTATGATGTAAAATGTCATTATATTTTCGAACACCTTGCTTCTACTAGACTTTCAAAATTTTATGGGAAAGAGTGGGAGACCAATTTTTCGCTTGGTGCTCCACAGAAAGTATACCTAGGTATATCTAATTAAAGTATGTATTGTTGTACACCTACAGTCTGAGTTACCAGCTAATACATTTTCTACATGTAGGTATGTGAATGCAGTTAGAAACTTCCGATGACTGAATAGCCTTTGACATGTTGATAACAATCATACAAAAACAACAACAAGTATAAAAGCAATACAATCACATAGGCCCCCCGTTTTTGATAGAATGTTACAATAATTTATTTTAAATTTGAATATCATTGGTTTACAATAGCTAAGCACACTCAAGTTCCATACAGTATCGTCGTACATAATAAGAACATAATATAAAACATAATATAAAGTAACACATATCCTAACAACACATAAACCATACCACTAAGAAGAAGATCGTGTAGGCAAGAAAGGGTTAAATTCAGTGTTGTAACAATCGCTACATTGCCTAAAAGGCAAATCCATTTTTTTATATAAAAAAATCGCTTTTTCATCAATTATGTACTAATTATTTTGCTCATTATACCTAATCTTTTTTGAAAGAGTTTTGAGTTCCTTTTTATATTCATATCATCCTCATCTCAATTACCTTGACGCTGATGGTTTTTATTACCCAGACGTTCGTTTTTCTCTCTTGTGCTTATTAAAACGGTTATTCCAGCCTTTAGATTCCTGCTCGTGCCCATTTTTTAATATTTTATTTTCTTAGTTAGGACATATACCTACTTCTTTCAAAACCTAAAGATTTTCACTCTTGTACAGTAAGACACATATTAAAAATAAAATCCTGCTTAAAAACTACCTTCATACAGTATTTGGTGTGTTTTATATTTTTTAATTTATATATTTAAAAAAAAATAGACTGAGGCCTGCAATATCCAAATTGTTAAAAAATGTAGTTAAAAAAATTTATTAAAAATACAGCATACCACATACTAAGTGAGTTAATTTATATGATAATTTCAGTTCCGCCACTGTATGGAAGTCATTCTTATAATTTATTACCACGCATTTACTTACTTAGACTGTTTTTTTTTTTTAAATATATTTGTTGTACAAAAAAAAATCATCCACATGGAACATGAAAGAGATACAAATTAAGTTTAACCCCCCAGAGTCCAAATGGAAATAGTAGGATAGCATTTTAACATAAATATGTTGCTACCTACTAGATGAACAGTTATTATTCAGAACCCAATAATTGAGCATTTATTGGAGTACATACATACATACATACATACCATCACGCCGCTTCCCTCGCGGGGTAGGCAGAAAGGATCGAGCGCCACTTCCTTCTATCCTATTGGAGTACACCCTCAGAAAATTATCTTTAAAAACACAGTCCATATGAAAAGTAATAATAATAAAAAACTTTATTGCAAAAAAAAATCAACATAAGAAAATAAATAATTTAAACCACACAAATATTTTTTTTGCAATGGGCGAGTTTATCGCAGAATCTTGATATCTTCCAACTAACCCAAAAGTATATCAGAGTACCTAATAAGAATATCGTGGAATTAATATGAAATTCAATAAATCGAGTTTATCTGAAATCTACACTTAGAAAAATACTAACCAAATTTCACAACGAATCACTGGTGCGTACTATCAGATTAGGACCAGAGATAGTACAAACGATTCATTAGTACGAATCTATAATATTATTAAATTATCGCAAACAAATTGTTGGTAGATTTACCAACGACTTGTTTGCGATAGGATTTTTTTAGAGTATTTTTCTCAGTGTAGGAGAGGTAGTCTTCATTTTTTTTATAGTATCGGTGCACAAGTTTCATTATTGGATAAATTTTAACAAGGGTTTCGTTCTACTACAAAATAAACAGCACGAGAGAGACGTCTTTCGATTTCTTTGATCATTATCAATCACATTAGATTGAATCACTTGATAATGACCTAAGAACTGGAAAGATGTCTTCGAGTTCAAAGAGAAAACACTTGTTTCAATTTATCCATCGATAGTCTTGAACTTTCAATCTAAAGATCCTGAGTTTGAATCCCGTTGTTAATTTACTCCGCTTTAAAACACACATACTTGATACATACCTTTTGAAAGTAAATTTGTGATGAATTATAGTTTTATTGTTCAATTCAGATTCTTCTTCTAAAAAATTGTAGGTAGGTATACAACTCGTTATTCTGAATGATGGAAGCCTGTTTTCTTACACGTTTATTACAAGCGGTCAGTCCGTTGGCTATTCCACTTGTGGGAGATGCCCTGAGGGTATAAAAAGACTTTTGTCACCTGTATGTTTCCAGAATGAATATGAGAGGTGGATAAAATAAAAATATTTACATTGAAGCATAGTAACCCTATCTTGAAAACTTAATAAAAGCTGTAAATAAATTATACTTTGATAGTGTGATAAAACATGCATAGCTTAAGTGTAAAATAATATGTATGCCATCTTATAGAAACGTATTAAATATTATCTGCAATGTCTTTGCAGTACACCTATACGAGGACAGCAGTGTAGCAAATACCCTTAGATGATAGCAATCTGTTTTCTCTGTAACATTATAGTATTCAATTCTAAAGAATTGATATGAATAGATAAGTGGATACCTACAATATTTCTCTATATGATATAAAATAAACATATTATATTCCATACTTATATATTCTATATAGAACAGATAGTTAAAGGTTGATTGCGATAAACTATGTATGTAACTTAGACAATTCCAATACTATTTGAATACCTAATCTCATTATTTAGGTAAAGTTTTTTACAGCATTTTGAGAATATTTTAGACGATCAGTGATCTGATCGTCTAAAATCATAATTTCAGACCAGTAAGTGGAAAGTTTATGGTTTGTCTCTTGCTGTCACTTACATCACTTTCACTACAAAATATATTACTTAATGTGAGGACATTTAAGCTGTATTTGTTTGCACTCTTTCTTTTTTATGGGTAGGTACACATTTTGTAGATCATAATTATTATACTTACCTTTATACATTCCATAATTTTTATAAGTTTTGGCATTGATTCCTTAACTTCCATTAAAATTAACCTAAAAAAGTTATTGTAGTTCTGTGATCTATAAAATTGGGAGGTAAATAAATAGAAGTGTTAGTTTTTTATCACAATTTATTTAATCACATCAATATTTTAACAATAAATAAATTGATACTAAGATAAAAAGTTTATGAATAACGTATAAAATTAGCTCGTTTGATATTATTTTTTTTTAAATGTTAAATTGAAAACATTAAAAAATCTTTCGTTCCTATTCTAGGTAGGTACCAGTTATCACAAGAAGGTATCGAACCGAGTTAACAAAATACAATCATTCTCAACTAGTACACACTTTTTATTATAGGTATAGGTATATTTTGGTACTGACTAAACTACCTACTTTCAGACAGGTTTAGTACTTCAAGTATTACCTCCCTTTTCATATGCGATATTATGATATTGATTTGTATCTTATGGAATTTGTCTTCATAATATTATTATTAGAAACAGATATATTTTCTCTGTGGCTGTTTTATCAACCGTTATATCAATAGGTTCTAATTGAACTTTAGATTTGAATTATATTATTAAACTTATCTGGTGACTTATAAATAATACTTACCTATACAAACAGCTGATTGTAGGTACATAAATAGATAAATATATAGGTAATTACTTGCCCACTCAGTTAGGTAGGTATATCTAAGTGATAATGAGAGTAAAAGTTGGTAGGTACCCATTATTGAATCATTCTGTTGGTTGGTACCCATATTGCAATTTTGTTTTCAAATTGTTACTGTTGTGTATTTTTCCTGTGACTTATTTCACCTCTGATAATATCAGCAAACCTGATTGACGTTTTGAGGTCTTGAATAAATTTAAAAAAAAAAAAATGTTTGTAAATGACCGTTTGTGTAGGTGATGTTGGAATTATCTTTTGTACGCATTGCTTAGAGAAAATATAGAAGCAGATTGAAAACATAGCTCTTCCAATGAACTTTCCAGCGTCTTTGAGTTGGACACTCCTTCACGGTATCATTAACTAGCGACTTGAGGTTCTGGTTCGATTCCCGACTGAGTCGCGAATGTTTCTAAAAAACAGTATATATCTATTTATTAACTTTTATTCGACAGAGCCATTTATATGTTAAACAAAATGGTAAAATACAGTTTGAAGCTGCAGATAAAATTATTTTTGGTTTCATAGATGGATGTTTGGTATTTACTTCTATTCTATTTTTATTGAGGCCATCCACTCGTTGGCGATACATATCACTGTTGGCGAGTGATTTAGGTTATTTACTTCTAAGTAAACATAAATAAATAGTCAAGATAATTAGGTACAAAATAGGTTATTTGGATGAATTCGCAATATTGAAATAAACTCGCTCGCTTTGGTATAGGATAGGTATTATGTTTTTGTATTCTTAAAATGAACTTCAGAAAGGAATAAAATCAGTGATATGTAATAGGAATTCTTATAACATATCTCTGAATAAAATAATAACATTTATTTTATAATTTCAAAGGAGTAGATCTCTAGTTTCTCATACATTTTTGATAAAATACTAATGTTGTGTTTTATATCATTTATCACTCAATAAAAACTGTTTTTAAACCATCATAATAAACATTTTAGTAACACCAAATAATGTATCCATACAGAGCAGTCATACCAACCTACTCATAACATATGTGTACGTGTACCTATCTATATTAAAATTATGAATCAATGGTTTGTCTAGTGAATAATTAGGTACCCACTTAAATTATTTTGCATGCAAAATTGTTGCATGTTTTTGGTTGTAATCCCAAATTTGTTATTATTATTTTTACTTTAATTTTCTGGAGTATTTAAGCTCAAATGAGTTCCATAATTTCTGAAACGACAGTAGTACTGTATATAGATTCTTATGGATTTGAGAATTGTATAAAAATATCAATATTATTTTCTCAAGTAAAGTTTAGTTTAAAATATGTTATTAATATAAAACTTTTTTTTTCATAACAATTTCCGCGTAAGTAACAGAAATTCTGTTTTTTTTTTAATGTTATGACACATGAACATAAAGAAAAATTATTGTGATGTACCTAATCAAATATTTTAATTGAATTGATATTTAAAAATAATAAAATTAATTGTGGCCATTTTGATCAAGCACCTTATAAAAAGCATTAGCAGTAGGTACGATTTAATAATGGCCGTCGGCAACTCACATCAGGTTCGTTGTGCGCATGCGCCAACAACACAATAATTCTTCAACACGCAGGGAACAACAATACATATATACAGAATTTACAATTGCGGGTGTACCTACGTATGGGAGAGTGTATTAGTGTGTAGGTACCTACCTGTAGTAGTAATGATGTGTTGAATGGCGGGAAATATTGAGGCGGAGCTTGATGTATTGCTCAAGTTCAATAGAACGGTTTTTGAATTTTTTGTTCTAGAATTATTTTTACCTGCCTGTGTTTGAATTTACGCATATATCCTTTCATACATATTACAGTATTTGTAAGTAAGGGACATTTATAATTTGAAATAAATATTTACCTACATACAAAAATATATTTACTTCCAATTTTAAAAATACTACCTACTAGGTGGGTACCTACTGCTATTGTACCATCAAGGTAAATCTTACAAATGGGGTAGCCAGCAGACTAGCTGCATGTAATAAAACATGCAAGCTGTCCTCTCCGTGCCAACAAAAAATTAAGACATTAAGGTTGGGTGCCAAAACTCATCTATGAATATAAGATTGTAGGGTGGAAAGAATGTCTGAGGACAGTGTCAAAATATATATATATATATTTACCTATCTATTTATTCTTTACTGTACATTGATTACAAGCAAATTCACACAAAAATACATTTAAAACAAATACAATCATACAATCAATATACAGAGAGCGAGTTTATCGCAGAGGCGCGATTTCTTCCTACTAACCCAAAGATTAAATGCTTAGACCATGTAGACCAGATCTTAAAAACGGACACGTACTGAGTACCAACAATGTACAGGACAGCATGTATGAGAAATCGCATGGATGTGATGGAAGCAAAGATCATGTCCAAGGATAGGAAGAAGTGACGCTCGATCCATTCTGCCTACTCCGTAAGGGAAGCAACGTGGTGGTATGTAATTATGTCTGCTGCAGAGTAATCTTGGAGGAAAAATAATACGTAATTATGTGATGTCTATTACAAGCATGTAAGCTACGTTCCTAAATATACAAAGATCAAAGACACGTAGGTGCCTATTACAAAAGTGTAGATATTTTTTGTTTGTGAGATTCTTTCGTTACGGAATGCTTTTGAAATGGAATAAATAGCAAACCATGGTCCATTATATATTATAATTCCACACTTTTTCTAAAAAAATAAACAATGCCTACCTGAAATAATAAAAAGGACAACTTTCTAAATTTAAAAAATAACAATAAAACAATCAGAACAAAAGAAGACGCACGCGTAACTTTCTAAAATTCCAATTTTTTTAAAAACAGAACAATAGAACGCCGCTTGTAAAGAATTGTCATTGTCAAGTTTTTTCGTATTTTTTTTAGAGATTTTGAAAAAAGAATAAAAACTTTTTGTTCAATGTTTTGAAATTATGATTTCAATGTTGAAGTTAGTAAATGAAGAAGCGATGATAAACGAACAAAAATAAATTTAAAATTTACAACGAAACGAACAAGTTCTATTTTTAAAATTTAATTTAGTGGTTTTATAAAACATCCGGTAGATGGTGTTAAAGTTTTTATTATAAACGACGCATAAATAAAATCAGTGATCAAAGTAAATTATACATTTTTTCTCTTAGCGCGTTAATTATAAGTAATATTTTGGTATCGTCAATTCGGTAGATACCTAGTTATTTTTAATCTCAATATGCGAAATACTAACTTATAGTAGGTACCTACCTACCTACCTTTAGATCAAATAACCAACTTTTAACTAATATCCTATAGATTTTTTATGATGCCAGCTATATAAGCATGCATTAGAAATTATATGACAGTGATGAAAACGAAAAGTAGGTATAATACTTTCTGCCTACTCCGCAAGGGAAACAAGGTGGTGTGGATGATGATCTAAATTCATTCAATCTACACAGGTTGCAATATTTCGTAAAAGTACCTAAATGACGTTACCATCTGAAGCCCTCTTTCTAAAGACAACTAATATACTCTTTGGTAGTTAGGTATACCTAGGAACCGACTTTTATTTCCATAATAATAATAATAATCGGACTATTTATATGTGGCGCCGTTTAATGATCCGTGACCATCTCAAGGGCGCCGTGACTTCTCCCCAGAAGCAGCGTCTTTAACTCGGTTGATAACATAGGTTGTTGTATCTATATATATATGTTGGATGATTTATTCGGCGCCGTTTAATGGAACATCCATCTCAAGGGCGTGGGAAACTATGTTGGAAGAGCGATGTCTTCAACTTGTTGTAAAAAAGCTTCCACCTATCAGAGGCTCGATTCTGCGGCAATTAGATATTGATGCATGAAATATATTTAAATTATTATAGTTTTGATAGAATATCCAATTTCTATAGAAAAGTCTGGAATACTAATCTTTCTGCTTCCAGTTTACTCTACCTTTGTGATAAAAGCATATTGCTTACAGTGAGGTTGTTATAATGTTTTTTTATTAAAAAAACTTTCAACAAAATCAATGCCCGAACCAAAATATAGTTTATGCAAGAAATTCAAAATCGAACATAAAATTTCAAATTAAAGTTGATCAAATCTATGAAGTTGAAAAGTTGGTATAAATCCGTAAAATAATATACCTAGTAAGGTTTGTACATCAACTATCAATGTTCTGTTGAAATATCTACGTACCTACATGGCTACCTATCTAACGGAATATTAATATTATGTGGGTAGGTAGCTGTTTAGGTATAATCCAGACGCCCGGTTTATTTTCATACGCACTTAGTACAACCATGTTGACATCTTTATGAAATGGTTGATTTGATTAGTTGACAGTCTGTGTTAGACAACTAGGTACCCGCAGTGCATTCACTAAAATAGTTCAGCTGAACTGTACCTACAATTTTTTGGTAAGTACCTACCTACATACATACATACATACATACATACCATCACGCCGCTTCCCTCGCGGGGTAGGCAGAAAGGATCGAGCGCAACTTCCTTCTATCCTTGCATACATCTTTCGCTTCCGTCACTGTCATACAATTCCTCATGCATGCTCTCCTGTTCAATGTGCTCAACACGTGACCGTCCTGTAGGATTTGATTTAAATGATCTTGCCATTTAATCCTCGGACGTCCGCGTCTCCGAGCACCATTCCTCTCAGCCAAATATATCTTCTTAGTCATTCTGTCCTCATTCATTCTTTCCACGTGCCCAAACCATCTTAACTTATTTACATTCATCTTTGTTATTACACCAACTTTCATTCCACATTCCTTTCGTATATCACTGTTACGCACACGATCTCTCAGACTCTTGCCACACATCCTTCTCAACGATCTCATTTCCACTGCATTTATGCCACTTTCATCCTTTTTTAACCATGTCCACGTCTCACTTGCATACATAAGTGTTGGCACTAAGATAGCAGAGTGCACCAACCTTTTAGCTGTGGTGGATATGTTGAAGTGTTAGAGCAAGTTGACGAATGTGTGTACTTAGGTAGTTTGTTCACGAGAGATGGGAAGTGTGAAAGCGATATTGAAAGGAGAAAAGTTGCTGGCAATAAGGTAAATGGTGTAATCCGACCAATAATTGCAAATAGAAACAAGTACCTACCTAAGTCATAATAATTATCAGTTGAGTTTACATTGAAATTCTGAGCCCAATCAATACAATAATATGGCATGAATGTTAACAAAAAAATAATTTTGTTCACTTGTTCAGTATTTTAAGCCCTATTTAGCAAATAGCTCCAAATTCGCAGAAAAGCGCTTCAGAGTCACTCCGCCAAGTGCCTGGAACAGATTGTTTGTAGATCTGATAGAGAATCAATCTACCGTCATATTCAAGAGCAAGTCGAAAACGCTGCTGTTTAGGAAAAGCTACGGCGCCCTTGAGATGGTTGCGGATCATTTGTGATGCATAAATTGTCCACATTATTATTATTATTATTATTTACCTACAATGTATACACTGTCTACCAGCTTTTTTAGAGAGTAAGATACAAGAGTTTTGACATACCTACTGGAAACATTAAAGAAAGGATGCGTTTTAAAAAAAGCGACTGATATTCTTGAGAAACCTTAGTGTAATAATATATCCGACCATTTTGTATGGAAATGTTTTTATGAACTCATCATACCGTCTACTTGATAACTAATATCTTGGATAGGTAGGTACCCACCCATCTACTCACCACTCAACTTTCTTTGCAATACTACGATTTGAATTATAATGATTCGATTCGATTTTTAAATATTTTAAAATTTATTAAGAGCAACATTTTGAAATACGAATGTTTCTCTTTTATGCGGTCACTAACTTAGTTTGCGTTCATAATATTTTGGTTTCATAAACCAATAAATTGACACCCATATACCTACCTACGGCAAAATTAAATAAACAATATTTAAAACGATTCTAAATTTGTATTTGAATATGCATGTTCTTATTTTAAATAACTTTCTGTAGGAGAGTTGCTAATGTGTTATGACATTCTAAATTTAATACTTTCCATTTTTAAATTATTGTTTGCTTTTGTTGGTAGGTACCTACCGACGCTTCGATTTGTTCGCGCAGCCGCATAAGTATGTACCTAAAATTGTGTACAAATTCAGATGGTGGAGGGTAGATATTTAGTATAACATCATTGTACAAAGTTTGTTTACAATCTTCTATCACATTTTATTGAAAACTATTTTATTTATTTCTACAAAAAGAAAATGGAAGCACTAGAGACGCTAAAACTTCAACTATCAGGTAAAACAATTGAATTAGAAAAACAAATGACAATATGTATGTGATTATTGTACTTACAAGTTGGTCGATTATTTAAATTTTTATAAACGTAAGCAAAAAATGTTATTTATAAGGAATTCGTATGTAAACAATACATTTTAATACCTTTAAACCTTATACATATCTATCTATATTTAGAATTGTTTGATAACAAGATAAGGCGTTCTATTTTTGAAAACACGTTCTACGTTTGAATTTTTGAAATTCTAGTTGTTTTTTGCCGTTCGAATTCGATTCAAAGATTTAAAAGGATATTTCGTTGATCTATTGTATTTATAATTGAATAAATACTTGTTTTGTGAGAAAAAAAACACTGAGTTTATTATAAACATCGAAGGACGTGTAGGTTTCTCTTTGATATTCCGCCATAATCATGAAAAACACAACATAATCACACCCGCATAAGTCCTATGCACAGTTCACTTATAAATTCCAAATGAAATGTAAAATCTTTCATATATTTTTGATAAAAACTTTGCAGAATCATCACAAAAACTTGCTTTTCGCTCTTACAAACATTGAAACTGTTGACATATCCAATATGGCTGCCCTTCGTTATTTGGTCACACCGCGCATGCGCTAGTTTTTCTTCCTCGTATTATGTGCAACCGAGAGGGGGCGATGTATTGTTATGTCGTGTGTGCGAGTGTGAGGGGGATAGGAGGATGATTGGTTAGTCAAGGCCAGCGATACATCGTATGTTGAAATATGTGTACGTAATAATATATAAAACATGGACGCCCTATGATGTTCCAATGCGGGAAGCTCCGAAACTGGTTTAACCCTCTCAACGCACTAATTCTATTTTTTGTTAAATTGTTTATATTTAAATAGTAAACTGTAAATAATATAATATATTCTTCATTGCAAGAAATATTTTTGTGTTGTCTGTATATGTAGGTAGAGAGGACAAGGTTTATTAATATTAACGCACATTTTTCTAGCTTTCAATATCATAAATAGATGGTGCGTTTTACGAAGACCTACCCACAAAAAATACAATTTAGAAACTTAACTTACTACCTACATGCAGAAGGAACAATAAATCATTGATAAAAAAAAGTTGTGTTCCCAAAAGACTTCAATGTTTATGTATAAAATAATTATCCAAAGTCAAGCGATTATGAATTTTCCACTGGTTGTATATTATATAATAATCTTTCTTGTTCAGCAACGGAGTAGGTAGGTACTGGAGAACATTGCCTCACGCCAAAATGTACCCGTTTGGTACATTTTTTTTAAACTAAAGTGTTCTATTACTATTGTCTTTAGGCACTGAGTAGGTACCTACCTATAGTTTTGTCAAACATATTTTTTTTTACACCAAAATGATAAAAATTATTGGTAATATGCTATAAAAACATTAGTAAGTATTTTAATTTCAAAAAACAATATTAAAAATCAATTAAAATTATTTGGCATGCATGGCATAGTTTGCATGTTTCTTACATGCAGCTGATCTGCTGGCTACCCCACTTGTGGGATATGCCGTGATGGTATAGTACAGTACAGTAAAATTATTTGGACAATTCAAAAAAAAATTGAAACTATTTATAAGCGGGCAATGGGTTAAAATTATTTCGTGCAGTGGTATCACCGACAGTTGAACCTCTTAATGGTGTGTGGAATATAATACATCGAATACATCCTATATAACAATACAATCTTTACATTTCTAAATATACTTATACGTAAGTAGGTAGGTACAACATCCACAATCTTCTTCATGCAGACATACCAATTCCAATAATACAGAGATGGCACATATATAAAATAAAATACAATAAAACTGCCTTCATCAGGACAGGAGAACCAGTATCTTCAGTCAGGTCTCACCTTTAGATTCGTACCTATCTACATACCTACATGTATTGGAAGAAATCGCGCCTAGGTAAGTATACGATAATCTCGTATGACGATAATATATGTTGAATGTTTTTAATATGAAAGTTTTTCTGTATAAAATTGCTTGTATAAAATTGCATGTACTTTCTGTATAAATTTTTTTGTATTTTTGTAAATACATGTAAAATTGCATGTATTTTCTGTATAAAATTGCATGTACAGCAGGTAAATAATGTATAAATAAAATTAATGAATAAATAATAATTTTGTGCTATCATTTTATGGGCACTGTACCTACCATTTTATTGTCACCTCAATTTTTGTACGATTTGTACGAATTTTTGTATTGAAATTTTGGGATTATGGGGCCATATTTATTAACGATATTCCTTATTATTGCTCCATTTCCATTTATTGGCATCCTGTTATGATATATAAGTAGGCATGTACATGAAAATATCATTTATTTATTCTTTATTGTACTTTAATATGACGATGATGATAAAACAATTTTACACATAAATTGGTGCATGAAATAATCATATAAATCAATATACCTACAGAGAGCGAGATTATCGCAGAGGCGCGATTTCTTCCAACTAACCACAATTTTTTACATTTTTTTATATAAAATCAGCCAACGTGTGCGATCATAAAATTAAAAAAAAAAAACAGTGCTTATTATCACATCCGACTGTAGCATTCTTAAAATTTTATTCTCTGAATTTTTACATCATCATCTCTGTCGGTCCCTCAATCCTGAGGATCGTGACCATCATGCCTCGTTCTGTAAACCATCTGTCTCCATGTTGAGCGATCCTCTGCCATGTGTAAGGCCCCGTGAAGTGAGCTCTTTGTGGCCTCCTTAATTTGGTCGCTCCATCTTATTGGCACTCTGCCCCTTCCCCTCCTCCCTTCTACAACCCCAGTCATTATTACTCTTTCCAGGTTGTCATGCTCTCTTCTTGCAATGTTCCCGAAATATCGCAAAGCGCGCTGCCTGCAAATCGTTGAGAGTCGCACCGAAATGTTTAGCTCCCTGAGGATGGACTCATTGGTCCTGTGTTCGGTCTAATGCACTCGGAGCAATTTCCTCCAGCACCACATCTCAAACGCATCGATCCTCGCGCGTTCGCTAGCTCGCAGCGTCCACGTTTCAGCTCCATATAAAAATATGCTGAATACCAACGTCTTGACCAGTCTTACCTTTGTGTTAAATTTTAAATAATAAATTTTAGTATTGATAGTGGGGGGTACATATACCCTTAACTTAATACCAATGAAGGTATTTACAATGTCTCGCATCTTGCCCTCAAAAGATTTTAATAAAGAAATAAAATGCACCATAATTTTTAATTAATTTATGGTCGTTTCGCAACCAAAGCATAAGCATATTAAAACAACAAGATATAGGTAGGTACCTATAGATAGCCCATACTAAGCCATTTCGCCGTTCATCTTATAAGTAGCTGTCTACCTACTGATGTTGTTTATTAAGGCTATATGATGCATACGTTATTATTTATATGAAAATAATACCATAAAAATTACAAGTATAAGAATTTAAATAATATATAGGTAAATACCAATATTTTAACTAAAATAAAACATTAAGTAATATGTAGGTACTTCCTTAATCATAATATTATAACTCTACGAAAGCTTGCCAACTATTTTACTTTTATTTAAATCGACGAAATGTTCCCCGACAGCTAATAGATCTCCCACACTTTTCTGTGAGTTTTCGAGGCCCTTTATACATTTTTGTATATTCTTGTACACAATGCTTTCGTTATCCAAGTGTGAAAAATTGTTTGAAATTAAAACATTTCTAGTTATGCGATTTATTATACCTAATGCTATTTCTAATATTTATATTCTCTTTCATTTCAGGTATGTATCTTCATGTCTTCAAAAATATCTTCAAATTTCAAACCAGTGATGTAAACAAACATCAAAAAAAGCTTCTTCAGTAACTTCATAATTACAAACAGTAAGTACACAAATTATAATAGGTATATTCTTACTATCCGTCTTTTCCGATAGGTTTAAGTGATCCTAGAAATGATCAATTTTTCAAAAAAAAAAAAAACTCGTTTACTCCACAAGGGACGTGATATTTATTTACAGTGAAACATTGGAGAAAATTTGTATTAGAATTTTAACCTACAAATGCACAAGTATGTAAATTTACAACAATACGTTTTTCATCGTAAATAAGTGTGCAGAAAATAAAGAAAAACTAAAATACATTATTTACATAAAACATCTTGTATAATATAATAATATGTACTACAGTAGCATTGTTGTAGTTTATTCAAAATGTTTTATTTTTAAACATAAATATTAACACAATTCTCACATTTTCCTGTTTCCACATTGCCAAGTTTTCTATTCACTATTCACATACAGCGGTCTTCCCGAACACCCCCCGACACCCTCGACGTTTTCCATTCTATTCTCCTTCTTTCACCCCCTTTCACTCCACGAACCACCCTGCAACTTTCCAGAAACCGCTGACCTGAAGAAGAAGAAGTAGTAGCAAAAGAGAGGGAATCATTCGAATATCCTTAGAGTAGATATTATAATAATAAGTATAAGGATGTATTATAAAACTGTGTAATTTTACGATTGCTGTCGTTTCGGACGTTATAACATAAAACGTGATAAAGTGTCCGTCATTGTAGTGATATAGTGTCCGTTACCACTTATTAGTTGAATTTTGAATAATGAAATCACATGGAAATTAGAAACTAAACGTTAAAAGCATATGTAGGTACGTACAGTACCTATTATAAATATATCATTTATGAGTTAACATAAAAATTTATCGATTTTGTCATTCTGTCCTCTACGAGTATTCTTGAAAATAGTTGATCGTCATAAGTCAAACTTAATAAAAAAAATTGATTTATTATTTGATTAAAATACGATGCCCAGATATCTCAAAAGTATTGTAAAATAAATTTGATTAAATTGATTATGTACAAATTCGGAGAATAATTAATCATGAACTCACGATGTGACACGTCATTTTTATTGAATTGAAGTACATTTACGGACATTTCATCGCAGTTCAAATTGCATTATATTTTAGTAACCTAAAGTTTAGCTCCTATACTTGAGATTGAGTTTTCTCTTTGTCTTTTTTATTGTGAAGTTAACACATTTATCACACTAATTTAGCTTCATTTCTTATTAACCGCATAATATACAGTGGACGTCTAATTGTAAAAAAAATATATAATATTATGTCCGTTACTGCAACATCGTTTACAGCGTAAATTGCCTGACTTCTGTGTGACTCGGCCTAACGTTTACCCTTCTTTTTCCTTTTTTTTTATCCTTTCTTTCTCGGGAAACGCAGCGGCATGTGAATGGAGTGAAATATATTATACTACTACTACTACTACTACTATACCATCACGGCATATCCCACAAGTGGGGTAGCCAGCAGATCAGCTGCATGTAAGGAACATGCAAACTGTCCAATATATTATACCCAAGATTTATTATTATTCTGTGTCCGTTATACCTATATATCTACGTTTTTCATGACACTATAATATATCCTATAGGCATATTTCACGAACTAAACATTTCATTTTCTTGTTTATTGCTTTTTTTCCTGAAAATTTGTTAATAGCAAATTCTCTGATTCATCATTTACTGTTGCTCTTTAGAATATAGTGAGGAAGCTAGCCTCACCCATTTCAAATTATTTTTTCAGTCACATAGTGATCTTTTAATATAAGTAAAAGTGGTAGTTTACCCCAAAATGTCGAAAACCGTTGGGTTTTTACTCTTTTTTAAAACAGAAAAATAATTAAATAATTCTTAAAACAACAATATGTACCTACTGATTGTGCTTCCGCAATAGGTAATAAATTTAAAATCAAACAAAAACTTAAGAACATAACATAAATATCCCACTGAAAACGAACGCTATTATATTCTCATTGTCAATAAATTCATTTTGATTGACTGCACGCGACCTCTATGAATGAGTTTCTAAATCAAAACCATTAGAATTTATGGTTCGAGTCCAGAATAAAAGTTGATTTATTATTACCTGCGTATAATATTTACCTATACCTATAATTAGGAAGGTAGGTTGTATTATTATATATACAGGTGAACGTTTTATAATAATAGTTTAAGGTCGTGTGTGTTTAAATTTGGGTGTGTGCGTGCGTCTATGGGTCGGGCCTAAAGCCTGCACCAAACCAATGAGGCTGTAGAGACCAACTGTTTTGTAGTGGGAGTGTGGTTGTACCTACTTTGTAAGTGCGTCAATGGTATTTTTTTAAGTATAAAGTTCATCTAATTATAATTGGGTTTGATTCCCGATACCACATCTCACCTGATTTCGGGTACTTTGCTGTAAGAGTAAAATACTTCTAATATATTGTACCTATATGTTCGAAAATTGTAAAAATCCGGAACATAAAAATGGGTACCTAATGATACAATTCGTGAAGATTGTGGAATGGGTAATGACAAGAATGAAAGTGGACTAATCACAGTGGTTTGGATACGTGGAAAGAATGAATGAGGAGAGACTTACAAAGAAAATTGATCCAGTGTAACAAAGAGATTTTTTTTTTGTCTCAATTAAAAAAAATATATAGGAAATAATCAAAAATACAATGATATAATAAAAAATGCACACTTAGTTGAATATGGACTATTAATATCTAATAAGTCAACAAATCGACAATCGGTCTGGTTGTGTAAGGCAAACTTAACTACAAACAGGTGAACTCTATGAAGACATAAATATCGATTATCCAAATATTCTAGATACAATAATATTTTTATCTATGCTAACCTTTTGCCAATAAACGAATCCGTTCGTGCGTAAATATGTTGTTAATGCAACAGCTTAGATTTAGAAAGAAAAATTTACCCTCTATACAATCTTAGACTGGAAACTTTCGGACTGGAAAAAAAAGCGTTTTGAATATCTTGTTTATTTATTGACTAATGTATCAGTTTACTATAACGAATAAGTAATCTATTTATAATGAACATGAGTTTAATCAAAATATAGTAATTTCCCTTTCAATGTATTAAATTAATTTCACACAAAAATATCTCAACATCCGATATTTTATTTTCTATGAAAAATTACGGCCGTCGATGATAATAACTAAATCACCATGTAAAATAAATCGGGAATGTATTTCTATAATATATCATCAACATCTCAAAAAAACCTTTATTATTATTTAAGTATTGCCATCTCGTCTTGAAAGCTCAAGAATAGAATCAAGCAGTTGCTTTCGCCGTTGTATCACGTAATTAGTAAAAAAAATCTATACAATAGGATGCACACCTACGCACTACATACTTAATATAAAGATATCAAAAGTTTTTTTGTTAGGATAATGATCATTCCCTTAGTTTAATTCATTCCCGGGCATAAAGCTCGTACTCTGTATAGAAATATAATATGTACAATGCTTCTAATACCTAATAGTAAGTCCATTAGCCTACTTTCTATACCCAATATAACTTATGTTATGTAGTACATGTAGATATATACAGACAGGTTCTTAAAATATAATAATATATCTATTCGTTTTTGTATTACATAACATTCCTGCCTAAAACGGTCCCCTCTTATTCGTAAATTTGTAAAATAATAAACCCCTTATTATCACTTGATTTTATAATTACGATTTAGATGTACACGATTAAGGACACGAGATTTACAAATTTTCTTGATTAGTAACGATTGGTTGAACTATCGCGGATTTTTCTTTAACATAATTGCAATAAATATCTCATCTATTCTTGGGTTCAATCCTTTGACTATCCTAGTTTAATCGGGAATTATATGAATCTACTTCTCATTTTTATTTATTTATTATTTTAAAGTGATTTCCATGTTCAAAATGCAGCGCCATGACATTTTTAAATTAGTTTAATTGTTTTAGAAAACTATGTTGATTGTATCGTAATTATTATATTGTGAATGTCTCAATTTTTAATCATATGGTTTCCTTTTGATGATCTACGTTATTTAATTTTCAGAAACATCGAAAGTTAGCCGGTTTTTCTACTATGGATTTGTTCATTAGATTACATAAAATTATATATTCTTCAAAATAGAAAATTCTCGCGAAACTCCTGAATAGATTGGATTTTTGGTAAATTACTTATTGGAATATTAAACATTGTTTTCGCGAATGTCGAGGTAAAAACGTGTATCTATTGTTATAAAGTCATTCATTTACATAACACATAGTTTTAGGTTATAGTTAATACTTTATAGTGGATAATGCTATGAGAAATGCTAAAATAATAATATGTGTCTATAACATTTATATCGATACCTATGGAAGAGATACTTATGCAATATTTATCGTCCCTACCTGTTATGTTTTAAATACTCTTTGTCAATCCCCCATAAACTTTCATTTTATTATGAAGGTTTCTTTTTTACTTATCTATATCATCTTTCGAAAATGGGCAACCAATGAATTTAATACCTGTGTATAGAATAAGACATTCAGAATTATTGGAACGTCTCATTAGAAAGTTAAATATGAAAATATTGTTAGGGTAGTTTCTACGCCAGCTCACTCACCAAAGATTTGTAGTCTCTGTTATACAAGAGAAATGGTTTTGGTTGGCCCATGTTTTACCGAGAATATCCAGTGAAAATTGGCCAAAAAGAGCACTTTTCTTTTATCCGCAAGGGTTCCAACGACCTGGAAGTCCCTCTTTCACAATAAATAGTTTCCATGACAACGAGATCAGTCGACATGACAACGAGGCTGAATGTCGTGTGAAGAGGCGTTTCAGTTTGTGCAGAGGCACTCTGAATGGAGGAGACTGGTTTCTGTCCTGTGCTCACAAATATAGCATAAATACATAATTACTATACTATAACTAAATATTTTTAAAATGTTTCGCGATCTCCACATTGTACATATGGAAGTGCCAATGAAATTAAACAAAAAGGATAAAATACATACCTATACCTACCTATATTATTCCCGGGACAAACGTGATATAAATGATTTCATTTTCCAATAAGCAGATCATGGTGTATGTACCAGACCAGACTACCAATATTTAATTATTTTTACAAAGTCTTTTTTTCAAATGACATGTTATTGAAATTTATCTACATAATTGCATTTCCGGATACTCTATCGATCTCACTCATTCTTTCCAAATTCCTATGTAAGTACCTACGTGAAGTTCATAGCAGTTCACCCGTATTAATCCAGAAATATCTAATGTACCTACTAACCTATATTATAAAGGATGAACTCCCTACTGTGAATTTCAGTAAAATAATAACGATCATTATTCATAGCAAAAAAGGGGATTGTTTGTTTTCTACATCGTATATTTTCATATCATAATTTCAATTCGCACACTTTTACGTGAGACATTAATTTTATATGTGTGTATTATTATTTTTTTATATTTTATTTCCATGGATTAGTCTTTGGAGTGAATATAATAGGTAGGGTGACCATGTGCAATGTTTAAAGTGGATAATAAATTATTACTCGATTTCGTTTATATTTTGAAACCTATCGTTTAAGTGATTAATTATACAAAACTTATTTAAGGATCATAATAATCTTGAAATTCATGATATGGCATATCTGAATATTTCAACAATAAAGTTTTAAATACATTATGTTTTTTTTATACGCGTCGACAGAATTGCCATCCACACTTCTCAGCATTATACAACCAGGTATGTCTTCATTTGATCAGTAATGATTACACAAAAACTTAACGGTCTGATGCCGGGAAAAATTCACATTGACATTTTTTGTTGGCGTTTTTTTTTAATTTCTTGAATGAAGAAGGACTGGATATTCCAAAGGGCTGAGACAAAGATGATGAATGGTCATCTGGTCGGCGATTCCTCTGAAAGAATACCGGGATTCTCACATACTTATTTCTTTAATCTATCTATTCCATACAAAGGATTTAGTATGTGGACCATCAGCAAGAGTGAAAGCGTACGGTTGGCGGCCTTTGAGATGTGGTGCTATAGACGCGTGCTGAAAATTAATTGGTCGGAACTCGTCGAAAACGAAGAAGTGTTAACCAGGGTAGGCGAAAAGAGGCAACTCCTTAAAAGAATCAGCCAACAACGAGCTAACTGGATAGGCCACAACATCAGGCACCCTTGACTCCTTATCATCATCGTGAAGGGTAGGACCCAAGGTAGAAATGGTAGAGGCCGACCAAGAGATGTGTACATAGACTAACTGAAGAAGAACATGAACTGTGGCTCATATGTAGAGCTGAAGAGACTGGCTGAGAATAGGGAAGAATGGAAAAGAAAATCCAAACTCGTTAAAGACCAATACAATGGATTATAACCCATTATATATACGTAATCTATCTGTACCCTCACATAATTTACGTAACCATTGAACTAACTGCAAGTGTAATAATAAACTCTCCGTGCCGTTTAAATAAATCTGAGTAATCTCATATGAATTAATAATCAATATATCTACATAATATAATATTTAAAATACAGGAATGTCCCGTTTTAACGATACGGGACGTCTGGTGCGTTTAATAATACATAATAATAATAATAATAATGTAGAACCCCACCCATTTCTACTGCGCATCCCTCTGCTTTATTGATGTTGAACAACTAATACCATAAATTTTCAGCTTTTGCCTACATCGTAAAGTTCCTTTCGAGAGTTTCTATATACGTACATATCTATACATACTAAGAGTATAACGAACGCACTTCGATTTTCCCGTTTTCCCGTATCCGTAGCTACATAGCTATTCCTCTGTCCCTGTTTCGCATAATGAAAATACAATGAAAATAAAAGAGAGATGACTTATGGCTCACGTATTATTTTTAAACAATCTAGATAATATGCAAATACATATATGCCGAGTCTGTAATTGTCCTTTTGTTCTCAGTTTTCAAGTGTCCTGTAAAAATAACTATTGCTAAAAAGATTCTATATAACATCTTACTTAAAATCAGCACTTATTTATTTATTTATTTATTTATTTTACATAATAAACGGCTGTATCAGCCTTTACAAATAATACAAATAAAAAGGAACAGTCAAGAGAAATAATGCATAAAGAGAAAAACAATAGGTATACAACAAGAAAAAGAAATAACATAATATGTAGGTACTACCAATCAATTTCTAATAGGTAAGTACTAGTATAAACAATCAGATAAAAATATATGAGGTAGATATGTTACCTATTCTAGATGTCTTATATTTTTCGAAATGGGAAGATATTCATATTCTGGCTATTCCAATTATGAGAGATGCTATGATGGTAAATCGATACCTAGTTGAAGATAAATATATTTCATGTATTATTATGTCCTCTCTACCCCACAAGGGAAGCGGCGTGATGAGGTAGACATTAATGATGAATGCCTATCTATCTATGTATCTATATACTCCAGGCAGAGGGAACGGAATGCCATTTTGATCTATCCTTACATACTTACTCTTTCTTCCGCTTCCTCCTAATTCATTCAATGTTTTTTTTTTTCAATAAAGGTCAAGGCACCTTGTATCCCTTGTGTCACCGCTACCATGAAGATCTAGTGTGACATGTATTTCACAATAGACCTTTCATTCAATGTTAAAATGTAGTCTATTACATCCATTGATTTGATTTTTGACACAAGCTTTGTTGCGGATGTCTATCTCTTTAAAAATTGTTAGTGTATTTAATTTTCATGGATGTACCTAAGTAAATGTGATTTGTAGCAAATATTTTTTTAGTGCTCTTATTTGTATGATGATATGCATGTATGTAGTTTTTCTTTGTGAACGGTGAATAACGCAAAGGGATAATCTGTCAAGCTCTTTACCTTTCGACATATCTAACATTTTCATCAATTCTGCATTTATTCGCACCTCTACACCGTGGTAAAAAAGAACAATGAGATTAAACACAATTAGTGTATATAATAATTTTAAATTTCTATAAGTGACAAGACGTTTCGGTAGCACTATGTACAATCGATCCAAAACACAACCACACACAAACATTGTACTTGTAAGAATAGTAATAAATCAACCAATACACACAAAGAAAATGAAATAACTCAAACTTTTCTAGCCGCTTGAATGCTTGCGTATTATTTGAGAACTTTTTGTTACTACTACCACTACTACAATAATTACATCTATGTATATAAGATGTAGCAATACAAGAGTTTGTAGGAGTAAATTTAATAATATAATAATAATATAGATGTATTATATTATATTTTTTCTTCGGTATAATTATATTATCATGGAGTTTAGGAATGGAAGGCGGTGTCTTCTATATTAAATACAATGTATAAACGAACCTATAGGCACAACCTTCAAGAATAACCTGTTTTTTGGGTTAGACATAATAATTATGGTTGAAGGTAAAATTATTAGTGTGGATATATAGGTACTGTTCAAGAGTTTTGAACCCGATCGTTTTACGGTGAAAGGTTGAAAAGAAAAGAAAAAAAAATCACCGTTAAAAACAAATCATGAAATAAAAAGCTGATTTATTCCCGAGTAGCAAATTCTACAAAAAAAAAACATTTGGGATGGGTTGCATTCTTGATTGCTGAAATGTAGGTGACCGTTTCATTACCAATAACGGCATATCACGTTGCGAATTTCCTTACCATGCATTACCAATCCCGTCATATCACGTTTTCCATTTTTGACTACTCCCATATCCATTTTTTATTATGGGATAGTGGTGACTCATTAGTGTCTAATTTGTTTGCGATATGATAGCCAAAGGATTAATGAGTTCACTTGATCCTATAGAATGTCTCTGGTGAGTAGATTTGTATTATCAAAATTTGTTTAAAACTAAAAAAAATGGTTCATTTAAATCACGCGGTATTAAGGGCACAATCGTATTTGATATGGACGGTAATAAAAAGGTTAAATAAGTATCAATTTAATATTATACCTACGTAAGATTTTCTTTTCAGATTGATGCAATTTAATTTTAAAGTACCTAAAGCATTTCTGCTTATATCTGGAATAGGTAGGTAGGTACCTATACCCACCTGACTTAATCCCTAATCATTAAACAATAGTACATTTTAGAAAGATCTTTCCGTTTATATATCTTTAATCAAGTGTGATTGGTTCAAACTATTGAATTAAAATATATACTAATAACGCGGTACTAATTATTTCAGGAAGCAAAATTCCAAAATTAACAACAAGACAATGAACGTTTGCTGTTTCAGTCCAACATATTACTACGCCAATACTTTCTCTCACACTAATGCTTATTAAGTATTACACATTTTATATACTTGATCAACTCATAAAATGATCCTAACTATAAAAAAAAACAATGAATATCCTTTGAGTTTAGTCAGCACTAAGAATAATTTCACCGATGTCTATGAAATAATTTTGGATCCACATTTGGATTGGACTATTTTTCGTTTGCGTTGCAAGTCTTTATTAATTTGTCCATGGTTAAAACGAGAAAACTTTGTATTGCACTCATCTCTCCGATAGTACTCGTAGATATTATTGTTTGATGTGTTTATCATTTTTGTGCTGGTATATATTCTTATATAACTAAATTTTACCTCGTTAAGCAAGCAGGTAGTATCCAAGGTATTAAATATTATTTTGGATTTATCTTTTGTTTATAATCATTTATAGAAAGTGTAATAAATCGCTTTTGGATTTATAGATTGATCAACACAAAATGCGTGCACCTATTTTGATAGAAAAGTGTTTCTTGTGATCTTTTTGTAAACAAAAGAACTAATGACTAATTCATAATCTTTAGGAATGTTCACACTTGTTCACTTTCAATTATCACTCTTGATAGTTCTCCAAAATGAAAAGATGTTCATAGACGTTTCATCAATAGTGATCACTATAGTGATGACGGAAGAAAGCGATTACTATCCGACATAATTTTGATGAAAGGTCTTTTCACTCAAACGACCATAAACAAGTTCTATCCTATTATTTATCTTATTCTCTATGAATTAGTATTGAAAGTAAGAATCACATGCAAAATTATCACGCTGTCGAGAATTATATTAATTTGTTTGAAATTTAAACAATTATTACATTTCATAAATTTAATTATATTTTTACGAAAATAGACACTCTTGATTATCATCCAAAGTGAAGCAATGTGAATGTTGCTTTTGTTAATTTGAAGATGTTAACTGGATAAAGGTCTAACTTAATCCATCTTAAACCACGTTCAGCGGTGATAAAATTATATTTGAAAAAGAGCGTAGAAGGTATAAGGGCATGTATGCTTAAAGTAAGTCGACATAATAAAAATTAGGTAGGCGACTAAAATTTTCAGCTAATAATGATATAGGCACCAAATAATGCCATCTATTATTACCTACACGAAGCTAATGACCGGGTGTAGTTATGTTATGATTATACAATTTGTTTTATTGTCGTGTTAGTTTTGTTTATGAATGTGTTAGTGACAAACAAAAATTTATGGTGACCATAGTTTATTATTATATATTAACTGTTTAGCTATTTCTTTTATTTTTTCAATTAATACCTTTCTTTATACCTATCATAAATGTCTATTAATTGTACTGAAACTCCCATTGCTGTCGTATATTCTCTATGTAGAATATGAATGTTAATCTGATTATGTTATTTATTTATTTATTAACAATTCATGGCGCTAGCCTTTTACATGTTATATATTTACATACATAATTCATATGATGTACACACAAGTACCTATAGAAAATTAAGATTAATTTTGGCGCCGTTTAGCAAGGGCGCCGCCTATAAACAGTGTAGTCTTTAATTTACTTCTCTAGATGGTAGGTAGGTAATTGTCATGTTATCTTTTTTATATACCATAGTAGGTACTTAAATTAATATTTAAACAGTTGTGAATTAAATAAAAAAAATTAGAAAAATCATAAATTTAAACGTATACGAGCAATATTATATTACGTTTTGGCAAAAGACATGTTTTGATATTTGATTCCCAGCATTCATTTTAATTTTTTTTTTTAAATTTAGATATTACCTACCTAAATAGTGAGTCAATTTTTTATCAATAAATTTATGGTCACTCTAATATCGCGCTTCATCTATTTTTACTCACAAACACACACACACATTCGTCACTTATGTAATACATTTACAAATACATACATATATTTCCTTTAACAACTATATTATTATTAGTCTATTATTGTGTTTTTTGTTTGATTGCAAGAAATAAGCCACAAGCTTTTATACGTAATAATTATCTTAATAACTTATTGAGTATAAACTTCATTATATTTTGCCCTACAATTATTAATATTAATACATTCTAGACTTTGAAATATTTAAACAGTGCAGCGATGTCGTGTCAGAAGGGTTGATTATAATATGAGAAGACATTGCGTATGAATTGTTTAAACTAGAATGAAACTTGGATTAACTAAGTATATTATTATCATTAAACGTAGGTATTAATTTCATTAAACGAGTCTCTACTCGTTTTGACAACTTTGTGAAATCGATTTAGGTTAAAAAAAAATCATAATTTTATCTTTGTCAATACGCAATGATTAGGATGAGGTTTCGTATAGAATATTTTGTTTTATCTCTAAATTGCCTAATAAATGTAGGTATCCACAGAGGACGCATACTGTATATTAGCGCATACATAGTTACGGACAGAAATATTTATATACAGGTAGTAAGTATCTATTGGAACTATCTATTGGATTGGTCTGTAACGAGTATGGATTTTCTTCTCCATTCCTTCCTTTTTTCAGCTAGTTTCTTTTGAATGTATGTGCCACAGCTCATGTCCTTCAGTTGGTCCATATAGGTGTCTCTTGGTCGGCCTCTACCATTTCTGCCTTGCCCACGATGGGGATGAGCAGGCCATGGTGCCCGATGTTGTGGCCAATATAGTCGAATAAAAATAAAATTGTAAAAACTGTATTAAGTCATATTTAATAAGTTTAAATAATAATAGCTTTATTCCGTCAGAGCGCTACCTACTGCCTTAATGAATAAAATAATTGGAATCGACAATTACATATCATTCAAAATTTAAATAAAATAAAATATGTGGCTTGATCATCATTATTTTATATAAAGAAAGTTTAATTAAATAGTCATAATTAGCTTGATTGTAAGAAGTTCGCCATTTCATACCACAGTTTTGAGGTTCTATTCTTTATGATAGCAACCTTTTTGAAATATAAACATACATGTATATTATGCCGCCGATTTACTTACTTACACATAATATAATATTATCATGGCACAAAAATAAAAAAAGGTTTGCTCCATTGTCCGAAAAACATCTTCGACACATTTTTAAATAAATAAAAAGACCCTCACCTTGCGTCTATCTATTTAAATATACATACAAATCTATTGTTCGAAGCCCCTTTAAAAACCAAATAAAACGAATGCACCGTTTCATTGAAACACATTCACATTGATACATACATTTATACCTATTTAATATAGATGGATAATAAAACTATTGTTGTATTGGTGAAATAAATAAATAATAATAAAAAAAACTTTGAATTATTATGGTATGTATGCCAACAACGCTATGCGACCATATTTTATTTTATTTATTTTTTTATTGTGTTTCGAGTTCCAACCCTATTTTGGTTTTTCAAATGTATTATTAGTTTTGTATTGGGACTCTCTCGGTATGGATCGAAAATTGCTTAATCTGTGTGTGTGTTTTTTTTTTAAATAAAAAGTATTTTTTAATTGAGTCATTATAGATAATATCATTTCTGTTTGCGGGTTTTTATGATTTGTTTTTGAGTGGTGTTTATCTTATCATTATCAAAAAATAAAATTAGCCTAATGGACAGTTGTTTTTCTTTTCTTTTTCAAACTGCCCTAAGTGTGGTGATTATAAAAGACGTGTAATTTGAAAAATGATTTTGTGATAATTTCTATAATTGGTTTCTACCAGCTTTTCGTGGTTTTGTTAGGACAGTTTTTCGATTAAGTTTTGCCGTGACGCTTACAAAACATCAAAACTTTTATATAGAGGTTTGTATTAAATATTGTTATTTTTCCTTTTTTTGGATATTTTTATATTTGATGTTGTAATATAATATGGATAGAAGAATGATCGGATGCAGGAGGAATGTTGTGGATAGAATGCGTGGAAATAAATTACGATGGTTTGGATATGTGGAACGAGTGGATGAGAAAGGACGACGAAGTGGATATACCTATCTGAATGAGGAGATGTGGCTTGATCACGTTGATCGAATTCTTATGGATGGCCGTGTGTTACGTAAGAGAAATTGACGTGCATGCATGAGAAATTGTATAGCATCTCTCACAAATGGGAACACCAACAGGACCACTGCATGAACCTTATAAATATACCTACAGGTAATCCTCTGCGCTTTGTGAAATAAGAAACATTCAAGATAGGTACCTAGCATGCTTTTTGCTGCATTAAAGATTTACATACCTACACACATATACGTACCAGTTACCAGATACTTTTCTTGTTAGGTAGGTTCTAAATTTCATCAAAATTGTAGCTTCAAAATTAAAAGCTTGCGTAGGTAGATACACAGAAAATTTAGCTTTAAAATATAGTAAAAGCGGATGAAATAAATCACTTTTAATTTAAATGTCGCATAAAGGACATTTTGTGTGCTTTTACAATTATGAATATAGCGACCCCTGGTTAACCCAGTTTTGAGAAAGAGGGTGACAATGTTCTACATTATATATATATACCTATCTATATAATAGGCACATACATACTTCGTAGTATGAAATGAATAACGCTTTGCAATGAAGTAGTAGGTTTACGTATAATTTTTGGATGAACATAAATTCGATATTGTAGATGACAATCGGTGTAAGATGATTGGTATTTTAGAGTTATTTCTAGTGTTGGTTCTAGATTCAAATCTTTCTGCTAAGTATCGACTCTTTTTATATTATGCTTTTTAATGCATGTTAATATGTATATACCTCTATGTACCTAAACTGCTTCTGTCAATAGACTTGTGGTGCCGCGTAAAGGGGATCTGACTAACTATATATGTTGACCGTTCTGTGTGGTTGGTCTGCTGCTGTGGAACAAAATTCCCCATGATTTGCGAACTCTGGAGAGTGTGGAGGTGTTCAAGGCAGGGTTAAAGACCTTTATGTTCAGGAAGTGTTATGATTCTTGAATGTTAACCATTCTCTTAACCATTTACCGTCCTTCAACATTCTTATCAGTAAATAGAGGATAGTTAGATAAGCGTCTTCCATTCTAGCGCTTATTTCAGAGCCTATTCTAACTTCCAGCACTAATGAATTGACCTGGCTTTTTCTTAAAATTTCTGATTCTCTTATTAATAACATGAACAATTTTTAAATGGACTGTGGAATAGTCTGTGGCCATCTCAACGGCGTTGTGACTTTTCCTGAACAGTTATGTTTTCTACTTGCTTCTGAACGTGGCAGTAGGTTGTTCCCGTCTTAGGTTCGCCAGTAGTCTGTTCCAGCTGGCAATCTGTAATATTATTGTTATAAGAGCAGTATAAGTATCATATTGTGAATGAGGGGCTTTCCAGGCTATTTAGAATTTTGTTTACTCAAAAGCAGCTTTCTTTTTTGCGCAATATTTTGATTGATAAAAAATATCTATTAATTTTAGGATTACTGGAAGTATTTCTGTATCTGTAGTTATTAGGTCGAGATTAATACTCCAGTACACCAGTGCGTTTTAACCTACAAGGGGCTATGTAGTACATAATAATATACGAGCCGTTTTATCGATTTTGGTTTAACTGCGAACCTCATACAGAATCGTATAAAATACGCACAACAATGAATCGTCCTATTTTGTGCAGCGGTGAGCAGTGACAGATCGTTGGGGTTTTATTATCGTGACCCAAAAATGTATATTTTTAGTATTCTTCTACATGTTACACTGCTACCGAATTATCAAAAATTGCTCAACATTTATAGCAATATTTTTATCTATTGTTTAACCCTTTTTTTAAATATCGTAAATGGTATATTATAATAAAGACTTCAGAAAAATCAGTAGGTACCTGAATAAAAAAATGTAAACGAATTTAATATTAAAAAAAACACTGTTTACTTGTACTATGAATATTACTAAACTCAGAGTTATCTATCCGAAAAGCTTCTTGAGCTATTAATATTTACTGTTTATTTTTTTATTTTAAACTCATTAAAATGAACTTTTTCAACTTTGTTCCAAATTAATAAAATATAATATAAATTGGTTAGCTGGAAGATATTGCCTCCAGGCAATAAGCTCGCCAATTGCTCATGAGTTTTTTTCTGATCAATAAAGTGTTCTTATTATTATTATTATCTCATATCTCATTTATTAAACAAAACAATATTAGATTCTACATTTTAAACACAATATAAGATTAACAATAAAATTTAAATAAAACATTAAATAACAAAAACCATAAAATATTAAAATAAATTTAGGTATATTCAAATGTAGAACCCCAACATTATTCGAGTTGATTCTTCCATGATGTTCTATGAAATAGTACCTACAATCATGGGAGATCACTTACAGAGCTACAGGGACAAAAACCTTCTTACTATCCTGGTGGACGATAGAAGTACGGCCTTATTATTATTATTATTATTAATTTCAATTTCAAAAAGTACCGTAATCAAGATGTATTTACATGTATTATAGAACAGCTGAAATTTAGGGCTTATATGGAAAAAACACCACTGATATTAGCAAGTGGTTCGTAGTTCGTATATACGAACAATAATTCCACTTTCCTACAAAAGTTCCCAGAAATAGTAGGTACCTACCTTTATAAGTACCTACATTCTACATAGATTGTGTTTTATAGCTATCAGCTAGCTAACTACTGTCTCAGTTATCTGCGCGTAGAGAAGAATATAGGTACACTATTATATTCTAGAGCTATTCTGAAGCACTTGGCTCGCATTTATTTACCTATAAAGTTACATTAGAACTTTGTAAAGACTTTATAGAAATTATGCATCAAGCATTATAAATACCTACTAGAAATAAATGTTATGTTAAAAATAATGCTGTCCGCACAACCTCACATCTATTAAGGATTTAAAAATTAAATGTTGTTACCTATTTATCGCCATAATATGCCACTCAATCTGAAGTACATAGGTATGTCTTAGTTTTTATGGCACATAGAAATCGATCTGTATGTTTATTACGTACATGTAGTCCACTGGCTACTGCATTTGTGAGATATGTCATGATTTTAGGGTAAAGTAAGATTTTTTATAAGAGATATTACAGTATTTGAAACTTTTTCAGATCTCCTGAATGGGCTGAACCGATCTAAATATCGATTATTTTGGATTATTTTTGTGTAGATATATAGTATTTCATCTGGAAAATAAGAAGCCATTAGAATTTTGTTGATTTTTTAAGCACAAAATTGATTTTTATTGTTTTGAAACATTACCCAGTATTTCTTCATCAAATTTGTGTGGGAAGTGAATACATATTTCACTGTCAATTTCGATTTAATATTAAATAATAATAAACTTTTTTGTAAAAATAAATTTATAAAAATGTGTAATTTTGTATAAATGGCGTAATTTTGATTTTGTTGTTTAGAATTAATAATTTGATGACTGTTTTTTGAAAGAAGTCAGATTTAAATATAATGTAGTAGTAGGTAATTATTTATATCTTATGGCTTCACCTTGTTCCTTAGAGGAACATAAGAACGATAGTTATAGATACATACATAAATACATATGTATGTAGTAGGTAACATATAATAATATATGTAGGTACCTATTTACATAACTTCAGCCAACCTCTATACTGTAACATAAATGCGAACAACTTCGTATTTGTGTTCAGTATTATGTATGGGATTACTCAGAGCCTATTTGCGATATTGCAACAATTGTAGTTTTGAAAAAATAAATCATATAGGTATTATGATAAAGTGAAAATGTAAATTACGGACAAAACAAATGGCTATGTATTGGTTGACAAATTTATTTTTATACTTGAATTTTAATAATGTTATTTTTTATGTGTACAATTTTCAACAATACCTACATAGGTACCTACCTGGAGATGTACCTACTTACCTATTTATTTTCCATCTTAAATGACTTTTTCTAATTACTTCTACTAATATTAGTAGAAAAATCGTAGCTACCTAATATACTTACATAATGTAATATATAAAATATCTACGATATCTCATATATTTATTTATTTATTTTATTTTTCTTGCACATCATCATTCGCATAACAAATAAAATAAAGCAATATACACAGGAAAAAATGTGATGATGTGCAGTGGCGAGATTATCACTATATAGTGATTTCTTCCATCTAACCACCACATATACCTACATTAAGATACTTAACTATTTAATAGAAGATAAAAAAAACAATTGTCTTGAGAGTATCATGTATTTTATGACAAAAAATTAAGTAAAAAGTTAATAACTCTAAGGTTTGTACCAGGGATGTTGCGAATATTCGCATCCGCATCCGCAAATGCGGAGCTTCCGCATGTATTTGGACATCTGCATCCGCATCCGCATCCGCAATAATCGATGCGGATGTTATTGCGGATGCGGATGTAAGACAATTTGCGACAAGAAAGAAATGGGGCGGGGCCGGCGAAAGGCGCGTGCCGTTTGCACTTGACATTAACCAATGGGAACGAAAATAATGGTGACAAGATCCGACGCATTTTTATTTTTGCCGGTTTTATTTTATTTTTGCAAATAACAAAGAAAAAAAAATTCGTCAAAAAATCCATAATATTATTGTAGCAAAAATTTCGTCACATATTTGACAGTGGGGCCTACCAACTAAGATAGTTCCTACTTTTTTCTATAATATCTTAAACATCCGCATCCGCATCCGCGGATGTGAGCCTTCAAAAATCCGCATCCGCATTCACATCCGCGGATGTGTAAAAATCGACATCCGCAACATCCCTGGTTTGTACATTCACAGAGTGAAAATTAATACTGATAATATTCTACTATAATTACAACACAGTTAACTTTTCACTTAGATTTTTGAAATGTCAATATATCAACATTGATGAAAGCGCTCGAGATTTAAATAAATCTATGTGAAAAGTTAACTGTGTTGTAATTAAAGTAGAATATCATTAAGTAAAAAGATTGTTCAATAAAACTCCACGATTGATACCTGCATTAAATTTTTTCTCAAAATCGAAAATTTGAAACATACAAAATGTTTATCCAAAATTAAGTAATAAAATCTAAATAAAATCTCAGTTGCATCATTATCTCACTCTTTCATCGGTTTCAAAAGTGGTAGTGGGTAGTCATTTATATGTATTAGATCCGCATATACATATATATTCCGGGTCTGCAATACATCTTTAGTACAACAGTGAACGCGATTTGGTGAATTGCTTTATTGTCCTCCCCTCTCACTTCAGGCCGTCCTGCCTCTCCTCAATTCCTCCTCCCCCCTCTCCTTCACCCTCGGTACCTACTGCTGTTGTGTTGTTCCTCCTCTCATCGCCTCACACCACCTTCCGCTTCCAGGATCCTATACCCAGCAGCAAGTAGCCTAGTAGGAATTGTAAAACTTTTCGATGATGAGAACCGGTCTTAAATCGCATCTCTTCTTTTATAAATTTTTCATTCAGTGTATTTGCAATAAATAAATTATAGTTACTATACTTACTTGTCTTGCTTAGCTATCTACAAAATTCGAAAAGATGGATTATTTCTTCTACCCTGTTAAATGGAATATCCACTTTAAGAGCGCAAAATGCTCTGCTGGAAGAGCGATGGCCGATGACTTCAAATTGCTTCTAAATGTATGTAGTTGTAAGCTGATTTTTTTGAAAGTCCGTAGGAAGTCGATTCCAGTTGACGGGTCCCTAGACCCTGTAAAACGCTTTCGTAGAAGCAATACTTGCTTTCTTTATTAATCTCATATTAACTAATTTATAACGTAAAAATATCCAGATTTACTCTCAATTACCTACTCTTATTGTCGGAAAAGTAAATCAGTAGTTGTATTTGACTAACACACCACTCTTTTAGATTTGAAATAAATAACATAACTACTACTACTACTACTATACCATCACGGCATATCCCACAAGTGGGGTAACCAGCAGACCAGCTGCATGTAAGAAACATGCTGTCCTCTTCGTGCCAGTATAAAATTAAGACATTCAGGATGGGTGGCAAACCTCATCGCTGAATTTAAGATGTACAATGTCTTAATTTTTTCGAACACCTGCCTTTTACAGGACACTCGAAAACTTAAGGAGAAGAGTGGGAGACCAATTCTTTACCGGGTGCTCCACGGCACTCCAATAACATAACTCATTATTTTATTCATATGTTCCGATTTTAAAAGGTTTGAAATAAAAGTTTTGAAATATGAATCAGTATTTGAAGCTAAACTAAACACACCCTAAACTCCATCACAATAAACATTATGTTACATTGTCAGCTTAAATAATATTGTCATTTTTCAAATAATTTAAAGTAAATTTAACATTTCAAATCAAAAGCTTTTTAAAATCATTATTTTTGGACTCCTTACAATCTACCAACCAACCTTCATCGTCTCTATTATTATTATTATTTGTATGTATTAGTATAGGCTTACCTACTACTTCATACGTACATACTTCTACTATGGATGTCGGTGGCTGGCGGGGGAGTTTTTTGCGAACCGAAACGGGGTCATCGTAACTCCGAGTGAGTGCCGTTTTGCTCGGGGTACGGTAATACATCTACTCACCTGAATAATAATAAAAGAGTAATAATAATAATAAATTAACAGATTGCCATTCGATGGTCACTGTTATTAACATTATTATTATTATTATGTTTTGTTTGATATTTGTCGCTATGTTAGTATTGACATCACTATGGCCTTGAATTGCATCCGTAGTCGTAATGACGTTAATGTTATATGTGCAATACGATTCATGATTGATCTTTGATAAATAACTACCTACTAGTTTTCAAAGGTTTCAACAATTATTCCGGAATTTTCATATTAACAAAATTTTCTTCTCTCGTAATTAAGGTTTCTCTTAGGAACAAAGGAAGAGAAAAAGCTTTCAATTGCAGCTTTTTTACTTTTTTCATTGATATTCCTGATATTATTATCACAGAAACGATTTATCTTAGCATTACAAAACAAAAATGAAAAATTCATCAATTAACGTATGACATAAACCGAGAAGAAATTCTCTTGGTTGTGAATCTTGATTTTGAATGAAATAATGAATATGTTTATGTGAATTGTTGAAAAAAATACGAGACCGTCATTTTGCCTCTCCGATTCTCATAGAAGAATTACAATTCGAATAATTAAAAAGTACCTTCACTAGAAAATCACAACTCAATCGGTGTGATTTTATAATCACTGTTCTTTTCAAATTTTCACTTCGGCATCGGCCGGTTTAATGCACGTGTTCGTTTTTTCTGTTTTCACTTTAGCTCGGCACGTAATTCGCAGGTATTTCTGCCTTTTCGGGTAATTTACGAAGTATTTATTTTATTTTTTAATTCAAAAACAATCCTAGAATTAAACAAAATACCTTTCGCAATGCCTACTATATGTACCTATTGTAATATATTTTAAAAATATATACATTTATTTTAAATCTCTACAATTGAATCCAGTTAAATGCCTCGAATTCTTCTCATTCACTGCATGTAAGAAGATATTACGTATCAAAAAATTAAACAAAAATATTTGAACTTTAAACAAATACAATAAAATTTTAGTTGATAAGTATATCAATAGGTACTGTCCTGTTTCATATACCTGTAAGAAGTTGAAGTATGAGTAAGATCTTCCGAATTAGTTCTTGGTTGACTCTAGTTTGAGCAGCTGTGCCACAAAAAGGACATTCAGTAATCCTTTTTTAGGTGGCGCAAAGGACGATTTGATATTTCATTATCAACATTATCTGTTCAGTAACTCCCTTATGGAGAAAAACATAATGTTATTATTGTTAGAAAGACATCAAATTCAGAATTGAAATCGAATAAGTACATATTAAATAAATATCGTTCCATAATATAAAAATGAGTTCATAATCGTACGAATAAAATAATCATAATTGCGTAACTAGGTGGCGAATTTATTACCTGACTTTAATCATCGCTATCGCGGCAATTATCATTTACATTTATGTATTCATTTAATAAAAACAATAATTGATAATAAACACGGTACATACATAATTACATATACCCATTCGCCTTATAATAATATGTGGCGGAATATTATGAATATAGGTATGTATTACGCTTTTAGATAGACAGGTATAAAGGTGTCATTGACTCATTAACTTAACTCTTCATTCAAACAGACGGACATTAAAAACAATTATTAATGCTATTAAACGAGACAATAATCGTGAAATATATTTTATTCAATTAGCTATCTTTTACACCCAGCGTATGTCGGTAAATAAAGTAGGTACAATACATAGATTATTTCCCCGGTATTGCTCTGTGATATCTTCTTGTACTCTGCGTTCTTTGTCAGTTTCACCCAACGTTGACACTCACTCTGGTAAGAGTTTCATGTTCCAGCACCTTTTTAAGTATTCTTTTACGGCTTGTAAATACATTTTAAAATAATCCCTATTTCAATTTGAATAATTGCATAATATCATTAGTTATCACACAAGTGCTCGTTGGAGGAAAACTTTTTAGCTGACACCACGTGCTCCCAAGAAGAATGTTGCATATTTGAGGGGTGAAGAAGCAAGAAGTCACATTATTTTTTGAACATTAAAATTGAAAAAAGAGCACATATCTATTTACATTTGAAGTATTTTTGATTTTTAATTAGTTTTTTATAATTAAGTTACTCGAGTATGGAGGCAAATTATCATTGTATCGATTAAATTACAGTACAGCCTATGAAAATCCAGACATTTCTGCATTAATAGTTGAATAACCGGCCACATGTTGCAACGGCTATCGCAGTCGACTTGCATCATCGAGGTCCTGGGTTCGATTCTCAGCTTGGTCGCGGAGTTTCGTAAGGAATTTTCGCAACCAGGGTTTGGAAGAGAACTCTCTCAGCAAAATTGAGACAGCACTGGTTGTCTGGAAGAAATTACGTAAGCGATAAGTCCGCCACCTATACTGACATTTGTGTATAAAAAAGATTAAAAAAATATATATATATATTTGTGAAAAATGGATCAAAGTGACTACATCTACACTCTTTTTAATTTCGCCAGTCACCATATTCACAAAAAGATTAACAAATGCCCGTGACTATTCGTGGATAAGAAAGAGATTCTAAATGATTTCAGTATCGAGTTAGTTGTATCATACTTAATATACCTAATATCATTTATTTGTATCACATTATTTTATAACTTTGTAAATAGGTATGTATTGTACAATAAAGTTTATTATTATTATTATTGAAAAACTTTTTTTGCTTGTTAATTTAATACAGATAGTTCAGCTTAATTTGTGACTTTAGTATATACATACCTAGTACCTATATGTATATTTAAACAAACTAACAAATATATGAACTTAGGAATTTAGTAATACTGTTATTTGTGTTAGATTACAACTATATAAAGTTTTTATATTAAATAATATGTGAATAGTAAGAATAATATTATTATCTTAAAATGTTACCGAATCCATAAGAAACACATCGTTATGTTAAGAGTGCAATAAAAATTGTAGTACATGACATTAAAAGGTTGTGTTTTTTTTTTCAATATTTATTTTCGGTACTTGTTCGTTTACTTATTATGAACACGTTTTGTTTCTAAAATACATATCCGCAATAATTAAGTAATTTTATTCAGGTTATCAGCTTAGATGCATGTGGTGCATTCACATATCTACATGTTGCCCTCTTCGTGCAATAAAAAAACACAATCAGAATAAGTGGCACACGCACCTCATAGATATAGACACACAATATGGCGCCTTTGGGGTTATGTTAGTAATAACAGGTGCTTTTAAATTATCAATTTGTATAAATTTCAAAATTTTTAGATTAATTGAAACAAGTGTTTCTTGCTACTATAAATTTTTGATCACGAGATTACGAGAAAAATTTGTTTTAGTTTACTTAATTATGGAAATCTACTAGGTACATCTTCATACAAAATTAATTAATTCAAAATATTTAATATCGATTGTACCTCACGCTTTTGAACACCCGTAATACAGGTATGTCATTAAAACAAACGTCCCGACAGAATTAACCACCGTTAAAACGCGTCTTTTGATCGTCCAAAATGGGAAACATGATAATAATACATAAAATAATAATAATAATGATTCAACATTATGTATTATAAAATAAACAAACCGTTAACGGGTATATTAATTAAAAAATACTGGTATTATAATTATTCAAATTGCTAAAAAATATTTCAAATAATTTCGCCAAGTATCGTATGTAGGCAACTATATGAAGTGTTACTATGAACTTTCTTGCACGTGGTGGCTTAGGACTAACTGTATATCATAATATTATTTGTGGTAACAACACATGAATAATGTTGTATTTTTAAAATCAGATTGACAATGTCCTCATAAGACGAAAGACGTCTCTCTCACAAAATATAATCTTTAGTAGAATAAAACACCTGTTTTATTTTTTCAACATTCCAAGAGTTAAACATATTTTGAACCACTCTATAGATTAATCATTCCAATTGATCACACTCATCCATAGTCAACCTATTTGAATAGGTATTAACTAGGTAGGTATGTTGTATATGATACACATACATATGTGAACTTCCTTAAACTTCTTCAGCTAGTCTCTTTAATTCTACGTATGTGCCACAGTTCATGTCCTTCTTCAGTTGGTCCATATAGGTGTCTCTTGGGCAACCTCCACCACTTCTGCCTTAGGTCTTGCCCTCCGTGATGGTGATGAGCAGGCCTGGATGCCATATGTATCCATCTTAACCATTCAATATTTTTCTCAAGAACAACACATTGAAAAAGCCATTTTTAATATCCGTTTCATACGAGCACAAAAGCAATCTAAACTTGTTTAAGACCTATACCGCATCCTTTTTGTATTGTTTAATTAAAGGAACTTCACTTTACCATATATATAATCTAGTTTTAGATACTATTGGTAGGTATCTTAAGGGTCTATAGCATACCATGTTTCAATATACATTGCGATGTTGCCCTATCACAGAAGAAAACAGTAATGGTTCACCTTCAAGAGCGTTAATGCAGTTCACTCCTTACATAAGTTCAATATTTATTAATTTATTCATTAAATATGCGGTTAACACCTTTATATAAATCAATATGAATAAAAAACTAAACAGTCTTCAATAACAAAAAACAAAAGCAATCAATAAAATTAAAAAATGAGCTTACATACACGTTATACAGTATGCAACAAAATATACCTACTATGGCACTTTATAGGTACTTACTTACTTTTCATATGTCTCGGTGTGTTGATAAATCTTAACCCATGTGGGCTGCGTAATATCCTCTACAGTCTTGGCTCCAGTGCTGACAGCCAGTTCACCACCTCCCATACAAGTACAATTTATACTTATATCTTATTCCAACAAATAAATCTTCAAAAATATAATATGCTAGCTCTATTTTCATATAACAGTGAGTTTTTATTTTTCTAAGAGAAAAGTACCATTATAGAAATGTATGGATAATTTTTAAACGAAGGATCTTAATTACTCGTATTACATCAAATTTCCAAACTATTTATACCTATTTTAAAAGATAGCTAATATACGTACCAGTGATATAGGACCAGTTTTTAATGTTAAAAATTACAAAATGAAGAGGCCTACACACCCCCAATAGGCCTACCCACCAGCCACAGTCATTTGATAGAAAATATCCTAGTATCTAGTAGTTCTCTGCATCCTGGAAAACCGCTAATTCCAGAGACAATAGCTAGGTAGTTTTATTATTAACACTGGCAACACACACCTATTGTTTGTATATTAATAAATTTTATAATACTATTATTATTGTTCTTGTTATTATTACCTACTACAATGTCGAGACCTCTTTGTGTTTATTATAATATTTTAAGGGTTCCAAGTTTCAACCCCCAGAAGCTGAAATCCAGGATTTTGTTGGTGTAGGTAGTATAAGTATATTTTGTATGTTGTTCATTCATAAATATAGTTTGAAAATGAGAAAAAAATACATAATTTATATTTCTGTGTAGGCATATATTCACACAAAATTTTATTTATAATTGACATCATCAATTAAGTGTCACGTAAATAACAAGTAGAAAATCAAAAAGAGGACCTTCAATTCTGCAATGAGGTCCATCCATTCCGAATGTCTTACTATCACGTACAAATTATATATTCACTGTGTCGGTGTTATGGTAGTAGAATTCCATAGCGAAATAAATAGAACAATAGTTTTATTCTACTATTTGTTTATTTGACGAGAGAGACGTCTTTCGTCTTGTTAGGACATTGCTAATGTTGATTGAGACAAGAGACGTCTCTCTCGTCAAATAAACAAATAGTAGAACAAAACATTTGTTTTATTTATATACATATTATATGTTTATTGTATACAGTAACTAGTAGTTTTGAGTAATGAAAATTCGAATTTGACTTCCATTTCTTTTATAATATTATGCAATCCTAATAATTTAAAAATATTTTACATTGAAAAGTAGATTTTAGATTCGGACACAAGAAAAAGAGATGTCAAAAATTAATACGACAAAAATCAATATGTTATTTTTTCATGCATTTAAAACAAACAAATTTATTATGTACCTACGTTAATCCATAAATTCCTAAATACATACAGGTATTACGTTTTCCAATTACATTCCTTTCACAGTATATAATGTAATAAAATCTACCTAGATAACACAATAATAATTATTGACTTCTCTGTAAATTTGATTCCGTATCCAATATGTGAATTTAACAATACAAATCTACCATATTTTGGAGTTCATTTCGTATATTACCTACATACACGTATATGAATGTCTGTACATATGTACAAGTACATATGTTCCATGTATTATGTGAATTTCAATATAGGGAAGGTATTATGGAGTATCTATGTATTATTGAGTGTAATATCTGTTTTATATATTTATTTTACAGTCAAACCTTGTTAATTATAATTTTCAGGGACTATCAAAATTCGAGAACAAAGTAAAAATTGCAAAAATTGAGTCACAAGACAATGCGTTTACATCCTGATTTTTTTTTTGCAAATCTTGTGTAAAACAGAAAAAGTTGCAAAATCTTCAATATTTCAAGTTAGTTATAATAAATTTTGATTAGAATAATTAGTTAGAATAGTCCCTTATTGATACTATAGTACCAAATACTGTAGTATCAATAAGGGACTAGACATTTGTTTCATTTATCAATTTTTGACATCTTTTGAATGTCATATATACCTATAGAAATTCTAGGCATTTTTACTTGATGTTGTCTTTACTTGATGTTGAACCGTTGACGTTAAATCGGCCATTTCATAGCTCAACTACACATTTGCCAACGTAGATAAAACTGTTCGAATATTTAAACGGCTTCTTTGTACATACTTACTTTGCATCGTTCTTAATCGTGTAAATTCAAAATGTTTTCTGTTTTTCCTTTGCATATCAAAGATATGCATACATCCATCCTTTTCACCCTCTACATCTATCTCTTATGCGCTCTCAAATACTACTCTTTCAAATATACATTTCTGGGGTGAGCTATTATGTTTTAAATTCTTTTGAACTCGAGACTCAGGTTATCAAAGTTGTACTGTAGTTAGTTAGATAATACATAAAGTACAGGGTCTGATAAAATACGATTATTAAGCAATAATTCAATTTCATTTCTTAATTAGAAATTACCACTGGGGTGTCGGCCAGTGGGAATGTGAAAATTATTATTAATACCTACCTATGTTTTATTATTATTATTATTATTATTTTATCATGATAAACATTAATTATTTATCTATAGGTATATTAAAAAGATTTTTTTTCTATTTATTTATTGATTCTTTACTGCACATTGATCACACACAATTTCATAGAAGGTATACTTTCAAATTAAATACAATCAATATACCTATAGAGGGCGAGTTTATCGCAAAGGCGCGATCTCTTCCAACTAACCCAATTTTTTATTGTATTTGTATTCTGATCAAATAAAAGGTTTGAAAAACAGTATGCGTTATAGTGTAATTCGTGAAGATAGGGGAATTAAAAGTAAGTAATTTGGGCACATTGAAAGAATGAACAAATAGAGTAACTTAATTGGCATGAATTCGCTCTGAATGTAAAAGCATATTGTCATCCTCATGTTCATTCTCGAAAATAAGGAGACGTCAGCCATTGTTTTTAGACAACCGGATATAGGCCTCATTATTTTTATCGTAGGTATATGTTGGAAAATACTGCAGCTTTAAAATGTTTTTCCACCATTCAATTCCACCAAAAATTTCAAGAATTTTACTAAAGAACCAATAACGAAAAAAGCATATCCGAATTCATTTTTTATCAATTTAATTATTATTTAAATGCCATTGTTGTATATTTTTATGTTAATTTAATGTTATGTTATTTTTATTTTAATTCTTTTCATATCTAATTATAATCAAGCTATTAACATTTTTGACAATATATAAAAAATATTAAACCTCGTAATTGTTTTACTATATTTAGATAAAAGTGTATGAAGGCTTTTGGAGAAATATCTTTAGGAGAGTGTTTCACTCTCGGAAATTGACCATAACGCAATATTATTTTTCAGTATAATATTAATATGTATGTGCTTTTAAAGAATTTTACGCTCGAAAGCTTTTGATAAGAAAATAATATTATAAAAAACAATGAAATGTAAATATGATCTAATGTAAACTCTTCTACTTATTTACATTTCAAATGCATTATTCTTTTTCGCAGTTCTTTTTGTATTGCATAGACCACCCAGCTATAAACTATGTTTTGTCTGTATACTAATTTATTGAAGCTTTCATTTGGTTTTTATAAGACATATTTTTTTGCACATACATAGTATCGTAGTCCCTACTTGCAATATAATTGAAAACACTCTTAATTTTTGATGAAACATTAGTTTTTCAGAATAATGGTAGGTACCTCACAGGGGTATATGTTTTGAGTGAGTAAACAGCGGAATCCAAACGTTTGAAATTTCTATGTATGCAAGTGAGACGTGGACATGGTTAAAGAAGGATGAAAGTGGCATTAATGCAGTAGAAATGAGATCGTTGAGAAGGATGTGTGGTAAAAGTCTGAGAGATCGTGTGCGTAACAGTGATATACGAAAAGAATGTGGAATGAAAGTGGGTGTAATAACAAGGATGAATGTAAATAAGTTAAGATGCTTTGGGCACGTGGAAAGAATGAATGAGGACAGAATGACTAAGAAGATATATTTGGCTGAGAGGAATGGTGCTCGGAGACGTGGACGTCCTAGGATTAAATGGCAAGATCATTTAAATCAAATCCTACAGGACGGTGACGTGTTGAGCACATTGAACAGGAGAGCATGCATGAGGAATTGTATGACAGTGACGGAAGCGAAAGATGTATGCAAGGATAGAAGGAAGTGGCGCTCGATCCTTTCTGCCTACCCCGTGAGGGAAGCGGCGTGATGGTATGTATGTATGTATGTATGTATGAAATTTCTATTGAAAGTTCATTAAAAAGCTCAAGTCTTAGGACCTGTTAAATATAGTAAATACCTACTAAAAGTTTCACGATATAGAAAAAATGTATAATAAGTGTTCTTTGAAGGTGAGCTGCATATTTATTTGTTTATAAAAAAATATTTCCATTGTTTTTTTATTTATTTATTATATATTTATTTAATAAAATAAATCAACTGCAAAGCTTTTTTCAATAAGTATAACTAATAAATACGTGTTCAAAAAAATTAAATAAAAGAGGAATAAAAAATCAAATAAAATTAAATAAACATATCTATGATAGACACCAATAGTACCTACAAAGGGATACAGTATCAAACACAAACTCCAATAACCTTACATTTGTAATATATCACCAATAAAGTGATAAGGTAAGCCACCTATCCTGAATGTCTCATTTTACTAGAATTGAGAATACGACTAGTATGTTTATTACATTCACTTAGTCTTCTGCCTATCTCTTTTATGGGAGAAGTCGTGAGGGTTTTGAAAAATAGATATAGGTGTGTAAATTTTTACGTAATTCGTACAAATATACAACCCCTAGATAATTTGATATACATGGTTATGTACTTAAAAACTTAGTTATTTATACATAAGTACATATCTACATATAGGTATGTGCTTGAATAAACAAACTTCCAGTGATAAAGCAGTCGCAGTACCTAAATAGCAAGTAGGATAAAACATTAACTATGCATAAGAAAGCTAAGCTTATTCCGGAAAGCACAAAGCTTCACAGTATTACTACCACTGTTATAACAGTGCTGCTACTACTGTATGGAAATTTTTGAACTTTGAGATTATCCTAGAAATCTCTGACTATTGCAGTGGCGTATTGAGGTTTTAGAAATAAATAAAACTCATAATTTTCTATTTTATTTTTCACTTGTTGTTTTGTAACATGGAGATCGTTTGTAATTTGATCAATACTTACCTCAGATCAATAAAGAACACTTTTGCATTAGAATCAATTTGCAAGATAAAATAATTTACTCTAAAAGAATGATTAACATTGAACAAACAATTCAAATTAATTAGTTTCGAATTGAGAAAAAATATAAATATTATTCATAAACTTTTCTGAAAATTAAAAATATCTGTTATACAATGTACAGAGAGCGAGTTTATTGCAAAAATGCGCTGTCTTCCACCTAACCCAGGATATTGAGTTTTACATAAATGGGCTCATGTGTACTTATTATGAAGGATGCACCACTGAATTATATGAATAGTATCAAAATAGGTAGATAAGGCTTTTGAATTTATTTCTAGTACATAACATCGTGTCTAGTAGTAAATATATACCTACCTATTTACACATGGTATATAAGTATATTTCTACCACCTCTGCTTCTTAATATATGTAGTATAATACATAATAGGTATACAAATACATAGATAGTAAATAAATAAAGTTAGTGGAGTAAGGCCCGATATTTCAATGTGCCTTTATGGTCCACTTAAAAATGTCTTATCTCAACTCAATTAATTATGTCATTTACCACAAATATTTTACACAAAATGTAGAGAGATAGAGAGAACCTCACGAGTGTTAAACCTAATTGAAATAAAATAAATAAATAATGAAATGAAAATAACAAATGTTATTTTTCACTACATATTTTTTATTGAGAAAGACGTCTTTTAAGACGAAAGACCTCTCCCTTAATAAAAAACACATACCTAGTGGAAAAAACCATTTGTTTTTGAGTTTCATTATTTATTCTACTACCTAAATAAGTAATAAGTGTGTATTGTTATTTTTGTAACATTTTTATCAACGTCAAACGATGATTAAACAACTTTTAATAACTATCTAATTATAATAATTATAGCTAAACGCAAGAGCTGGTAGGTGTCACTGAGCGTTAAATTATTTTTTAGCCCTTATATTTTATTATAAAACCGTTATCAAAGATTGAATCTTGTATACAAGACAAAATTAAAAATATGGAGGTAGACCTCACAATAAGGGTCAATAAGGCCGTATTGAAACGTCGTGCCAGAGTGAAAGAGAGTGAGAGAGATAGAGAGTTATGTATAGTTTACTATTGTCATTTCTTCCATTCTCATCCATTTATCAGGAATGTCCGTAGTTACTATGTATTTCAGACTTAGTACATTACTACATTACAGAGTTCGTGAATAATACATGAGTTACTACTTCTACATACATGCATATGTAGTATCTAATATATATATACATACACTAAATATGTACGTATATAATAATATGTGAGATAGCTAATAGGTACCTATTCTTATTTTGTGTAAGTCTCTCCGTTTGTACACCCACCTACCCTTGCACCGCCCACCTATGTATGTATATTTATCAAAGTTCCATGATTTTAACTTTCTTCTTTCTTAGATGTTTCTTCACTGTTGAATATAGGCCTGTTCCTTTTCATTTCTTTCTAGAGCCACTCTTGCTCAAATTTACCACATTTTCTTTAAATAAATATTATATGTAAAATTCAATACTTACTTTACTTTTTGCATGGCTTCGGCTTTTATTAAAAATCTTTCCTAATCAAATCCTTGGTTCTCGTTCAGAAAGCCACAGCATCACTTCTGAGATCGACCTATGGATATCCATCCAGTCTCCCTCGTAGTTTCTTCCTGGACATCATCTACCAGATGTTGGATTGTTTGGAACTGAGCCCCACAGTCGCATTCCGGAGACCCCCTCTAACTCTTAAAATTCAATACAATCGTTTAAAATAGCTATAAATAGATAACAAAATTACATTTTTATACGGTCTATTCGCCTCGCTAAGCTAGTCAAGGCGGATAAACAATTAGTTTACGTTACCTATATACTTTTGCAAAGTTTTCATTTTTTTTTTATTATTTAAGTACACATTGCGTTAGAACTGGAAGAAATGGAAAGCTCAACGACAGTAATAAATTCCATGTTGCGATTTAAAAAAAAATCCCACAAATTGGGCAGTCAGCGAACGTCTTCAATAATAAAATCGAGGCCTAATTAATTTATAAAATACAAAAAAAATCAAAATAATTTCTGTTTATCGTAGCTGAAACATAATTCACTCAATTGCGGGTGCATTGCCGTAAAATGAAATAAGAATAGAATCATAGCTGAATATGTTATTTTATGAAATTTAAATGCATATATTAAAATTGTTTGCTATTCACGGGTTACTCTACATTTAGATAGGTATCAATTATTTGTGCAGATTAACTTCTTGCCGCTGAAAGTATTATAGAACTTTTTTCAGAACAACATACCAACGTGCAACAATTTGTAAAGAATGAATGAGTTCTGGTATTCGCTGAAAAGTCTGAAATAAAGTTCTTTCAGACGTGTGTATTTGTTGTGTCTACTTGGTGTTGCATAATATTATACATTTCCTAGAAAGCGTCGCATCCTGTAAAGCCTAATTCACACTATGAATCTTCATGTGATGAATACTTGCATATTTCGAGAAACATATTTTCGGTTATAGGCACGTTTTAGTTTCGTTTTCCTTGGAATTAATGTTGAGTTGCATAAACATTTAGTAAATATATATGAATGAGAATATTCATGAAAACTTACTTGTTTGTTTGTTTTGTTAATACAGTTAATTTATTTACACTATTATTATTATTATTTGGATGATTTGTAAAGCGCCGTTTTGTGAAAAAAAATCCACCTCAAGGGCGCTCTTTGCTAACTAAGGTTGTGCTTGAATTATTCCGTGAGATTTCTTGAATAGATAAGTTTTCAGTTGGTTCTTGAAACGAGATATGTCCTGCGTTTCTCTGATCGTTTGTGGAAGCCTGTTCCAGACTACAGGTGCAGATATTGCAAAAGCACGCTCCACGTACACTGGTTTCGATACAGTACTGGTCACCTCCAATTTAGTTGTTATATCTTGACAAGACCTAAGTGTTGTCTGTCTATGACTTAACGCCTGTCTACCACAGAGTTCCATGATATATTCTGGGGCCATAGCATGAAGTGCCTTAAATACTGTCAAACACACTTTAAATTAAATTCTCTCCGGACATCTGAGCCAGTGAAGAGATTGAAGGGTGGCAGATACGTGTGAAGAGCGATTCAGTTGATAAATGAAACGTGCAGCCGCATTAAAAACGGACTGAATCCTCTGGAGTTGATATTGTCTACTTTCATTTGAGTGGTTTAGGATCGAAAATGGGCCAATTCATTCGTTTTAAAGTTTCAGTAGAGTCTAATCTAAAACTAATTGAATTTCGATTGTTTTCAATACTCATTACAAATTCCAGCGCTATCTTTCACATCATTATTCATAGGATTTGACTATTTTATAAAATGCAGTTTTATGAAACTCAACACTAAGAATATTTTTTCACTCTTAATTTTAAAATAAATAACACGAAACAAAAATAATAAATATTTATTTTATATTATATTTGATAATTTAAAATGAAGTGTTACAAAGTAAATGCCGATACAATTAATGGATTTATTTAATTTTGGTACCAAAATTCACGCCAATTGTTACTTATCAATTAAGTTTGTATGTGGATAAAGATTGTGAATCCTATTTGTTTCCTCTTTTTCAACAAATTTTAAACCAATAATTCATCTATTGATCAGCTATTATGTAACTCCAAATGAACATTCAACAGAATAGGATATATTTAACGGAATAAAAAAAGTTTGTTTGTATAAAGTAGCCTTAACATAATCTATGTAGTATCATGGTATAGTGGTGCATCCCGACCCCGGCGCTTGGCGTCGGATGCTAAACAGCGCCAGCGTTGGCGTCGGCGTCGCGGTGGAGCTTTGTGTTAACTTTCTCTACTTGATCTACTGCCGAGAGAGCTTAACAAACTACCCCAGTCTGAGTTGCTTCATATAATTATGTGATATGTACATTCTGCATACAATTCTAGCTTACCATCCCCAACGATTTACTATTCTAAGGGGATGATGGTGTAAGTTGACTCTTTGGAAAATAAATTAACTTATAAAAATTAACAGTATTTTTTACTTTTTCTGTAGATAACTGAATATTTAATAAAAACATTTTCTGAATATTGTGCTGCTTATTCCACTCTATCAATAGGCAAACATTTTCCAATTACTTTCCTCGTCCATTAACGTTTTCAAACCTTTGTAACTTATTTACACGCATTCTATCCACAACACTCATCTTGCGTCACTCTTCTAATATCCTCATTCTTCACACTATCACGCAACGTTTAACCACCCATTCTTTTCAGCGATCGCATCTCTACAGCATTAATTTCCTTCTTCAACAACGTCCATGTTTCGGTTTTATGCGTAAGTGATGGTACCTGAACGATATTGTGCTATCAGAATTATATTTTTGAAAAACTAAATCAGTAAAAAATAAATTTAGGTACTCACCTTTTCGAACGATTTACCCTCACATCCCCTCTTAGGCAAATGAGGTTTGTATTAGTTAGTAGGTAGGTGTACTTATTTATGGTACATATTATGCATATCCTTGTAGAGTTTGTTGTGAAAGATAAGATAAAGTTGTATTTGTCTATGAAATAGGGTTGTTACTGATGTCACTTGCCTGATGCGGATGCGGATGTGTTACTGGAATATGTTTATGCGAATGCAGATGCGGATTTTTATTTAATGCGGATGCGGATTCGGAAAGAGACAGAGTACAAAATGAAACAATAAGACAAATATTCCTCACAACGTTTCGCAACTCTCAAACGGAGATAGGCGGGACTTATGGCTAGAAGCTCGGTTAACAAATTGCTTAAGTTTCTTACATCTTAAAAACCACGAGCGGTTACCCGGAGCGTAGGAAAACCACCGTTGGGGTGAAGGTATGACATTCTCGACACGCTTGTATCATCTGGATGCAGACTGTGCAAGATCTGGTGGCATAGAAGCAAATGGAGTAGACCTTCGTCCAGGAGCAGGCCGATAAAAAGCAAAAAAATATTCCAAGAAATACAAAAAAATCGAAATTATTCGAAAAATACTAAAAGGCCTATTGGTATTATTGATCGTAAAGGTACCTATGTCAAAAGTTTAATTTTAGATGATTGCTCAATTTAAAAACAGTTTGAATTATCATTCATTATATATTATTATTGTTTGGTTTTGGTATGCATATATATATATATATATATATATATATATATATTATTAGGTAGGTAGGTACTAGGTATAAATACAAGGTAAGCTATCCAGCGTGCGATCTCGAGCCAGGGGTGTGGAAAGACGAGAACAATAGCGGACCCACAAATACACGCACTGCGACGTCACGATTTACGATCTCTGGCACGGGGCTAAAAGCTTTACTTCCTATGTTTTATATATGTATATATGTGTGTTATAAAATACATATCTACATATATATTATTTATATACCTATGTATTTATAAACCTATGCAAATTTACATAAAGTTGGTATGGTCCAGGTAGATACCTAGAATATGGCCCGCAAAGCACGAGTTTTGAATTTTGAAGGATTGAGTGACGAATAAATTTATTTTGAGCATTTAATATATTTAATTCAACGATCCTGTGGAACCTCCTTTCATTTCGAAGTACGTGTCCCAAATTAGCCATTTTTCTCTTTTTATTACTGGACAAGATCTCTCTTTCCATTCCAGCCCTTCGCGATAAATACCTCAAAGAATATGTGCTGTGAAAGGCAACACCACGAATAAGATATTTAGTGTCTTCAATTTGGCGATAAAAATCTTTTGTTATTACGGTGAGGATGACCTGTATATTAATTACATGTCATTGGTCCACTGGCTTCTCTACTTGCGGTTAATACAGTGATGTTTTTATAAATGACTTCTGACAAGTATCAAGGTACGTAAAATCTTTCACTCGGGCCGTATTCTGCAGTCAGTCAGTCAATAGGGGGCAATATTGAGGCACGTCGTGGTGTAGGAAATAAATAAGATTTTGTAGGCTGCTCAATATATGGCAATGGACTGGAATGGCGCTGGTAGGAGAACTGGTCCGAACAGCACAGAACAGGAAGGCATTTTCCAGAATGATCCCCATCATCGAGAGGACTTAAAATGGCTCTGAGGGAAGAAGATGAATAAATGAATGAACTAACATTATACCTTGTCTATTTGGTTCTAGATAGGAAATATACATAGTATAGAAATAAATTCAGAGTGCCTATGTTTGTATATACTTTTGTAAATTTCTTTACTTTTTAATTTTTTTCCAGAATACAATGAATTTTTCAAGAAAGGGACTAATAAATCAAGCCTTTACGCTCCACCCCATACTGAGGTCGTATATTAAGCTACGCACATTGCTCTTCGCTTATATTAAGTACCCACGTATCTACGAACAACAATATTTCAGGACTTATATCCGGTGCTAAAAAACAAAACCAGTTTTACTATTTCAGTCAGAAAGTGAGGTAGAATCCATTGGATTGCTCTGGAATAAGTTTTGATTTTCTTCTCCACTCCTCCCTATACCTATTCTGTTAGTATCTTTATTATTTTAATTCGACTTATGCGCCACAGTTCATGTCCTTGATTCATAATTATATGTAGGTGTCTCTTGGGCGGCCTCTACCATTTCTGCCTTCAGTCTTGCCCTCCGCGATGGTGATGAGAAGCAAGCTGGTCTGCTGACTAGTTCATTTGTGGGATTTGCCGAGATAGTAAAGTAGTTGTAGATTAAAATTTTAAGTATGAAACTGATATAGTGGGTATGAAGATATCTTCGAAAAACTGGTATTCTAAAAAAACCGGTGTAGGTAATATTTCAACACAATTTCCCACACACATACAATATAACATCAGATACTTAACCATCCCTCTTCTTCTTCCGAATAGTCCTTCTTCCTTCTCCGCCCCTCCCTACCCTCTACAAAGCACCCCCCCTTCTCTTGCCACCTCCACATTCTATCTTCAGTCACTACAACATACTGAAAAGGCTTCTGAAAGCGGAAATTTATATACAGCAACGTAAATAATATAATTTCCACATAATATAATATTATATGTACCTTCTTTGCCTGCTATAAACTATTTCAATGATATCTTCAAAATAACAATGCATATCTACTTATCGGTCGATTTTTTAAATATTTTTCTTTATATACACTGATTGGGTATTTTTTTTTATATTTAGGTAGCCATCTTGAATGAACTTATCGAATGTTTGTTAAAATTTTAATGAATAAATTTACAATCTGCAGTCTTCTTGCTATAAAAATGAGACACTAAAGATGGGCGGAATATTTATAGTTGTCTATTCTTAACTACGTGTGTGAAATAAATGAAAAACGAGAATATTTTATGTAAATTGTTGTCTTAATTTTCGGATAAGCTTTTCGCATGCTTCAGCAAATAATTCAAGTCACATAATTATTACAATATTCGATAAATAAAAAAGTTGTGGTTGTAAAATATTGAACTTTCGTGTTTACGTTTTCTGTGAAAGTCCATTGCTGTTATATATGTAATATATAACAAGACTTATTCATGAATAGAATAAATTTCATAATTGTTCTTCAAAATAATATTATTACTTTTTAAAAACCCTGTAACTGTTATTTATTTAACTTTTATTACTTATGTGCGTATAAATATTCGTTACTTTACGATGTTTGCAATATTTCAGAGAACCGCGTTAATTATATAAATAAATTGTGGAAGAATTGTAACGTTTCCAGTTCCCAGTTTATAAAATTTTCCTACTCTCTTAATATAATGAAAAACCATTCAAAATGTCGTCTTAATTGACAGAAAATTTATGATTTATTTTTGAGTATTATTTTAGTAAAATCCTGAAAAAATGTTGAAGAGTCCCGTTGTTCATTAGAACTCTCATTATTAATGCTTACTCATTAAATTATTAGACAACGTGTGAAAATGAATGAATTGTATTTTTTCATTTAATATTATTTATTAAATGATGTATTTATTGTCTGAATACGTGCAACATCAACAAAAAGGATCCAAATAAAATAAATATATAAAATGGAAAACTAGTACCTATTTGAAAATTTAAACAATGAAAAAAATAATTTAATCCAAAAAGAAGAGCCGTTAATATTGTCACCATACGGAAGAGGCTTGTATCCAGCAGTAAAGAGATGTCTGATAAATATAGGCTCCAAATACAGAACTTGTATATTTTGATTTTTCGTAATTTCTACCTGTAAAATACTTTTCAAAATATAAAAGAGAATTACGTATGATAATTTGTGAAAAACATCATGCATTACATTTCGTTACATTCTGAAATACATTTCGAAAACATTTTTTATTAATCACGAATTATAATATTGTAGAAAGGAGGAAGAGAAAATAATTTTATATTTAGATGAAAAACATTTAAATTGAACCATAAATCGCGATCCTTTTGCAACCCAAATATTTAATTTACTTTATGCAAAGAATAATATTAGTAAAAATATTCAGCTCAGGAATATTTTGTTGATGAAAAATGTTTTTCGTTTAATTTTGTTACGTTATTTTAAGTATCGAGAATTTTATTATTTTATAACATTTTAAAACACACTTTATTTAAATCTAATTTCGACATTTCTACAAATGGGGTTACTATTGAACTGATTGCATAGAAAAGAGTTGGAGTCTTCAAAAATAAGTACCTACATATTATTTCCATCTAAAAATGTCAAAAAACACAGTGAAATCTTGAGTTCATTGTTTCGTAAATGTAAACGTATAAAAACACGTGTAATAAATCTAATATATAAAATTCTCGTGTCACGGTGTTAGTTATCATACTCTTCCAAAACGGCTTGACTGTTTTTGACGAAATTTTGTGTGCTTATCGGGGAGGTCTGAGAATCAGCAATTATCTTTTTTTCATACCCCTAAAAGTCAAGGGTGGTCCATCCTGTTTTTTTATGTTTTGGACAATTTTTTTTTTATTTTTTATGGTGAGGTATTAAAAAATACATACAGCCTTAAATTTTCATCCCTACACCATCAACCCCTATTTTTTAATAGCAATATTAGTAATCTAGAAATAATGTATATGGCAAAACAACGTTTTCCGGGTCAGCTTTCAATAAAAATCAATGTTTATTCAATACATCCTTTCACAATTCATTTAGAATGTTATACGAGATTGGCTGTTCATAATATTACAAGAACACATAAAAACATATTAATTGATCCAATTATCAATTATTGCAGGTTTTCATAATTCATTGATTTATTTATTATTAACCTTTAAAATAAATTCATATACATAATATACGTAAGTTAAAACATTTTTATACTTAATTTATTATACAAAATGTTGTACCAAGTAAATTGAAATTATTTTATATACCTATAGGCACGTACCTACTTTAAAAAATATTAAAACGTCTAATTATAGCTTTTACCTAAACATAATTAATTGTCGAAAATAAATTAATTTAATTTTTTGAGTCAGTAATTTTGGCCAATATTTGCCAGGTCAATTTAATACATAGCTAATTATTATTTTTTGTACAAAGTACGAAACGTTGATTTTTTTATTTACATTGACTTATCACGAACCGCTGTATTTGCATAATTTAATTATAACTTAAAATTAATTTTAGGAAATCTTGATTAATAAATCTAATAAATTATTTTTGGAGCATGTTTTGTTTTCTTTAAAAAGTCGGTAAATTTTTATTCCGTCAGTCATATTCTTGTTTTTAACTCCTTATATGGCCAAATTAATTTTAATCAGAAAATTTTTCCCTACCTACCATATTTAAAATTATTTTCAAAATAATTTTCTACATTTTATATTCGATTTAATTTCGATCATTAATAATAATAATAAGTAGACATTTTTTTAAGATGCGCCATTTTGTGGAAAAACCACCGCAAGGGCCCATTCAAGAATCATAACATCATCATCATCATCATCGCCGTCAACGCTCCTCTTGGGAGCACAGGGCAGAAAGTAGTAGGATCTCGTAAATATTATGATCTTGACATTTAATTTTCCGACAATATTCAATTTAATGAAAAAAAAGTTAGGTAGCTTTCTGACATGGCTAATCACAGAATTCAACTAATATGATAACTTAAATGTATACACGGTTGCATGCAGCTGATCTGCTGGCTACCCCACTTGTGGGATATGCCGTGATGGTATAGTAGTAGTAGTATACACGGTTGCATACAATTATTTCTAAAACAACCACGTTTTTTACCATGTTTTGCATGTTTGCTCCAATTATAATTCCCTGCACATGTAAGATACAAGAACGTATTATGTTCATGCAGTGCATGACGTGTCATTCGTTCGTCAGCCATTTAATAAATTTTATATTTTTTGTTAAGCACATAGCCCCTTTGTACATAAAGTTATGTAATACTTATATAAAATTATTATAATTACACCTCATGTTTTTTATATACAATTATTAGCGTGCATTTATAACATTGTAATCAACATTTTAGTTGTATTAAATCTTTCACATTGTTAAAAATACTTACTTTTTAATGTAAGTATTTAAAAAAAATGCATTTACTCACGTACATCGTTTGCATGTGGCCAGTCATTTAATGCGAATCGGCAATTATTGCAACGTGGCCGATTTTAGTTAGCAGCCAATAAAAAAAAACGATTGAGAGTTTGCTGATTATTTTATGGAGTTTCGGTCTTACCTCTAAAAGTTAAATTTATTGGTACGAATTTATGATAGGTGCTAAATCCATTGTCAACGTAGACTTTTCGGTTTTGTGACACAATTGGTTAAATAGTTATAACAAAATATTAATAAATTTAATAATTATTGAAATACTTGACACATTATTTACCTGTCATATATCATAAACTTATGAAAAGGAATACATATTAACTGTTCTATTTATAACTCTCTTTTTCTCTGTGCCTTCGAATGCTTTCATATCGGGAAAATTTTGTGATCCTCTCTGAATTCGAACTCATTTCACTTTCAGACTTTTTTCTTGTGTCTAGTAGTGAACAAAGGCTTCCTCTTGAATTTCCACAATTCTCTGTTGGATCCAATTCTCTTCTTCATAGATATTAAATCATACCTATATTATATCATTGTTAGAATTTCAAACTGTAGGTATGTAGTTATTATATCTTCTTCTCAAATTACATATTTCGACATGCGTGTGTTATCTTCAAAATGATTAATGTTGTATCTAATATTTTATATTGCGTACACCGACACTCTCACCACGCTAAATCATTATTTCTCTATTGGAACATAAATACCTACATTTATCATGTAAATACATTTCGTAAAACTTAATCATTTTTATTGTTTTTTCACTACACCACAAGTCAGTGGAGGGATTAGATTTTTTATTTTGGTATTTTTTTCATTAATTCATACCTACACTGTACTACGTTTCTTACAATCTCTCCTTGCCGATGAAAATAGTACATTTAGGATAGGTGACATATTATATCATCGCTGAAATGAAAATGTTGAATGAATGACTTATATGTGATGCCATAATTTCGATTTTTTTTTATTTATTTCTCTCATCTACGGCCTTAGCCTTTTACAACAATATGGTTCACACACAATTTTTACAAACAATTAATCCAAACAACAAGTAAAGAATTTAAATCATTGATATTTTGTCAAACAAGATAGGTATATAAAGAAAAATTGCACGTTCGCCCATTATATGCATCTAGTCTACTGGCTACTACACTTGTGGAAATGCAGTCATAGATTATAGTGATTAGAAACGAATATACTTACAATGGAAGTAAGTTGGATCCAAAAAACTTAGTGTTAGAAAGATAAAAATTTGAGATGCGTTTTAATCCAGCGTTTATTAATCTGAAATTCCTTTATTGCATCCTGTGCAACTTAGACTCAAGAAATTTTCTAGTCATTTATGCAATTATTGCACAAGACATGCATTGGTATTTACATATATGAAAAACACATTATTTTAGGCATATGATCTTTTTATGCACCTATAGGCAACACGTCACTGCCACTAGTAAGATATAATAAAGTCTAAGTACAAAGCATGTTGTAAATCGTGTTCTTCTGATTTCGTTTTTTAAACCAATAATAAATCATAAAAGACTTATCGAATAATTGTTATGTATTTACAAAACCTACCTACTTACATTATATACATACTATTGTAATTTTCTCTCATTATTTACAAAGCTATGTACTCTTAGATATTTGTACATAAGTCACGACACTGGTGTACCTAGGACGAATATATAGGGTCATACGTGAAAAATTTCATTATATTATTTTAATGGTTATGTGTTTCATAATTGAGATATTCACATGATAAACGGCATAATTGCCAGAAACAGATTGATTTAAATGTCATAGAAGCATCGTAAATTATATTATTATCCAAGAAATGTTTTGAATACTTGTTTGATATATTATGAATTATGATGGATTGCATTATAATTTTGGAACAGATAAATAACATTACGTCGACCTTTTAATTCAAAATAAATCTTAATTATTTTTAACATTTTCTTAAATATAACTGAAAGTAAATAGATTATCGCTTTTTAATAGTTATTTGTAATACATATGATATACTTAGATACAGCATCCATTACCATCCTTCAAATTTTACTATTCGATAACTTTTCAAATTTCTTTTGTTTAAAAATACTACGAATTCGGTTGTCTTGGCATTAGAAAAAGGGGGAAAAATCAATAGAGTCAACTATTTTGAATATTATCATTATTTTTAGTAGCATTATTTATATTATTTCGGTATGGTAAAACTGAAACGAATCTTTTTTCTTACATATAGTACTTTAAAGATATTAGAACCAACTATTTTTTATCAAAAAAAAATTGTTCCTTATTTCTTCAACTTTTTTTTAATTTACCTTATTTATATTGACGTAAAATTAACTTAAAATAAATAAACACACCTTTTAGATGCCTCAATCTTTTGTACATAGTAGGTATATTCTGTCACTAGATATAAAATAAATTTCTCGTAGGCAATAGGTTGCCTCGGGATTTTATATCTCTTCATCAATGCCTTGGCGTGTTTTCTGTAGGCAGTCCAGTACCTACATACAATAATAATATTGATTGCCAGTACATATCACATAGTGTTAGTATTTTGTTGTTATTGTTATTGTTGTTTTACGTCTTGCACGTTTTTCACCGAGTAGGTAACTCAAACACTAATAATAATAAAAGTACCTACTAATAAAAGTAATAAATGTACTTAGACCATTATTCCGCATATTGACTCAATTTTATACACTTCATACTTTTACAGTAATTTTACAAATTATATGGTGGTTTGTAGGTACTTAAACATTTTTTCAAGATATTTTCGTTTCTGAGCCAAATACTTCCTTAACTAGTTACTTGAAAAACAAAAAATACCTAAATTATTTTATCATGTTATTTCTTTATACACAATTGCGTGATTTTATTAAACGTCCCAATCATCCAATGTTTCTGACTGAGTTATGTTTAACAAAGACCAGTAATAAATAGTTATTTCTATTTTGTCGCCAACGTGTTTTTCGACAACTTAAACGATCCTCTTTCACAATTCACCGTTCAATAATGACCATATTTTTTCGCATTGTATTATCCTACTTATTTTCTTTGTGTAACAGCCCAAAACAGCTCGTTGACGCCCATCATTCACATCACATTTTTTCGGACAATCTTAACATTGATATCTTGAAAACGGAGAGTATTTAAAGCGCCATCTTTGTGCCATAGCACCTCGAGGACGCTGTACATGATAATGTTTTATCTTCATAATTAGTATCACGGTTACAAACAACTTAAAAAACGTGGAACTTTATTTTTTTCTGTACCTTTATTTCTATAAACTATATCCATCCTGTAGACCAATAGGTAATAGTCATATGGTCTTTTTATAGAGCTGTCAAATATTTAAGGGGCATACAACTTTACATGTGTTCCATAGTAGAAAAAAACATTTAGTTTTAATTTCATTATGTAATTCTACTACCTAAACACCAACACAGTAAAATAGAAATTAAAATAATATATATATAAACAATAAATAAATATAACAGTATTAATTATTTATGAAGGAGCCATGTAGTTGTTAGTTAGCGAGTAATTAATTAAGAAATCCTTCCTTGTTGTTTTGTTAACATACACATCTCAATTACTCTCCTGACGAGACAAACAGCTATAAAGGACATATAAAATAGATATTTAGATAGGTATAAGGGTAGGTATAAGGTATCTTTTTACTTAGTTAACAGATCCGCGCAAGCATTTATTGAATTGTAATCTTTTTTCATCTAATCTGGATGTAAATTACTTACAGTTTGTCTACAGGCTAGGTATTCCACTTAAATAAAAACAGAATTTCAGAAAAACATTATTAATCTTTTTATTATACACTCCCGCCGTTTTCCATGTAGCGTAGACAGAGAGAACGGAATACCATATATGTCTATCATTACATACTTCTTTCGCGTCTTCTACATTCATACCTATTATTATTCTTTTTTATTATACCCTCATGCCGCTTTTCATGTGGGGTAGGCAGGGAGAATGGAACACCATATAGATCTTTAGTCTTAAACGTTCATACGATTACTCATACGCGGACGTCAATTTCTCTTACTCCCCATACGGCTGTGTTTGAGAACTTGATCCACCTGATAAAACCACGTGCTTTTCGGACGCCCTAGCTCTTTTATACCACCTCTTTTGGAAACCATAAAAAAATGACAAATCGAACTAATCTAACAGTTAAAAATGTTAGTTGGAAGACATCGCATTTGAGCGATAAACTCGCCCTCTGTACATTAAATTTTAAACTGTTATTTTTTTTTACACTATTTTATTATGTAATATTGTAACCAATGTAACCAGTGAAGAATAAAATAAATAAATAAAAATAGAGTTCCAAATATAATAGCATGCACCCATTGAAACAGAAAAAGTATCGACAATTATTTGCGTAAACTCACGTTCCAAAGATTGTGAGCTTGACAATTTTATTTGGTAAAATATATTATGATATTGTTTCGAATACTTATATCAATCTTTGTTCAATTTTATTAGTTGTTGGTTGGCCGCGATGATATTGGTAGTTTGTAAGTCAGTAACATTGAATACAAAAGCTTTGAGAAGCGGTCCTGTATTAAAATAGTAGGCATTTTATAATAATAGATTGCGAGTAATAGAATATAGGAGATAGTAGGCATATAAGTATATTATTGTAGGAAAGTTTATGTCTAGATATTGTACTTATACCGGATAGGCTAATAAATAGCTTTGATATCTATTTACACCCATGTAAGGTTTAATTAAGGTTTTGTTACGTAACTATTATCTTTGCTACCTAAGTAGGTTCCTACTTTCTGATACTCCTTTTTTTTAGGTACAGTGCCGTGCCTCAAATTATTATACATTTAATAGCTAATTAACGGTTATTTAAATAAGTTTACCTATAGTCAACTAGAATGGACAGATTCTGCTCTTTCTTGACTCATTCTTCTCTTTCTTGGCACCTATTTAAAACTGACATATTAGAGGTTAGGATTTCCTTAAAAAAAAGAAAAGCAAATCAACTCCTGCTCGTATTATCTGTCAAAGATATGTTCTTCAAATTAGGACTAAATTATTTATTATGACTAGATCAATTTCTTTCAAAAACATTATTTCTTATTATGATATTATACCTACTTTAAATAACATTCACTCTGTGAATGTACAAACTTTAGAGTTATTATTTCTTATTATGACTGGTTTACGTTCTTTCGATTAAATCAATTTTTTTTACAATTATCACTCGTTAACCAGTGGATGGCCTTTAAAAAATGTTTTAAGTTTGTTCGAGTAAAATATATAAATCACATAGCCACTAAAAGAATTTGAATGGGCACTAGGGTAAATATCATACATATACAGTGAATAGTGTATAATAATAATAATAATAATAAACTTTATTGTACAAAATATTTAAACAAAAAGAATGAGATTAGGTACAACATGGTATATACAAATATTTTGCACAATGGGTATCTATGTTATTAATAAATTAAAAAAACAAAGTGTATCTATGTTATTAATAAATTAAAAAAACTTATGTGACGCTACTGTTCACGACATATATTATATTGACTTGATAATTAACTGAGTAACATATGCAAGTACTTACTCTCTTTTTAATTGTCACAAGCAGCAGCCTATCTCATGGGAGGAGGGTACTATTGCTAGTACATTATACTCCATATAATAAATATCTAACAAACTATCTCTCATTCTCCAAAGAGAATGCTATTTATCCCATTACCTATAAACACACCCCGTGGATTCTTCGGTGAAAAATAGGTTACCTTCTTTTTTTGGCAAGTTTTCGAGTGTTCTGTTCAAGATAGGTATTCGTAAAAGCTCACGCATTAGACAATTAACATCCATCATTTAGTAATGAGCGATGCCACAATCCTGAATGTCTTAATATATGGTAAGTGGCGCTCAATCCTTTCTGCCTACCCCGCAAGGAAAGCGACTTGATAATGATGCCGATGATACTCAACTTATAAGTAGAATAAACATACATGACTCTATTGTTTTGTTTTACGTTTTCACGACATATCGCGACCTAACGACCAGTTAAGTTCAACTTCCATCTTGTTCTAACTATGTACATATTACTTACTCCTATTTACTAACTACAATAATATAATGTATTTAAACCTGATATTATATCCTCTACTAAGTTAAGTAGTGTTTACAACTTAACTCGCTACTTAAGTTAGCAATTGTGTATGATATCGGCAGTATGGGCATTTCTTACAAAAATCTTTTTTCGTTAGGTTTTTAAACGAAACTTATACCTAACGGCTAAATAGCCTTTTTGCTCGTAACCTCCTTAATCGTTTCCTCAATTCTAATAATCGTGATTTCCTTAAATGGATTCATCGATTACAATTATAAAAATATACCAACTTCTTCTTCAATAAGATCTATAACAAATTAGAGATGAAGGTTTTTTTAAGTAATGAAGTTTATTAGCTTTAACATAATGTGCTCAGTTAATATTTAATATTATATTTAGATGTGTTTGTGTGTACATATAGGTATTATATAATATTTTATACATTGATACATTGCTGTACATATTAGCATAATGACATATGTATTATTATATTAAATATACGTATATTTTGTAGTATATACTAGGTAGGTATGTAACTATGTAATAATATATGAACCATTTAAGGTGCATTAGATGTCGCCAACAATTGAGAACAGTCAGAGCATACATTGAAGGACCCACCGACCACCCGGATAGCGCAGAAATCTGAAGACTTCCATTTATCCAAAATTCTACCCTTAACAAATCTCGTCTACACTGGAAGCGCCATAGTGGGTAGTCTAAAGGGCTCGCCAGCCAAACCACTAAATCGCCAAAACCTCTGTGTGAAATCTTTTGAATTTTGACTCAACCCTTCGAGTTTTATCTTTATATGAGGAAAGCGTACAATGGATATGAAATGAAATTTAAAAAAAGTAGGTATACAAAAGCATTTTCTAAGGCTAGTATACAAATCATACACAAGCAATTATGAGTTCGTCGGTAGCCTGGAGGTAGAGTCTCGGCCTTCAGAACATGGGGTCCGTGGTTCGATCCCAGGTGCCGGCAAACTCCCCTTTTATGGCACAAGCTTTTAGCTTAGTGTGAAAGGTGTATAAGGTTGTATTTGGGTTTATAACAAACCCAGATATATTTAAAAAAAAAAAATAAGATAAAGAATTTTATATAGGTACATAATTTATTTGAGCTGAGTTGAGGTGTCCAGAAACTTTTCCAGGTATTTAGGTCATATAAGATTTAAATCATAATTTGGGACCCACTCGATTTGTGTAAATTGTCTACCTATAGATGTTTTGTTCAAGAAAACTGTACCTAAGTAGATATTTTAAATTCATATTTGTACCGGAAAATCTACGGGGTTAAAAATGGTAAAAAGAAAAACCGAATTCCTAGTCATCGCCAGTTGTAGACCCCTGCAGAAAATCCCATTGACTCGTGCAAGGTAGTCTTTTTTAGTCAAAGTACTTACATTACTTTACCTGGTCTTAAAAAGTCCACCATCTTGCTTCTCAATATATACACACACTCACACAAACATGTACACACTCATATATAATTATATTTGGTACAGTGCGACTACTAGAAGTTGGTGGTACTATTATTATATATTATTATGTAGTAGGTACTATTGTACCTGCATAAAAATAATATTCCAACCAGCCAATTAACTATTATGTTATTATTATTATTACCTGACTATAATTTTTATATAAAAACTAAACCACTCTAATATAATAACTACCTTCACCGCGACACAGTGGTGTATAGTCTAAATAAGCCCTAATTTGATGGACGACCGAAACCTCGTTCTAATAAACACATTTTATTATTTTTATCAGAAAAGGTTCGTCCCTTTGATTATTATATAGTTAATGTTTAGAATTTTTACTATTATTTTTATTTTTAACTGGATTTGGGCAAAACGCGCAGACGACAAAACCAATAAGGCATCTCGATTGGAGAACCACTTCTATGATTGTTTGCATTAAATGTTTCTTTATTGGTGGACCTTATATTACAAGTGAAAGTAGGAATGGTGAGATTGGTTCATGTTGTTCATGGACAACGAAAATGATCATTTAAGCCAGCCTAGAGACAATTCGTAAGCGTTGGGACACCTTTCTTATTTCTTCCTATTAGATTTTGCATAATGTTGCATTGCGTACCTAAATATGTGTGATTGATTTTATGATAAGAAAAAACTATTTTTTTCTATTTATCTAAAATTTACAATTTTTGTATTGAAGTAAAAAAAAAATACAATTTTTCGTAATTTGTTTGAATAATTAATCTTTAGCTACGTCACTGCTGTGCATGCCTAGATTTTACCAACACCACTTTAAGAAAAGTTGATTTTGTTATGTGTTGTTAGCAGGTGTAGGTACCTACTTACTTATAAATATTATAATATTTAGATGTATAGATGTATTTAAATAACCACATAAATAATATTCGAGTCCGTTTGTAAATACGTATTTATGAATGAATATATTTATACCTATATCCTATTATTTTGTAACAGGAAAAAAGGAATTTTATTGATACTCTCATTAAGCTTGTTTCTGGGTAGTAAAATATTTTTTGATTTCCAACTTAGTTAAAATAATAAAATAAAAAATAAAATAAAATAATCTTTATTGTGTTATAAACAAAGTAGCACAAATGGCGGGTTTATTGCCTTAAGGCAATTTCTACCAACCAACCAAATGTGAGAGAGATTCGAGATACATTAATATTGATGTACATAGTTAAGTACATAAAAGAAAAGATATAATAAAAAATAAATAAATTATATATAGGTACATATAACTTAAGTAGGTATAAGTACTTAGTTATTATCAGAGATATTAGTAAAAAGAATAAATTGGCAAAATATATTATTCCGATTTTTCGTCCAATAAAACCAAAGCTTTGTACGAGATAACAATCTTTTTAGTGATTTTTGCTTGCAAACTAATTAATATAGAAAAAAGAAGTAATTTGTGTTGTATGCATAGACATACTAGACTTGCAGCGCGGTACATTTTTTCGGATTTTTTGTGATCCAACCTCGATGGCCTTCAAGCATTAGCAATGTATTGTCTTACAACCAACATCAGTTTAAAATTGGATGCAAAATTTGATCAACGGTATGACCGATTTTTTCTTTGAATTACCGATATAGTACATATTTGGTTGAATGCAATATTTCATATTTCGACATTTCGCAAGATGATCAAGCTATCCAATACTAAAACTTGTATAGTTTTGATATAATTCTTTTAGCTTTGATGGTTTTTATAAGTCTAAAACATTTGTGATAAATTTAGACTCTTTACTGATTTATATATTGCATGTAGATTGTACATTCTGTATATGACTGTTTGATCCTGTAAATATTGTAAAAATATTTGTTGTCTTTTCAATATAACAAATATTTTTATTCTGAGCAAAACCGTGCTTAAATCTAGTACTCTAATATAAGAGTTATTATACATAAGATTTATAATACATAAATGTAGATTTATTCGTATAGGTATATGTAGGTACATACATAGTAATACCTATTATGTACGTTACTTTCGTGGCGTAGGTATGCTTTGTTTTTTTATCACGCTATATCACCTACTACTAACTACATATTATAAGCCGCTGGAGGTTGGCATACAAACAGACACACCCTTGATATTTTTATTAATTTAGTTCTGGAGTAGGCTGATAGTATCTCTATTAAAATGTCAAGTATTTTTTTTAACGATATCGATATTTTGTTGAGTTCTGAAATAAAATAAGGCTCCTAGTCTTTTCGGACTTTAAAACTGAAGTTTCTAGCTTCAAAATTTCTCCAGCATTAGTATTACGCTGACGGTTTAAGTGTAAACTATTCATGTTGATATACTTAAGTCTAAATACTTATAAATAAATTTATTTCTGCACGTCTATTTATACCAGATAGGTGATGATTTTGGAATAAATGCTGGAGAAATAACAAGAATCAAAGTGAACAAACTATGGTGGTTTGGGCATTTGAAAAGAATGAATGAGGACAGAATGACAAAGAAAATATAGATATATTATGGCTGAGTGGAATGGTGTTAGAAAACATGGCCGTCCAAGGGTTATATGCCAATAGGTCCTCCAGGGCGGACAATTGTTGAGCACATTGAATACGAGAGCATACATGAGGAATTGTATGACAATTACGGAAGAGAAAAGTGTAGGTATGTAAGAAAAGGACTAAGTATCGCTTGATGCTTTTTGCCTACCCCAAAAGGGAAGTAGTGTGATGGTGATAATAATGAAATAAATAATAAAGTAAATTAATGACTAGGTACATGATTATGTGTTGGATATTTCAATACGATGTGCCTACTTATTCTTAGTACCTAAGGTTTGAAATATGTTTTATCTTCGTAGGTACCTACGCATTCTATTATCATGGAACAACTCAATTTTCTTCCTTCTAAGTTATGACTTCATTAATTGGTCTTGGGCTAGTAGCAGCACCAGTATGCGGAAACGGTTCATGATTTATATGGAGGAAATTATAGGCTTTCTCAAATCACAGTAGGCTGTACTCAGTAGATAAAATACTCGTTGTCGGTATTCAATATTATGTATTAGATTTTGGTTCACATAGTTCCAAATATTTAAGAAAATATAATCAAATATTTTCAACTTATAAGCTCAATTAGAACTTGAAGTGTTTTCACTGCTGAAACCTTTGATACATTTGCATGATTTGAATTAGGTATATTTAAAAATATATATATTTTTTTAAATATATATTTTGTTTACAGTTTTTTTCCACTCTTTAGTACTCCTCTCTGGAATATATGGTGGAAACAAACCTACATTTTGCATTTATTAATATAACCGACTTATTTTACAATTTTTGATTGTTTGACTATCATTTCAATTTTTTTTTTAAACCTACATATAAATTAGGTTTTGTTCAGGAATATTTGTATAATTTCTAATCAATTTATTTGATCAATTTAATCAATTTATTAATTTATTTATTTAATCAATTTATTTGATCAATTTAATCAATTTATTAATTTATTTATTTAATCAATTTATTTGATCAATTTAATCAATTTATTAATTTATTTATTTAATCAATTTATTTGCTACAAGCTGTATTTTTGTCATCGTCGTCTGTATTGTTGTCATTGTTATTGTTGTTTTTTATTTAAATTTAACATGTAAAAGGCTCTACCGTATAAAAAATTAAATAAATTATAAATGAATAACATAAATATACAATTATGTAGGTACCTAGTATTATAATAATGAGAAATATTTTTCAAAATAAAATAATACTAACTCCGATATTTTCAATCAATGTTTTTAAAAATAGAAAAGTATAGGATCCTATACAACAATTTCAATAGAAAAGTGAAAACATTGCTCTTCCAACATAGTTTCCTGCGCTCTTGAGATGGATGCTCCATTAAACGGCGCCGAATAAATCATCATAATGCTTTCCTTATCTACAACTTACAACTTTTTATTAATCAAAAAGCTTAATAAAACACAGTAAACTTTGAAATATAATTGACTTCCTAGGACTGAGCAGAAGGGTATAATATGACACATTATTTAAAATGAAATATAAATCTATTTCGTTCAAGCTGTTATGATTAATAATGGAATCCATGATTTTCCATTCAATTCCGTATTGTAGGTACAAGTAGGTACCTAAATTACCGATTGTACAAATGTATGTGTTATCTCTGTAATAGTGTTAGTAGTAGTAGATGGTAGTTGTTACTCATGTACCTAGTATAGATAGGTATATAGTTGGAAATTGTTGGAATTAAATTGGCTATCAATAACAGTATTAAATCTAACGGCCTGACACTTCTCACGCTTGGGCCATCCGTTACACAACCCTTGGCCGATAATTTCATGGTGCCTGTCGAATAATTTTGGAGATCCCCAAGTCTCCGATCACTGAAATGCTCAAACTGAAATTTTTATATCATAAAATACATGATTTAATTGTCATTAACAATATACATATAATTATAATTGAACCGTTAGAGTACCTACTAGAAAATGAAACTGATTAGAAAAATATCGCATTTTCTTCACAAAGTTTTCCTAGAAATGTCCTACAGATAATGGCTATTAGCTATAAAGTATGTAGGTATTTTTGCATATGCCTTAACTTCTTTTTGGGTTGTCTTGGTATTAATTATTTATTTATTATTTTTATTTTTATTATTTACTATACATTGTATACAACATCAGTCATGGCAAAGTATCATAAAATTATCAGTTATGTACAATTCAATGCACAAAGGGCGAGTTTATCGCTGGATTACGAGATCTTCCTCTATAACAAATCTTTTTTTTTTTATAGCAAGTTAATTGAAAACTATTTACTTTCGGAATTCAAGAATATTCAGAGCGTTCTTTCTGCGTTAATGGAAATAAAGAAGTCTTTGCTACTTAATCATCTTAACTTGATATTTATTTATTTATTTTACATAATAAACGGCTGTATCAGCCTTTACAAATAATACAAATAAAAAGGAACAGTCAAGAGAAATAATGCATAAAGAGAAAAACAATAGGTATACAAAAAGAAAAAAAAGAAATAACATATGTACTACCAACTAATTTGATGTAGGTTTATCCGATTTCGCTTTCATAGTTAGGTAAACTATGGCGCCTATTCAGTAAAATATTTATAACAATATGACCATGATACAATATAGGTAATACACATTTTTTAAAGTTAATATGAATTTAACAATACACAATATGAGAAAGTAAAATAAATTGAATAACGACAAAACCATTTGAGAAACATCGTTTATTGGAATAATTTTCAGGACTATATCGGAATTGTATTCGTATGAGCCTCCCAATGGGGTGGTAGGAGTAGGGGTTTGTAATAATAAATCACTCCGAAGGCTTCCCGGGACACGTGACCGACTTACGGCTTCCGGTTTGACACTATATATACTACCTAATACTACTACTACTACTACCCCCATTCCCACTTCGCTTCTGCAAAAGGGGTGGTGGGAGTGGTGGATGAAAGCGGAAGGACGGAGGAGGCTTTTGGAAGAACTTCCTCCGCGTAAAAGCGAGGAAAATGGAAGCTTCATACTTAATATACAATAGGTCCTCTCTATTAAATTCTAATATATAGTGTCATTAATTCATTATTGACTCTGAAAGATAAATGAATATGTAATATGTCGAATCTCATATTTTCTGAATTTGTTTTATATAATTGACAAATAATTTATTAATCTATTTATTTATCTTACCTACATAAAAATATGCAAATAGCTGAATAGATTTTGTAAATATCCACTCTCTGTAAATATGGACCTATAAGCATTCGTGTTTTGTGTAGCAAACTCTTAGTTGTGTCAGACATTTAGATCATCCAAATCTTGGTTGATGTTTCACAAGTATTTTGAAAAAAATAAAGCTATAAATATTGAAATAGATAATTTTAAAACTAAGACAACATATACCTACGGTAACGGATCACGGAGAGCTAAAGCCAAGCACTTTTTCAAGAATTTCTGATAGATGGAATTCCTCAGAGTTCTACGGTATTCCGATAGACGTTGAGTCTCCTTCATTGTAAAATAACGAGAAATATGGACAGAAAATCTCATAAGTGTGACAAATTTAGAGGTTCTACTGTATCATGAATAGACTATAGAGAACTCTGAAACTTAAAGTTTCGCAGACTATATTGCGTATAAAATAATATCATGAGATATATTGCTATTCCTTTCACACTTTCCTGACTAACAATTTACTATACTACTACTACTTACCTACTTACTCACTTTGTCTTCGTGACTTTCTTCCTCTGTCTCTCTATTGCACGAGTTTGAAAAAGTTTATTTTTTATTATTTGTTTAAATATAATGCTTGAAGTTTTATTGTGTACCTATTTGAAAGAAAAACACCGCATATTCATAATAATATAATATAAAAAAAAATTATAAATGAAGTTTAGAATTTTTACTATTTTTTTTATTGATTTACCGAATTTACCGTCCAGATGACAAAACCAATCGCGTTTGGAGAACCATGTTTACACAATCCAACAATTGAAATATGGGATCCCAAAAAAATGCATATTATGTTTATTTCTCGATTGATGAACCTTATATCCTGACAAGTGAGAATGGTGGAATTGGTGAACGTTGTCCATGGACACTGAATGTGATCACTTAAGCCAGCTTAGAGCCAATTCGTCATCATCGGGACGCCTTTCTCACTTCTTCCGATTAGATTTTGCACAATGTTGTCTCCAGTGGAGATGTCGGATTGGTTTTGTCATAAACAATGTTACCTATATTTTTATTTGATGATATACCTATGTCAACAATGGTATGAACAAATTAAAGCTTGTGCAAGGTTTAAGTTTTTTAAAGGAATTACAACGTACATAAACTTATTTTGAGTATAATATGAACACCTCAATTTTCAAGATATATTAAACTTATACAACTGAATGGTTGTCAGAAATTTTCTCAAGGCAATTGAGCTCTCTTTTTACCATTATATTGTACATTAAAGTTTATTATAGGTATTTCAATTTTATTTTTCAGTACAATATTTTATTGATACATTTTAATGTTCCTATCGAGAATCCAGGAAAAAAATATCCCTCTTAGCTTGTTAATCCATAGATATATACATAGATGTTTTATGTAATAACATATTATGATAATTATTCACACCTAAAGTAAGTGGTAGAAATCTGCTAGTTTTTGCTAATAAAATTACCACGAATGAACCATTTTATTTTAATCTGTTAATTAAAATAAGCACGAAACTTCAATAAATTTATTTATTTATAATATTGTTAAACACAGCCATGTAGAGGCATACAAAAAACATTTAAATTATTGCTTATACTATCTAACAAATATTTGAGTCAGTTCATTAGTATGTATATTTGTAAATTCTCTTCAGATACTTTTGCATCAATCAATCATCGCCCTCAACGTTCCTCTCGGAAGCACAGGGCAGAAACCGGCCTCCTCCGTTCATAGAGACTCTGGACCGATTGCGTCACCTCTTTCCATGACATAACCTGTTCTCTGATGTCATTGTTATAGCAATATAGGTACCTACCAAAATCATAATATACCTTCTCGTATATGTTAAGAAATTTGCTAATTTATATTTAAAAACTCTTTAAGTAGGCTTTGATGGGTATTCTCTCATAGAAGCCAGTTATAAAGCTAGTTAAGTTACATAAATAATGTATTTAAATCGAGATGTACGTTCGTGCATATATTTATCTACATAATAATATCGACTCGTTACAAAATATACAATCAACAACTTTGTTGCCAATATCGCGTGTTGTTTGATGTAATTCGATGTTTTTTTTGTTTTCCTCCATCTCATTCTCTTATTTCACTTTATTATAACACGCTATATACCTACTACCTTTAAAAGCGCGGTGGAGCGGTAAAATAGATTGGTCGTTGATTGTCTTACAGTACGCCCCCCCCCCCTCCCTCCTTTGATAGGGTTGTGTTTGATTTGAAATTCAATATCATCGTTTTTTTATGCTAACTCATTCATACATTTATATCAATTTTTCTGTGATTCAGAAATAAATGTATAATATATTCTAATTTTTACTATTTTTTTTTTATTTAATAGCCAACCAAAACATACAGTTATTTGGTAGGTACATATTACAAATACATTAAATCATTATTTGACCATTGAATTAAATGTAAGTATCAATTGAAAGTAATCTTTGGACTGCATAGACTAACTAGGACAACTGACCTTTACAAAATAACTCAAGAATTAAACTTAGAAGGAATTATCTTTGTTGAAAAAGCCAAATACCTCTATAAAATAAAGAATAATCTAATAAAATCAGACCTGAAACTAGCCACAAACACTGAAATACACACCCACAATACGAGACAGAACCACCTACGAACCACCCTCCCGAGAACAAATAGAAGGCGTAATGGATTCCTCCATACATCCATCAAATTATTCAACAGTCTACCTGCATGTTTGAAGGATGCTAGGAGTCTTATCATTTTCAAAAGAAGAATTAAAAGATACGCAAGACATTAAAACTCACTGACAATAGACACCTGTAACTTTACCAAAATTTCCAATATGTTTAAAAAACTGTTTCCTCATACCAATGGCTCAACTACTGACTGTGGAAATTATAAAAAAAAATACTATTGCACTGTTATATACTATTTGTCTACTATATAACATTGTTGTATTGTTGTTTTATTATTGAATAAATAAATAAATAAACAAACAAAAAAATTTAATGACCGGTTTCAATAATCTATCTATCCATAATAATTTATTGATATATTTTGGAACCGACAGTAACGAAAGTATTCATGAAAACAAAAACGGAAATCGTTTGACATAGGGCGATTTTAAAAATTCAATTGAGTACCTACCGTGCGCATTTCAGCTAGACCATAATGAGGTATGCCACTCATCCTCAATGTCTTAGACTTTATTGGCACGTAGAGGACGACTTGCATGTTAATTAAACGTAGTTGGTACGCTACCTTACCCACTTATGGGGGATGGAAAATTATATGAATTTGTTTCAAACTTTCAGTGAAACAAATCATCAACCGCGCATTTCTCATCTTTATACACTGTACATTCTGAAACTCTCGAATACAGGGACAAATTCTGAGCACAGAGCGCCCCCTGGACGATATATCGAATAATACTAATAAATCTCACTTCTTATATGGGGGGAGAATGTTTTATGGAAAAATTCTCAAGAACATCGTCGTGTAGATTTTTTTACAAAAATATAACGGCACGGCATGGTGTAATATAAGTAGTAGGTGGAAGAAAAAGAAGGAAAATTGTTTGGAATCAGAAAAAGCAAAGGAATAAAAGAGATAGTTATTTCTTTGTCAGGTTCTCTTTTTATTTTTCGGGTAGGTATATCGCGATACATCATAATATTAGGTGTACCGTCGGGAGCATTGACCGCATTTTTCGCCCGTGCAATTTTCAAGACCACGTGTTTGTGTTGTTTTAAGTTGGTTGATTGGAAGAAATCACATTTAGAAATATAAATTCGTGCTGTTTTATTTGATAGATTCGATTCGTTGCTAGCTACTACAGTATTATGGTAAGTTGTATTTTATAAAAATGGGGTGACCAACAGATTCTCTTCATGTTATGAATATTATGCACAACATTTTACAACATAATTGTAGGGATATTTTATATTTTTCAGTGTACAAATAATATAGTTGTCTGTGGGAGTATTATCTTTCTTATTGGTAATTTTAACACTGAATAAAAAATATCAAATGTTTATGTAAATTTTTGTGATTTTAAATTCAATTTCTTTATAAGTAGGTACACTTTAACATAAAAATAAACCATAAAATAAAATATGCCGGCATCGTCGAAACACCCATAAAACTGACAATAAGAAATAACAGTCATTCATTCGTCCATTCGCTCATTCATTCATTCATTCAGTAATAAAACGACAACAAAACTATAAAATTACACTTAACGGCGCTATAAAGCAAGTAATATAATGAAATTTATCTTACAACCAATCGATAAAATTATATAACTACATACTATAGATACTATAAACAATCGATAATTTAGTACTTACTACCTATAGATATCGATAAAGTAGTTAGTTTGTATTATGGTATAGTAAATGACAGCGGCTCTTAGTGAATATTATGTAGGTATTACTATAAACGTCATCATTTGTTCGATTGAATTAAACATTCATATGAAGAATAAAGTATTATTATTATTATCATTGGTCGACACATTAGAATGATCGTAAAAATATCTCGATTAGGTATTTTATCGATAATAAAACGACACGTTCACAACAACTACTACTTCTATCTCTGTCTATACTATGTATTATTATTATTATTGCCGCTATTCTTTACATCGGCACGCGTATACAATACAGCGCGCCGTGTAATGCCGGCTTAATAAATTTCGTATCGCGAACGCACGGTGATCTTTTGTACGAGAATTACAGGGCGAAAATAGTTTGTTTAAGTAATTCATTTGTTTCAGATAATATTTTAATTTACTATGTGAAGACTTTTCAATCATTTTTATAGAAAATTGTCCGGAAAATCTTCATATTTCAGATAAGGCAAATTAATATTTTACCCAGTATTTAAGTATTTTGGCAAATTTTATCTGTTAAGTTAACCAGTTATGAGGTTAAATATGTTAATTTAACATTAGTATAATACGGCCTGGAAATGAGGGTTTTAAGTCACATCCATAGAACTACCAAATAAGGTGACATTATCTTTTCTAAGCCTAATAATGATGGTTTCATGTGATAAAATTACATTAATTATTTTAGATTTATAATATTAAAAAAAAAAACGTATGCAGAAAAGTATTTGAGCTATAAAAGTATCTCGTGAATAGTTAGGTATTGTATTTCGTATTGAACGAGTTAATATTTCGGAACTTTTTAGATAGATTTATAAAAAAATGATTTGCCTACCAAGTATTTATCATTTTGTCCATCTATATAACGACATTAACCCACTGTGCGAAGTAAATAACGTACCTACATGCACAGTACAGTGCGATTACACAGTCGTTTATCTGATCCTATCGATAATAATAATATGATGTAGCCGATGCGTTCCTTACCTTAATTCGTGCTTACTTATCTTATAATATCGATTTATTTACTAAATCGAATTAAATGTAAAAGCCTATACTCTTACCCATCACTGTTACTTTGTTATTGATAGGTTCCTTGCGGCCTATTATGATGTTTATTGATTTTATCGATATATCGTGCGAAATCGATATACCTAGATTATCATATACATATTGTAAATATGCACATTACACTTTATTGATTGTGATATTATATAAATATAAATTTCTTGGTAAAAAAATGTGCATATATTCTGTATTCTATTCTATTCTCTTCTTATCGAGGACATCAATTCGTTTGCGGGGTGTACAAGGTTGTATTTGGGTTTATAACAAACAAAACCCAGATATATCTTTTTTTTTTAATTTATCTTATATATTATTTTGTACCTACACGTGAAAATAATTTATTGAAATAACAATTACAAATAAATATTACATAATATTTTCTATTTCTTGTCATTTATTCAAAGAACCTCGGTGAAAGGTTGAAAAATATTATTTTTTCATTATTAAGAAGATTTTGCCACTTTTAAATCAACGGTCAGTCCTACGAATCTATTATTTGTCAATTTGCCGATTATGGAGTTACACTATTTCTCTCGTTACCACCATCGCGCGAGTTATATTATACTATCGATATCATTACTTTTAAATCGGTACAATACTATAAGTCAGTAAGCTGCACGGGTAACTTTACATACTATGTTCTAGTATAAAATATTATAAATAAATAAAATAGGTACATATTGTACACGGCTTCCATTGTTTTGTTAGCTCCGGTAGGATCCTGCCGCCTTCCATAACGATATTCCTTCTTGGTACATCACTATAAGTACCTATAGTTATTTACATATCCTATACTTCTTGTCTATGATAGTAGAAGTGTATTATTATTGTTATTATTTATACCAAATGGTAGATACAAAACAATTGAATGTGTAGAAGTATTTTCAAGCAGCACATTGTTCAATATTATTATTACTATTATTGTTCACTATCGATTTATCGACATAATGTTGCGTTTTATCTTTACGTTTGCAATCCCTTTATGTATCATAATTTATCAATAAATGCATTACTCAATAAATATTAGTTATGAAGTTCACATTGAAAATCACATATGTTTTATGAATTTGTTGATTTCATTATTTGGACATATTTTTTTTAGAATCCATAATTGCCCCAATTCAACTGAAAAAATTGAGCATATTATAATATTCACAGAATAACATAATTTAACTAATCGTTCAATGTTTACTTATAATAGTTATTACATCTATATTTTTTATTGACTTTTGAGGGATGCATAAGCCAAGTCACATCGATTTTAGAACACTGGAACTGAAAAAAAGCACATTTCTATTTCTATTTGAAGTGTTTCTTAAAAAAGTTTTAAAATTTGTTTACCCTTGAATTGGCTTATTTTCATTGTAAACTACAGTGTAGCCTGCGGAAATACGAATAGTTATGTACGGTAACTAATTTGAACCAACTGCAACTGCTGCTGTCAGAGAGAGTAGAGTTCAAGCTGTGCCTCACGGTCCACAAAGCCTTGAACGGCACAGCACCTCTATGCCTCGCTGAGCTATGTCCCCTCGACGAAACTCTGAGGCGACCACTGCGATCAGCTTCCACCGCTGTAAACAAACTTGTGGAGCCCAACAGGGCAAACACTTCCAAATTCGCAGAGAGGAGCTTTAGCGTTGCGGGGCCAACTGCCTGGAACCGATTACCAGCGGATTTAAGAAAGAACCAGCCCACTGCAACGTTCAGGAGTAAGCTGAAAACACTGCTTTTCAAGAAAAGTCATGGCGCCCTTGAGATGGTCACGGATCATTAAACGGCGCCAAATAAAAATTGTCTTTATTATTATTATTACAAATTTATAAATTTTTGTTTTTGATATAATTTAGTATCTTTTACATTTCGAAAGTTGTGAGCTATTCAGTATTGAATTTCATGTTGTTTTGATAATAATTCTTTTAACTTTGATCTTTTTATTTTAAGATTTAAAATCTCTGATAAATTAAGGATTTTTGCTGGTCCACATGTATATTTTGATAAGATATTCTGTATTTGACTGTTTGTTCCTGTACCTAATTATTGTGAAAATAAAAATGTAATTTTGCTATTACACTCTTCAATTATATAAATTTTGACAAGTTAATCAAATGTACTATAGGTACTTACTATACTACACCATCACGACATCCCACAAGCGGGGTAGCCAGCAGACCAGCTGCATATAAAACATGCAAGCTGTCTTCTCCGTGCCAATATAAAATCAAGACATTCAGGATGGGTGGCAAACCTCATCGCCGAATTAAAGATGTAAAATGTCCTATTTTTTTCGAACACCTGCATTTTACAGGACACTCGAAAACTTATGGAGAAGAGTGGGATACCTTTTATATTATGGGATACCTTTTATTAATATTTATTGATAATTCTTTACCGGGTGCTCCACGGGATACGATATGATACGATAGATAATCAAATGTGATATAAGTTAATTCCTAAGTTTGTGAAATATTATATACCTACTTTGAAACCTCATACTAATAAATCGTTTTTCTTTTGTTTCAGGTATGTTAGGTATAACTTCAACAACAAACATCTATAAGCACTTTACAAAAAACTAACAGAATGCGTAGAAAAAGAAACTAATAAACACACGGTAAGATCATAATTGCTTAATAACAAAAGTAGACATAATGTATCTAGTTCTAACGATTTTCATTTGTTTTATTTTTTGTTATTTTTGTATTATTATTATTTATAAACCATAACAATTTTTTTACGATAGTTATTGTTTGTCACTTTTGCGTTTAATGCAATAATTTTGTTTTCATTAAGAATATATTATTGTGTTCGTGTTTATTTTTTTGCACACATGTTCTGCACTCCTAATTTGTAGATATTTATTGTTTTTTTATTAACATTTTTTTTAACGATAAATATTGTTTGTCATTCTTGGGTTTGATGCAATAATTTTGGTTTCATTAAAAAACATGTTATTATTGTGTTCGTTTTTATTTTTGTTTTTTGCACAGATGTTCTGCACTCCTAATTTGTAGACATTGTTTTTTTTTTAATTTCTTTAAAATTGTTTTTCAAGATGTCATAAAACCATTAAAAATGCAATAATGAAAATATGTTTTTTAAACACACTCATTATTTTTAATTATTACATCTTTTTAAAAATCTTTTGTCTCTGAGAACATTTTTCATTGATATATTCTATAAGGCATATAATTACTATTCACATATTTTTTAACTAATAATTTATCGATATTAATATCCTTTGTCACTGATTATTATTATTTATCTATTGTCTTTACATTTGTCATGGTTCAAGAATAACTTTAATAGATAAATAATTGATCTTGTAATTGTGCCGAACCCACTATGAATAAATGTCATTCATATTAATAAAAAATATTAGGTATATGAAAAATATTCTACTAATCTATGTACCCATATCTATACCTTAACGCCACTTTCTAGGTAGGGTAGACGGAGATGATGGAACGCTAAAGATAAAATATTTCATTACACACCTACTACTTTCGCTTCTTATAAACATTTGTTCGATAGTTAAATAGATATACTGTGCTTATATTAAACTTTACTATTTATTCAAAATATTTGAACACTAGTTAATTTGGTTTTGAAACATTTTATGACAAAGCACATTTTGAATATTGTTCCGTCATATTATATCCAGCAACATTTCATAATTGAAGGGCTCAGGGGAAGAATGTAATATCGACATATTCATAAATTTTAGAGGAGTGCATAAAACTTACTTTACGTACTTACTTCAAATATTGATCGTGAATGTGTTTAACTATACGTGTTTAAATGGAAATTTCACATGAACATTTTTGTATTATAAATAATATATAAATTTCATGCCTAAAAAACTTTATAAAACTATATGTCGAAACGTTATCAAACTGGCAAGTTTCCCGTCGATTAAATTTTCTTTCTTTAATATCTCAAGAGTAATCAACTTATTCCACTTAACATTAATTCATCATTTTAGTCTCAATTTATTCTACCAACATGAATCACTATGAAAAATAATGGGTCTAGTTATTACAATTTTTAAGAGTGGCACAAAATTAAATAGATACTTTTTTTAAAAAAAAAAGGAATTGCGTGTTCTTCCCCTGAGCCCTTCAATTATTTGTGTATGATATGGAGAGTGTTATTGCTTTCATGACATTGTCGACCTAAATATTGACAATACAGTATTATGAATACGGAATAATATGATATTCTGTGATTTAGCTATTAACTTCCTTCTATCTTGCAAAATGAGTATTTTCAAATAGCTTTTAACAAAGCTACTTGCCTAGTTGTTGAAAGTTTCAAGTAGTCATTATAAATGTTGATATGATGTGTTGTTTTAAAACTTGTAGACATGAGCTTTCGTTTTAGTGTTTTGAGAACAGGACCAAGTCGCTGTTCTCTGCGAAATGAAATTACTAAATATTTTGTTTCATTTTAATTTCTTATTATAATGAATTTCCATCAAGAACCATCGATCGATAAACTAAACTTTATTAATAAAAGAACACAGGAAATACAATGACTTTTTCAAGTAAGTAAACTAAATAACAGTCTTTTATCTGGGACTGAATGTTCCTATGTAGGTATTATTACTTATTTACTGTTCTTTAGAACAGTAATAAGTAGCAATTCTACCATATATTGCCACTTATAAAATGAGCAGACAATACAACCATGATTGACAGCAGTTGATAGCATTCGCAATACCAGCTACTGTTTCAGTGCTGTATGTATGGTGTATGTATCGCATCGTGGTGCAATGGTTGATGGAGCTTGTAATAATAGTGCACTTAGGAATAATACTGATTAATTTATAGCGCCATTTATGGAAGTATTAATAACTCTCAGTTGACACCAATTCATTATTCTATATTGAAAATTGCAATACAGTAGATGTCTGTAATTTGAATGCAAAATCTGCTAGATTTTCTATAACTTCCAAAAAAATTTTACAAAGGTGAGACTGGATTTGAAATTAACCATTTACCTACACCTCAGACAGCCTCACAGTAAAAAACATACTTATTTCGTGAGGGAGGAGTAAGTAAGTAAGAAATCCCGGCTTTATTTCTTCCAAGCATTTCATCAAGATTAGTAGGTATAAATATTTTCACAACAGAAATCTAGCTTTTTCAATTTCATAACAGAAAACTTTGTAATAATGCATGCGAATAAACAGGAATCGCATGAATGTGTGAAGGAATTGTGTAAAGAGAGACTAATAAAGCGTTGCGTTCTTTCAGCTTATCCACTTGGAATACGGCGTTAAGTTATAGATAAGTTTAGATAGATAGTGATCACTAATTCGTAGTAGATAATAGTTACACACCTACTTATGTGAGATGAGTCACTTATTTTCACGACATTCCTAATTATCCGATAATCATAAAAATTATAGAAACCTTCCATCAGAACAAAAATATCAACAAAATAAAAATAATGGAGAAGAGTGTCCTGTAAAAGGCAGGTGTTCGAAAAGATAGACATTTTACATCTTAAATTCAGCGATGAGGTTTGCCACCCATGCTGAATGTCTTATTTTTTTTGTTGGCACAGTAAATACGGCTTGCATGTTTTTTATATGCAGCTGGTCTGCTGGCTACCCCACATGCGGATCGGCCGAGATGGTAAAAATAATTTGTATCAGGAATTAGGAGCTCATGTGTATCAAAGGGTGAATCGACCAGAATTTCTTTGCATGGTCATTACTCATACAACGATATGATTATTATTATTTTGTTCCCATGCTTTATACGAGCATGTATATTATTATGTAAGATGGCAATAGTATTATTTATTCAGTACTCATTGGTTACTGGTGCTCTATATAATGTATAGTAATACATAGTAATAAGTAATATATGTAAACCAAGACCAGATTCTCTTGCCTCATTAGCGAATGAAACCAACATTGAGAGTCGGGAGAATATGCCTCAAAAGAGATTTCAAACTTCTCATATATTCATCGAAGAATCACTACTGAAAAAAAAACTATAATAATCTTAACGATGTTTATCTTTGTAGGTAGTACGAGTTACCAATATGCAGAACAGTTACAATATGTGAATCATATTATTTAACTTCTTGTTCACTAATTAATATTGTATTATCGAAGTAAAATGAGGAAAATAACTTGAACACTGTAAAATCACGATGTTATTTACAATGACGATGACAATTATGCCAATAGATACCCTCATTATGTTAGAGCAAATTATCGATCTTTTCTGCTTAAACTTATTAATTTTTTTATTGAGATTTAGCAAATTTTTTATGACATATAATTAACCCATCGATCGATTTTTTATTGTTACTTTTAAAACCATTGAGGATGAGACGAGATAACTATAATAGATTTCAATCATCTCATTAATTAAATCATAATAAACCAATAAATTTATTGACGATTTTCTCCAAATCATCACTTAATAATTTTCATCACTAAACAATCCTGATGCTTGACAACACCCGGTCACATCGTGAACAGAGCTTACTTACTTATTTCGATTTGCGCCGTTTCTTGCTATTAGGTATGCTAAACTCCACATAATACATCGACTAGAAGACAACACAACAACTGCAAAGTGGGCAAAGTACTCAGTACGTACAGTTTCCGGATTTTGATAAAATCTTTCGTGTCACCAAGAAATACGAACATCCTACATATTGTAAGGTTGTATACAAACTACACGATTCTTTACGAAAACATATGTTTCTGTTTTCCGAGAATGAATCATGTGAATACATTTATGGAGAATTATTATTTACTAAGTCTGTACATTTTAATTTGCTATTCCGTATTTTCTATTTTATATAAAAAAATGTGTTCATTTTATTCGTTCATGAATACACAAATGTGAATCTTTAACATTTAGTGGTTTTAGAGTTTGGTGTTTCAAAAAACCTTGAAAAAATCAAAAGTGAAATTAATTGTGTAGATTTGATACCTATCTGGCATCTTAATATCGAAGTGTCTTTTTTATTTTTATCGTACTTAGCTACATTGTCAAGATTATCGAGCATTTCATTCTTACGTTTCTCTCTGAACAAAGGAGTAGAACAAGGGTGCTTTATGTCACCTTATCTTTCAGGCATATATTCTACACATTGTTCAATAATAGATTTGGCTGGATTTGATTTGAATAGATTAAGAGTGCTTACTACAAGTGTATATTTTTAATGTGTTTGCTTTGGTAGCCGTAAATATTATTGTTCAAAGGTATTTCAAAGATTTTAAAGTAGGAAACAACAACGATATCCATGTTCGTGGTGGTGTCTATTAAGTATTTAGCATAACATAGAAGCATCGGGCGAGGATCGTGATCTGAATACAATTAATTACATTGGTCTCTCCCTCTAACCACCCACAATATGACTGTACTCCTGTTGTACGTATTATGCTTAATCAGAAAGTAGGAACAGTACATAAATACATGCACTCAACCCATCCAGATTTGCACGTTCTAAATCTAGCATGCATTGCCATGTATTACGGATTGGTATAGCGTGTCTCTTATGGTGATTAATACCTACCTACATACAAGTCTAGAAGTCATGCATGCTTTTTTGTACACTGAATTATTTAGTTTTGAAATGTTACTTTTGATAATTCAAGAGTTTTTGTGTTTACGCTGTGGAAATCCATTTTTAATTTTAATAAATAAAATATAAAAATATATTATTGAGCACTGTTTAATCTCCACTATGTTAGGTTGAATACCGAACGTTTTCGCCTATACTTGTAGGCATCTTCAGGGAAACTGAAATCTAAAAATTGTGAGTGTTGTTGTTTCGTTCGGTATTCAACCTAACATAGTGGAGATGTTACTTTTGAGCTTTGCTTTCCCTTTCAGGAAAGTTGTATAATCTAAAATATAATGGATTTATCTATACCTCTTGCCGTTTTCCTTGTGGAGTAGGCAGAGAAGATGATACGTCCAATCGACTCTTTCTTGCATACTAATTTAGCTTTTTTCCCATTCAATCAGTTCCCCATAAATTATTACTCTTTCACAAAATCTGTTTGACAAGTTCTTCTTCTTCACCCTCGCCTTTATCCCATTTACTTGGGGTTGGCTCTCCTAGCCCTCATCTTCCAAGTTTTCCGGTCCCCTGCGTCCTCCGACCGCAGCTTTGCCTCCTTCAGGTCTCTGGCAATTGTGGCAATTGTCCGCCTGGTCTTCTGGGTCCTACTTCTTCGTCCATTGTCCGTCTGTTTGACAAGTAAATTAAAAATGTTTTTCTTTTGTTACTTCTTCTCTTTGTGCGATATTAGGTTTCCCCATAGTTGGTGATCACTCTTATAAATGCCACCCTACGGCATAGCCATGAGGGTTGCCTTCCTTGTTTAAGTTTAGGCGTTTTAAATACCTATCTTATTATAATTTTTCTTACGATTTTCCGGCAATGGAAACATCGAGCTCAATATTTATTCCTTCATTTACATATACCTACTGTTTGCTTTAACAAGATTCATTCATTTCTCATTCATGCTCTCCTATTCACTGTACTCGGCACGTGTACATCTTTAAAGGTCTGATCTATGTGATCTACTCATTTGATTCTCGAACGACCACTTCTCCAAGTACCCTTTATCTAAAAAAAGTTACATTTAAAAATACAGAATTATTTTTGGTAATAGTGACAGCCAGGAGCAAGTATCCAGTAGCATTTGAATATTTTACGGCTGATGGGGGTAGTAAGAATAATAATAATAATCCGAATATATCGACAAAATGTCAGCTCAGGTTTATGGGGTGGTTAGGGAAATAAATCAATATGAACCATTAGGCCTATAAGTACAGTAGCTGTGCCCTATCGGGACCATCAAATTTGGTTTCGAGTATAATTATACACTATGACAGTATTAATTGTGTAACTGTGTACGTATTGGATATGGTGAAACCAAACAATTCATAATTATCTCGGAAACTATAATGAAAGAATTTGATGACAGATAATATCTATTCTGCATAGCTTCTTTGTTATTAAATTAGGATAATTCTTATTACAGTATACCTATATTTTTGGTGGTGATAATAAATTACATATTTTTTTTTCGAATTTAGGCATTTTGCCAATAGCACCACAGTTGCTGAAGAAGCATAAAAAATATCTCCAATTGAACATGTATAATTATTATGGCTGGACGCCGAAGATGTCCTGCTGATGCCAGTTTGTTGTTTAAAGCGCTTGGCGTGTTGGTGGTATACGTTTTACCAAAGATATATCTGTGCATTTTTCATGCTTTTGTGAAAGAAAAATAGTTAATTTTATATTTAAAAAAATGGATGTTTTCTTTTTCATACCTCAAGATATAGAAAGTTTGACAATTTTTGAAAATATAGTGTGAACGTAGATAGCGAAAAGTGAGCAAATATTAATAATAATAGACACGATGTAGTATCGATATCAAAATGTCATCGGTGTATGAATCAGCCAATTAAGCCAGCCCGTAAATCACCGTGAACTCGTAAATTTACAGCATGGATGGTCGAAATACCTCGTAAATACTGCAGAACATATCGGAAATATAAACAGAGGGAACCTAGGTACAGCCTACAATCGTAGTTGGTACAGGAGGCCTATACTGCACATTATATAGGAATTATAAAAGTATAAAGATAATGCTGAAATATCTTTCGCTGTTATTTTTCGATTCACAGCGATTTTTTAGTTATTTATTTATTAATATATTTACGGCATGAGAGCCTATTATATAACAATAAAGTTGACAGAAAATTTGCAAAATAACACAAAAATATTTAATAATAATAATAAAGATAATTTGTATTTGGCGCCGTTTAATGATCCGTGACCATCTCAAGGGCGCCATGGCACAATCATACATAAATACGACCTTTAAAAATAACAGACAAGTTAGAAACTTAACAATGCATTATCACATTAATTTCTTGCAGTTAATATTCCAATAAAACCGACCAACTTAATATCCACCTTAATATGATAGTTGGGTGTTAAATTATTAGGTAAATGAATAATAAAACATTTAAATTGCCAAATCTATGTATTTTTACATAGATCAACATAATTCTTGTCCCATTTGATAATCTACGAACTTTTGACCTAATCTGCTTACTTCTGTTCCAAATCTACGTAGGTACCTTTCAATTTTTTCCAAATCAAAGAATTTTAGTTTTCGCATGTAACACTTTCGAAAATATTTAATAAAAAATATATAGAAATTGATAGAAATATTAGATAAAAAGATAAAAAAGAAAAGAATGGAAAACTTATTCTTTTCCTAAAATACTTTATCAACTACTACTATACCATCACGGCTATACCCCACAAGTGGGTTAGCCAGCAATTCAGCCGCACTTTAAAAATATGCAAGCTGTCTTCTTCGTATCAACAAAAAAATAAAACATTCAGTAAGGAGATGTCAAGTAGATAGAAGAAAAAAAATTAATATATATGAATTGTAATAGATAATTAAAATGTCAAAAAAAAATAATAAATAATTCAGCAAGATGTCAGAAATTAAATAGGTATATATCAATTATATAATAAATTGTCACTAGTAGATGAAGGAACAATAATACAAATGCAAAAATTCAAATTAATAGCCAAACATACTTCGAAATGCCCATTGTTAATTTATACATTAAAACAATTTATAATGTCATGTTTATATTTAGGTAAACTGTCAACAAAAATGTCTGTATTATCTCCTACCAGGTTCCCTAATTTTGATTCCCCAGGATTGATAGCAAACTAAGCTCATCGTCAAATTTAAGACGTAAAATGACTTTATTTATTCGAACACCTGTCTTTCAGAGGACATTAATGAATAAGTCAATTAAAACCACATCAAAAACGCTTTAGCATCACTGCTACTGCTATTTTTTATTTCACCTGCTTAGAGCGGCACATCCCTCATACGGTAGTGAGTATTATTATTGTAGTATCCCAACTCACCGCATCCAATTACGCCGTATAATTCCTTTAAAAGGTAATCGATAATAATATAATACATATAATATACATTATACCTACTACATCGCCGCTCTTGTTGCTCTTGTGTGTATGTTGTAGAATGAATTCACTACCTAATCTATGTATATTATATATTATGTATACCTAACTATGTACCAATATCTTATATACTAGATAATACAAACTAGCTCTCTGATAGGATGTTGATTCTCTTCTTTCTTTACGTAGCGTAAGAGGTATTCCATATTCCTTAGCACACTCTTCATATGATTAATGTTTCTTTTTATTTGTAATTGAAGTGGGACTGTGATATTATTGGTTTGTTTTGTAAGTTTTCGTTTTAAAACAAATAAATATAATCAGTTTGTATTGATGAGTTTTTTTTGTAGAAGATTTATTCAACAATAAATGGATATTATAATTATAAATAAAAGCCTTTTTTACAATGACTTGTATATCTACAAATATTACTAGCAAATAATTTTCATACAATGCATATAAAGCAACAAAAACAGTACAATATACAATATTTAACAATAAAGTATTATTTAACAATACTTAACATTAAGTTTAAGTTATAAATCTTTACATTGCACATCAACCCCAAAAATTTAGTCATATTCTTCCAAAACATTCGAAACTTGAAATATTATGAGATGTCAAAAAAATTGTTGCTTCTTTTGTTTGCATCAAACGTTTCTCGATTGGTGGACCATATATCGTGACAGTGAGAATGGCAGAATTTGTGAACGTTGTCCATGGACACCGAAAGTGATCACTCAAGTCAGCCTACAACCATTTCGAATGCGTTGGGATGCTCTTCGCACTTCTTTAAATTAGATTTTGCGCAATGTTACATTGTGTAAATATGGTACTCCAATAGCAGCGTCCACACAGCTGGATGAAAACGTCAATTTTCAATCATTCTAATATCTCTTCGGAAAATACTCCAAATTATCACTGAATGATTGAAGATTGATGATAAACGTTATCATCCTACTGTGTGAACGCTGCTATTCGTGATGTTTGGGTTAGTATAATTATTTAAATACAAATCAAAGTGTGACTGTAGTTGTTAGTTTTCTCCTATAATTCCTATTAAATTCAGTCCTCGAACAATAGTCCTATAGCACAACAACAGACGCAGGAATCTAGTGGAACCAGATACATCTACAGATAATAATACCCGCGTAGTGTGTGCTGTCCCTTTCGCGGGACGCTAGGATTGTTATAATGAACGCACTATACTAAGTACCTACAACATAGGTATGTATACATAGGTAGGTACTATTTGCGTATTGAAGTAATGTATTATTATTTATTTATTTATTCTCTATGCATATTTAGTATCATTCTAATGACAATTTATAGAATAATCCGTGAAATTCGACATTTTCGACCAACAGTTCTTGGTGAAAGTCCATGTAAAATTATTATAAATAAGACACTTCTTATTTAGGCGATATTCCGTTGAGTCCCTGTAAAGAATAGGCCTCCGAATTGTTCAAGACATTCAAGACGGGTGGCATGCTTCTTCGCTGAATCCTAAATATTAATAATAATTATTGTCTTATACGTGTGGTTTTACGAACACTAGCCTTTTACAGTACACCCAAAACTTTCAAAAAAGAGTGGGAGACCTATTCTTTACCTGGGACTCCTGACTTATCTTTTACGTAGGTACTTAATTAAGAACTTATATTTTATTATATCTACAACATAAAATATTTCTTTTTATTTTCTTATCAAGTCTGGAATTTTCTGAAAATATTTTCGTCCCTTCCCCCTTCTCCCTTCCACCACCCGCTTGTCTTTATTTTGCTTTGTAGTGTAATGAATCATACTTAAGGCGACTTCATGGCGAACAGGGGCGGGTCACAGACAATATTCCCATATGTCATTGCCTAGCAGCAGTTTTCGTACAAATAATAATAATATTATTAAGATCCAACTTATTTGGAAATAAATTCTACTTTTGTTAAATGTTTCGAAAATCATTCGTTGACCTTATTTATTTAACTTTATTTATTTATTTATGTATCTATGTAATCTTAAAAGTTTTATTTTTGATATGTTATTTACCAGTCATTAAACACGTATCGATTTACGAACTTTCTTAACATTGTCATATTTATTATTGTTAGTTTTCAAAATATATTTATATTACGAAAATATGTTTACTTTTGCTCCAAACAATTTATGTTAATTTTGATTATAACCGTCTTTACTCTTTCGTCATTGATTCAATAGATTTTATTTATCGTCAAGATATTTTTATCTTAAAATCCAAGAATCTTTAATCATTTTAATTTCGATGGATAATTTTAACAACATTGTGATTAACTGTAACATTGTGACTTATAGTCTACAAGGCTTTGAACAATATTGCACCTCAGTCACTTTCTGAACTCTGTGTTCTCAAAACACCTGCAAGTAGACCTCTACGCTCAGCTAAGACGTCCACCAACATTCTGGACAAAATCAATAGAGCAAACAAATCCAGCTTCTATGATAGCTTCTAGCTTTTGGCGTCACAGGACCCGTCATCTGGAACCGACTCCCCGAGGACCTCCGTAAAAATCAATCGATAACAATGTTCAGGAGCAAGTTGAAAACATCGCTCTTCCAACATAATTTTCCGCGCCCTTGAGATGGATGTTTCATTAAACGGCGCCGAATAAATCATCCAACATACATACAATATAAACTCTAACATATCTCATATTATTTTCAGTCCATGACAATTGTATTTCCCGAGATACGCGGGGCATATTTTGTAAATTTTTTACCAAGCCTCCTCTGTTTGCATTGCTTAGTATGAATAATAAACAGTCGGTCGGCTGAGTTATCACAAAGTATTTGGTTGGCATGTCTGCGACTGAAAAAAATAGAAAAATAATTAAAGAATGGCATTGGAAGTACTTGGACCGGTACTTGTGTAAACAATGAAATATATGTTTAAAATAAATTAAAAACTATAATTAATTTTACACCCTCCTCTTCTTCTACCAGGTTACGTTTCTTGTTGGAATTCACGGTGGAAACGAGTCACCTTCGTTCAAAGCGATTTTTTGCTTGTCGAGTTACCTACTCATACACTCGTAGAGTCCTCGATGAAGAAAAGATATCCCACTCTTTTCTGTAAGTTTTCTAGTGTCCTGTAAAAGGCAGGTGATCAAAAAACCTCCCGTATAAGACATCTACAATTTACCAATGAAGCACGCCGCTCATTTTAAATGTTTAATTTTTTTATTGGCACGCAGTAGACAATCTGCATGTTTATTATTTGCAGTTAGTCCGCAGGCTACCCCACTTGTGGCATATGCCGTCATGGTATAGTTATAATTATCAGTAGTGGCAAAGTTATTCATTCCATGCCATTTCTGTCCATTATTACTACAGAAGAAATAGTCAATTGTGAAAGATCTGAAGAGGTTTGTTTCCTCCATATATTCCTGTGAGCGGAACGTTGAGAGAAAAATGATGGTGTTGATTTTTTTACTATATACATATTATATATAATAATCTTGTGTCATGTGTAGTTGTTTGTATATCTACTCTATGTATTATTGTCACAAATGATATGTAGTGCATAATAAAAAAGGAGAAAAAATAACCTTGGAAAAAACATAATGTTATTTTCAGCAAAACAAACTAAGTATACCTACAAGTAGATTTATGGAAATATAGTAGATTATTTTATTCCCTTAGATATATCGCTAAACTTTTCCGAATCTTTGTATATTTATAAGATTTAATGAGGTAGTTATTTTGAGCTTACAGTAGAAGAAGCTTTCTGTCTTATTATGTATACGAAACTGTTCCAACTCCAATTTTTGATATTCTTTTTATTCTCATTGCACATCATCATTCACATAACAAAATTAACAAATCAGTTTACATAAGAAAAAATGTGATGATATGCAGTGGCGAAATTATCACTTTATAGTGATTTCTTCCATCTAACCATTTCCAATAATTTAATACCCATATTTTACTGAACATACGACCAATGAGTCCATCCTCAGGGAGCTAACTATTTCTAAACGACTCCCAACTATATGCAGACGTCTTGCTTTATTTCGCACACATTGCAAGAAGTGAGCCTGAGAACCTAAAAAGAGTTGTAATAACTGGAGCTGTGGAAGGGAGGCGTGCAAGAGGCCATGTATCTGTAAGATGGAGCGACCAATTTAAAGAGGCCACACAGAGCTCACTGCATGGAGCCCTACAGATTGTGGAAGATCGCTCGAGGTGGGACAGGCGGTCTATGAAACGATCCCCAGAATTGAGTCCTGCAGGGCTACTCTTGACACAATCTAAATACGATCTTAATCTAGTCTTGATCTTAATCATACAACGCGCGAAGGGACTATGGTCCAAAATACCGCGCTACCGCTACCGCGAGATTGGTATGCATGTATTTTTGACTAATACAGTAGTCACTTCGCGCGTCGTATGATTAAGATTAAGATCATATTTAGATTTTGTCAAGAGTAACACTACAGTATTTATATACACATTTTGAGTTTTAAGATAATTTTTACTGCATTGCCAGACTAAATAGTCCATGAAATATGCAAGAGATATTCCATGAAATTTATTTTGTAATGTGTTAGCAAACTTTGCTGGTTTATGTGCCGACTTTTTTAAATCTATTTGTACTTACTATATATTGTAGTAAAAGTAAGTTTGCGAACATTATAGAAAAAAAATATATATATATATATATATATATGTAAATATAACCTGTCGTAATAAAAATGACAAGATCAAAAATATAAGTTAGAACGTTTAAGAAGTTACCCAACGTTATGTTTAAGTTGTAGAAGGCTGTGTCTTAATTTACATTTTCTTATATTTTATAGTTCTGTTTGTGTATGGGGGGGAGTGGAGTAGGTAGGTATATATTTGTAAATAATTTTATTTTCTTTCCATAGATTCGCAATATTTATGTTTCTTGTTTTTTATTTATTTATTTTGTATTTTATTAAATGAACCAAGTTTATTATGTACAACAAATAATATTTACACGTGTGTAGTTTTTATTTATTTAGTTTGTTTTTTTCAGATAATAATGTTTTAGAAGCAAAAAAGAGTAGGTAGTATAGAAAATTGAAACGGCCTCATAATAATATTATATGTACCTACCGTTATTTTCTAAATTATATTTTTATAGATACGGACATAATATATGATATGTTTATATGATAGTTTCTCAATTTGTAATTTGTATGATGTTACCGTCTTACTTTAGGTACCTATGTTAGAATATTTCTACAAGAAAATCGTCCATTTGCACCGTGGTTGTCCAAGCTCACTTTCAGAAAGTGTCACGGTTCTTACGAATCGGCTAAGTCTGAGTTACATGAAACAATTTATATTTTCTATTTGTTTCGCCTATTTTTAACGTTTTTTACTATCAATTGTTACGTTTGTAAAATTATTGAAATCTAAACGCAATGGACTGTCATGTTAATTTTTATACCTTTTTTTTGTTAATTTTCGTAACTTAATAAAAAGAAAATAAACAAAGGAAGTGGTTCATTCAGAATCAAATAATGTAGTTATCATAACGTACACATAAGATTCTTGTTTTTGATTTATTATTTTCCACCACGTCATCGCGTTGACACGAAACAACAGTTGATGTTGTGACATTTATTCCGCGTTCAATTGTTTACCTAGCCTACCTACTACATACTTCTCAAATAGCCACTGTCGGGAGGGTTTTGTTAATTTGGTGCAGTAGTAAGAACAAGGGCCAATGAGCTAAAATGACGTTTTGAGATACGGTTTTTAAAATCTTTTAATTGTGTCTTTCTGAATATTATTTATATTGTACGACCAGTTAGTTATTCGAAAATAGGTAGGTACATATTATTTATTTAGAAAATACGTACAAATTTAAACGGAGCAAAATCATTTGCAACAAACATTGAAACTGAACACCCTACAAAATTGACTTTTTAACTCTTCAAACATAAACAGGGATAAAAGCATAACTAATAAGATATTTAGAATTTTTAATTTTTATTTTATTGCTTATCTGGATTTAAAACATTGGTTTAGTCACAACTCGAAGATGACAAAACAAATCATAGATCTCGATTAGGCAAACCATGTTAACACAGTGTAACATTGTGCAAAAGACTGGTCGAACTAGCAGCCGATAAAGAGTCAAAATATCTCAATAAAAATTAGCATGGACATAGGTAAGACTTAATTTTTTTTTCTGCATTCTCCAATAGAAGTGGCTTAACAATAGTATGCAATTTACTAGTGTACCTATATGTATTTTTGACAGATCTCGACCATTCTTATGTCATACAAATGTATAAGAAGTATGTGTACTGATCAATTTGAAAGATTTAAGAATTAAATGTTGGAATGTTTAGTTTGATCATTGTTTGCATGTAATTATGTGTATCATTGCGAAACTGTTTTGTGTGTTGTGAACTTTGAGTGACGCACCTTTGCGTTACCTTTAACAACAGCTGTCATGTCACTCATTGTTGGTTATACATTGTAAATAAATAAATAAATGGGTCCATAGATCCTTATTCGAGCTGCCGCCTGAACTATTATCACCCCTCTTTTCTTTGCAGCACATCACGCGATTCCTTCATTTATTCTGATTTATTTAATGTATGTAAAAATATTTATGAATAATTTATATTATGTACTTTTACTGAATATTGTTATCATTGCCGTCAAACGTATAAACGGCAAACAATCTAAAAAAAAACTGAATGGAATGTTTCCGTGATTTGAAAATTCAAATTTCAAATCGAATGCAAGAAGTGATGTCTAATGTTTCAAACAATATTTTGTTTTGACAATTTGTTATTTATTTATTTTGATATTATTTTTTTAATTAACTGACCCCGTGGAGTCCCCAGTAAAGAATAACTGGGTCTCCCACTTTTTTCTGTAAGTTTTTGAGTGTCCTGTTAAAAGCAAGTGTTTATAATTCATCCCAAATTTTCCTGTCGGCAAGGCTATAAAATTATTTAATGATTTGAATGTTCATGTTGAGATTTTCATCACAACATACAATGATTTTATCGCCAGGATAGAGACTCTCCTTCGATTCAGTTGTTTCTTTTCAATGATGTCTCTTTTGTGATTTTTTTTTATCTTAATTTTTTCTGATTGTTTTTTTTTCCTGCTGAGGTCGCCTTGGCCAAAAGGTGTTATGGTCTCAGTGAAGGGGGATTTTTTTTAGATTATAAAAATAATACCTCATGTATAAGAAATCAATTAATTAATTAACATCTACGTTTCAGCGATGAGCCGTGCCACCTATCCTGAATGTCTTAATATTTTACTAGCACCGAGAGTACCTACAATCAGCATATTTATTACATATAAATAGTCCGTTGACAACCCGAATTGTGGAACACGCCGTGATAGTAGGTATAGTACAATAATATCGACAAATTATTTATTGAATCGGTTAACCGTAAGGTAAAAAATTTCTAGTTTCTAAAATTTTATATTATTTTGTTAACACTGTTATGTAATGATGATGTGCAAAAAGAATAAATAAATAAATAAATAAAAATTAGCCGTAAAAATTGTGTCAGAATAAAGTTATCACAAAACGTTATTTATTAGGTTCGACTTTATTTCATAACATCACCTAACACTTTACATACAACAATATTATGAAAATACACATTCTATATTATTATTTACACGAGTTCAATAAGTTAACCAGAATTAGTCTCGGAAACTTGTATTTCAGCGCGGTTTCCGTTTTTCATTCGGTTTATCTACTCGGCTGCATCTATTACCTATTATAAGGTATTCTATTATTATTATTATTATTATTGTTTGCTGTTTGTATGTAGGACGAGCTCTCCTCTTGTAGTTTGTATTATTGCTATAACTATCATTTGATATTATGAATGGAAATATTAACATTAGTTGTACAGCGGTTTTCAAAATTTTACCGCTAGACCTCCCGATTAGCGGATATAGGTAATATAGGCAATCATTTGCATTTGCGGTTTAAACCAATGTGTGACACAACATAATGTAACTACTGACTGTCGTGATTGTGGTCTGCTTTTGTTTTTTTTCTCTATCATTCTTTTGTTTACATTAATATGTGTATGCTGTAGACACACTTAATTGGGGGGTTGGCCTGGCCGAATCAATGTGTGTTGTTTTTATTTTTTGTGTGTATTTTGTCAACTTTCTGTTTGTGTCTCTGATTAATAAATAAATAAATAATATTAAAATTATCTGTCTTAATTTTGTTCTTGTCCATGGATCTATGTAAGAAAAAATCGAGCACTTTTAGATACCTACCTATTACGAAGAATTTGCCTTTTTATGCTTTTTTATAGTAATATATTTGATAAACTTTGAAATTCAACTTATAATGTTGAATATACCTAGAGTGATTGAGTAGGTATAATTTAGTAAATAAATTGAATATACCTTTTTGTGACACAAAAATAGTCAAAAATGCACATAGCCTTCAGACCAGCTGCGTGCAATATATATTATAGTGTCCTCTCCGTTGTAACTAAAATTCAACGACATTTAGGATGGGTTACAAACCTCATCGCTGAATTCAAAATGTTAAGTGTATTTAATTTTTCTAACTCTTGCTGATTACAGGATACTTGAAAACTTACGGAAAAGAGTGGGAGACCGATTTTTTCCGGATGCTCCACGGAATATTTTTTAGATGTCATTTTTAGAGTTTTACAATCTTCTTTTGAAGAAGCACTGGTAAAATTGTATGTATTGTTTTGTGTGGTTTATAAATTTCATTAGGTATATTATGCAAGTATATAATAAACTGAAACAGTGTTTTATGTCATTCAGCTTATGGATATTTATTATTATTATTATTGTGTGCACTTTGCAATAATAATAATAATAATAAAAATGAAGAAAACCACACTGTTGCAACAGTTTAATTTATCGTTTTACATTATTCATAATGTAAACAAAGTCGGAAGTATTGCAGTTTTCTTCCACTTTTTAATTGATTTATTACTATTCCATCACGGCATGCCCTACAGGATAGGTAGCAAACACCATCGCTGAATTTTAGATGTAACATGTATTATTTTGTTATTGAAGACCTGCCTTTTACAGGACACTCGAAATAATATCGAAAAGAGTGGAATTTACTTATTTATATCAATTACCAATTCTTTGCCAGGTAGGTACTCCACGAAATGTTATTTAATAGAAGTTATATTTTTTCTATACATTATGTAGATATGATTTGTTTACATTTAATATATTCAATCTAAAGATCTAAAAATTTCCATCATATTTAGCCAAAAATCTCAAATTTTTCGTTAATTCCATAGATATTCATTCATGTACATAGTTCACTTATGTACCTATTGACAATGATACAGGTGGGTATATATGTATATATATTATTTTTTGTTATTTTCTATTTCATTATTCATTAGAAAAAGTAAAAAAAAACTATATGTGCATATTGCAAGAATCGCACCAATGAAAAAAAAAAAACTAACCCTAAAAAATATCAAAAACATCAAAAATATTTTTTTCATCTAAATTTTACTTTATATATTAATAACTAAACTAACCATTATGATTTTTAAATGCCACCAGCCTATAAAATATTAAGTCACCCACAATTTAAACCATACATCAAACTTATCGAGAAAAATGAGTGAGTGCAAATTGTATCTCATCTTTATAATCCAACCGCAGGTAGTTTATTAAAAATGCTATGCATACAAAATAAATTTGTGCAAATGTATTCACATTTCTGATGCAAAGCGAGGATGTTCCGTTGATGTTGTCCGTTGATAGGTCCGGCCCTATTGTCTTTATTTTATTATTTTTATTCTTAATTAACATGTTTTGATTTATTAATATTATTTTTATTTATTTTCAACAACGACGTTGTAGGTACATATTATGAACTATGTTTGTAATAATGAAATTCCTTCGTGACGTAATAAATCGTCTCAGCCTTCCGATGTTTTATTTTACATTTTATTTTTCGCGAGTCATTTATGCACACACGTAGTAGCGCATTCGTCCACTGTGCGGCCAGTAGAACTGATGAACACTTAATTTTGATTTTTTATATTGCTTTGCTTATTTTATCTGTCTACTATTTTAATGGGTTTTGACGCTTTGTAAGATTATGGATGTATGAATAATAATAAAGTGTAGTTGTTAATTATATTTTGAACCACTCTATTATATAGGTTCAAAATATGATTAAATAAATTAGTGGTAAAATGCAGTTGACTGATATCCAATCATGGCAGTGTTTTTACTTAAATAGAAGATTATGTAAAATATAATTCTTATAAAAAAATAATTTTTCATTGTTCCTATAACAAAAGATAATGTTATCATTCAAAATAAAATTATTATTGTTATCACTCAGAATTAAAAATGTCATTTAGAAAAAAAAATTAAAAAATTCAAAGTTGAAGAGACTGGCTTTGATCCAGTTTTCACAAGATGAATTTTCCCTAGAAAAGACGAAATGTACATCTCATTGGATGTAGTTGTCTAATCAAAACATATTAGGGTAGAATAAAGAGATATTACCTATGTCTGCTATATATGACTATTAACATAGGTACCTACCTATATTTAATAAGATATTGTTTATTGTTAGGTATATAATACACGTAGGTATAGATAGTACCTACAGCAGTAGTTAATAATTGGATTGGTTAAGATAGGAATCTTAGTTGTGTTAACCGAAGTGGGTTGGGTTGTACGCTATCTTAATGAAAGGTGATAATTGATCGCATACCTATAATTTGTGTTACCTTTACGTACCGGTAGACGTACAGAGTATAATAATCGCATCATTATAGGTACACCTGAAGATGATGAAAGCTATCGTTTAGAGATGAAATCGTGTCCGAAAATTATTCGGTATCTGGCCGGACAGTTTTTGAATAAAATAATAAAAATCAACGTTTATTAAAATCTCCTCTCTATCTATCTCTGCCCTCACGGCATATCCCACAAATAATTACTTGTCTTTTTTTAACCAATAAAAATTGTGACATTCAGGATTGGTCACATACTTCATCGCTGAATTGAAGATGTTCAATATCTTATTTGTTACCTTTTACAGGACACTCGAAAATTAAAGAAAAGTGGGGTTAGAATATAACTATGTTTTGTCGAAGTTTTACGTAAAAGTGAAATTGATTTATTGATTGTAGAAGATGTGAAAGGAAATAAAATTTACAGATACCTTAGATAATTTACGGTTAAATATTAAAAAAAAATAGTACATGCACACTTACTATTAGAAATCTGTCATTATTTGGTATAAAAAAAGCATAATACCTTGACATCTTGCTCTTAACTTAACATATAATTTAACACGACAATAGTCGAATACCCGGTTATCCGAATTAATATCTCGCGGAATATGTATCCGGACATAGGTACCGTATTCAGTTACACCACTAGGCGTCCGTTTCATCGTTTATATCAACGTCGTAATTGCATACAATGCACGCTGAATTAAAATTGATAATATTAATTATAAAAAGAAAAGAAGTCGCTTTATATACCTATGTATGTAATACCCCTTATTTTAAAAGTAATATTGCGATATTAATTGTATCTGTACATTAATTGCAATGTAATGTCTTCATTTTGTAAATATTTTTTTAAATACATAAGTACCTTGAAGTGATTTAAATTAGCAGGTCTATGATTTTATTGTCCCAAGTGTGCTAAATTTATCATCAGTTTCACGAACATTAAAATATTTAGTCAATTTTTTACACCAGCATCTTTTTGAAGAGAAGTGAATTGGAAAACATTCATAATAATTTTGAATTGATTATCGAATTGTCCATTTTTTTTTATATTATAGGTATAAACCTAACCCTAAGTTTCATATGACAGCTACCTAGAACGTTGATAAAACATTATGTAGTATGAATTTTGTCTTTGTTTTTTTTTTAATTTTCAGAATTACTTGAGTATGAATTACTTTTCGATTTTATAAGAGGTAACACTATAAAAGTTCATTTTAATTAAGATAATAAAATTATGCAAAATATAAACACTATTTACTTTCACTGATTATTATATTATTGTTAGAAGCTTTTCGGACATATGTCATTAACAATGATTTACAACTGTACTAAGCTTCTAACAATAATATTATAATCAGTGAAAGTAAATAGTGTTTTACTTTGCATAATTTTATCATCTAAAAAAATATAAATAGTTATTCACTGTTAAAATAACAGACTATTCAAAATAGAACTGCTACTTTTCACTATCCTTATACACATATCTATTTTGAGTTGATATGTGATATCCTTTAGGTATATTTATTCTTAAAACATAATAAAATATAATAAACACATTAATATTCAAGTACGTGGTATTAAAATCTCGTTACAGACTACATTATTGATATATTGCAATCAACAATTTGCTATGGATTGTTAAGGAAATCATAATATGTAATCGTGTGAATTAGAGAGCATCCTGCACTGAGAAAAATACTCAAAACGAATCATTGGTACGGTACTATCAGATTAGGACCAGAGATCGTACAAACGATTCATTGGTATAAATCTATAATATTAACTCTTCACAAACAAATCATTGGTAAATTTACCAACAACTTGTTTGCGAAGAGTTAATATTATAGATTCGTACTAATGAATCGTTTGTACGATCTCTGGTCCTAATCTGATAGTACGTACCAATGATTCGTTGTGAAATTTCGTTAGTATTTTTCTCAGTGTGCGAAAATTAGTATCTCTTTTCATTATTTCTACTTTTAATCATTTGCATCCTATGGGAAAATCCTTCAACTTGGGCTTCAAAAAGGCACAAAATATGATAAGGTATATTTAAAAAAAATTAAACATATCTCAAGTTAAATATCTAAATAGATTTAAAAGCATAAATTCACTGTGTCGGTCTTTAAGTACATAGTAGAATTCCATAATGTAATAAATAAAACAAATGTGGAGTTGCGAGATGCAATGCACGTGTATTCTACTATTCGACTTATTCACGATAGAGATGTCTTTCGTCATATTAGGACATTGTCAATCTGAACTTAATCTGAATCAGATTGACAATGTCCTATCAAGACGAAAGACGTCTCTCTCGTGAATAAATCGAATGGTGGAATAAAATATCTGTTTTATTTATTTCTGAAATGAATCTGAATCAGATTGACAATGTCCTATCAAGACGAAAGACGTCTCTCTCGTGAATAAATCGAATGGTGGAATAAAATATCTGTTTTATTTATTTCTGAAATGAATCTGAATCAGATTGACAATGTCCTATCAAGACGAAAGACATCTCTCTCGTGAATAAGTCGAATGGTAGAATAAAACATTAGTTTTATTCTACCATTATATCCTCCAAGTATATCCTCCAAAGTTTCAAGTTAATAAAACAGCTGGTATCAAATTGGTAGCGGTATATAAATTAATCTAGAAATTGTTTATAGATTAATCAAGATATTTTTAATCACAAATACAAGACTGTCGCATATTTATCAATAATGAAGATATAAATTGATTTCGCCTTGAATTCGCTCTTATTAAAATTGTAATGATAATGTCGTTGTGTAATTATTATTTTTCTTATAGGTAATAAATTGATCGGTAACTAAGACAAAAACTGCTATAATTAATCTATAAAAGTTATAATTATGAAATTATACACTGCGCTACTTCAAGACAGGTGAATCTGAATAAGTCTTATTATAATATATTTAATAATAAAATAACTTCTTTATTACTTACAGTACATAATATAATGATTTATTTCGTTCAATTTTTAATGAGATTTTATTGATAAAAAAAAATGCGAACCGCTTATCCGTAAAGTAACTTTAACCGGGGTTTATTTAGATTCTGACCTAATATTTTTTGCGTAATTTAATATTAACTAATAATCTTAAAGTATTGCTTTATCACATTAGGTAGGTATATATCTATCATTTTTACAAAATTCTAAAATATATTGGTTAGACATAGGTACCTACCTACCTAATACATAGATAGGTACAGGTAGGTATATTGATAAATTTTTGAAGAGAGAAGTCACATTTATGATGAGAATTAACTTTATACAATGCACTTATACCAAGAATAGTCGATCAAAAGCTTGAATTTAATTACATTTTTATTTATTTATTTATTTTATTCTTCTTGTACATCATCATTCATATAACAAATAAAATAAAGCAATATATACAAGAAAAAATGTGATGATGTGCAGTGGCGAGATTATCACTATATAGTGATTTCTTCCATCTAACCATGAATTTTTGAGGTTTGGACACAAACTTCCCCTTTAACGACACAAGCTTACACTGTGAAAAGTGTACAGTATAACGTTGTATTTGGGTTTATAAGAAAATCCCAGACACATCTTCTTAAAAAAATCCGTTTTCACTTTTTGTCATAAAACCATAATTAAACCGTTGCACTCATTCGATTAACCGGGTAAATTGTTAATCATCTTAAAATTGACTCATATATTACGTCTACAGCCATTTAAAAGTAAAAATAAATAGTTCATTACAATTATTATTATTATTACAAAATGTAATTATTAAAAGAATCAAGCGCCATATTGAATTTCATATAATTAACATTATTTAGTAATAATGGTCTGCAATGAATTATATGAAATTCAATGCTTTAATAAATAATACGACAATATGTTATAATTATCTTACTCACCTGCGTATTTATCATTTAATTAGGTAATACATAATTATGATAAACTTACTTCAATAAATATTTTTCTCATTATGACTGCCTTTTTTGGTTTGTCTCATCCGAAAATGGTATTGAATTGGACAACTATGCAGAAAATAGTACCTAATGTATTTATTTGCGTTTGTTTAAAAGTGCAGGTAGGTATATGTACGTATTGTTTCACTTTTGTCACAATATTTTGATTAACCACGCTACTTATTAATTTTTTAATTTATGTCATATGCACCTAATTGATTTTAATTTGCCTGTGTTAGTAGGTAAAGAAACATTTGTTTCGTAAAATAAAATATTTTCTTACGGCGCGGCAGATAATGGGTAAGTAGATATGTAGGTACTCTGTCCGAGATCTGAATTTAAAAATACGAGCGGTTAATCGGAAATATAGGTAGGTATCGGATGGAATCGGCTAAAGATAAAAATTATTTCCCATGATATCACAAAATATTGGATAGTCATATACTTATATATAAATAGTCCGATTATTATTATTATTATTCGTATTTCGATATCTAGTAAGTAGGTAATTAGATTTCCTGTTACGTATATTAAATTGCTGTTCAAAATATACATATCTACGTACAATATTTTTTAGATAAATGTATATAGGTACCTATATAACTAAAGTACATAGATTTCATAGTTGGTTAAGCGAATCATAAGTGAAGTACCTAATGTTTATATTAGGTCCTTACATATGAAATTGGCGTTTGGCGAACTGGCAACTTTGATTCAAAATATGTGGCGTTCGGCTAGGAATTCCAAATTCAAATTTATTTCAAATTTAAGACCATGTATTTCTGTGTTCGAATTACGAAATTTATTTGTTATCGCGTCATTTGTTTTTCTTTCACATCGTTCTGTTCACAATATGGAGAACTTAAAATATCGCTATATTTACGAATATGAGTTTCACCTCGGCACTAGTGCTGCAGAAACGGCTCGTAGGATTAACAATGCGTATGGGGAAGCTACTGCAAAAGAAAATACGGTACGTTATTGGTTCCAACGTTTCCGTTCTGGAAATTTTGACCTACAGAACAAGCCTCGTGGACGGCCGGAGACACAAGTTGATAACGAAAAATTAAAAGCAATTGTGGAAGCAGATCCATCGCAAACCACGTCAGAGTTAGCAGCAGGCTTCGGTGTGAGTGATAAAACCATTTTGATTCACTTGAAACAAATTGGAAAAGTGAAAAAACTTGAAAAATGGGTACCGCATGAATTGGTACTGCTGCTTCAGGACAACGCTCGACCACATACGGCACGTTTGACGACCGCAAAACTACGGGAGCTGCGACTGGAATGTCTTCGACACCCACCATACTCCCCGGACCTTGCTCCAACTGATTACCATTTTTTTCGGAATTTGGACAACTTCATGCAAGGAAAAAAATTCAATTCTCACGAGGCTGTCCAAACGGCCTTCAAAGATTTTATTGATTCTCGCTCACACACTTTTTTTAGTAAAGGAATCAATGAACTACCTTCGAGATGGCAAAAGTGCATAGATAGCCATGGTACATACTTTGACTAAATAAAAAAATAGTTTCATAAAAAAAAATCGTTTTCATTTCTGCCATATGAAACGCCAATTTCATATGTAAGGACCTAATATTATATAGGTAACTATATATATTTTTTTATTACTTGCAAAACCTGCCAATGAACTTGATGAAGGATAATAGGTACTATCTTAATGATTTCACAACCTTCGCAATTTTTATTATAATTAAGCAATATTAAATTTAATTAAGATTATAATAAATTAAATAATGAACAATGATGAATAAATAGTAGATAAATTAATTTACGTATGAATATTATTATTATTATTTAGAGGTTTTTTTTATAAAGATTAATTATTATTTAAATTAATAATATTTTTAAATAATGATGCAAGGCATCTGTACCTTAATTGAATAGCAAAACATAGCGCTGAAAAGGCATTTTGTATGTTCTGCAAGGTTAAATCTTATAAGATGCCCGCCACAGTTGTGGGTGAAACATTGGATCACAGATTGCCCTATAGACCACGGCCACTCAGCCCGGAAAATAACGTTCTTATAAGTTAAATTTTATATTTCATACTTGTCTATAAAACTGTATAAGTAGGTACATTATATACCTACCTAAAACTGAAGAATTTTATATTTTAAACATTTGTCATAATAAAACGGGCATTCAAATGTGTACATAAATGTGTATAATAAGTTAATAATTATTGTTAAAAAGACCTTCCAACATAAAAAATAATTATAAAAGGTTTTTTTCAATAAATATTAATAATTGTGTCTACCTATTTACTGTTTTATCAACAATAACAAAAATCTCTAAAAAGATGTGTAAAATTTACAAGTTTTTCAACTTAATTTGGATCAATTGTTAAAAAAATCAATTTAAGAAATGAGTTATACTGTAGATTCTCTTGATTGCCTACAGACTTAATTAGGTATCTTTAAAGATAAAGTTAAATAAACTTTTATTGTTGTGAAGAATGTGTGAAGAAATAATTTATTTTCAGGGTAGGAAATTATTTTAACTATTTTTGTGTGGTTTGATATCAAAATCGAATAAATGTAAAAATTATATTTATAACTAAAAATGGAGAAACATGATTTATTTCGTGCTCTGTAAAACTGCAGTTTCCAAAATGGTCAAATTCTATGAAATTAATACGAAGAAAAAAACATTTTTGAAACAAGATATTCAAAGTTTGTTTTGAAAACGTTCTTAATTCAATTAGTTTTTAGGCTTTATTAATGTTTTACTACAAATTAATTTGTCCAATTTATTTTGGTCCCATGCAACTCATTTCTTAAGTAAAACATATTTCAAATTATGTACAGTACAATATGTATCACAATGAAGTGTACTTCTATAAATATATAGACATAAAATTACGTATGTTGTAATGTATGTCTGTATTTATTAAGTATGTAGATACCTAAGTTGCGTTCAAAGGCCGGATGTTGAGAAGGAGAAAAAAATTGAAATTCTTTTGTTAATTAACGATCTCCGAAAGTTGTGCGCACATGCTTTTGACGAACAGGGTTGGAAAAAGTATTAATTTCGGTTTTTTCATATTAATTTGATCATTTATTTATGGCATAAATAATCTATTACGATCCTGAATTTTTATACGCCAATGAATGTTCTAACATTGAAATGTTGGCATTTAAAATATTTATTCCGTTGGAGATTTGTGCATCCTGTGAAACACGACATTTTAAAGTCCACGAGCGATTGAATTAGAATAATAACATCGAAAAAGATTTTTAACTAGGTGCCTACGTGAATGAACATTCATTCTTTCTTCTTATGGTCGCTCACAACTTGACCTCCAAATTCCGCAGTCACAGGATCGCTTCGTCCATAAAAGCATCCTGAAGTTCTCCTTGGAATGCGTGTGTGGGACACTCGTTTATCATCAGATTGTCGAGAGTTTGAGTTATTTCACATGTCCACGCTGGTGAATCAATTCATTACCATTAATGTAAGTCAGAAGCAGTAAAGCCTACATCATATCTTATAAGATTTATTGTACACCATATTTTCCTGGAAAATGTAAATCCTAGCAGTTCTTCTGTTGAATGAAGGTAACTTTGTACCTACACAGCACATTCGATATCGTTTCTGTGTACAAAATGTCGCTGTCAAGTATTTTATCAGCTGATAGGGACGATGAGAGAAGAAGTAATACCTTAGTTGTGACACATCTGTCACTTCCAAATTATGGAATCAATTGATAGGTGCATTTCGTTGTTGCACAAAACTGCCGTATTTGGATCGAATTTTTGCTTTTGTGATTCAATCACATTCACATAGAGCTATTTTTACATTTTCTTGGTAAAATAGCAATAAAAAAAAGCAAAAAATACATGTTCTTAATTTTTCACATCCCTGATAAAAGTCATACATTCACACATCCTTACAGCTACGCATCATTATACCTATAAACGTGTACTTAAAACTTCCACGCAATGATAAAAACATAAAAGATCTATACAGTTGCACATGCAACATGCGCACTGAGCTTATGCGCATTGCATGAGAGATACCTACTATGGGTAGGAACTGTAAGAAGTATGATAAATACACACATCGCGCATTTTATGATAACCCTTTATTGTTGCCCGTTTTGTTTATTTACTTATTTTATTGCATTGTATTTATTATTTATAATAATAATAATTGAAGGTCGTTCATGTGAATTTTCAATTTATTACGCTCCCTGTAATTTTGTATTTGTTTATTTTTTCTTTCGTATCTATACATTCATTGAACTTTTTAATTGATTGCGGCCTTGTTTTAATCTAACTGGCTGTACAACGTAAGTGCTTTTTTGAAAAAAGAGAGTTTTTTATAGATTTTCTTTTTATGATTTTACTGCTATCAAATAAATTTGTTTTATTATTGATAGATACCTACCTACCAATATTTTTTTTACAAATTTTCTTACTACGTCCGTCTTGAGAAGTAGAATTCAATTTGCCAAATACCATTTGCGTCTCCCTGCTTAATCCCTCTCAAATGTATTATTTTCATCATTGTTTCATCGCTCATTCTTACTAGAAGTCCAAACAATATACAATTATACTTCTTCTACTATACCATCACGAAATATCCCACAAGTAGGGTACCCAGAAAACCAGCTACGTGCAATACAAATGCATGCTATCCTCTCCATGTCAACGAGAAAAATATAGACATTTATGATGGGTTATTTCTCGAACACCTTCCTTTTACTTGACAATCAACAACTTAGGGAAAAGGAATCCAATTTATTGCTGGTTGCTCCACGGACCAATATGTAAAAAATAAAATAATACATACTTAAATAAAGAAACAAAATTAATTCTCTTCTCAAAATTTTATTAGTTGTGTTGTGGGTTAATAAAATTAAAGCACGAATCGTTCATTTCTCATGAAGCGAATGATTAAAAACTCAACAAAACTAGAATGGAAGGCAGACGCAGCCGTATGAAATATTATGTAGGCAGGTATGTATCCCTTGAGTGGTAGATACAGAGGACTCAGTTTACTTTGCTTTCGTGTTGAGTATTTCAAGAAATTGTTTCGTGTGTATGTAGTAATATACAGCGAGATTTTTAGGGGTGAACGTGAAAACATCGATAATATTGTTAAAATTGGTATTTTACACGTTGTATTTGTTGGCAATTCGCTTAAAAGTTTCGTAAACAAGAATGTTTTCTAGCCAATTTTATAGGTACGTGTCATAGCATTTGTCTCTCCACTGCTGGATACAGGCCTCTTTTAAACATTTCCATTTTTCCCAGTCTTGATACCTACTCTACTTGTGAGATTTGCCGTGATGGTATTTTAGTAGTAATTAATATTTGAAATAAAGTATTTTTTAGCAAAATTAAAGATGGATACTAAATAATCGAAGGAATTATGATAAATAAATACCTACATTAAGTGATTAATTTATTTACTTTTCAATGTTAACTGATTATATTTATGGCAATATCATTTAACATAACAATTAGAAAAAACAAACATTTAAAATCTAATTTCTTAAGATTTTTTTGTAAAACGAGATTTACAGCTAACTCAAAGACGTAGGTACTGAAAAATTCATCAAAACGAAATAAATCTGAAATAAATCAACCATAAATAGCAATTTTCTTCTGGCTCTGGTGTGAAAAATCGATGTTGATGTGTGAATTCACTTCACATCCCTATTCTCACGTCTGTTGGGTATAAGACATAAAAACAGGAACATGGAAATGGTCCCGGGAAGGAAATGTGGTGGAGTTCAGTAGTAGATTGATTTCCTTTGGACATCGTTAAGGTACAGTAGGAGATATACATAGTGCTACACAATTATGATCGAATTTCCTATAACTTTTCAAAAATAAATATAATCTATCTACCTCAAACTGTGCTATAAATTTTAAGGTTGTAATGTTATTGAAAACAGTCGGTTGTAAAAAAACAAAGCTGCCTGAACGAAAATTGCGCTTTGTAACTTCCTAAACAGCTAACTTTTCCTCGTTTTAAATTTAATATAACATTATTTTTTTTCCAGCTAAAATACAATGAAGTTTATTTGACAATATTGTTTTTAGTGTTTCTTGTTTTAAAATTATGTGTAGAATTATTAATATACAAAAATTAACTCTAATCAAAATTTTTGACAATAATGGTTACTAGGTATACCAAATTTGTTTCGTTAGAAATAGTAAAGAATTTATTATACTGTGAAAAACTAGTGAAAATGCGTCTTTGAGATTATTTTAATCACAAAAACGGCGCAATATAAATTATCCAATAATAGCATTAATAAAACTCTTTCTCTGAAATTACTTGAGTGCATTTTAAACTGTATAGATATTTTTACTCCGATTGTACAATCGGACTAACTTGATAGACTACCCGTTCAAGCAGAGATGACAAAAATGCGATATAGAACGGCCGAAGTTTTTTTATATGAATAATGGCGTTATATGTGTGTGAGTGTCCCTTGTTGGACGTTCTTGATGTGACACGCGGTAACCTCGAAATACATATAAAGCTTTTTGATGTAGAGTATTAACAATTTTTAACTCAAAGTATAATAACGTAGATTTATAACAAGCTTTTAGTAGCTTACTGTGAAAGGTGTATAAGGTTGTATTTGGGTTTATAACAAACAAAACCCAGATATGTTTTTTTTTTTTTAAAAAAGGATTTAAGTATTTATTTATTCTTTTTGCACATCATCATTGTATAACAGTGTTATCAAAACAATACAAAATTTAAAAAAAAAAATCTAGGAAGAATTGCAGCGGCGAGATTATCATCAAGTGAAAGAAATCACTTGTGACCTAATTAAAACAAATATACCTACTTATATATAATAACAAAAGTAAAAAAAACTGACACACACCTAACACGTGAAAGGGATTATGGATTGGAAGGGGGGAGAGCTTGGGAATGGATACTGAGTTAGAAGATAACATTTTTTCCTTAACTGAAGATTGAAAAACATTGAGCGATTGTGAAACTCTATGCGAAGAAGGAAGATTGTTCCAACAACGAGCGCCATGATAATTAACCAAAATTATTGTAAATAAGTTACAATGATTTGGGCGTGTGGATAGAATGAATGAGGGCAGAAGATGCAATAAAATATATTTGGCTGAGAGGGATGGTAGTTCGAGGATCAAATGGCAAGATCATAATATAAAACAGATCCTACAGAACGGACATGTGTTGAGCACGTTGAATAGGAAGGCATGCACGAGGAATTGTAGGCATGATAGCGACAGAAACAAGGTGTAGGTATGGCAAGAATAGGAAGAAGTGATCTAGATGGAAGTGGGCAAAATAGGTACCTACTAAATTAACAAAATACACCAGCAGCGTCGGAAGACTATTTTTATTTCTAAAAAATAGATAGGTACAAATATTTAAAATATGAAGCAATCCATCGAAAATAAGATTAAAACTCACTTTAATTAAGTACACTCACTCACTGTCAGGTACCTATGTATATTAGATATCTGTATGTATAATTATTTATCGAAATCGAATTAAATAATTATTATGTTATGTAGGTATTTAATAAGTATAATAATATTAAAGATATGTATATCTATAATATAGTTTTATATATGTATGTACATAATGTGTAATAACAATCAAGTCCATTGGCTACCTGAAATTGTTTTATATATTATCATAATATATGTACTATTATGTAGGTATTATTATTAGATGTATCGAATTTAATCTCGATATAATTAACTTCGAATTCAACTAGTTTTATGATTGGTACATATTTATGTACCTACCTACCAATAGTCGATTTATTCATGAAAAATATCTTAACCGGAATCAGTGACGGGACTAGATTATTTTGATTTTAATGTGTTCTAAAATATTATTTTAAATACTATACAAAATATAATTCTCGTAAATAAAATATTTCACAAAATATACCGATGAAATTCAAAATATTTATACATTACTTCTACCTCTATACCATGTAGTCATATTAGACAAGTGAGGTAGCCAGCAGCCCCGCTTATTGCAAAAACATGCTAGCCATTCTCTCCGTGCCAAAAAAAAACTATAACATTCAGGATGGGTGGCAAACCTCATCGCTGAATATAAGATATAAAATGACTTTATTTTTCGAACACCTGCCTTTTACAGGTAGTATCAAAAAACCAGCGGATCAATTGTTAAATTAAGCCTAAAATAGGTACACAAGACATTCAATAGAAAAAGCAATAAATTTATGAAATAATGTTATTTACACTTGATTCCTAATGTAATTATCGTCTTTATTAAGTACCTAAGTATGTAAATAATTAATAAATAAATATTATACTGCTTGTAAATAAATAAATTATTATGGCATATAGAATTAATTATTAGTTTTTACATTCAATAGGTATAAAAATATAAGTTTTGAATCAGCGAGTGCATATCAAGGTCAACGTTGTCTCTATGTCAGCAGTTCACTCATCGTATTTATTTCAATACAAATGTATAAAATGGTCAACACACAATATTCATACCACAATTTAACGTGTGAACTAATTTAATATTATGCAGGTAAAATTATTTATCCATGTTTTGATGTTCTATACCTTCCTATAGGTAGATATATAGTTTAAAAAAAAAACAAAAACAACGATAAAAGTATGGTGATCGCATTATATGTAATCAACTTTTGACCGAAGGCTATTATTATTGCTTTGGTAGGGAGGTACAATCAAAAGAACCGATCCGAGCACGCTATATAAAGCAGTGGGCAGTAATAATATGTAGTAGGAGTAGATAATATATAAGTAATGGATGCTGCATCTCTTTTTTATTTTATTACGTGATGAAAAGTAGAATGAGATGCAATATATTACGATCGGTTCTGTTTTTATTTATAACGTGATTATTATTACTATTTTTCATATTTCGAATTTATATTGGTACCTACCTACCTTAAACAACGCAATGCCAACGTCGTGAAACAGGGTGACCATAATTTATTGTTTTATCTTTGTATTATTTATTTCCACGTTACATTATTTATTTCATCTGTAAGTAATGGAGTAATATAAATTATTTATCAATAATAATTCAACTTATGATAGCAAATACCTTTTCAAGGGTTGGAATTAGGTACATCCCAGAATCGCTAAAGGGAATATTTTAGTTCTGTATAATTTCAATTAAAAATCCAATAGGTATTTAGACCGATTTATGTAAAAGTATTACTTTAACGAAACAAAGATTTCATCTATTATCAGATATAAGAATAAAATTGCTATTAAGAAAACATAAATTTATTCGCGGACATGGCTATTTTTAGGAACATAAATTATGGACAGGCTGTCTTTGGACAAGCCGAGACTCTTGGACTCAGTAGCAGTCAGAGCTAGCGAATCAGATTGTTCGCCCCCCCCTCCCCTCCTGCCGTCAAAATTTCGATTTTCAATTTGCACAGTTTCACAAAATATTACGCATTTAATTATTTATTAGGTAGGTATTATTTAAATGTTCACGTTTTACATGTCATGATTTTTTCTTCCATAAATTAATTTGGTCACATGCACATCTTAACTATACACTTAAAACAGATTCTCTAGAACGGACATGTATTGAGCACATTAAATAAGAAAGCTTGCATCATGAGGAATTGCAGTATGCAATTGTAGGTATGCAAAGTTGGGAGCAAATGGCGCTCGATCCTTTCTGCCTACCACGAGAGGGAAGCGACGTGATGGTGATGATGACGTAATTTTTATTTCCAATAGCAAATTCTTCCAGTCAACCCGATATGATGAAAACATCTCAATCATTATATAGATATATATTATTAGGAAGGCAGGTAGGTACTTCAGGATTTAATAATAATAATAATAATAAAAATAGTTGTCTGGTATTTATTATACGACTGTCTTTCGCGATATCTCAATTCCACGGCGTTAATAAATCATCCACAGTGGACGGATACACGCTGATAATGTTTTGTAGTCCTTGTCTCGTATAACTGGAGGCGTTACCGAACATCTCAACTGAACAACCAGCCAGGTACCTAATCGGTAGGTACCTACGCAGACAGTCCCAAGATTCGACCTATCCTCGGTAGGTACAAACCTACCTATCGAAATTATTATAGGTTGTAGAGGTACCTACCTAAGTCATATTATTATTAATATTAAGATGTTCGAATTTTAAATTTTAAACCCAAAATCTAGATGTGTTTTTTTTGTTTGTGATTCTCGTGTAGTCCTAGGAGTTTGATAAGATTAAATTTTTTATTTATCTTTGCCTTTATAAATACGGATGTGAGTTAAAAAGGAAAATATCTTTCCACCTATCAAAAAGTTATCGCGTATAAAAATTGCATTAATATGAAAACGAATCAAAAGAAGTAGGTACCTACTTATCTAACATGGTATTTCTGTTATTTTGCCTCTCTGCTTACCCGAGAAGAAGTGTTACACCATGCAAAAGGGTTGATAAATGGATTGAAAAAAATTCTTTTAATTTAATTTATTTATTTATTCATTCTTTACTGTACATAAATTGGAAACAATTTCATTGAGAAATACAGTAGGTACCTACAATTAAATACATAAAATCAATATACAGAGGACGAGATGTAAATGTAAAAATTATGATTTAAATAATATTAAAATGACAATCAGATTACAAAAAAAAAATCATTTCTATTCTATTTTCAAATGCCATACACTAGTTTACGAGTGATCAGGGTAAAACTCATTTCATTCTTGTGTTTGTGAGAGGACCATTCTGAATAAAAAGAAAAGCATTTAAATCACAGAAGTATGCGCCAACTTAGTTTCCTGCGCATCCAAATTTAAGCATTTCCATGCTTATTTCAAAGAGTACTGACTTACCTGTTACAGTATGAGAAGGTATATAAAGACTTACCTACCTTTCTCCAGGTCCGCTCATGTAAACCCTCCCTCCCCCACGCGTAGGTACTTTTAGCTCAGCTTACATGGCTTAGCACTATGCGGGCCGTGATTAATGAGCGCTTAAATTTTAAGCTTGATTTTTGCTTGAAAAATTAATAATATTTATTATTAAGGAAAATATTCTGCTTATTTGGAAAGAGAAGATAAGAATTGTATTTAAAAATATATAAATTGTGGACCCAATGTAGTTAAAAAAGCGGAGAGGCTCTGAATTAACGAAAAAAAAACTTTTTGACATACCTACATTCCCACAAATAAATTTAAACATCGAGCGAGGTACCTATCAAGTGTAATGTTAAAAACAAAAATCTACTAGATACACGTCTAGCTACCGTTTGTTGACGTTATTTTGTTTAGTCGATGTTCTTTTGTTTTCTTTTTGTTCTATTTTTTTTTAAATAATAGAACGCGCATAGAATAGAACAAGGACAACAGTGATAATAATAATAATAATATATCACCTGCCTTCTATTGCGTAATTGTTTTGTTTTTCATGGAACAGAGAAAAATATTTATTGCAGGTTTTGAAATAATAATAATACATAAATAGGTCAGAGAATAGAAGAGAAAGAACTTCCGAAAAGCGTTTTTTAACGTCGTAAAAAATGGAAACCGGACAAGTGAATGTATAAAAAAACAATTCTTTAAAAATGAACATAGAAAAGATACAAAATTATTCTTCTTTTACTAGCTTTAATCCCTGGTTTACTCGGTTACTAAAAATAAAATTTTTTTTAGATAGCACTATCAAAATAACTGAAAATAAGCTAATATTACTACGAAAATTTGATATGAAAATTTGAAAAGCTAATATTGATATTTTATTTAAATTTGGGGTTCCGGGTAAAGAAAAGGTCATCCAGTTTTTATAGTAAAAGGCAGGTGTTCCTATAACCTTACTTAAGTATACTTAAGACAATGCACATATCAATTCAGTGACGAAGCATGCTAAATCAATCTGAATGTCTTATTTTTATTGGAAAGAATTAGGTAGGTACCTACATGTTTATTATAATCAGTTAATTGGCTTGCTACTTCACTTGAGGGGATACGCCATGATGGTGTAGTAGATAGTCGTAGGTATAGTTATTTCTTATACCCTGCCCATGAAATGAGATTTTGTATTATTCTTATTCTTTGTTGCATAATAACTATAGATATCCATAAAGGATATGATACAGTATAAACATTCGCACATATCAACAAACGGATTCAAATATTAATACCTACCTTGACTATCATTGTTTATCTATTGTTTTTTTTTTCTTTTTCACCGTTAGAAAGTTTATCTTATAAAACAACAAATACTATTGTATCAACTGCTCTTTTATCATTATTGTTACTTTTTGCGCAAAAATCCAGGTGACGTGTTCTTTTGTTTCGTCCATAAAGGAATTGATATTATTATTATTCGAATTTCGAATCGGAAAATAATAATATGTACCTTGTTTGTCGTTCTCTTTTGTTTCGAATTTGAAAACATAACCTAGTTTTTGAAATAATGCAACTACTATCTTTCACAATTGATACCGTTATTGTGCAAATTTGTTATTTGCAAAATAGTTTTTTTATTTTTTGAACTGGTATTTCGAATCGCATTGTATTTTTTCGCATTCTTTGATAAGCTACTGTATTTCAAAAAAAAAATAACAATTCAACATGTATCAATAGATATTGATTTTTTTGAAATACCAACATTTTTTTCTATGAAATAAAAAAAATTATCTACCAAAGTTGTAATACTGTAGTTCGATGCGAGTTAGTCGAAAAATATCGCATCTTTGCAATAAACTCGGCTTTTTTATATAGATTATATTATTCAAAGTGCATTTCTGTTTGTAATTTTATATTTGATTGTTTGTATTCAATATCAGTATTGAAATTTATAAATCTTAATTTATTTGCAAAAATAATAATTGACCTCAAAGTTGAAATCGTTAGTAAAATAAGGAAAATAGTGCAGAAAGAATGTTAAGTGTTTGTGAGTTTTAAAAGCAATGTGATGAAAACTAGAGCTGTTTGAATCCAATATTTTTAATAACCGAAATATCTTGAGTATGTACCCGATAACATACCTAGTAGTGTAGCGTTAAATACCTACTTAGTATTATTACCCGCAAGTCTCTAGGTAATGGTCGACAGTAAGTACCTATAGGTTTAGTAAAACTTTGTATATATAGTGTTTAACATGCAGTGGAGAAATAATATTTGAATAATTTATGCAGTTTCTTCTTGTTGTTGCTGTTCTTGTTATTGATTGCAAAAACATTTCTACACTACCTTGTACCTACTCTTTACAATACCTCCTGTCTATCTAGATAGGTACTTTTATTCTATGACTATCGAGGATACTTACCTACTTTCTACCACCTATATATCGGTATTAAGATCAACACGAGTATTTTAGTTACACATAGTCGGTGTATTTACAGATATTGTATAAGTACCTACTATCTCCCTATAATACTCAAATGATGTTCACTTAGATTTTTTGCCATTTTGATTCACGAAAATATTAAAACAGCTGTGATTTCAGATCATCTTTTCCGCGCTATTACAAATTAAAATCAGAAAAGATTCTTTTACATGTCTCCATAAATAATTAAAATTAAATTGGCGTCTTTTCTTACTCCCGTTTTGGTAAAAAGTGTACATAGGTTCTTAATGTATCTTCAAAAAATAATTATTTTAGTAAATAATAGGTACATCAACCTAGTACCTTTTCATACATAGTTACCTAATATAATAAAGTAAATATCAACAAAAAAATAATACACAAGTATAATTATAATATATAATGTAGGTATCTACAACAGGAACTCAACCCGCTCATTAAATTAATTTAACTTTATGAATATATTAACGCAAAATTATTATGTTCTTGTTTTGTATTTATTATAAGAATTATATTACACATAATATAAACATACATACATACTCCTGTACTTATTAAATTATATGTATGTTATGTAGGTGCAAGCAAGGGTTTCAGCCTATGTAGGTAATCACTTATGCGGCCATGTTAATAGGTAAAGAAAAAAAGAACGATTTAAAATTATGTAGGTGTGTGCGTGAGTAATGCGTGCAGCTAAAGATGTTTTATTGCCATTAACAAAAATGTCTTGCCATATGAAAAATTTTAATGCCTTATTGAAATATATTAATTAACTGCCCACCGAATATAAAAATATTAATATTTATTTATTTAAATCTGTTTATGTGACTAATTCGCAATAATGTATTCTATTTTGGTTCCCAATTGGTTTTAAATTTTTATTATTATTTTTATAATATCTGTGTGTAAGTTTTTGTTGTTTGGTTTTTAAGTTTACAGCTGTGGGTTATTTGAAGAAATCGCTCCCTTGCGATAAACTCGCTCTCTATAGGTATAATGATTGTATTCAAAATTAATGTAGGTATCTACTTCTTTATAAAATATTTTTGTAGTCAATGTACCTACAGAAATCAATAAATAAATAAATCATGGTTTAATAATTATTTAATGTTCTCTGCCTATCTTGCGAGTGATGGTACTGATTTTTTAAGGTGCTATTAAATATATATTTTTGTGCAAAATATTTAAAATGTTTAACAGAAATAAAGTAAGAAAAAAAAATTAATAAATGATCTTTTCAAATTAAGTACCTACTCCGTTTCATTAATTTACTTCTTTAAAAATTACAATGATATAAATGTTTTGTTATTGGCTAAAACACAATTAAATTAACCAATAATAACTACCAGAAGTTAGAACTACCTACATGTCGTGTATAATGGAACGTTCACTTAATTATTTAAAATTAGAATGAGGTCGTTTCACATTTGAATTAGATAGAATTTCTATAGCTATATAGGTAGGTACGTACATAGTAGGTTGTTGTTTTCATTACTACACGTCTACCCCATAGGGTGAACTCATTATTTTTGATAACATCTTGTTTAAAGCGCAGCGAGTGCTGATAGGAATGGAAAAAAAGGTTTTGATAAGATTAGGAATTAACCGAGTGCGTATTTTTTTTTCTATGGTTTTAGATTTATTGCCACATTTGCTTGTGGTTTTTATTATAATTACTAGACATAATCCGGCTTCACACTGGAAACATTCATAAATTATTGAAAATTCATTCAATTATTTTTAAAAGTGTCGCAGCATTTCTCACAAGTCTAGCAGTACTTACCCAACGGAAAAACTGCTTGAAACGAAAACAAAAGTCCTATTCTTCGTGTCATAAAAATAATACATTCAAGATGTGTAACACACTTAAATAATACCTACACACAAACTGACTCAAATATGTATTATTTATTAAATTAACTATTATGCATAAAGTCTATATTGGTATGCGCATAAATATTATAATTACCCAGCGCGCATGCGTAATGAATACCCAATGGGAATGACCCTTACGCCACCTATTAATAATTATAGGAACCTACTTAATTGCCTCTATTATTATTATTATTATTTTATGATCGTGGAGGTACGTACGTACGCAGGAACCTATTATTATTTTATTATGTTGTATGGTTGTTGTTTACCGGCAACCATTTTGAAGATTTAAATTGACGGAACGAAGACGGCGATGGAACAAATTTGAATTTGAATTTTTCACACAGTACCTACGCACCTACAGCAGTAGCGTAATCCGTCATCCAAATGAACTATAATTTGAATTTATAATTAGATTCGCATCCTATCTTCGAGTACCTAATTACAATTTTAGATTTCTATTGTTATTTTTTTTTAAGTTTTAAAGTAGAACAGCTTCTGAATCAATTTATTTAAATAAAGTATAGATAAAAATGCTTAATAAATTATTGTATATACGAAAACATTTAAATGTATTGCCGAATACGTAAATAAATATCTTAAAATTAAACACAACTCTTTCGAGATAGAAGGTTAAAGGTTCACACCCTCATGCCAACCTTCTTCATTTCTTCACAGTAAATGAATAAACTATTAAAGTTTTTCATATACCTACTTATAGTTAGGTACCTACCTATGTCTAGAGCATGCTTACAGTAAGCAGCGTGCTTGTTTCGTGAAGTACTAAGTGATTAGTAGTTGGTACTAAGAATAAACTTTTTCGTACGAAACGTCATTCATCATGAGCGGCACACTTCATCGCTGAATTTAAATACGTCAATACGTCAATACGTCAAAATGTATGAGAGCCATTTGTATGACAATAAATTTGACAAATACCTATACATAGGTACAAACAACACAATATTACTAAAATTATAAAAAAAATAAACATAAGACTAATAATTAAGTACCTACAAACCGTGGATAAAAATAGATACCAATCCCACTTTTTTCTGTAAATTTTTGAGTATCCTGTAAAAGGTAGGTGTTCGCAAAATCACGCACGTATAAGACAAATAAAATCTACAATTCAGCGATAAGGCACGCCACCTATCCTGATGTTCCTATTATTTTATAAGCACGGAGAAGTACGTAGGTAATAATATGTCCATACCTACTCTACATAAATAATTATTTTCCAAACAGTTGGCTACATTGCATTAAACGCACATTTTGTCCTCTGCTTGCATTAATGCCATAAAACATTTGGTTCTTCTCCCGCTGTGCGTCATTCTGGATTAGTTTGTTTAATCTGCAACGAAAAATTCATCGGACCAACGGTGAAAAATGACTGGAGTGAAAATGGCTCCCTGAAAATAATCCACATTTTAGAAATTCCTAGTCATTAAATAAAATTTTCTAATAATCATATTTTTAGGACAATATTTCAGTGTCTTGTACAATAAAAGATAAGGACGTTCTGTGCTTATTTAGTTGTAAAAATGCTGTGTAACATGTTCTCACAAATAATTATAAAGTATGTATTTTTTCACTAGATAGTGGACTTTTTACTTCCAGTCAACCATGAATTATATATGGAACGTTTTTTTTGCCAAAAATACAATATTAAATAACATTTAAATTCTTTGAAATAAACAGAAAATGTCAATTTTGTTCACCAAAATTTATCGATTATGATCAATTTTCTTAGAAAATACTTCTGTAATTTTTAACTTGTAAAGGCAATCAGTTACGTCATTTTAATATAAGTAGGTGGGTATAGGTACAATTTTGTATTATTATTATTAGACAATATTAAAGTGTCGTTTACGTGCCGAAGCACCTCAAGGACACTGTACATTGTACAATTCATAAATTCTAGGACATTACATCCACGTCATATTATAAATATAGATGTGTGAATTGTGTGCAAGTGAATTTCTTTTTTTTAACTAAATAAATATTTTGATAATGAAAAATATAGTAAATTTATGCAAAATAAAAAAAAAAACATTGTATTTTCCACTCAAATAACTGTATTTAGTTATATAACGTTTTCGGAACTACTTGCTCCATCATCAGTATTAGTAACAATACTGATGATGGAACAAGCAGTTCCGAAAAAGTTATAACTAAATACAGTTATTTGAGTGGAAAATACAATATTTATTTTATTTTCTATAAATTACTAATAAATATTGAATTCCACAGTGTTAATCACAAATCATTTGAAAAGTTGAAAAATATAAATTCTATGCGTTTTCTCGTGGAACGCTTGCTAGTGCAAAGAGACTAACGAAAAAAACATTGGGTAGATTTTTTTTGTATGTTGCGGAATTGCACTGTTTTAAATTTATTATATGCAGTGCAGATACGTGGGAGGCTTTGTGCAATGTTTATTTTATGACTACAGAAAACAACAAAGTTTGTTTGTTTCGACAAAAACCAAAAAAAAAAATGCTCACTTTAAAAAATAGATTTGTAGCTATCAATGTGTGCCCCGATATTTTTGTCGTCCTCCGTTTTGTTTTATTGATGTTTTAATGTTTCGATTTCTTTTGTTTCAGGTAAAATATCAATTCCATTTTCAAATTTTTGGTTCACTAACTCCATCTACCACTCGATTTACGAGATAGGTAGTCAATAATGAATAGGATCGCCAATAATTGGTAAGTATTTTTACTGTTGTTTTTTTTTTCTCTGCAATTTTCAACTGTCTACAAATTTTGAATACCTAAAGAACATGGGGATATTTATTCAAAAAATACATTCGTTTAGTGAGAATTGTGAAATTAACTCATTTTTTAAGATATATTCCCGGTTGAATTTTTGAACATATTTTCTTATGTAATGATAATCTTTACCATAAGTAATTTATTTATTTATTTATTCATTCGTTTATTGTACAACTTTTAAAAACATAAAATGTTATGAAATCTACCTAACTGGGCATATATGTAAGATATTTAAAATAATTCTTCTATTTTAAAATCAATATATTTTAACTTATGGCTACCAGAACAATTCTTCTGTAATGTTATCTATACCTAATAATTTTAAAAACATCTATCTTTACCTATTTCGACATCTCATAAGTGGAGTAACCCTATTGTTTAGGAAGTTTTATTCCCAATTCGATTTGGGCGTTTGCGGTGGATTTTTCACAAAAGGCGTATTTTAAACATCAAATTATCAAAAGAAAAATATTAGCAAGTAGACTTTCTTAATCTAATACTTAATCATGCAAATCGTTTTCTCAGGGCTTAAAACACATTATCATATTTTTTAAGTTTCCTTATTTGGTCGCTAAATATAGGTATCCTAGGCGTATAAAGCAATACATAGTTAAGCCATAAATATTGTGTGTCACGTACCAACTTATATTTTTACTTTCAGAATGGGTGGCGTTTTTACCATATTTCATTCATTTGATTCAAATGACAACGTTTCAATACACGAGTCACGAATTACATTCGCTTCTATAACTGCACCTAGATTTGTTATAAATAAAATAATAAATGTATTAATAAAAATAATAAATATTGTATGTAACTTCTTAATTACAGTCGTCTGATTGGTATCGCCTAATAAACGTATGTAATAAATAAAAATAAATAAATAAATTTTATTTAAAACAGTTTGATACGGAGTATAAGGTACAACCTACTTGAATTATTTAGCTGTCAATTCTATGCAGGTTGTATGAAATATTATCAGCGTCTATATGAAAATATAATCACTGCTTTACAGTTTAAATTTTATTTGCCCATTTTATTGACTTTTTCCGGTGTACAAAAGAAAACAAACAATGTTAGATTGGTAGACTTATTAATCAATTTCCTTGTATTGGAATAACAAAGTTATTAGATTTTTTCTTAATTGTACCTAACCTTGAAAATAAACTTTGGATTCTCTGGAATCGAATGGCCTCTCTGGAATGGATTTGCAATATATTAAAATAACGCTATGTACCTACCTACTTAAGTAAATTTGGTACACATGCATTATGTCTAAACCTTAAAAATATCTACGTGGAGGGAATTTAATAAGAAATCTGAGGTTACACCTTCATATTTATGTTTTGTAATGTCATATTACTCAATGGCAGCACTAGACTTTTTACATTACCTATGTCGTGTTTTGTGATTATAACAGGAAGAATTATTTATTAAATAGGTATGTAGTTTTAGAGATACAAAAGTGTATTATTGTTCCAAATAATACTCTAATTATGGTTAATTACGGATTACAAACGATGATGAAAATAGCTTAGATTATGCTTTATATCGTTTTGTGAAAAATGCAGCAAATGAGTAGGACTACAAAGTAAATAAATGAGGACGATGTGTTTGTTTTTTTTACATGAAGTTAATCTGTTGGTTGCTCCACTTATTGGAAATGCCTTGGTAGTATGAATGAAAAAAAGGATTAACACAAGGCTTGACTGAGGATTTAACTTATTAATAATATTTAATAATGTTACTCGTTTACACCATCACAACATCTCCCACTCGTGGAGCAGCTAGTATTGCTAGTGGAATCACTTCAAAGACAAAATTGCAGGTCGTCCTTTTCGTGCCCATTACAAATAAAACATTTTGAATAAGTGACATACCTAATCACAACTAAATTGAAAGTGTTTTTGAAAATGTTTAAGTCTTATACCTACATGACGTCTACCAAACATTTTTATAACTTTTATTTCTTATAATTTTTTTCCACAAACATTTGACGCATTTTGCAAGTACAAAAAGTACGCCACTGAATTTTCATACACCAATCATTATGTATTGAGTAATATATAAGGAAATAAGGGATAATGCAACACCACATAATGTTTGTAATATGTAATATATGTATTATTATTATTTACTTGATATATATATATATATACTAACAACCTACCTCTGTCGTACGTGATGTGGTTAACCAATGATAGATGTCGAATACGTGAAGCTTAAATGACAAGTTCTACTGTAAGTATAATATAATATATCTTTATGTCTTCCCTTTGAATATTTGTATTATTACTCTTTAATAGCAGCAGGGTAATATCACCGCCATGTGTCATTCAATGATGTGTGTAGATTTAATATCAAATCATGTTGGTACCTACTTACATTTGTATTAAACAATAATTTCGATTAAAAAATCATCGACACAAACGTATACCAGAAACTGAACTAAAAAATGTATATTAGTGCTTAATGTGTTTACTACTATAGCAATAAAAAAAAAACTATTGAGAACAGCAAATGTCAATTGTGTTGATGTATTAATTTTGGAATCTGAATTCAGTTAGAATCAGTACAACGTTTCTAGTATGTTCGGCAGACCCCACAAACATGCGGGACTAATAAGTGGCCAAGGAGAAGAAGAAGACGCAATCATTACATCTTAAAAACCTACTCACCACCTTCTAAATATTTACTATAAAATTCTTAAATTTATTTGAACTCTTAAATTCGTTTTCCTTCTTCAAACTATTGTACCATCCCACCTCAAGATAATATGTGTAGCTGTGTCTTAGGTATTTTTATATATCAAGCCGATTTATATACTAATAGGTATACAGTTCAAGAGCTTTTTGAATTTGCTATAGTACCCCACTTGTGGGATATGCCGTGATTATATAGATAGAGATGAAGAGATAGATAGGTACCTACCTATGTCATAGTATGTACATAGGTTCAACATAGAAGTAAACTCAATTATTTATTATATATAACATAATAGGTATATCCTTATAATATTATGTACATACCTACATATTATTATTGTGCAATAATGCATTACGTGTGAAGAAGGAATGCGTTTTATAGGATTTTATATAACATTTTATGACGCACACTTCAATATAATTAAAATACTTCTTCTTTTTAATGTCTATGACGTTGCATCGTCAAGATTACTCTGTGATATCAATTTGATCATATGTGATGAAAAAAATATATCTTTCTATTTATCTATCTATACAGTCATGCAGCATCCCAGCTGGGGTATGCTGAGAAAACCGAGCCTCATATTGATGTATCCTTACATTCTTCTTTTGCGTCTTCTACCTTCATACAATTAACCTAACTAATTAGCATCAAAGCAGAACGAACATATTGACAAACTCCCCAGTGGGAAGAGCTATTCAAATGTTTATTGGTCTGGCTGGAGAAGTTGATATCTTTAACGTGACGTATGCAGAATTCATATGAAAAGTCGAGGATATATTGTAGTTGTTTTATCGTTTGGATATCGTTTAGGGTTTTCTTTTGGGATCGCATTGGCCTTCAGCTGTAATGATCCTTGAAAGAATCGTCTTATTGTCAGTAATAATAATAATTCCTCATACTCGTATTCCGATATCACTAAATCAACACGCCGCTGTCTATGTGTATTTATTATTATTATTTGGATGATTTGTAAAGCGCCGTTTTGTGAAAAAAAATCCACCTCAAGGGCGCTCTTTGCTAACTAAGGTTGTGCTTGGAATTTGATCCACGTGATAAAGCCACACAGTTCTTGGACGTCCGTGCTTTCTCACACCCCTTCTTTCAGATAAATAAATAGGTACACCCTCTTCGTCATTCTTTAAAACGACCAAATAGAAATACCTCACTTGCAATTTACTGCATCGTTGTGTAAGGATGAAAAGTCTTAATATATTATTATATAAAAGCATACTTACATTACGATTTCATCCGGTTGTTCCTACCAACAAATTATGTATGTGCTAAATCTATGTAGTATGCATCATGTTGAAAGAATGCACATAATGCAGTAGGTGTTGGTAGCATATGACGGCATTATGTGAGAGAAATATAAATAATCCTGAAAACCATGGGTTATTGAACGGATGTTTATCGTTTAAAATAAAGCCATTTATGGTTGAACCAACCCTCATCCATATTATGGATGTTTCAGGAATGTTATGTAGTTCTTATAATATTATCATCCATTTTCTTCATAAACGGGGTTAAAAATGATATTGAAGGGTGATTCTATGTTCTAGGGTCCAAATTTGATTTTTTATATTGGTATATATTTTTTATGACAGTTCGCAATTTTTATCTCTGCAATTGTTTAAACTTGTGATAGCCAATATGCACATAAACATTTGAAAACCCATATTTCTTTAAATATCCTATTCTATTGATCTGAGACGCTAAGAAAAAAAGCAAGTGTATTGTTTAGTGGCTTCCAGCTAACCAAAATCAAACCATTTATATAATTTATTATAAATGTAGCCATAACCATCAACAACCCTTGCAGGGTTAGCAAATTGACAAGACACAAAGAGAGTAGGTAGTTACTCAAGTATTAATATTAAATGTTTCATAGACTAGAATATAGAAACTGCAATTAATTTTATTGCGAGCTATAAAACTTACAATTGTAATTATGTTTATCATTGTGCGTTTAACCAATTACTGCTATTGTTATTATTTAAGGCAATCAGATCATTTGGAAACGAGTGGTCAGACCAAATGGTTGGAAGAAATATTTAATACCTAGGTACTTACACCATTAAGTTCCGCACTATCTGCAATGTTATGCAGGGAAAAATAAGTTTTCTCTATTCAGAGCGCCTCTGCACAAAATGAGTCACCTTTTCCCACAACATTCTAATGTCGTTTTCATAGGAACGGTATATTGTGAAACAGGGACGCCCGGACCGTCAAATAAGCAATGCCCTTTTTGGCCAACTATCACTTTATGTATCTACCTATATACGATTTTTCTCGAATTTTATAAGGGTTAACAAAACATACCTACCTAACAATTGTTAACAGTTTAGAACTTTTTCTTAAGACGAATCCGTACAAAATAAGACCGATACACATCAAATTAATCAAATACCCTTATATAAGCAGTTAGTCTGTGTCATGAATACACAGTAGATTGGCAGCGGAAGAATATGGATCAAGGAACTCTAGATTGAAAGTCCAAGTATCTGCCATTAAGCTATTATTTAACCTTCCAAATATTTTGTGGAATTGGGTTCCATTTTAATACCTATTAATTTTAATGGAGTGAAGAATTTTACAAAATTAGTGTAATTTATTTAATTATATTTTTTCGTGAAGATAAAAAATTGTGTCTAAGAAGGAATTGAACGATTAGATATATTATTGAAATTTTGAGATTGATTTCATCGATTTTTATATTATTTTATGATTGAAAAATTTCCACAGTAAAACCCAGAATAATCAACGTATTCTTGATTTAAACCGTGTAAATGAATAAGTTAGCATATAAGAGAAGGTACTTCAGATGCTTATTCACATTATTCTAATATGCTTTACTAGTGTTAGGTACAATACAACCCACGTGAATTGGCATATACCTAAATAAATTGCTATGTCGGGCGTGAGGAGTTTTTAAGAGGGAGTGGGAGGGCTGCCGTTGTTGGTCGGTCTCCAACGAAAATGGAAAGAGTGGGGAGAGGAGGAGTGAAGGAGGAGATTTAAGCTCTTGTTGTAGGTTACTGCTGCTACTACTACTACCTTCTACTACCCACCCCTTGGGGGGTTGGAAAGGAAACCAAGTTGTTTAATTATGATATGCTGACGGGATTAAATGTGGATTCGTTAATCCTTATTACTGTAGAAATTATTATTATTTACATTACGTTTCTGTTGCTAGTAGTAGTACCTAGTATATGTGGAATTATCATATTATATATCATAACTCTAATTTATAATGTATGTAGATATTATATTGTATTGTATTATTATTATTATTATTCTTGTAGATATTGTTGTAAGGTTTGCGAGTACCATTTCGCTAGTACATTATGTAAGTATCATAATTTATGATATCTATACGTACCTATGTATATAGTTAGATACGTTCATTTATAGGTCTTGTGCCTATTGTTTTCGATTTAGTTTCTCAAATTTATGTATTAGAATGATGTCGGTATTCTATACTGCTCTAAACGAAACCATCCACTCGTTTGTCTGGTAATTTAAAAGTCACAAATAATAAATAATACCTGCACATCGTACGAGATAGTAGGTACAATTTACAATTAGACATCTCAATTGATGAACCATGTTTATATAATGTGACACTGTGCAAAATCTAATCGGAAGAAGTGAGAAAGGCTTCCCAATGCTTACGAAATGGCTCTAGGCTGGCTTAAGTGATCATTTTCAATGTCCATGGAAAACATAATTCCGTTATTCTTACTATCACGATATAAGGTCCAATGGTCAAAAAACATTTTGTCAATTGCGCGTTATGCCCAACTAAAAAAAATAGTAAATATTCTATGTACCTAAACATGTTAAAATTAATACAATTGCGAATTTATCTCAGATGCGAATACGTATAATCTAATAAGATCGTATCTAATTTGAATGTATACCTACCTTATTTGTAATTGTTTGTTATCAATGTGCAGAATGAGAAAAGAATAAATAAATAAGATGTGAATAATGAGATGCTCATTAACTGTAATATCTTAGTGGGTAGATAATTAAAATAAGTAATTATTTTTTTATTCCTTAAATGCGATTAATGGGTAAAATTTAAAAAAAAATTAACTTGAATTTCTATGTTTATTTGTTACATGAATTTAAAATACGCTATCGCGATTTCAGACTTTTCAAGTCTTGAAAAGGTCGTCAACACTGAAATCGCGATAGCGTATTTTAAATTCATGTAACAAATAAACATAGAAATACAAGTTAATTTTTTTCAATGTCTAGAAATCGTTACATAGTTACCTAATTAATGCCTCTAAAATAAGGTAAAATTTTTCATAGAAGACATTGTTTAGCTTGCTAAATATCACATCTCTTTAAATTCATTTCAACTTAGACCAACAAACGGACTCAAATTGATATTTTGTAAATTATATAGTGTACTCATTTTATTAATTCAAATGGCTCAATATTAAATCTAGTATTGTTCAGCCCACTTATAAATTTTCAACTATGTATATCACAATTTATAATAATAATTTTAATGTCTCTGTTGTATCCTCTCTTACCTATATCTGGATATAGTCATTTATCATTATTTTCTATGTATTATTATTATTTATCTGTATTATTATAATATGTTTCAATTATTATTCTTATTATGTGATCAAATGTTATTGCGAATTTTTATGCAATTAAATAATAGTAACTGTGAAAGTGATGTAATAATTTTGAAGAGTTGATTTCAATCTAAATCTGATAGAAATGGACTGAAATAATAGTACCTACCTAGTAGAACGTATTTGATGATAAAATATGTTGTTTAAAATACTTAATTAATTTATTCTATTATTCGTTATTCATTTAAAACATTTTTGTTGACAATTAGTTTTTTATGTTGTTGATGATGATTGATAACTGTTTTCGTTGACACTTAATGATGGGTTTTGTTGATAATCAATAACTGCTGTTGTTAATGCTCAATAATTTTCTAGTTAAAAGGTTGAAATTATAACTATACTTTCTAAATTAATTGTGGCGTATGTTGTTGGATGATTGTTGACCTCTGAAAGATTACCTGTTTATCACCACTTAAATTTTTGCTTATTGTCTCTTTTGGGTCCTTTTTATATAAAAAAAAGACTTTTGTTAGGTAAATACTTATGATAAATATACCACTTAAATCGCGGCGCACAGTACCTATATTGTTCATAATTTCTATCTAGTTGCATACAATAGGAAATGGTGTACAAATGAAAAAAAAAAATTATCATATCGAAAATTTTCGTATAATCGTCAATGATGACATTTTTTGAAATATCAATTGCATAATAATACTTATTTGAGGCTTATGAATAGCAGTGATTGATAATAACAGAAACTAAACCCACGTACAATTTGATACCAGTGATAATAATTATAAAGAACAGTGACAAATTTAACAATACATGCCGAATTTCCTAATTGAATCATGGTACAATCTGATTATGTACTTCATAAATTTATATGTACGAATAGGTAGGCGAAAATCATAAATATTACAATGAAACTTTACTATCCGAGCTATGTATAGCTAGTAAATAATGTATCTACGATAATTTATAAGCTTTCGGTGAGATCATTATTATTTATATAAATAATTGTATTATATCTATTGAGTGTGTAATAGCTCTATTATTGTGTTAGTTAATAAGGTATACAATGAACTGTAAAACGCATGTATGTATATCCGAAAAGCCTCTAAAATTATTTCGAATAATTCAATAAAATGCATCGCTTTTTTATATAAGTACTAGTGTTATATACTCGCAAACCCCAGATGAAGAACTAGGATAAAACATTTTACATTTTAATCAAAAATGTTATAAAACACACAGAACAGAGCGGACCAAGTTTCATATGATTCTAAAAGTATTACAAACCGTAAACTTTCATATATTATTATTTAAGTTTCTTGGAGACAATCCCAAAACCAAAATGTATAAATCACATTGAATCTAAGAGGTTATACCTACTTTAGAATGATTTACTGGAAGCATTCTCGGTAAAAATCCAGTTGCAAACTTTTCAAAATGCAAAAGTAACTCTATAAATTGTCTCACAGTTCTCTCACTACGTACCTGTATTTGAAAGGAAAGTTTGCTTAAAGTTCACAGTAGGTAGCTGAGGTAAAAGGCTTTACTACTACTGGCGAGCTTTTGAACGCTGTCCAAGTGAAATTCTCTATCTGCGAAATTTTAAATTATTCGGATTTATGTTTTGACACACTTGTTAATATTTACGGCTTCTATATTCTATGTGTTTGTTTTTGTTTTTCTTCTATTTTATAAGCAAATGATAAACCTAAGTCAGGATACAATAAATAATGTAAATTTTTACAGTTTGTTCTAAATAATATTATTGCGTATGAATTTGATTTACATTCTTCAAACTTCAAAACAAAAATCATGCATTCAAATTCTGATGACAGATAAAAATGTTCAATTTGATACCAAAATGAGAAACAGAAAAGAAAGAACACCCATCATTCTTATTACGGTGAAATACTAAAAAAAAATCATAACGAGTGCATGGCTAATATAAAAGTTTTAGTTACGCCACTGGTCCATAATATCATAAGGTACAAAGACGGCATCAAGACAAACTCTAAGTCTGTCTAGATTTAAGTTTGACTTCACAAACAGTTCACTACCTATTTACCTCTCTATGAACAAACATACATTCATACCTACATACAAACAGAAAATAATAATAGTTTTATTATGTATAGGTATCTACCAAGCAAACATTCTGAGCTAGTTTTCGTAGGTAGGTAATTCATATTATATTCAGAGACAAACGTTCATATTATACCTATTCTTATTAATGATGATTTTGAGCTTAACGTACACTTGTTAAGTATGAGAAATCGTCAAAAATATTCAATGATAATTTAGTTGTCACATTTGTTTAAAACCTCTCTTTTCATCCTTCAATAACGCTCCTCTTGGAAGCATTGGCCAAAAACAAGTTCACTACTGTCAAAACGATTCTGTCCCAATCAAGCAACTTTCTCTTGCGACATAATCAATTATCTAATGCTGTGATGTCGCTGTTGTTATAGAAACGGTTTTTTGCAAAAAAAAAGGTTGTTCAGGGCATTGGAAACCTTGCGAATAGAATAACAGTAGGTACTCTTGTTAGCCAATTATTTTTGTTTGATTGGTATATCGTGAGTTCAGTACTAACAACTCATCATCATCGCCCTCAACGCTCCTCTCGGGAGCACAGGGCAGAAACCAGCCTCCTCCATTCAGAGCGTTTCTGTGCCAATTGCGTCGCCTCTTTCCACGACATTCCTTGCGCTCTGATATCGTTGTCATAGGTACGGTGTATTGTGAAAGAGGGACGCCCGGGCCGACGGAACCCCTGCGGACGGAAAAACAGTGCTCTTTTTGGCCAACTATCATTAGGCATTCTCAAAACATGTCTCAGCCAGGACCATCGTCTCTCCTGTATTACGGAGATTACTAACAACTAGACATCTCATAATCAATAGTTATGAGATACTGGTTAAATCATGATATTATACTCAGAAGGATAGTAATTAACATGTTATATATTATTATTGAAACACTTAGATTAAGAACAAGGAAACCTCTTAACTCATAACTATTACTAGAAATCACTCGAACATTAAAGGCTAACATCAGGAACACAGCTCAAAACCACTAAATTTTAAATGTATTTTCTAGTTTTGAGCGTACGAACTGTGCTTTGAGAAAAATAAAATGATACTTGTGCATACTCAACCGAGATATACCTATGTAAGAAAAAAATATTAAAAATGGCGTGTTTCAGATTAAAATAAGTATGTTTTATACTAGGTACACAATAGTCTTATAATCTTCGTCTACTCTATTATCAACCTCGTATATTTTATATAAAATTGCACTATTCTCAAGAAATCATCCCTCAAATATGTAATTGACTTTTAAAAGTACACCAATCATAATATCGTCCAGTTTTCTCTTTCCATCTAAACTATTATAAATTACACGCAATAGAGTGAGATGGGTGATGAAGGATGATTTTATTATTATGATGATCATGAAGATAATAAAATGGTTTATATAATTTGCAATTTGACGGCTCTAGACATGATTGGAGGGCATTTCTGGGGTGACCATGCAATTTTGTGTGTTTTGAGTGTTCTTATAAAAAAGGCAGGTAGGTACGTATTAATATTTATTCAGAACTTCATATTGGAAACAGTTAGACATTCTATGTGAGGCAGTGCTTATTTTAACCAATGGTTTTGGATTAAAAACTCAATTCAGCTTCATACCTAATATCTATCTAGAATGTTATGAATCTTTTACTTTTTAAATAATCAAAATCGACACATTTTAATAGTGAATATGTCGAACATTCTCTGCCATTGTTCATCTAAAATTTTATAAAGGGAAAAATGAAACTGTTCTCAAAAAGCTCGCAACGATGAAAGAGTGTGTATTATTTGCACTATTACTTGAATGTTAGGATGTGTATTCAAAAACAGATAAAAAAAATACCCTCTTATAAGAAATTTACTAGGAGAAATTACCATTGTTTAAATGAAGACGTTCTCTCTTCTCTCCCACAAAAATGCGAATGGATACCTAGATAGATTTTTTTTTCGAAAAAAAATTTGCCTGCAAAATTGTTCAACTCATGGGCACACTACAAAATAATTTTAAATAATCATAGTCTAACCAACTATAGTTGAACGTTGAACATAAAGCGCACTAACAACAAACAATATTGACCCAACATTACAACGAGGTCAAAGGGATGCAATTATTCGTAATACATAGTAATATTAATGATATATAAGCTATTATGTATCATTACGGCAAACAGCCCCGTGAAAAATTACATATACCTATATACTTTGATCATATAAATATTATATGTTGTACCTATTTTTATATCTTAAGATATTTGCATTCGTCTTTGTACGAGTAAATAATTATATAGTTTATCTGCGAGCAATTAACTTAAGGAGATATTTTTTATCTAGCGCTAACACTAATGATGCAAACAAGACTTGGATGAGGCTTAATAAGGATGAAAATGGTAAAAATGAAGAAAAAATTTGATCATTGAGATGAACGTGTGGTAAAAGTCTGAGATAGAGAGAGAGCATAATAGTGTCATTCGATTAGACTGTGGAATGAAAGCTAAATAAACTACGGATATGTGGAAAAATGAACAAGGGCAGAATTATAACCAAAGAAGACAGATGCCTTAAAAATGTCGTGCTAGAGAAGAATGTTGCGGATACCATAGACCGTCAAAAGAACAATTAATATCGCCATTTTGCAAGAACTTAGCATCACACAAAAGCTCTCCGTAAACTGTTTCCAAAGAATCCTGCAGTTCTTCTGACACATAGCGCGCAGAGGAGACGTGATGAGACGAGAGAATTCAAGATGTGAAATCATAAGCAAATGTTTTCTTACCATATTTTGAATTAGTTGGAAGAGATCACGCCTTTGCGATTAACTCGCACTCTGTAAATTGATCGTTTCTAACTTAAATGTATACCTTCTGTGTATTTTTTTTTGTAATCAATATACAGTAAAGAATGAATAAAATACATAACTATTGTTAATCTCAATGACTGACAATGTCCTTTAAAGATGAAAGCCGTCTTTCTCAATAGAAATCAAAATATTATAAAAAAACATTTGTTTTCAATTTCACATCTTGTACCTAAACACCAACACAGTAAATAATTCAATACGTTAATTGTCTTATTGTACTAGATAAAATACATGGATAAATAATAATTACAAATTGATATTATTATTGATGATTTACGTATATCTTGATCTTCAATGTGTCAAGTGCAAAATTAGCAATTATATTATATTCTACAATCAAACTATTTGCAATGTCTGCAATTGCTTTTTAATGACATAATCGCTTTTAGATACATACAATTGTAAAACGAATCACATCAAAGGTAGTAGTGCAGTATATATTTAGATTAACCCGTATTCATATTGTATGCATATTTATACCTGACTTACTACCCATGGCTAGACTAAGAATAGGGTTATTCCTTGAATAGCTATAACCTTACATAATTTTTAAAATGAAACATGATATATAGTTATTCCACTATTGGTTTTATTTATTTTTGCGAGCCGGCTTTCAAAAGCTTCCGCTCTTATCGTCAGGCAAAAGTGAATTCTGATGATGAATGATGAATTTGTCAATGGTTGCGTCCAGATAGTAGGATGCGAACGTCAATCAATCATCAATCTTCAACGATTCGGAGCATTATTCGAAGAAATATTCGAATGAATGCGTTTGTTTCCCGTCTTTATACGGGTTACGAAGGCATTCATTCAATATACAGGTAAATGTTGTCATTCATTCGTTCATACCATTTCCTACAGATGGGATAGCCAGCGGACCGACTATTTGATTGAGCCTTAGCCAGGAATAATATAATATGGAATAATGGTTATTCTATGATTGTAGATACGTACAGGAGCTAGATTATATATTATTACATAATGATATCTTAGAAATGGTAGATAAGTAAATACTAAATAGATAGATAAGTAATTCTATCATTACAATGATGAAATCACTCTACACTGCGCTGCCTTGGCAAGAATCACATCCAAGTAATATTGAAGTAATGATAGTAATATTGTATTAGGTACCTATTATGATTATTACAGTACGTCATTGGCGGAACAAGACATTTTATATTAATTATTATTCCTCTAGACTTGAATCTCGAGGGTCCCAAGCCTTACTTTGCATCATCTGTCACAGAATGGAGGCATTTCCACAATTTGTTACAGTTTTTTTTGGGATATTTCACGATCTCGTCTTTTATATAGCAAAGTCAAACATATATATAGTGAGTTACAATCCATTAGATTGGTCTGCAACTAGTTTGGATTTTCTTCTCCATTCCTTTCTATTTTCTGCTAATCTCTTTAATTCTCCATATGTGCCACAGTTCATGCCCTTCTTCACTCGATCCATATAAGCGTCCTCTGGTCAATAATAACAAATATCAAACAATCAACAGATAAAAATATGATTCAAATTTTTCTACGTTTTTTTTTTAAAAAAGATGTAGGTACCTACCGACCTATCTAGGTTTTTGTTATAAACCCAAATACAACCTTATGCACCTTCCGCAGTGAGCTAAAAGCTTGTGTTGTGAAAGGGAGGCTGCCGGCACCTGGGATCGAACGATATAGTAATTTTTTTTTTCAGTTTGAAAATGATATCGCATATCGCACACTATAATAAAGTAACTAGTAAAATTTTGAATCATATTTTTATTATTTTATTATTGATAGTTATGGAGTTTTACAAAACAAATACCGATAAAAAAAACTCCAACATCAAACAGCACTCAGCTTTTCTTTTTAGCGATGCGTTGCTTTTTTGAACATACGGAAAATACACCACTGTAGTTTTACCTGAATATTGCAATATTGTATGTAATAATATTATGATAATAATAATGAATAGTGGAAGTGTGCCTGCGGTTTGTAAGTTGGCATATTATCTGCAAATAATAATTCTATTAGTCTTGAGATGTTAGTTGTAAAATTATGTAGGTATTTACCTTTATTATCAACACGTTTATTTGCACGCAACTTGTTGAAAGGCACTTACTTTGAAATCTAACTAGAGTTTGTTGAATAATATTTTCATTTTCAATTTTTTTTTTTTTTTATAAAGATATATCTGGGTTTTTGTTATAAACCCAAATACAACCTCATACACCTTTCACAGTAAGCTACTAAAAGCTTGTGTCGTGAAAGGGGAGTTTGCCGGCACCTGGTATCGAACCACGGACCCCTTGTTCACGAGGCCGAGACTCTACCTCCAGGCTACCGACGAACTCGAAATTATATTCGTTGCATTCGATCTTTTGAACAATTTAATCCACTTTTTATAAAACAACCAAAGTGGCATGCAACTCGTACGAAAATTTTGTTGTTTTCGAAATAGGCAATCGATTTATATGGGTGGGTGTGAGTGAGATAGCGGCATTATCATGCATTGCTTTAATGTACATAAATTGCGAGTAATAATAAATATAAGTCCCTTTTTACTGGCGAGTACCTACCTACTGTAATTGCATTAAATTGCGTGCAAGTGTATGATTATTGTTAAAATATGTTTTTGCAATACATCAAACAATTTTTAATTTTTGGTCTTGTGCCGTGTATGAAATTGTAAATTAATGTCAAAATAAAAATAAAAATTAATTTTTTCAATATATCTGTACTTACTTAAAAAAACTATAGGTATTTTTTGTTCAAAAGTTTCATTCGTTAAAAAAACTATTTCAATAATTTTACAATGCATAAATTATAAATTTATCACTAAACAATATCATTCTAGTTTCTCAGTCACTCAAAGATCAACAATATTCCAAGTAAAGTCATGAAAATAACATATTATTTCTATTCTGAGATCCTAATAAATATTTTACACGTCAGATATATACCAATCTATGTGTGAATTATTTTTATTTATTTATTAAATCTACAGGCGACTTTACGTTTATACACAAATATATTTCAATTTATTTATTATATTTTTGCCAACCGAGATACACGCAATCGATCTTCCTTCAGTAATAATATGAAGGTTTTTTTACAATGTACTTACCTAAACACATATTTTATATAATTTAATATTAATGATTTATACTATGCAGGTACCATTATTTATTTATTACTGATCGCTTTGACCTTTCAGTTGTATACAGATACATCTCAATTACATTTATTTCCCCAATGCTGTTACATGAGAAATGTTCAAATTTTATGGCATTATTTTATCATTCATTTGGCAATTTTCTAAGATCACCTGGTAAAGAATTGGTCTCCTTTTCTTCGAGTTTTCTGTAAAAGATAGGTGTTAATAATATGTACCTGTCTATCAATTGTTTTTGCAAGGAATTAATGTGATTTTTATTCTTTAGTTTCTAATTTATGTTTCTATTTTAAAGGTTGTTTTAGTGTAATGTATTGAATATCTTCGTGTGATTTTGCATATTTTCTGTCAACTTTACTGTTTTGCAATAGGCTCTGATGCCGTAAAATGTATTAATAATTGGATAAATAAATTAGTATAATTAGCTGAGATTTCGCTAGTTGCCTGCTTACCAGAGTTGCTACTTTAGTTTAGATAGGTAGAGTTTCATTTGATAGAGAAACAAGGCTATTTTATGCACGATTTTACACATGACCCCTAAATATTTCATTATTCGTGTCGTTCATGTAAATTTCTACCACTAAGTAAGTAATAGATACCATAAAACATTGATTAGACTCCATCAAGAAAAAAAATTACTACTACTAGTTATGACATCAAGAAAAATACATCAAAAATACATCAAGAAAAAAATTGACCTCTCCGTTAATTATTCGATTAAAACCTTTTAGAACATGTGCCTATTTCTTATAACACTTTAGTTGATAAAATGCACACGTGCAGATTATACTGCTAAATAGTAAACTTATATTTAAGAAATGTGTATGTACGCAAATATGTACTTTAGTACTTCAATAAAACATTGGTCTTTTCTCGTGTGACGATCTCTCGATGACATTCTTTGGGAAACACTGTGGTGCTGTTAAATAAATAAAATAAAATTTAATAAATTATCGTCTGCCAATGATTTATTACAATACTTAAAATAAAATAAAGACATTTCTTATTTTTATTCTTAATAATAATAATAATAACTACATTACACGAACATCGAGAAACCTACGCGGCCGATTTGACCTTAGTACTCACCATAGTGTCCCTGATGTGGACATAGCGAAATATATTGGTACTTTACCAAATGGGTACCTACTATTGTATTATTCAAGTACTTTTTGTCACAACTACGTTTCAGTATAAATGCATTTCATTGGAATGACCATTTGTAAACTACAAAAAAAAACTCTAATATTGGTATCAGGTATGAAATACGACAATATTAATATATTTATTTAGTTTTAGATAGGTACATGGATAGGGGCGATACATGATTTTTATTCAATTTTTTTTCACATATTTTTTAGTTTTATTTACTGCATGCTCTACCTATTGCTTTATTTTTTTTTCAATTATATGGATAAAATAAGTAGAATAAACGTTAAAAATCTTATAGGTATACCATAAATATTTAATTTTATAGGTAAACTAAAATGTACTACGGTACTTCAATTACTGAATAACATATTTTCGACAATTAATAATTCATACACACCTTTTGATGTACATAAATATGTGGGTACTTTATAATATATAGTATTTTAAGGCACTATATACCTTGACCCATTTGACCTAAAAGCTCTAAGCTTAGCAACCGATAAATATTTTTTCTTAATAAGCAAATGTAATATCATATATCATTAAATTTAAGTTTATTTTATATATTACTTACCTACGTGTATTTAACATGAAATTACGTTTTAAATATTTTACCAATACCTACCTGATGTATGATGTAGAATTGTCCCAATAGAACAATGCACATCTTTATTTTCTCAAAAAAACATCCATATTTTACTAGGTAAGTATATTCTTTTTTTATAACCTTGTGTTTCTGGGATTACCTACCTATTCTTTTTTTATTTAAAATGTTCTTTTTTAATAAATGAGAAATTTAAATATTTAGCTTGACATTAAATTCACAAAAGTTCCTATTGCAACTATTTATATTAATGAAATTGTAATTTCAAGTAGGTACCTACCTGTGCAATGGAATAAATTCAAATTAAGAACATACAAGTATATTATTTGCCCTTAGTAGATAAATGATCGATACTGAATTAAAAAAAAAGTAATATTCGTACATACTTTTAAAATGAGAACATATTTAGTGCGCACCACATTTTGTCTTATGGAATGAATCAAAATCAATATGGCTGCTCTTGCTGTCGTGTGTAATATCAAACTTCGTGCGCGTTGTCTAACCAATGAGAGAAGAGAGATTGGGTGCTTTGGGGCCTGTCATTAATCATTCGTGATTTAGGGAGGAACTGACAGGATCTACTTTGGTGTGATTTATTTCTGTCTCCAACAAGATCCATAATAACACATTATATAGGTGTATTACTGTATTATTATTATTGTATAAATGTGCAAATGTTTTTGTATGAAAAATATTGGCGCTAGTTGTACTTCAAAAATACACTAACGAAGTGACACCCAAACAACTATTTAACTTAAATCGGTGCTTTGTAATTTTATTTTGTAATTGTTAGGCAAGTTATGCACTTTTTCAATTCCGAATCAATGTGTCGAGTTAAGTTGATGACCAGTGTTAAGGTGATTTTGAGTTGAGTTGATCAGCTGACCTGAATGCTAAGATATTTTTAAGTGTCTTAACGCAAATGAAATTAAAAAAAATCAATCAAGATTAGAAGACATAATAGTACCTATATCGCTTTATAAATTCTGTGTACCTTCTTGTTTAATGTATATGTTTTTTTAAATTTATTTATTTAAAAATATGTCGTGTTCTGAATTTTCATTGATGCTAGAAATTTATGCACAAAAACCACGTCTATTCAGAATGTGATTTATCTTTGCCAAAAATGATATTCCATATCTACGAATTAGTTTTAAGATTTTCCAAATGTCATGATATTTTTGGCAGCCACTGCATAGCATAGAAATCTATATTATAAAGTATGCCGCCATCACAACAGCTGTTTCTTGTTACGGCAAGCGCTTTCAGAGCTTTAGAAATAAGCTTTTTTCACGCGGTGCTTTATGCCATTATTTTAAGTCTCGATCAAGTATTTCCGAAATTCGCCAAGATCTACTTAGTAGGTACATCCTTTCTTATGCGGTATTTCTTCATATTTTTTAAATGGGAAACTTATGTTTGATTTATTTTTAAAATTAAATCAAATGAGCTTAAATATAGGTATATATAATATGTTGGTAGGTACTTTTCATAAATCAACAATTAATTAAGCTAAAAATATTTATTCGTTATTCACTTATTTTAAAACGATCCTTTTTGATCCCTAATAAACAAATTGAGGGTCGTTTACCTACTTCCGATAGTATCTCAATTTATAAATTCTCAGACATGTCAAATTTGTTTCATGAAAACAGGCTTTTCATTTCCACAAAAATTGATCCCCAAATGCATAATGTAATGATTTTTTTAGATCGTGAGATACATTGCAATCAAATTTAGAGCAGTATTTTACAATGATACTAGTTTGGTGTAAGCAAGATTATAAAATTTTAGGTTAGGAGCGTTTCCGATGAATCTCACTAAAGGTTTTTAAGTTTCAAAAGTTCACGTATTTCAAGAAAAAATGAAAAGAAAAGAAAAAATGTAAAACTAAATTGGAACTAGTGTTCGATCCACATACCTTTCTTTACATATATTGCCTGATACCTACAGTTGAATCACCATAAATAGAATCTTACATTTCCTTGTCGAAATGTTTTTTTTTTCGTTATGTTTAAATAATACTGTTTTTAATTGGATGACAAACACCATATGTGCGGCGCGGAGAGAATGTCATATGTACTGTTATTTGAACAGAAAAAACTATGTAGGTAACTTATTGTAACGGAGATATTTTAATTTAATTTATTGCATGTTAAAATATGATATGTATAGCGGATTTTAAAGATGGGAATGTTTTTCATCAAAGTAAATAATATAATAAATTGTCGTTGTCTGTTCGAAACTTTTAGTCACAATCTTGTAGAATCTATTATTAGTAAAAACACTGATCCCAAAGTCAATATTTGTAAAATGAAATATCCTTGTAAATTCATAAAAACAACTGAGGTAACCAGAGAATGAGTATCTTATTATCAGTATTAAAAAAATATACCTAGGATAAATAGCACACCATGATAGGTATATGATTAAAATTAGGTACATATTGTTAAACGTAAAAAATATATACATATTTGTGAAGTTTTATTATCACGTTTCTTCTACAGCACAATCGAAAGTAGAAAATATTTATAAATTAGATCGAGGGATATTTAATTATATTTCATATTTATTGAATATTCAATGCTTAATTGATTGAAAATATGATTAAATTTAATTGCACTGAGAAAAATACTAACGAAATTTCACAACGAATCATTGGTACGTAATATAATTTTTGGTAAATTTACCAACGATTTGTTTGCGAAAAGTTAATATTATTGATTTGTACTAATGAATCGTTTTTTACTATCTCTGGCCCTAATCTGATAGTACGTACCAATTATTCGTTGTGAAATTTCGTTAGTATTTTTCTCAGTGTATATGATTAAAATTACATATTGTTGAACGTAAAAATATATACATATTAGTGAAGTTTTGTTATCACGTTTCTTCTACAAGACACTCGAAAGTCGAAAATATGTATAAATCAGATCAAAGGATATTTAATTATATTTCATATTTATTGAATATTCAATACTTAATTGATTGAATATATGATTAAATTTAATTGAATTTTCACTTAAAATTATAAATTACATAAATCTGATTTATTGCACAAAATAAGTCAATAACTAGATGAATTATTTTATTTTATATGATAGATTACACAAATAAAACCGCTCAGTTATAAAATTCAATATTTCTCATAAACCTAATAATAAAAACCAATAAAAGTAGGTTTGTAATTCACTTTTCAATGCCAGTTCATTTAAAAGTGTCAAAAGTATAATTTTACAATCTAAATGATAATAAAATTGGATGGAGAAGTACAATAATAACCAATCATCGAACGTTTTTCAAATTCGAAATTTTTAAATTCCGAACAGAATAATAATAATAGGTAAGTGATTCACCTACCTAGAATGTATTATAATAATATTTCGAACACGCTTTGAAATTAGATAAATGGTGAAAGCAATAAGTCAAACTCGCATTATATATCTAATAAAAATATTATTTTTAAAGCACTCTATTATTTTAAAATGTTTGAAGTTTGTATGTCTGTACGGCTAATAATCGTCTAGATTTTTATGTTCTACTTTCATTTTTCTTCATAATTGTGATCGGAAACAAAGTTGTTCTACTTATTCAATACGATTTTTGCACCTATTTCCGCACCTTTCTTTAAGTTTTAAAGTCCTCATTTGCATTTATAATACAAAAATACTATATTTTACCATTATGGCGTATCAACTGACGTCTAACTACATGTAATTAACATGTCGATTTTCATGTCCGTGCCATAAACCTATGACATTCAGAATGGGTTGCATGTTTATCGCTAAATTTTAGAATTAAATTATCTTATACCTACATGAGGTTTTACGAACATCTGCCTTTCACTGGATACTAAATCAAAGTTTATGTTTTGAAAACTATATTAATCACAATCATCATTAGAAAATTCCTAAATATTTTAAAAAATCCCATCTATGTTTGGAAGTTTGTTGCTATGAATTAAATAAAAAATTAAGATATAAAAATTTCAGAAATACATGTGAAATTACACTAGTCACAATGGAATAGATTGAAATGTTTGTCTATGGAAATAATAATTTTCTATCCATAGAAAAGTAGGAATACGAGAGCCGACAGAGTGTAGGTATGTAATAAAATATATGTCATCTACCCACTCATAGACAATAATAACAATATCATAATGTTGCCCACACGGAATAATACTAATAAATAATTCAATGTTGCCATCAAATAAAAATAATAAATCAAAAATATCGCAATTGCATTATATTACCAATGTATCCATTTATGATTGGTTTAATTTGAAAAAAGAATACGGACATCACACGTTCGATAGGACATCAAATAAAGAAGGGCGCGATGTACCTAATGTCGTTTTTATTCTTTCCTATTGCTTTTGAATTAAGAAGAAGGGGAGAGGACTATTGGCTCTATATTAGGTTTAGAAAATAGTATCATTAAATGTAGATTTTGTCCATTACACATGACTGTGACCTCACGTGGCCAATAAGAGTGTGTGTAAGTCTTTTTTGACGTTTCGTGTATAGATCTTAAATGAAAAAATATATTTATTATATTTTGTCACGAAATTGTAGGTATATAAAAGAATATACTCTAAACTAAAGTTTTTATGATGTAACCATGTTTTTATAAAGAGTAAGTAGGTGTGAAAAGGTAATGTGGGATTTCATAGACTAAACCAGCGGATGTAGAGGAATTAGTAAATGTTTCTGCAGCGAAATTTATTACTCATGCCAAATAGATAAGTATCAACTCCTAGTTTTTTTTTTCTTATTTTTTTATACCATCTTTTAAGTACCTACCTACCTAAAACTCTAGGCACGCCACTGTATACAAAACAATAGTGTATCGTAAAGGTGGCGTAGATTGGCAGCTATGTTCAAACCACAGACTTTTCGTTTGAAAATCTGAGACTCGACTGCTATCAAACTTCCTACCACCTCTTTCTGCAGAGTGCGATGTACCTAATAAATACACTTTGCAAACAAATATGTAAGAGAGTACCTACCTACATTATCCGTATCTAAACACAGGGAGGACAATGACAAAGTCTCTCTCCTGTTGTGATTCATCAGAAGCAGAGGCCATCATTTACTTTTCCCTATACCAATAATAATTTAATACATTATCCCCTAGAGCATAGTACGAACCCAAATCCCTTGATATATCGATGTATCAGGAGCGCACACACTTCATATGTACCTACTACACCTACTGTGCTTGTACTGTATCTGTATGTATTATAAATTGCAAAGTAAACATTTTGTCCACCGATATTATGGTCGCCTAATACATTATGTATTGTAGTTGTGCAATGTTTGCAAATTCGTTGTTATATATACGTAGGTAGCTACCTAAATAATATGTAGTAACTTATCATATATCAAAAATCAACATTTAGGCAGTTTAATAATATGTAAGTAGTAAAATGAATAGAATTTTAGCAGTCCCTGAAATATAATAAGTATATTGAATCTCCATCTATCTACATATTATTTTATTGTTAGTTTTCGCGTTAAAAAGTTAAGATAATTTTAAAACATCACCTGCATGTCTAACATTAAAAAAATCAATTCTATGTTTTCGCCACTCACTCTGAATGTCTTTCGTTTGTGTTTTGCTTTAAATGGAGATGATGTCCTGTATGATCATTACATGTTATTAAACGATTGGTTATTTTATTTTTACGAAAGACGTGATAGACCCTATAGTAAAGATAGGTAGGTATTTATATACTGGTGTATGTTGAAATACATGTTTTTTTTCGAAGCGTATAATTTACTGACGGCCAGTGTGACACTCTCGCCTTTGAGTCATGAGGTCACGGGTTCGATTCCCAGTCAGGGCACAATGAAATATGACCTTTTTCAAATTTTTCTCGATCTGGGTGTGGCATATTAAATACAATTATGTGTTTAGTTAGTGCATTGTGTATGTGTGTGTATTTTTGCGTTAGTACCTACTCATAGTATGTACAAGATTCATATCATAGTTTGGGACTAACGCGATCTAAGTGAATCGTCTTAACATGTTATGTTATGTTAGGTAGGTACGTTGTGTTATATACCTAGTTATAATCATTTTCATATACCTACTACTCACTACATTTTTGGTACATACTCAATATGAGAAAATATTTTTTCTCTAGGTTCTCAAACGGAATAATATGGTAAAATATTAAAGAATGGGGGATATTTAGGCCTAAATAATTTATTATTCGTATGTATAATACTACTAAAAAATAATCAACAATGCTTTTTTAACACCTAAAAAATTACTTTTAACACCTTTTTGGCCACAATTTTCACTAATTTTACGAGTTTTTTCGATAATAATTAGGCGTTAACTCATCGGTAGTTTAAGCAAAATAACTCAGCTTTAATCAAAAAAAGGTTAATTTATGAAAAATCACGTAGTTTCTTATAATATTATAAAGCTTATACTTACAACGCGTAAACGGTCTGACCTAACAATTTGAAACTCTATTCATTTTCTCATTAAAACAAAGCTTGGTCGAACCCATTCGACATAATTTTCTAAAATTTAAAATACCCTCTGTAGTGTATGATTATCGAAAGCGTTAACAAAAACATTTTTTTTTAAAGTCGTTTAATAATAATTTTATTATGTGCATATAATTTTTTTGTGTAAAAAATGTTGCTTTAAAAGCCTGTATTATTAAAAGTAGGTAGGTAAGGCCTTCGCTTTGAAGTGGGGTTTATTTTAATATGAAAGAAAGAGAAAAAATAATTTTCATGAATAATAATTTTGCATAATTATTTACGAGGCATTTTATGAAAATGGTACGTTTTAAGTAAGAGGATGGTTTTTAAATATTTATACATTTATTTTTTCCCCTTTTTCTTTCTTGGTCGCTGTATTAAACAGCAGTGACGGAACCATACTTTTCACATTAGGTACTCATGCTTTTCTAAAAATATGTGTGTTTGTATTCATAGTAGGTATCAACTGGGATAATGTCAAGGATCTTCAATGCAGAATTGTGAGGTTTGAATCCCATGACATGAAATTGAATAAGTAGGTACTAATTAATTGTGGATTACAGATTGTATAAAAAAAACAGTTTTACATATGGAGAGAAGTTTTTATTTCTCTCTTTAGATATACCTAGTAGAAAGATAAAACAGGAGACTATATACGAGAGTGCACTCTATTTATTTATAGCATTCAAATATTATAATAAAAAACTGAAAAATCTGTTTAAGATATTTTTGATTCATCTGCATAAAGAAGTAAGCTATTAAAATGCACACCAGTGAGATGTTGAGACGACATTCTTTTTTTGAAATTTTATTTATCTTCATCATTTGTATTGTAAGTATGATTAAATGGATCGAAGTGCGTACCAACTGAAGGTAATGATAAAAAATTTAGGTTGAATTTTATTCTATTTTGCTTGTATGAATGATACGCCACTGGATTATTTAGGTTATTTAACTTGCAAATGGTTTGTTTACGAACGTAAAAAAAGCTTTTTCATGAGTATGACGCATTATAAAATCGACGTAAAGCCATCAAGAAAATTAGTATTTTGTATTGAATTTCAACATGCCAAGATTTTTCGTTCATACTCCGACAGCGATTATTTAGAATAATTTATAGGTATGTTGTTTTTGCTTTTTAATCGAACTTCAATATTAAAATAATTATGCGCTCGTGCTCCAAATCCAAAATGGTTGAAGGTTGCCGTATTTCGTTTAAAAACTAGTGCATTTTTTCATAATGTTTTAAAAACATTCTTTATTTAAAAAATTGTTCCACATAAATTTGTTTAATATAAATTTAAGTACCTACCTATAACGATAGTCGTAAAATATCACGTACAAGACATTAATTAGATCTTAAATTCAAGTATGCCACTAATTCTGAATGTCTCGCATCTTTTGTCTCACAGAGAAGACATCCTTCATGTTCATATTATTATTATTAGATATTATTTGTATTACTATTTTTAGTACCTACCTATTTTCTTTTTTTTTTTACATTGTTGCACATGAAAACTTAACAATTTTGATGACTTATAAATTAAGTTTTTACTAAAGCAATCCATACTTCCTATATTAATTAATATTTTGATTAAATAGATCTACAAGTTTTTTTTTAATTAGATTAATATTTTGGCTTTACTAAGTTGACATAAAACTGTTCTTAATTTTGTCTCGTTTTTTTTCACACCTTTATTGTTTTGTTTGATTTGAACCGCATATTGACTAATTTGTTATATTTCTTATTTTTTAATTTATTTTTATGTTTGTCAACGTGTTAAAGGCATAAGCCGTGAATGTGCCGAATAAATTAATAAATAAATTAGATAAATTATTCGCGAGACAGACGTCATTCGACTTATCAGGTCATTATCAATCAAGAGCTTATGGTAGAAAGCTCTTGATTCAATTTACCTTATGATGGAATTCTTCTACGTGTGCACCGACACAATAAGTAAATAAATAAATAAATAACATGCAGTCAGCCCGCTGACTTCTCCACTTGTATTAAATTTCCTGAAGGTATATAATATACATAGATACAATTCTTTAGACATTGATTTATATAATTTATTCAATATACAAATACATAATAACTTTATATACCTAGATATTTTAAAGTAATATATCAATCTATGATTATAGATAGATATAAGAATATTGTAATATAATAAGATTTACATATTCATTAAAATACATATAAGAAAATATGCCGACAACACAATATATAAAGATCAGGTTTTATTTGATTCTAATTGCTGGTTTCAGTATGAAAAGGTGTCTGGTTGAGCATCAAAGCTCAGAATATTTACATATTATCGACTCAAATGTGTTAAGCAACAATATTTCAAGCCAGAAATTTGAAGAAAATATAAGCGTAATTGGAAATGTCTTTTTCCGTATTTTGTTTTTCAGAAAATTTCTCAAAAGAGACCATTCCACAAGTATGTTTCTAATTCATTTCAAAAAATATCTAAAATTCTTGCTTCCCAAAAGCTCTCAAAATCTTTGCAATACAAAACGTTTCGAAGTAACATATCTCAGATAAATTCAGTGTTACTTGAATCATTGTTGTGAAATACCATCCAACAAGTAAAATATTCTAAACATTCCATATTAAATTTTCATAGAAAAAACCCGTCTGTATCTTGCGCAATGAATCTACTTAAATCACAGAATCTATAATTTTAAATGTGCTCTATATCTTCTACTGCACTGAGCGTTATTTATAACATTTTTCATGTATTTTAATTCCTCTAACTACTTACCTTAATAAAAATAGATAAATAAATATATTATAGCAATAAGTTTCAACCACGTATAAATGTAGTACGTATACTCAAAAAAGAACGCGATCATAATTCTAAAATTATCGATTGTTTTTGTTTTATGATCTATAATTAAACCGATTTGCCTACGAATTCGAATTCATTCCATTTTCAAAAGAATATCTATAGGTTTAAAATGAAAACCCCGAGTGTACCGTACCTACTCGCAAAAGAAAAAACAAAATGTACGCTCGTGCCCGTTGTAATGGATTCGAATCATGGACATCTCGATTAAAAGTTAAATTAATATAAATACGATAAAAAATAAATAAAATCATAAAATTAATTTATTATTTCTTAATATACACCCTGTAGATAAAACAATACGATGTTGAAAGGCAGAATGACGAACACCCTCGTAAAAATTTATTTTATTGTTTTTATATCACTCAGTAAATATTGTTAAATATATTATGTTCATTCATAATGTAAGTAGATATTATATCTTTCGGCTTCTGTATGTCGATTTATTTTAATGTTATTAGGTAGTGTATTTTTTCTGAATGGTTAGTTTGAACACAATGCTAGCTATAAAACAATATTATATGAGTCTTTAACATCAGTTTTATTTGAAATCAAAAATAAATAATAGGTAGATCATTATTTTTGGTTTCTAAATAAATCCATCCCATTCCGGCATCTCCCACAAGTGTGGTGTAGCCAGCGGATAAACTACACATAACAAACATGAGAATTTTTCTCTCTGTGCGAATAGAAGTTAAGACATTCAGGATAAGTGGCACCCTTCATCCCTGAACTGAAAATGTTAAATGTCTTAAACGTGATGTTCCACGAAGACACACAAAAAGTTGGAGACCTATTATTCTTTACCGGGGTCTTCTCGGGATAAATCAAATAATATTTATTTATTAATGGATGCAAACAGCACAAATATGGAAATAAATTCAGGACTTCATCCAGGAGTGAATGAGAATAGGTTGAAAAGAAGGAAAAGTTGTTGTCGATTGATTTTTACGGAGGTCCTCGGGGAGTCGGTTCCAGATGACGGGTTCTGCGACGACAAAAGCCCTATTACAGAAGCAGGACTTGTTTGCTCTAGGTACTATTGATTTCATCCAGCTTGTTGGTGGATAAACTATATGTTGGAATTAGGCCTGCTTCTATCTCGGGAAATGTGATCGGGATTTATTTAAAAACACGTAGAATCGGAGAGAACGAAGTTTATTCACAGAAGTTTGAAGTGACAGAGAGATTGACATATAGATCACAATGGCTTATATAGATGAAGGTGACCATAAACAAAATTCTATGGCAGCCAATTATTAAGGTGTGCTTACATGTTCTAACACTATATAAATACCTACTTATCTATGAATTGATATAAAGATATTTATATAGTTTGGGACTTGTAAGATGTATCACAAATAGTTTTGAAGAAAGCATCTACACGCTTTTGTTGTTTTTCATTAATGTGAGCCAAGTGAACCCACATAGGTTAAATAATAATTTTAGGTCCATGATCGCTCCAAGCTAGCTGTATTATAGTCAGTTTCATAGGAGTACAATAATTATTATCGAGACTCGAGACCCGAATTCAGTCTTACACGTGTTTCTGTTAGTTTGTGTGGCGGCTTTATTACGTATTATTTTGTGGTACGCACCAAGGCACGCAGCAGAGATTAACCACCAATGAATAAATTGACTTAAAACAATCCAATTAATATTCCATAGTTAATTTATTATGTTTTTATTTTGCAATGTACCTAAATAAAAATATAGCGGAATGAATGTTTATCTAGATATTTAAAATCATACATCTTCTTATTATTCCTCCTGGCGCTGTCCCAACTTATTGCCGCTGAAGGCTGCTGGGGTCGACACTTCTCGTCCTTAGTTTGGTTATCTAAAAACCATTCATGAATATTGTAAAAGATGAAAGATGTACAAATTGTATTTCCGTTAACTGACTCGAACCAGGATCCTTCCATAATGACAATGTGCCAAAAATTGCACTTTTGGTGTACAAGAGTCCCAACAACGGACATGTCACGGACAATTTTCTTTTTTCACATTGCCACTTTCTTGTGACAATAATGATATCAGAACCTTAGGAATGTTGTAGGAAGCGATTGGAGAGAAGTAAAATAAAAACTTATATTTGTACTATACCTACATAGGATCATAGATTTCCTAAAACCATTTAAATTCTAGAGAGATGAATACGCATATTTACACATTCATAGAAAAAAATAATTTATCACAAAGCTACAATATCATTTTTACTCCTCTCATTCCTTCTTTCATCTTTGAGCGCTCCTCTCGGAAACATAGATGATGACGATGATGATTCTGGATGATTTTGTTTTGACGCCGTTTAACAGTCCCTAGACCGTCTAAAGGGTGCCGGTGAAGAGTGCAGTTTTCAGTTTTCTTCTGAAACTGGTGACAGTCTGAGTGTCTCTCAATCTCATTGTCGAACAAACAAGTCCTTGTCTTATTCCGATGCTTACGAATCGGCTTAGGCTGGTTTAAAAGCATCTTACCCGTTGTTAAAGTCCTCCATTTAGAGGAATTCTGCACCAATTAGGTTCCACCTTTTCTTCAACAATCATAACACTTTGATATCCTTGTTTTCGCTAGTGGCTATTATTAGCTATTATTATACCTTAGTCAAATTTTACTCATATCTTGTACGCATACCAATGTTTTTCAATATCTATTTACGAAATAATTGGGATGCAATTATTGTTATTAATATGATGGAATAACTGCCTGAGATACATAAAAGCGTGTACCCTACAAACTATAACAGGTTATACCATGGTACAAGTTTAATAACATGTACCAGGAATGAGATATACCTAACTAACTACCTATACGAGAATATAATAATATTAGGTATGTTTCAAAAACTTTTATATATAATGAACTTACAAGTTGTATGTATGTATAATTGTATATACGAGAAGATAATCGACCACTTTGCGCCTGTTTCTACCGGTTCCGCCTTCCAAAATCAAAGTTGCCCATCTTTTAAATTATAAAAAATTGTAATATAAAATTCACATCGTTTCACCGTGTGTCCGTGTATGTATGTATAATATTATGACACTAGCTGATTACTGATTAGTACGAATTTTACCCGATGTCAAATTTGTGTACCTAATATTTTTTTGGTTATGATTAAATTTTGTTTATGGATCAGGAAGTGAAGGAATTTCTAATTGTGAATTTTGTGATATTTTGTGAATTTTGTGTCTTTTTTGTGAATTTTTCAGCTTTGATACTGAAGACATCTTCAGGGATTAAACAGAAGGTCCCGTTATCGAAATTCAAGTTCCTGGTCGACAGAAAAGAGATGAGGAAAAGTCTAAATAACAGACCTGAAAATACAAATTTCGCCAGAGTTATCTTCGTTGTTTTTTTACAAAAAAAAACAAGTAAAATTACTTTCTTGAGAATTAAATTATTTTTCTTCTTAATTTCAATAAAGATATTGAAAATGGTCAAAGGGGAACTTAAGTACATATGTTCAAAGTCATACCCTCTTCAAATCATAGCATCATCCACAAATGAGGTAGCCAGAATAATCATTAATTTTTCTTTTGAAGACACTCACTTGCATAGAGTAATTCAAAATAACTTATAGAGAAATTATGCTTGTTTCACAGATAAGTTATTTTTCATTATTCGAATTATTTCATGTTCAAATTACTATAAAAGTCATAATTCCGTATTTATCCACTATGTATATAAATTTAAATATAGTTCTAAATATAAATAAATTAGGTATTACCTACATCATTCTAAATGTTTCATACATTTGAAATTACTGCAGACACACAATCATAAAACATCTCAATTTATAATTATAACAAGAGTAAAGATTTACGACAGGGTCGGTATTAGTTTTTATATTTTTTATGATGTGATTTTAATAAACATCTAATGGATGTTAAAAAAAACAAGTGTACATTATTTTTTAATTTATTTTATAGTAATGACATCGTAATGTTAATTATTATTGTTTATTTATCAATATTATCATTATTATTGTATGTAAATATTAATAATATTAATATTTTTACTACACAGCAATATCATAAATTAATATTTATTGTAAAGTTATAAAAATAAATAGTTTTTGGGGTTTTCTTTATTGATTTCTCGCTCTATAGCGGGTTTTATTATTTACCTGCTGTTAAAAAGCTCAGTAGCCGTAGGTATATTAAAAGTAATATTCATATAAACTACCGAATTTAATAAGGAAAATATTTTTTGATCCGTTTTTAAATTTAATAAAGAAATTTATTTTTGATCCGTTTTTAAATATTTCAAATATTATTTTTTTTGTTTCGGTATTTATATTTTTGATGCATATTATTTTCATTATAAAACGAGAGTTAATGTATATATTAATAATTTCAGAGATTTTGTAACATTATCTATACCTACCTCAAAATAACTTTTAAACAGTGATTCCCATACTATGGTACGCGACAATTATTAAGGTGGTACGCAAGCAGCCATGGCCATAAGACATACGCAGTAAATAATAATTAGATAAAACGTTTTTAAATTCAGTTCAGTGGTACGCTACTGATTTATAATTTCGTGTGGTACGCGAAATTAAAAGTTTGGGAACCACTGCTTTAAAATCCTCCTCGGGAATTTGGGTAAGTTGGAAGAGATCGCGTCTTTGCGATAAACTCGTCCTCTGTAAATTGATTATTTGCTTCATTCAATAATTTTTTTCAATACGAATGTTTTTCTCAGTATTTTTTTTTACCTTTATTTTTTTCCACCAATCAATCAAGACTCCTCCTGGAAACACAATGCATAAACATACCTCCATCATTCAGCGCCTCTTTGTGGCAATTGAGTAAACTCTTCCAATGACATTTGAATTTTGTGATTGCATATTTCTAAGTATGGTAACTGGTGGACTAACAGCAGAAATATAATGAATTGGTAGGTTTATCTTGTGAGCACATTTATAGTTTTTTCTGCATCTTTTCAGTTCCCCTCTAAAATGAAAGCTTCCTCCATCTCACTTAGATTTATCCAACACCGAACCGTCTCAAAACAATCTATACCTACCAACAAAATATACAACCAGGTCATTCCTCCATCTCATTGGCGATCTATCCATGTTACGGATTAGAATTCACGATTTTCCATTCCATGAGACTCTTCGACAACTTGTCACTGTTTTCAATTAACCCATTAATTCATTTATCGCCAACAAGTGAGAGAGCTAGCAGACTAGCTGCTTGTTAAATTAAATTAAATTAAATTTAAAAAAAAATTAAACAATACATAATTACAGTTTGCTTTCTTCGTGCAAATAAAAAAATAGAAACGAAAGAAGTGTTTAAGGACAGATCTACATAGCGTTTTATTCTCTCTGCCTATCCCACTTGGGATGCGACGTGGAGGAATAGAAATAAAAAATAAACATATTTCAGGACAGTTGACATGCCTCATCGTTGATTAAAGACGTTTTATGTTTATTCATTATGTTTTTTTATATATATTAAGTATTCATTTTCTTTATTAATATATCCCGTGGAGCACCCGGTAAAGAATTGGTCTCCCACTCTTCTCCGTAAGTTTTCGAGTGTCCTGTAAAAGGCAGGTGTTCGAAAAAATAAGACATTTTACATCTCAAATTCGGCGATGAGGTTTGCCACCCATCCTGAATGTCTTAATTTTATATTGGCACGGAGAAGACAGCTTGCATGTTTTATATGCAGCTGGTCTGCTGGCTACCCCACTTGTGGGATATGCCGTGATGGTATAGTAGTAGTAGTAGTATTAATTAACTTACGCATACAAACTTCGTACTCGTTCACGTGTCTTGTTTAACAACAACTTCATTCCTTCATAATATGAAGGAATATTATTTAAACATAATAATATTATGTATTACAATACTTATGTATAATTTTTTAGATTAAATTGCGAGACCTATCAACAGATCATAATTAAATATGGCCGAAGCATAAAATTATTATTAATTTATTATATACCTATATACAAGTATATATATGCTACATTATATTATATTAAAATAATATATAAGCAAACATTATAAGGCGATAAACATTACTCATATATAGGTATTATCAGTGGCGTGCTCTCCATACACGCAAAAAAGCACCGCATGCCTAAAATGAGTTGCTTTTCATGTAATTATATTGACGCATGTCCTAAAAAAAACCATGCTGTATTATGTTCCAGGATCTAACATATCAGATGAGAAGTGATCTAGTTTTATAAAAAAAAATATTAGGAATTTCTTTCAATTCCTATAACACATTGAAAAAATGGCAACAAAAGGATAAGTTAGAAGACATCGCATTCTAGCGATAAACTCGCCCTCGATACATTGAATTGTATAACTGATATGATTTGAAAAATTACTGATGATTTGAAATGTTGTATCCAATATACCGTGAAGAATAAAATAAATAAAAGGGAGGGGGGGAGTTGGTATCACAAAAATTCCCATAACGAATTGAATTTGTGCGACGACTAATAGGTAGAAATTTGAAAAGTCGATCATTTTTTTAAATTACTACAACAAATTGTGAAAGCTGGCATCAAGATGGGGAAATATTTTTTTTTATCATGATACCTAACCTCATCAAAAAAAAAAAAGTTTAGTCCCGCCGCTGGTACATAGGTTCTTATTACATATTATTTCTTTAAACAGGTACACTAATAAATATTGTGATGAGAGCAATGGCTGTTTTGAATAATTCATAGCCCGAAGCGCTTTTTTAAATAATTTAAAAAATAATACCTACCTTCAAGGTTTTAATAGGTACCTAATATGCAATGCATATCTACTTAATAATTGGTATTAAAATAGGTACTTAATTAAGGTTATATATAGGCTTTATTTATACCCACCATATTATCTCCCATAAGTGGGGTAGCCAGCCGACAAACAACCGCATGTCCTCAAAACAGGAACATACAAGAATTCTAAATTTCCGTCCGTACAAGGTTTTTGATCGGCTGGCTGCAGTGCTTTCTTTCACAGTAATAATAATAATAATAATAATAATAAGAACACTTTATTGATCAGAAAAAAAAATCATGAGCAATTGGCGAGCTTATTGCCTGGAGGCAATATCTTCCAGCTAACCAAAATAATGTGTGATACTATGTTGACAATGTGTACAGCATTTATATGGAAACAAAATGAGACCCTTATGAATGTCTTTAAAGGGAAACCACTTAATTTGCAAAAAAATGAGTCTGTAATTTTGAGTCAAATTTATTTTACTAAATTTACCTACGTTGTAGGTACGATTAAGAAAAAATAAACAAAAGATACGTTTTTGAATTATTCACCTAAAATAAATGAGTTATATTGTTTAAATTTGGAACAGGAAAAAATTATTTAAAATTTTCACAACAAAATTCAACACAGGCATTTAGGCAGTAAGATAATACAATAAAACAGCCAATCAAGCGATGAGAAAAAGTGATTCCATATTTGAAATAAAGAGAACCACCTGCCATAGTTACTTCATATGCGCATGCGGACATCGGCTACCATTATAAGTATATAATAATATCTCATACAAGTAGGTAGGTACCTACCAACCAAAAAGAAGAGTTGTGATCTTGTTCCATGTTATATATATTAAAGATTTTGTTATTATATATTTTTATTGGATACCGTTACTACCAATCATGTACGAGAAGCTGTTTGGTTGATATAACTCGTTTTTCATCTACTCCCAAAAGAACTGATTTTCTCAAGATGATTGCGTATGAACAAACGTACACATAGACGAACTACCTGCAGTAATTATTTTAAAAATGGATAGTGTTATTGTCAAACAGTAAATCAAACCACAAAATTCACAGCGATGAGGTATCCCACCAGTCCTGATTGTTCATTCATTCATTTTCATTCAAACCGTCAGGCATTTTCGACAAGGTAGGTTTCCAGTAAATTTACTGCACGTATTTGTTAACAGTTAAACACTCCGTGCCAATAAAATTTAAAATATTCAAAATGGATAACATGCCCCATCACTGAATTGAAGATGTTGAACGTCGTAATTGTAATGTTGTTGTGAATACATGCTTTTAAATGCTCTTTATTTGAAGTTACAGACATACCTACATACATAATAAAAACATTTTCTTCCCCTTGTCCTTATTGAGTCGGGGACCCGTTTTGCCCATGTTCTTCCTCCAGAGATGCCTGTTCATAGCTTCTGCTTCCAGGACCAATAGCAATTCCAAACCAAGTTTTTGAATACACAGATTTGCCATTAATTGTCCTTGCCAGTTTCTTCTACTAAGACGGTATATTAGTATGTGAATATATTTTTTTTTAATTTTACCACACCCCCAATAGTCGAATCCACCAGCCGCATCTGAAATTTTTGATGCCATTGATTTTGTTTAATAATATTATTATGTATGGTTGTTGTTATTGAGCAACTTCCAAACCGGTTCGGTTCTCCGAATGAGAGATGGGGCTTTGCATGATCAATCGTGGTATATATGTATTAAATAATATTATTGTGTATATAAATCTACATAACAGATAGTTTGTTGTTTGGTTTGGTTCTTTTACTATAGGTATTATAATACATATTATATAGTACCAAAACGAAATATAATGATTATTATGGTGGCGGTTGACCAAAACAAGATGTATGGTCCACTGGTGGGGATATAAGACATGCCAATATTATGTACCCGAAGGTTTTCATCTTTGATTATTTACTCTTCGCTTTATTGAATAAGCACAAATCAACAAATTCTTCAATAGTAAATATTCAACCCCCGATAACATTTTTTTAAAATTTTTGTAGAAAGAGAATCAGTCACAATTTTTTATAAATTGATTGAAACACAAAAAAATATTTTATTTGTTGATTTATTTTTTCATTTGACTCATTTTTTTATAAATTTGTGTCAATTTTCATATTGACGTTATTAAATCTCTAAGAAAAACAGTGTTTTTGCGACCAATAATTATTAGATATTATAGAAATTGTCCTTTTCATAAATTCTTTTTTATTTCATCAGTATTTTTGTATAGTTAATTTGTGAATTTTGTAACAATAATTACAAAATTCTTTTATTCAAGTTGCCAAAGATGTACAGATAGTGAGTATTAAACTCTGAATTTCCATAAAGCGACAAAAAAATAAAGATATTCAAAATGAATAACATAAGAGAAATTTGGTATAGTGAAAACTATACTTGAACCTATCCCACAAATTAAATTAAATGCATTACTTTTTTTTTAATCTTGAGTCTTTATGGATGATGCGCCACTGTTACAACACCGACTGTGATTCAGTGTAACATACAAAGATCTCTATTTAGGTAGGTATCTCTCTGTTTATAACATAGGTACAATGATGATTTATTTCATTATAAGTTATTAGTAGTAAAAATATATTATAAAGTTATCTAATTTTGTTTTATTTTGAAGGCTTAATTAGTAGAAAATTGAAAGTATATATACCATCACGGCATATCCCACAAGTGGGGTAGCCAGCAGACCAGCTGCATGTAAGAAACATGCAAGCTCTCCTCTTCGTGCCGATATAAAATCAAGACATTCAGGATGAGTGGCAAACTTCATCGCTGAATTTAAGATGTAAGTTATCTTAATTTTTCTTAACACCTGCCTTTTACAGGACACTCGAAAACTTAAGGAGAAGAGTGGGAGAACAATTCTTTACCGGGTGCTACACGGGATACAACCAACGTCAGTATAAAAGTGGATGCAAAATTTGATTGGCTTCATGACCGATTTTTTCTTTGAATTACCGATCTACTATATCTTTGGGTATAACCACAGATTTCTTATTAAAATCCCGCTATGTAGATATGTTTAAGGTTTAGATATAATGCATGTGTACCAAATTTACTTAAGTACCTACATATCGTTTATAATGCATTAATGCAAATACATTATCGAAAGTCTTACTTTTTTATCTCTATTAGGTATTATTAACAAGTAAATGCCTTCGGCGTATTTTTTTATATAAATGGTTCATTTACCTTTAAGGTCTAGGGGATGTATACTTCACGACAATGTAATCACATATCTCGACGATTTCAATTATAAATATTATGATTTATTTTATGTCACAATATAAATATTCAAACTTAAATTCATCATACATAACACATATTATGATCTGGCACTATAATATCCTAAAGCATTTTTTTTTGTAAAACTTTGTATAGTTTTTAACAAATGACGGATCTTTTAAATGGTTACTAAAACTAATATTTAATGTGGCATAAGCCCTTTCATGGACCTAGGAAAATATTTGTCGGGTACATTTTTTTCAAAACCATAATATTTTATGGTACCTACTTCATTATATTTTGACAATAAAACAGAAATTGATATTAAAAATACCTACTTGTAGAAATTTTACGGTCCTGAAAGGGTTAAAAGATCAAGTAGACTTATTCCCCCTTAAATATATAGTGGAGCATTGATGGGCAAAAAAGAAGCCTACCATGTTGTTACTCATCAACACTCCGGTGAGAATAACACGTAATAATGAGCTTTTTCCATTTTTAGATATATTGTCCTAACAGCAAGCTTTCATTTCACGATATTCTAAAAGCTATGATAAAGATATCATAGAAATAGTGCATTGTGAAAGATTTTTTTGTCAACAATATCACCTTCTTCAATTTATTATAACCTATCTTTGTAGAATCTTCTGTTTACAATTCATTATTTTAATTTATTTTTGTAACTCCTTCTGGTCATAGTATATCGCAATAAATATTATTGATGTGTTTTTAAATAATCATAAACACAATTAACATGTTAATTTATTCACAATTAAAACGTAGTTTTGTTTCAATAATTATTAATTAAGCAAAAACACCCATAAATAAACAACAATATCAATATAGGTATAAGGTATAACATAATATAGGCATAAAAATGTGTTGAATGTATATTTTTATTTATTTTATGTACTGTTGTATCTGGTTAGCTGGTAGTAGTGTACAGTTAGTTAGGAAATCATGATACACGAGTTCACCGTTTGACATTTTTATGTCGGAATTATATTAAAATAGTAATACGTAATATAAAAAAAGCAGAAGCGAAGTAAGATTTTTGAAAAATAATAACACAATTTAGTTAAATGCATTCGTATTCACTTTGTACTTATATAATATGTACCTACATAATTCTTTATGTTTTACAGTATGGCATTAAAATTTTAGTCTACAGAATCCTCTTTAACTTTGCACCGTTTTTGAGACAACAGCTTGCAATAGAAAAATTACGAAAATAGGTATATCATTATATTTGCACAAAATCGCTTTGAATGCAATCGACTTGCTATCTCTCTGTTTGACCATAATTAACACTAGGATGAAAATAGAAGTAGGTAAAGTAGGTATATTATCAACTTTTGAATCCAAGATTCTATCATCAGAAAAATATTTAGGTAAGTAAACGACCTATAAGTAATTAGTTAGAAGACCTTTTCGAAAATAAAGGCATTTACGTTTTTCGGGATTCGACGTCAGAGCCCCTATTTCCTGTCTCTTATCATTGATTAATAATATTCTCATCTTAATTTCCTGGTAATTATCAAAATCCCCTTTGATTACCTGCATATATTATTAGAAATTTTCGAATTACCTAAAGGGATAACGCGAAAGTCAACAGTATTGCAAAATTTATGTGAATAATAAATTACTTATATTGATGGAGGTGTTAAAATTACCAATGCTCAATTTCAATGAATTTACTGATCAACATTAACACAATTATTTATTAATCTTTGAGGCTTTCAGCTTTACTGAATAAATATATTTATGATTATTCTTTACCTCCTTGTGCTTCCAAAACCAGCTTAAAAAGACCGTTGATTGTTAACACTTTTTTGATTTTATATATGTAGGTAGTTAAAAATACCTGCACATGCTTGGAAATAGATTTATCGATGTATTGAATTTGGATTTGTTTTTTGAAGGTGATTATGTAATGAAAGATAAAATAATCAAATATTTTAATCAGACTTATTTTGAAATTGTAAATAGTCAATAAATGTATATTGTCCTGATCATTCTATGCTTCGTTTGTTTATTTAGTGTCGGTTTTATTTTTGCGTAAATAAAACCGACAAGTGTTGTTTTTGATTCATAAACTTTTTTGGATAAAACTAAATGAAATAAATTAGATGTGATTAATTAATTTGAATAAGTAATATTTGAACATGTGTCAGGAATCATTTTATTGTGTTGGATATAAACTTTTGGTTTTCTATTGTTGTGTATACTTGTATGGATTTGGAACACTATATTTTTGATCGAGTATGTATTGTAATTGTGGTCATTTTATTGTTTTTATATTTGTGTATGTATTTTTGTTTTGGTTTTTAATTAATTGATATTGTCAACTATAATGATTATGTAATAAAAGGCATATTGCCGTATATTCATGAATAAATAAATAAATAAATAAATATCACATTCTCTATATTTTCATAGATTGGATGACATAAACATGTTTTTCCAATATTGAATTATTCGACTAGCATTTCTATTAATTGTACCTAAACAAACCAAGTAAGATTGTAAATATTCCAAACTTTTAAACATCATATTCTTTTACTGTAAACCCTCTACTTTAAAGCTGAATTAAAAAGGTTTATTTCTGTCACTAAAAGGTGAAAAGGTGAAAGAGTGAAAAAGAATACCTTTTTATAATACCACATTCTATTCAGCTGCTTTGCCGATATAAAAATTATGTTATTCCTATCTTAAAATTGGTATAGTAATTACGTTGTTAATGCCAGGAAAAGTTAATAAGCCTACCTTTTAGCAGAATTAATAGTTATCTATCTATCTATTAAGATAAAATCATTATTGATTGGGAGATTGTGGTTCTAACTTTTGTACCTGTGAATGTTATAACATAAATACATAATTCAATAATTTATTATTTCAACGCTTTGTGGGTTACAATGCGGGTCTGTGTGACCCCTTTTTCTTGTTCTGGGTGGTCTTTGTGGATTCTTTGGGGCATAGACCTTAGCCAGCCATAACGTGGAGTTTCCCTACTACCTCCAATATCTTTCAATGTACCTATTATCTTTCTCTGTTCCCCTGATAATATCGTCATCAACAACAACATCCTCCTATTTTAATTTATTTTTCTAACAATTAATTAAGTTATTTCATTTTTACAGTTAGATTGACTTGAGTTATGGCGTTGAAGATTTAATTTAATGATTATTTAATATTTGATTCAGAAAGAATTAACACATAATTATTTCAATAATCTATAAATTATTACATTACTACTTTTTCTAAAGAATTCTTCCGCATATTTAAGCTTAGTAAGGTGGATTTTTACCATTTTCATTAACTGAATTTTTCTTGTCGTCGCTTTGATTTAGTGATTTTTACTTTGAATTATATCCATACATTGCACAGTTTTAAAAAAAACTTTTAAAAACTGTGCCCGATATCTGCAAGGTATGCAAACATATTATATTTTTGTAATTTTTATGTCATTCATTCTATTTATGTGTACATTCTAACACACTCCATGAAGTGTTCGACAAAGAATAGATTTCCCACTCTTTCCAGCAAGTTTTCAATTGTTTTGTTAAAGGTAGGCATTCGAAAAGCTCTACATATAAGTCTTTTAATATCTTCAATTCGCGAACGTTGATTCAATTCATGAGTAGGTACCTACAGGTTGTGAGGTATATAATGGCACCCATGAATTTATTACAACGCGAAATTGCAAATAAATTGCCCATTATTTAGTATGTATTTGCAAAATTAAATTAAAAGTGTATAAAATGTAAAATTAAATTATGTTACCTTAATTTAAAACAAAAAAATAGCCTTGAAGCTATTACCCTTTCAAACTTAAAAAGTCCCCTCTCTTTGTTTGGTAATAAATCAAAATATACTATACCTATTAAAAAAATAAGACCATATTAACTTCCTCCTTTTAGACTTGGTAATAATTGTCTTGTACATAACTCTATGTATTACATGTGTATTTCAATTCGTTCAACTCTATGCGCAATAAATAATTTATTTAAGCTTTAATATATAATTCCTAGGTTTAAAAAATATCTAGTTTAAAAAAAGTTATGTATTATCTTGTTTTATTTATCCAGTATATAAAAAAAATATTATATGTGTGTAATAATATAAATGTACCTACAGTCAGTGGCGGAACTAAAATTTTGGTTATGTAACGAAATAATATATAGCTACGAGTATCTGCACCTCTATGGCATATCTCAGAAGTGTGAAAGCCAGTAAATCAAATGCAAGTAATAAATATTAAAATTGTCCTCTTCGTGCCAATAAAATGTACATCGTCGCCGAAATAAAGGAGTCAAATATCTTAATATTAAAATGTACGTATGAATTTTAGTCACTGTTTTTTCTTGTACCTACTATCTGCAATGTAGGTATTGAAGCTGGGTTCGAGTTATTTTGTGACGAGATGTTTATATTAGGTCCAGGAAATGTTGAGACGAGGGGAAGTAGAATTTCGGGATGTTCTTTTATCTATTTAAATATGTTATATTTCTTATACTTTCTGCACATCCATAATTACACAACAGAAGTTACAAAACAGTGTACAATATACAGAATTGAGATGATTTGCAGTGACGATATTATCACTATGTAGTGGTTTCTTCCATCTAACAATGTGCTTATAAGTTTTTGAATCCAAAAGTTTGCGGTTATGCTTATAATAGTTAACACGTGTGTAAGTATTTTGCATGTATGGAAGGCTCGCCACTGCTATCTACGTGATTTTCTTGTCTATCTATCTATTTATCTTTTTTGATTATTTAGCATGGCAGCAGGACTTCTAACCAATCAGGTTACGTTTAACTCAAGACAATTATCTAATTATTTTAATTTGCATGTAAATTATTCTGCAAATAATTATTAGGTACATTTAAAAAGTAATTGCAGGGTACACGTTGTACCTATTATTATTATTCATTTTATTATTTTTAATAATTTATTATTTTACCGTGTAGTTTTTGGTTAGGCAACTCTCGTAATTTCATTCAGTAGAAATTAATAGTTATCAATTAGCTGTTCGACAATTAAATTTGCATAAAATTATTAAAAATGTCTGTGGAAATTTAACATAGGTTAGTGGTACCTACAGAAAACACCCTATTTTGAATAGGTTATACGTTTCTGGAATATATCTAAGTCCCCAGTTATACATACAATACGATCGTTTCGTTTTGGAGAGTTCATAATTCACTCGAAATCTGGTGATTTGCCGAATGAATAATGTTTTTGGATATCCTGTATAATATGATATTTGTCAGATATTTTATGATACACGATGAGGTACATGAAACACAATTTACGAATCTATAAAATATTTAACTTCAGCAAAAAGTTATCACTGGTTCACCCAAAATGCCTTATTTTATGGCACAAAGAGGTCAAACGCGTGTTTCCGCATGCATATTTAGTTCGCTTTCTAGTTCAATTGTGTGAGATGTAGGAATGGATAGATATTTTTATCTCATTAATTTGTATATTTGACAAACTATTTAATTTGATTAATTAAATTTTAAATATCTTTCAGATATCCTTATATAGCCTTCCACAAATCACGACATTTTATTAACCTTTTAATCTAGTGCCTATGCAAAATTGAAAAATAAAAAAAAACTTGTTCATAGGTATATAGTAATAAATTAATTTAGACAAACATGAAAATGATAAATAACAATATGTAAGATTAGGTTTATCGATAAATAAAATTATTAAGGAATAAATAAATAATTATAATATAGAGACGTTACATTCGGTTGAAATAAATAACAAAATCATCTTGTAGCATGTCGAATTGTACCTACTAGTACGTATTTACAAGATTTATAGTTTTATATAAAACTTGTATAGGTATATGTGTAATTCTTTTATAATACATAGGTTAGTTCATGGATTTATGAAGGCACTATATATGTGTATGTACCTATTATTAAGTAAAGTATATGCTTGCTTACTATGTGTTGATTATTTATAAGCCTTTGATAATTTTGATGTATCTTTTTTCTATGTATCTATCTATCTTAATTCTAGTAGGTATTTTTATTCTATATTAGATAATAAAAAAACTGTTCTCTAAAAAGGATACAGAGATATTCTCCCAAAGCAGGAATATAAATGGACTAAGACAACTTGTTTACTACATGCTGTGTTACGATTCGTTCGCCCACTTTGCTACATCCATGGACGAGCACACAAAATAACACGATATCGTCCCTCTAGGACGATCGCATCATATCATTATACAAAATTATCAAAAGGAGAAATTATCAAATATTTAAAGAAATGAATTTACATGAATTATACATTATACATAAGAAAAGTATATAAATTGGCTCGTAACCCCCAGCTTCGCTACATACATTTTGCAATGTACGTAAGCGAAACACATAGAAAATTAATTATATTATATAGAGAAAGTTACAATTATATTTGCAAGTAAAACAGATTAATATATTGGCTCAAGTTCATGTCTAGTGTCATGGGAACCTTATAATTTGGTATCGTTAAAATGGTACTTGTGTTGCCATCTATCGAAATCCTGTGAAAGCCCTGGCCCCCTATCTAGAGTAATCGTAAATACCTTTTGATATTATCATAAAGCAGATTCCTTCTTCTTCATCCTTTTCCGGGAGTCAGCCATTTTGCCGCAGTTTCGCTCCGTTCGTCTTACAAGACAGAACGGAGGAACTCGCACAATAAAAATAATCTATATTTCTTCTCTTCTTCAACATACTGTGAGTGTCGCATTTGTATGTAGTTCAGTATTAAAAATGTGAATTGTTTTTGAGTATTCATAAACTGTGTAACCATTTTCTTCTTCAATAAACTGATCGTTCCACATCATGCTAGTGTTTACTTAATACAACCACCACAATAATTTTACCCAACGACAAACCCTGAGAGAGTCACTGAAATCTGCCGACTATGGGAAGGAATGTTACAGATTGGCGCTCCAACGTGATGCCTAAATATTGTGGTGTTTTGTTGTGTTTGGAGTGAATTTAACAGTGCATAAATGATAACATTAAATAGTGCGTAGATAAGTTCGTTACGTATCACGTGACCCACCCATGTTTCCATGTATCACCAACACACACACACTTCTCTAGAATGTTCGATCAAAAACAGTTGAAATTTTCCCTCCTTCGCAACAAGACTGTGCAACTGTCGTTTTGCTCTTCAAAAAAATTTCACCGCATGACCAATAAGGACTACGATGGTGCTTCAGTGAAAAATCGATTTAAATAAACAGTGCTATAAATAATAAAAAAAAAAAACATTTTAATAAATAAATAAGTGAGAATTAATAAATAATCAAGTGCGTGATACATTTGCGCGCCCTCAAAAAAAAACTCATATAATAAGGAAAAAAACCGTTACATCAACAAAGAAAGAATGAACGAGTCTATTTATTTGAATTATAAACAGTGTTAAAAATAAAAACGATTTAATAATAAATATATGCGAGATACATTTATGATCTTCAAAAAGAAATCCGATATATTGCAAGTACGATCAGATATTGTTAATGAATGGAGAATTTAAGAAATAAATACAACAAGAAATTGACAAGATTGTGAACAGATACTCCAAACTTTCCTAAGACGTCCAGATAATTTCCTTCTGATGAGATGAAGATCTCCAACGTTGCAATCCCTTAAGAAGCCTGCTACCACCACTACGAAGGATGTCCATGACGGAATTTTCTTCCTTGACGGTTCCTGACCTCCAATAGAAGGATGTCCCATGTTTTGTCATCTAGATCTGACGTTTCTTCGAGGCCTTCTTTATCTACACAGAGAACCCTTGATGCTTGATGGTTTTGAGGATGATGAAATGAATACTTCCTTCAATTAGTAATAGACAACCTTAATCGTCTAACTACTACACAGGTTTTTATGGAAGAATATGGTGTTGTTGTGTTCATTTTGTACTGAAATATTTTATATACCTACTATAGATACAGTTTTTTACATGTTGTTCCATGCTTTGCCTTTTGTGCCAAAGAGATTGTAAAAAAAAAATTCCAGTTTCAATTTTGCATAAATTCAAGTGATACTAGCTAAGATCATTTTACAATTATTTGCGGAATTATTTGCTTGTTGATGTAAGATTCTACACTGAAGGATCTACAAAGTAAGAGTTGTAAATTTATAAATGTCCAGTTTGTGAAATAGTCCAAGTAAAGTTTTTTCTATATCTGGTTGAATATACTCAAGAGTAAAGAAATCAAATTTAAATTCATTGTACTTGTACCTACCTAGCGTGCGTGTCACGCGGGCTGTAGATGTATTTATGTATGGTTTGAAGTGAAATGATCATAGACCTCAATATTGCTGGAAGAGGCTTAACAAAACAAATTTGAATAATTACCAATAATTCTTTACTCATATGCTGGAATTGTTAATTTTATGATATGTAATGTATGTAATGTTATGTCTACGATATTTCCAGGGAATGTCAAACTTTCCAGCGATTTCCAAACTTTAACAATTTAAAGAAATAATTGTTATTGATTTTTTTTCGAGTCTTATCAAAGGACAAGACTTCCAAACAATTTTTTTTAGTATCCAATGGTTCCCAACTGTTGAGATTTGATGTTACAAAGGTTGCCAAACTTTTTTTTGTTAACATTTGTTTTGCTTTGAGGAATTTTTTTTTTGGATTCTTGGTAGGAGTCCATTTTTCCTAGAGCAATTTTCAAACCAAGGTGTCCACTGTTTCTCAACTTTTTTTGTTTTGGAAAAAATTTTTTTTTCCTCTTTTAAAGATTTTTTTTTTAATTCCTGCAAGTCCATCGCAATCTATCCAGCGCTGAATATTGGTACGTATAATCTTTTGTCTTGTTGATTATTATTTGCCAATTTTTCTTTCAGATCGTCAATTCAAAACGTTTTGCATGTGCAATTTTTCTATTTCTCCTGTGTAAGGATCAGCTTATATAGAAGAACCGTTTATTATTCTATTGTCATTGTAAGTTAGAATCTCAAAATGTCTGAATCATCTGTAATTTTTCGAAAAAGAATTGGCACCTCGTTTCATCAAGTCTCTGTTTCTCCAAATTTTGTAACAACTTTGGTTATATTTCATTCTGAATGTAAATCCATCAATGTAAACTTGAAATTTTGATAAAATAAGGAATTTATGTAAAAATGTAATGTTTTCTTGGGCTGCAATTTTAATGAATAAAAAGAACTATGTCTATACATCACAGGTCAATGTTAATAGTGAATTTTGTATGTAATAACAATGTTAGACTCACAAAAGAAACTATATTTACAGTCATAGTAATGTCAAAGGAATTATCTTTCTTTCTTCTTTAAAGCAAAATAAATTATAATACTGTTAATAGTCAAAAATTTGGTATTTCTACTCTTCAAGTACTTGTAACTTTTGCAGCCCATGTTATTGTAAACTTTTAGTTAAGAAATCTCATAGAGGCTCTTCAAGGTTCCGCTTCTGTGAGAATTTTGAATTGTTCGAACTTTGTGGCGCCCTTAAATAATATTTTTTGTATGTTTGATCACCTTTTTTTGTTTGCGCCCGTGGATGCCTGAAGTTGCCTTTATCATCTCATATGCTAGCCGTTTTCAGTAGCAACGTGTTCACAATAATCTGAACCCATCCACTGTCGCAGACAAAAGACATACAACATGTTAGTTTTAAAGAATTTTGTACTGTATAACTGATGTAATTTTGACCCTCCAGTATACACAAGTATACGAATTCTTTTGTTAATTTTCCTTATATTTTACGTGAACTCATGAATCACCGAGTTATGTGGTAACTGATGAATGACTTATGACAGACGATGAATGCTTGGTACGAAAGAATGAAGTATACAAGTAAAAACTGCAGATAAATGATGAAGTATGAAAGTGCGTGAAAGACTACCACTAATTCCCGTAGTTTATCAAATCATTAATGTACAATCTTAAATTGAGGGTCAAGGTCGCATCAGACAAATTAAAAATAAGTTTATTGTTTTCAATCTTTAGTGTGCATGGTTTTGTAATTAAATCATATGGCAAGGTTTCTCACATGGTGTGAACCTGCTGGCCATTTTGCGGCAATTTTACTGTATGGAATGCGTACCCTTACAGTAATTTCTATTTGCCTAGTATGAATGTTAAGGAGTCATTGGATGATTCGCCATCTTCCATGTACATCTCCTGGGTTAGACTGATATAGAGATATGACTAATCGTCCTACCCTAATACAATCAGTTCTAACTCAAATTTATTTTAGTAATTATCAATTTTTTAATGCCCGACAAGCTTATTGTCCAAGTGAGGTTTGAGGACGCTCAAACAAAGAAAATTCATACAGGTCGCTTAGAGAAGCTCTGCGCGATAGGTTTGGTACCTGATATTAACCATTTGCCTGTATGAAATTGGTGGGAAGTTTCCACAAAAGAAAAATGCTATAGGGTAAAGGATTACCGCCCTTATAATAGAGGTAGATCAGATATAATTGTAATGGATACCTCCTCTTGGAGTAAAGAAAAGTGTTTGTAAAATTGTTGAAGGTTTTGTTATATTATGTAAAAAGAATTAATTTTTTTTTGTTTTGTCTTAAGCATGTAAAGGTTTACCTAGAAGTATGGCGAGAACATTGTCTACGATCCCGTTTCCGCGACCTGTTCTGTCGGTGCATCTTCCTGGTCCCTTGCTTGCTTGAGACATGTCTACTTGTAAGGATTAGTTAAGAATTTGTTACTAATGTCTGTTAGAAAAATTTGTATCTTTGTTTTGACACTCACAGTATTGTAAAACCTTTCTTATCTCTGACACTCACAGTATTGTAAAATCTTTCTTATCTTTGACACTCTTAGTTCTGTAGAATCCTTCTTATTACTGACTTTGAGACTTTTCTTTTTTTTATTCATTTTTTTTCTTTAAAAGACAACTTGAGATGGTGTCATGGGAACCTTATAATTTGGTATCGTTAAAATGGTACTTGTGTTGCCATCTATCGAAATCCTGTGAAAGCCCTGGCCCCCTATCTAGAGTAATCGTAAATACCTTTTGATATTATCATAAAGCAGATTCCTTCTTCTTCATCCTTTTCCGGGAGTCAGCCATTTTGCCGCAGTTTCGCTCCGTTCGTCTTACAAGACAGAACGGAGGAACTCGCACAATAAAAATAATCTATATTTCTTCTCTTCTTCAACATACTGTGAGTGTCGCATTTGTATGTAGTTCAGTATTAAAAATGTGAATTGTTTTTGAGTATTCATAAACTGTGTAACCATTTTCTTCTTCAATAAACTGATCGTTCCACATCATGCTAGTGTTTACTTAATACAACCACCACAATAATTTTACCCAACGACAAACCCTGAGAGAGTCACTGAAATCTGCCGACTATGGGAAGGAATGTTACACTAGGTATGATTCTACTTAGTCTGCAAGAGGGATGTATTGTGTGGGTGACAGGTACATACTTCAATTATACATATTATACTTACGTAAAGTTCAGAGAATTCTTTATCCTTCGGTTTCATCATTTTCTTATGGTCATCATATCATCATAGAATATATAGGCAATTCAAGCAATAATGTTTCTCCTGTTAGCATACTTCATATTGCAAAGATTCTACTTATGTCTTTTCTTGAGTAGAATTATAGATAACTATCTCCAAGTAAACAATCAAAAATTATATCAAGTGGAACAAAGATTGTCATAAGTACATCAGACCTTTCCAAGAAAGTGGATATATTATTTCCATCAGTGGAGCCATTCCTTTAACTCTTTGTTGCTTTCATAGTAAAATAATAGGGTCTTTCATCCATTGGTTGATCAAGGAATTGAACCTTTGTGACATAACTACTCCAAGTATAACTAGGTTATTGGAAGATTATATACAAGGAGGCGGAGAGATGTACTTTAGTATTATTAAAAGTATTGAATCTACTTATGGGTATACATATAATGGATTTCAACAGAAAGATAACGTATGGTAAGTGATTCACGTTTATTGTGCAAACATATATTACATAACAAGACAGTTATTTTCAAAGTAAATTTGTAGGGAATAACATTCCGTCCAATATACAAAGTTATGAAAGTTATACCATATTCGGATTGAGACAATAAAACAAACAATGGTAATTATCAAATACACCATCCTTGGTATTATCAATATAAATCAATACCTGGTTTATCATGTGATTTATAAATATTTAATTGGAATCATTCATTCTTCATTCAAACTCAAAATCTTAAATTATTACACAACGGAAAATTAATATATATATAGTTCAATGATAATATGAACTCAGTTATGAAAAAATTATCATTATTTACCATATACAGTAGTAATATAGTCACTTACAGATAGACAGGCGAGCAGGAGTTGAATAACACAAAGACGAGTATGTTAATGATGACGTATTTTGCACACATAGACGGTAGAAGGCAGGATCGTGAAAGAAATATACTCTGATGCTTCTATGGCGGTCGCTGGTTATACTCAAAGACGTACAGGGGTGTGGTGGTGTCAGAATCTGATAGATCCTGTCCTCAAGACGGAAGAGATCACTACTTCTCAAGAGACATGGGATATCTTATACGTTCTTACAATATCCTCAGTGTAAAAGGCAGAAGGCGTCACTATTTCAATAGTCCTTTCAGAAATACTCAGCTAGTCTTTTAATCACTCTTTTGACAAGGGTATGGACCGGAGAAGTTACTAGAGGATTACCCAGTTCACATTGTAATGCGAGTTATATCGGTAAATCACCGCTACGCGATATACTGACTATCCGAGGTGAAGCTGTACACACTGAAGATTTAGAAACACATTCGCAATTTCAATCAAATTCACAATACTGAGAAAGTAGAAAGAACAGTTTATGTGATTGTTCATGATTCCTAACATAGAATATTTGTTCAGAAACAATGGATTATCTAATTTCACACGGTTATGAATAATGGCAGCAACAGCAAAAACCACGCCCAAAACCAACATATATTATTACACTCAAAACTTCCAAACATCATCATTATCACCATTAGAATCGTAGTCTATATATATCTCAAATAGAACATAAGCTTGTCTATAACATTATTCTGTTTATTAATTACCATTAATTATTAATCGTTACTATTGTTCCTTGATATTGGCGGTAAGATTGGTCGCGCACGCAAAACTAACACAGACTTGTAAAGTACATTATTAACGACACACAATAAGAATTGTTTTACATACAATAGAGGGCAACACACTTGTTTATCACATTATGAAGTTAAGTACTATTAAATAATTATCGTCAGTATTATTATTGTGTCGGAGTTACGCACATCGCTGTTCGCGACTAAGGCGGGAAGGGACAAACCCTTCTTTCGTCCAACCTACGCCATGGTTTGCGGGTAACTGACTTTGCTTGCAAGCGACGCGAGGACCTCTCGTTGTGTCGACCGTTTTCTTCAACCGTCGTTTTTGGCGCATCGACAAAATCATACGTTTGGCGTACAAGGTTAGAGAAACACGTGTTAAGGATATGATATTCATAACGTCCAATTATTATTACGAGTGACCCCGTGGACAACAAATGAATGTAGGAACATTAGCCAGTATGAACTTTTCCGCAGCGATTATTTAATGCGTAGCAGCTGTTAATACTGGTTGCCACATTTGTGCGATATTCCGTCTTGGTATAGGTAGGCAAATAAATCGTTATTGGCATAAACAAGAAAAATATGAAAACGAGAAAATAATATTAACAATATAGTCAAAAGAGAAACAAATTGCTAAGAAAGTCTTTCAAAGATAAACCTGAAGATAGAGTTGGTAAACATACCTACCAAACGTAAATTGATGAGCCTAAGCCGTTTCTTGCAGAGGCATACTAGAATCTTCCAGTGTGCTCTTGGTTTCCAGCATAAAAAGTTTTCACAATCTGCTAATACCTACAGTGTGAAAATGAAATACCAGTTGAACTATTTTCTCAAAAATTGAGCAGTGACTACCATTTTATTTATTTGATCATTCTTAATTTAATCATACACAAACTCTAGATACTAGATTATTGAATCATTCTTAACGCACTAATTATTTGCATTTTTATTTGCAATACATCACACAATCAAAGGATATATTAATTAGTTTCGCATCTTACACAATAGATCAAAAGACAAAAATATCTGTAATCTTAATTATGACTGTAAGCGTGTTAAATAAAATGGTGTTTAGTAATTTTTTTACTTTAATACAGATAAATAAGAAAAAATAACTAAAGCATTGGACTAATAATGAAATAGGTAGATATGCGAAAAGTTATTACAAATGGTATGATCAAAATGAAAAAAAAAAACAGAGAAATCCAAGACAAAATAAAATATTAAAAATACAAATGTAACACAATATAGTTTTACATTTTTTCATATTCTTAATAAAAAGTATACAACAAACTACATTAAGATTAATACTAGTTTAATTAAATCTTGTTTGAATTTCGTTTATATACAAACCTACCTACATTTAAAAAACCTTGAAAAAGCCTTTCTATAGGCACTTTTACAATAATAAATAATGTATCGGGTATTGATATACTTAGGTAGGTATATGTATTGTAACAAAGCTACCTATATCGTGACAACGGCCAAACTTTCGTTCCTTATATAACGTTTTTTAAGCGTAGTAACGGTGGTAGGTAGTACCGACCGATCAAATTTATAACTAAATTATTAGAACTACCTACCCCATCCCCTAGAAAGGGTGGTTACCTACCACATAAAAATGCAAATAAGACACCATAAAGTTGTTTGATGCCTATATAAACGATTTTTTTTTCTGTTGTGGCTGTTGTTTTATAAGGAAAATAATAATAATACGCACCATAAAAATAGATAATGATATAATTTTGTTTCGTGAAATCTATCACTTATTGTGATACCTACTCCACCTTCACGATATAAACATATTGTATTTTGACGACAGTTCTCTCACTCTTGAAAAGACAGATAGTTATTTTGTAAATCATTACGAATAACATTTATTTATGTTATGAATTTTTTGACACAATTGGATGTCGGGGACTGGATTTTTTACTTACTAGAAGTGTAGATGTCAAACATATTTTGAACTACTACAGATTAATCATTCCAACTGATCACATTCATCCATTGTCAACCTATTTGAATAGGTATTAACTAGGTAGGTATGTTGTATATGATACACATACATATGTGAACTTCCTTAAGGAGTGCACAACACAGAGTTTCGACGCTTATGAATCGACTTTAGGCTTGGTTAAGAGTACTCTTTAAACCTAAAACTTGATTTCAAGAATGGAAAAATATTGAGTTGTATTATATATACAACTTATAAAAATTTCAAGTCATGTGATAAGCATGACAGAGGAATTGGGAATGTTACCAGGTTTAAAGAGTACTCTTAACCAAACCTAAAGTCGATTCATATGCGTCGAAACTCTGTGTTGTGCACTCCTTAAGGAAGTTCACATATGTATGTGTATCATATACAACATACCTACCTAGTTAATACCTATTCAAATAGGTTGACTATGGATGAGTGTGATCAGTTGGAATGATTAATCTGTAGTAGTTCAAAATATGTTTAACATTTATTTATTTTTATTCTTTACTGTGCTGAAATGTTTATAACATTAATCGTTACAAAGTATTATAAAATTATCATTTATACAATTCAATGCATAGAGGGTGAGGTTGTTGCTAGATTGCGATATCTTCCAACTAACCCCTTTAATACCTTTGATTCAACATTATGACTGAATGAATGCGTGAATTTCGGATTATTTGTTCGGTGCCGTTTAATAGAGTAGGTATCCATCTGAGGATATGAGAAATCTGTTGGAAGAACTCTTCGATTAACTTAACATTGTAAAAGGTTGGTTTTGCGTAGATCCTCGGGGAGTTGATTCTAGATGACGGGCTCCGCGACAACAAAGGTCTCTCGTAGAAGCAGAACTTGTTGGGTCTGTTAATCTCGTCCAGCATGTTGGTAGATGGTTTTACTGAGCGTATGCCATCCATCCTCAATGTACATGATCTTTGCCTGAAATTTTCCCTAGTACAGGATCTACCTAGTTGGGCAGCATCAATAAAGTATGTAGGTATGTAAATTGTAATTTATTACGAGAAATAAATAGAAATAAAAAATGTCTTTTGACACTTAGAAAAGTCAGCTTGCATATTTATTTCATCATGTTAGTCTGCTGGTTACTTTTTTTTTTTTTAAAAAAAAAAGATATATCTGGGTTTTTGTTATAAATTTACTTATGGAAGATATCGTAATGGTGTGGGTGTAGATAAATAATTACATATTCACCTTATGTTAAATAAAAATCAATCGGCTATATATGCGAGTAAATCTAATGCTTAATGGTTCTAAGTTTTCATAAAGGGCATTAGTTTAGCTGTTATCATATACCTACCTACCTAAATATTGTTGTTTTAGGTAGGGATGTACTTATATAAAGCAAATCTGTATCGATGATTAAGTACGTAGGTATTTTACCTTGTATTTATAATAAGTAGGAACTTACATACTTGCAAGGTAAAATACTTAAAAATACTACCTGTCGAAGGTTTTTGAAGGTAGGTACTGAAAACCAAACCGTTATTAAAAATAGTAGATAGATATCTACTAAAAACCACAAAATTCATTTATAAAGTTCCAAAATTTGACCACAAACTAAAATGCGTAATAGAAATAGACTACCTAAAAATCACTTTTTGACCAATGATATCACGTCTAATCTAATTTTTGTAAGTACTTGCCCAACGTAGGTACTGCAATGGAGTTTATTTGTACCTTCAAATGCCTAATACTTACTTAAAAACGTAGGTACCGGGTATTGATATTATAAATATTTTTAGTATCCGCTCCTCAAACTTTCAGCCTGCTCTATTTTTTTTTTGAATAATTTATTTTTTTATACTTAGATAAATATTTAGGTTCGAAATAACCTCAAATAAGTTCCAAATAACTATACAGAAAGGAAAAAGTATACTTGAGACTGAAAAGTGGCAACGATAGAATTTTTACCAGGGATCTACAGATTAAATTTCTGATACTTTCATCAAGAAGATATTATAATGTTAAAATATACATAACTGGGTAGGAACATACAACTAACGCCATCTTTTGATAAAATTACGTACGCAAGTAATATTACCTACATCGCCTTAAAAATAAATTAAATTAGATTTCTTTCCATTTTTAAATTTTCCTTAGCATTAGTACAATATAATTGAAGTATAATTTATATTAAAGATAGAAATATTGATAAATAGATAATTTTTTAATAAATACTAATTACATAGTCAGACACCCACCAACATAGGTAATTAGCGATGTAATAACGTAGGTACCTACCAAATAATAACAATGATGGATACCTGGGTAACCATCTGAAGACTAAAGACGCCATTATTAAAGATTAGACACAGCAGGTTGATGGGCATATATGATTAGGGATTATAAATTCATCAACATGCAAGACAAAACTCAGAGGTTATGAACCAGAGGCGTACTTTCCATTTGTGCGAAAAATCACCGGTGAAATAAATACCATGCTCACACAAGAAAAGCTGGACATTGTCTGAAATTGTTATTCAAAAACAATGAGATCGTGAAAAACCTCAAATTCCCACATCACATTGAAATTTTTGGCAAATGGTTGGTAGAAATTAGAAAGTCAGATATTTTCTTCAAATATTATGATACGTAATTGTAGAATTAATGTTTTATTTTTCATTTCGAAAGCATATATTATGATTAGGGATTATAAATTCATCAACATGCAAGACAAAACACAGAGGTTATGAACCAGAGGCGTACTTTCCATTTGTGCGAAAAATCACCGGTGAAATAAATACCATGCTCACACAAGAATAGCTGGACATTGTCTGAAATTGTTATTCAAAAACAATGAGATCGTGAAAAACCTCAAATTCCCACATCAAATTGAAATTTTTGGCAAATGGTTGGTAGAAATTAGAAAGTCAGATATTTTCTTCAAATATTATGATACGTAATTGTAGAATTAATGTTTTATTTTTCATTTCGAAAGCATTACTAATATAAAAGATCTGTTCCCGTCACTGGTAATATACTCAATTAATTATGAATTCAAATTCAAAATTAGAATAGAACAATTTTAAACTGGTTCATTTTAATTCTTTAATCGAACATGTATACAATTTGAATTTGAATAATTTCTACCTATGATTGGGTACCTATCTATCTAATTTTAAAATACGAAATTTATGTCCGTGTTGTCTTCATCAATTAATAGGTCTCCCACTCTTTTCTGTAAATTGTTGAGTGTCCCCTTATTAGACATTTAACTGCTCGATTCAGTGTTGAGTGTCCCGTTATTAGACATTTAACTGCTCGATTCAGTGTTGAGTGTCCCATTATTAGACATTTAACTGCTCGATTCAGTGTTGAGTGTCCCGTTATTAGACATTTAACTGCTCGATTCAGTGTTGAGTGTCCCGTTATTAAACATTTAACTGCTCGATTCAGTGTTGAGTGTCCCGTTATTAGACATTTAACTGCTCGATTCAGTGTTGAGTGTCCCGTTATTAAACATTTAACTGCTCGATTCAGTGTCGAGTGTCCCGTTATTAGACATTAAACTGCTCGATTCAGTGATGAGTGTCCAAATGTTTTATCGGGTCAGAGAAGACAGCATAAATGATTTTCATATACAGTCTACCTTTTAGCTAGCCCACTTGTGGGAAATGCCGCGATGGTATAATATAAAAAAAAATAAACATATATAGAAATGTATGTTATCTACGTAGGTTATTTTATTTTTAAACCAACTGTAGATTATAACGCCATACTGTCATAATAATGTATCTGCATTTTCATGTTTTGCAATATTTTTTTTATCTCATCTTCATTACTTTTAATTATAATTAACGTGTCTACTACTGTAATAACATAAATCATATATATTTAACGAAATGAGAACCATATTGTAATGAAAACATGTATTTAAGTATGTTATAATGGCGTATTTATTACCTTAAACACGTATAAATAATCCGCCAAAATGTGCCTACCGAGTATGTTTTTTGTTGTAGTTGTAGGTATATATGACATTAATGGCAGTAACTAACACGACAACTAACACACCCATTTCCTTAGACATAGATAATTAAGTAGCTTAATATTATTTTTGACTTCTGGAAATATGAAAAAAATATCCTACTTATGTATCTGAAAAAGGCAGTTCCATATATAATTTTCAAGACACATATAATACAGACTGACAGTAATAAATCATGTTACAAGCCAGATACACACTTAGTGTGTTATACCTACAGTTTTCTTTTTGTTTTTATCCAGATAGGATTACTTACAAAGCTACCGTTGTGAGTGGGTACAATGTTTTTTATCCAGGGATATTTGAGCTTTCTAGTCTTACATCCTATCTGTTTACCCCGCAAAAGGATGCGGCAAGAAGAGATGGATTAACAAGTTTTTTCTAAATATCTTGAGTAGACTGCCTATATTAAGTTATTTTGGTCGCATTACTAATTTTTGCTTTGAATTTCTGGACTATACAATAGGTACAGGTAGATGATTTTATGTAGGTAGACATTATGTATGTATGTAAGGATAATTGATCTATATGGCGTTCCGTTCTCTCTGCCTACCCCACCTGGGACACGGCGTGAGTGTATAGTAATGTACCTATAGACATTACAGTTATTGATAATAAATGCTGATCTGCTTTCTCACAAAATCGTTTTCACAATACTGTAATAGTAACGGTATTCTGTGAAAGAAAATATCCCCGATCTTAGGTAGGTAATACTCTTTTTTTCAGTAGGTAAATATAATTTAGCTATGTAAAAATTTTAATGCAACGGCCAATTTTTATTTGTTTTTATGCACTCTTTAAAATTTAAATTATGTACCTACTTGTTATTTTGTTGGTCAACCTAATTCACACATATTTTTGAAATGCATCCAAAATAATAAAAACAAAATATTTATTTATAAAAATAAAATAAGAATGATGGTATTACATAAATACATAGCAACACTAGCCGACCTACCATAATTTAAATTACGAACATTTTTTCGTCAATCTCCCACAAAATCCATTATAATTATGATAATTATTATCGTTATTACTCTTTTCAACTTTTTGATTTTGTATATTTTTGTCTCGCTTCAACATTGAGAACAAGAACGTTGTGCCGCCATATTGCCTTCCGTCCTCGTCACACTTGACAGCTATAATACATCATTATACTTATGAATATATTAAAATAATATTATTTATCCCACCATTACAAATAAATAAGGTGAAATATTTAGTAATGAGACACTTTATTAAATATTTTTACAAATCGATATTTTTGAGTAAGTAGGTAAAGCAAGCACTTGCCTAAAACACACTATTCGAAAGTATATTTTTGTAAAGAATGAAAGAAATATTTGGAAAAATCTACATAGATGAAGTGGTGGCATTAATCACTGGAGCATATTAAAAAAAATCTGAAAGGCTAGCAAGAGATAGGAAGAAATAAAAAAAAAGTTTTTTTGAAAAACAATGCAAAAAATTAAAATTCTTAATCTTATTGAAGACACCGATTTTCTTAATTCAATAAAATATTCTCTTGAACTGTTTGAGACAATTAAAATTCTTGGATTGAGAGAATAAAATCGACCTGTTTTAACAACAAAAAATAACAAACTTTTTGATACACTTTTAGATCAGTCTAGTGTCGATTCGCAAGGATCAAGACTATATCATTGATTATCTTTATTATAATGTGACATGTATGAGTTCACATTATGATACCTTTTAATTCAAATGCATGCAAACTTATAGGGGGTCGCTCGTCTTCTAAGTGAGAAGCTCGTCTTTTAAATAATTTGAACTTAAATAATTTAATAATTCAAGAGTTTTTGTGTTTACGCTGTGGAAATCCATTTTTAATTTTAATAAATAAAATATAAAAATATATTATTATATTTTATTTATTAAAATTAAATAATTTGTCCGATAGTTGTAGGTTTTACCCTATGGTAGGATACCAATAACAGCTTACAATTCTACACGAGCAGCAAAACCGGCTTTCGAAGACATCTCATGTTTCAATCTTTCATCTCGCTCACACTTTAAACTTTATTATGTTATATGCTTACCTATATAATATACCTATTATTATTGTATTTCTTATATGCGGAAGGTTACGAAAGGGCATCGTTTCGTTATCGTTCCGTCCTTTTCTTTTAATTCACGAAAGAACATTCGTCTTTAATTGTTGTTGTTTTTTTTATTTTTAAAATAAATTTGGATCATCTTTTTTTGTTATTACAATTAGATTAATAAGTTTTATTCAAAATATATATTTATTAGTGATATATTTATATTTTGTCACTATCAATTCTTAACACCTAACACCTAGGTAGTAGGGTAACCAGAGAAAATTCTTATGATGATTCATACTTTACTTTTCTGTCTTGACTTTCATAGCAACACACCTGATATCGTGAAAATTAATAGAATCCATATTATTTTTCATATAATTTTGTTGATTTTTCTTAAGAGGAAGACCTACTCAAATAAAATATCATGATTAGGTAAAATGTCGTTTAGTATATAATAAAAAAATTCCGCCGAATTATCCAATAGGAGAACACCTTTATTGCTTAGATGTGTGTATTAAGACAAATGTTATATTTGAATGTGTTAGTGCAATACGACACGACGGTATAAATAATAATAATAGTGCATCTCAATACGAGTATCGAAGTTCCGCTGATATTATTATTTTCTCAGCTCATAGTCAGGTCCAAGGATTAATAATAATAATAATAATAAAAATAATGCTTAGTCCAAAATATTCAACCAAAGTTTTGTGCGTTTATAATATTACTAGCTCAGTATCCGGCTTTACCCTGAGAATATTGTCAAATAAAAAGTATGATTAGAACAATTCTTGACAAAGAAAGAAAAATTATTTTATAAATAAAATTTTTGATATTATTATGTTGGTTTCTGAAAATTGAAAATTTTAGGTTAGATTAGTTGAAAAACATTAACGATTTATTTTATATCATAGTCTAGTATTTATTATCAATTGAAATATATTTTTTTTTGGAAGTTGACATTATCACGGCATCTCCCACAATTTGTTATTCAATGAACTAACTGCACGTAAGGGGTACTGTTCATAAAGACAAGGTCACATTTTGTGCCTTTTTTCAAATTGTCTAATAATATTGTCTAAATCATTACCAGATACTATATAATATATGATAGCAGCCACATTTAAGGATAATCAATAAATACCGACCTATAACATGAAATACACAACGATTATAACTATGCATTTCTATTGCTTGTTTAATATAAACTTCTGTAGCACAATACACAAACAATACAAGCACACATACGAATTTACTCAAATTATTTTTACAAAGTCCAGTGAGTGAATGCGGAAAGAAGCGATGAAGAGAGAGGGGAGAGGTTAGAGGGGGACACACTAGTGCATCATACAGCGGGACACACAGTGGCGTGCTTTCCACACATGCAAAATAGCACCCGATTACATATTTTTCATATAAATTTCTTATAGGTATGAAAATATTGGAATATTCCTATGTATCGTAATGGAAATTGGAATATTCCTATGTATCGTAATGGAAATCTGGCGACGGGGGATAGAATTTCAAAAATTTGGGTAAATTTTGAAATTGTAGGCACATACATATCTACTACTTCTATACTATCACGGCTTATCCCACAAGTATGTATGGATGACATTCCTGTAACATTCATGGGTGAGGGAGGGTGCAACTTTTAATCTATTATCCCACAAGTGGGGTGGTCAGCATCAGCCGCAATAAAAAATAGGACATTTAGGAAGGGTGGCAAATCTTATCGCCGAGTTTAAAATGAAAAATTTCTCGAACACCTGACTTTTACAGGACACTCGAAAACTTACAGAAAAAAGTGGTTGACCTATTCTTTACTGAGTGCTCAACGGAACATAAATATAATCGTGAAATATCTCAGTCTTATACTAAATCGAAAAATTGGCGATGTGAAAGAGGAAATGGGGGGAAGGGTATAGACATATTCTCAAGTCAGGTGTGCTTTAAAATTTTTGTATTAATTTGTGGAATAATAAAATTGCTCATTACCCCACTGGTCCCGCCACTAGTAGGTAATAATAATAATTACAACTTCTAACAAAAAGAGAATAATAATAATAACTACTATAAAATTTAAGCCTATATCTAGGTAGGTACTTCTGCACACACGCACACACACACACACAGAATGCATTTCTACGTGTTGTAATAATATGCCTAATATATATTATTGGTGGCATAGCTAAATGCAGCTACACTGATGGTAATAATTTAGGGATTTTCGACAAAATGTTTTTTGTATACATATTTCAAATACAGTATTGGTGTTTTTTTTTTAACCAAGCAGGTATATCATAGCACATTAAATTTTGATTAAAAAAACGTTGTGCTCTGGTGTTAAAACAAAAAAAGTTATTTTTGTTTACAATAAAAAAAGTGAAAAGAGGTGTTCGAAAAAATAAAGACAAAGTATTACAACTCAATTTCAGCGATGAGGTTTGCCGCCCATCTTGAATGTCTTATTTTTTTATTGGCACAGAGGAGACGGCCTGCATGTTTATTACATGCAACTGTTCTGCTGGTTACCCTACTTATGGGATAATTATGTCGTGATTTCTTTTTTATGTATAATTTTTTTTATAAAAAAGTAAATATGGGCAAGCCTACTAAAAAAATGGGTTAGTTGGAAGAAGCGATTAGCTTGCTCATTTTACATGGATATTTTACTCCTTGTTATTTGTTCATATTTAATAATAATAATAAAAAAGATGTATAAAATATATTGTTTTCGATAAATATATTGCATTATGTACTTAATAAGATAAAAAAAAATATAAAATATGCAAAAAAAATCAAGATTAAATTCGTCGTAAAATACATTTTTCCAAAAGGTATGATCCGTAGTGTAGTATTTACATACTCGAGACTTATATGCAAATTGTGTGAAATTATATACCTAATTTAATAATGACAAAAAAACAAACAAAAAATCAGCGCAGACCCCACGTCCGCACTGCAAGCCGGCTCGGAACCGACTGTGTCATTTTTCTCTCGTGCGCGTATAGATAAAGTATAAGACTCTCTCATTCTTTGGACAAAAATAAAGAAGTCATACAAATATGAATTGTTCCTCAACTGAAGGTTTTTTTAATTTTAAAACTGATTTTAATATTTGTTGAAAATATTTACATGACATTTCACTGCAAAATATTATTAGGCATTATAACAAAAAAAAAATATGTCGCTGGTCCACCCGGTATTCAAGCAAAGTGATTCAAAAACAAAAAAATTATATTTTTTTCGGAATTTTTATCAAAAAAATAAATTAACTATCCAAACTCAAAACATTACCATTCAATAGAAAAAGAATTGATCTATAACATATATTTTTTCCGTGAATATGTAACATTATTAAAGACGATTAAAAAAATGTAAAAACCAACAAAAAACCAGCATTTCGCGGTTTCTGAGTCTTAAGTGCATTTTTAAGCGGTTATTAATTGGAAGAGATCGCGCCTTTGCGAAAAACTCGCCTTCTGTGGGTACATTGATTGTGTTTAATTTGAATGATCTTCTTCTTTTATGATCTTCTTCTTTTCCCTCGCCTTTATCCCATTTATTTGGGGTCGGGTCTTCTAGTTCTCATCTTCCAAGTTTTCCGGTCCCCTGCATCGTCTGAGCGCAACTCTGCCTCCTTCAGGTACCTGGCTATTGTGGACATCCAGGTGGTCACTGGTCTGCCCGGTCTTCTGGGTCCTACTTTTATGTACCTACCTCCATTTAGAGACGCGTATATGGACCAACTGAAGAGGGACATGAACTGTGGCTCATACGTAGAGCTGAAAAGACTGGCTGAGAATAGAGACAAATGGAGAAGAAAAACCAAACTCGTTGCAGACCAATCCAATGGATTGTAACTCATTATATATACCTCCATTGTTTTTTTGATCATATTATCCTGTGGTAAATATGTCTCAAAATGTGTCCGTACTATCTTAATCTGTTATATGATCAATTTACAGTAAAGAGTTCATAATAAATAAATAAATATAATAAAATTTATTCAATAAATCAGTAGATGCGGGAGCGTTGAAGGAAAATATTTCGCGAAATTTTTCATTCATAAAAGTTTTAAAAAAATGACTCACAATATTATATCTATTAGTGGCACAGAGAAGGCGTTGTGTGTGTTCTTATAAATATGAATGCGTTTATTAATCCTTCCTTATTGAGAAAATACACAATTATTTACCAGTGGTGGAACAAGATCTTATTTTGTTAACTTTTTCGAGTATGTATATCAACCATTTTTTGTATTTATTATTATACCATCACGGCACATCCCACAAGTGGGGTAACTTTGTGGGGTATTTTTTGTAACTTTTTCAAATATCCAGTAAAGAGTAACAATTCGTTAAACATCACGTTTCAAAACATGTAAAATCTTCAGTTCTGCGACTACGTATGCCAATGATTCTGAATGTCTTAATGATCATAGCTGAGATATATTTTGAGAATATCCAGTAGCATTTGATGAAGATCAAAAAGAAGGGACACAACTCTTCTTTGTGCTCATAATAGGTATAACGTCTCGGATTTTAATCGAGAGATTTATTTATTTATCACCTATACACGGCGTGAGCTTCTTACATGTTAAACATATAAGAAAAAACAGTTTGACAGACAAAAAAAGAACAAAATGAGAATTAACAGCTGCAGGTAGAAATCTATAAGAATAAACAGTAAGATGTAAAATAAAATTAGTAATTGCATTGCAGAAAACAACAGTAGGAATAAAAAAAACGATGATAATAAGATCTATTGATCAAATCCTGTGACTAACCCATTCATCGCTTACTGCATAGATATGCGTAAATATTATGTGCTTATTTGAGAGATAGGTTGATACGCCACTGGAATTTTATTTAATACTAATAAATAGTTTCTTGCGTAGATTAATCTGCGTGTTCAAATAATAAAAGCTATATTATATTATATTAGGTAAATCCTTCGCGTGACCAAAGACATTATTAATAATAATAAAATAACATAATATTAATAATAAAGAGACACAAATAATATCTACACAATATAAATATATTTGTGTACGAGTATCTTTATTATTAATAACTGTGTATATACGAGTAGGTATATCCATTGAAAAATTATTATAATAAATAAACTATTATTTATTTCCTAATACATAGTGTACTAATGTATATAGGATATATCTTATAGATTACATAGATACTTTGCTACCTATTTAGTGTTGAAACCTGTGTATGTAATGTTATACATTGAAACTATTGGCTTTTTCCTGAAACTTTGTTATCAACTTAATTGTGAAAATATTGCTTCGTATCCAAAAAAGAGAGAGTTTGTGGGTGTCCTGTGCTGGTTGAAACAGTTCATCCACTTTTTTGGATTCCTGTTTATTTTACCCCTCTTTCAGATAAATACTTACATTCACATCGTTATTCTATCATCATCCATTCACTCCACATGTTCAAACCATCGCAATTTATTTACACAGATAGGTACTACCTTCTCCTCTTGCAACTGTTCATTCTATTAATACCTATCCTTATTCTTCACTATATCACGCAACGTTTTATCAACCATTCTTCTTAGTGATTTCATCTCCACAGCATTAATTACACACTTTCGTTCCTCTTCAACAATATCCAAGTTTCGCTTGCACACATAAATTTCACTTTTCTTCTTTCGATGTCCCTATCGCTTCTTCCATCCCTCGCAGACAAGCTTCTCAAATATACATACCTTCTCATTTACTTACTCCAAATATTAATTTTCAATCTTTTTTCATACATTACCTCTTTCAAACACCAGCTTTTTTGTCTTCGCAACATTCATTTTCAACTTTTTCATACTACAACTATTATACACACGAAACAATCGTTTTTAACCCATATAGAAATAGACAAAAATATATCACACGTACAGGATCGTATCTAGATACATAGCTATAAACTTAATTAACAGCTTGAAACCGAGTAAGCGCTCATGGGGTGTGACAAATTACACAAAAAATAATGTCATCCCTTATGTTATTATTATTATTATTATTATACACCATGCTGGGGGTTGGGGGTTCACCTCATCCTCCATAGTCGCCGCCACCATGGTGCCTTCGCTTTCTACATCTCCCGTTATGCGATAATTCTGTAATTTGAGGAGCTACTCGTACTACCTATATCACTTGGTTTCTTTACACATTATTATAATGAATATCTTAAATTTTGAATAAGTCTTAGAAACAAAATAATTCAATTAAAAAATATTTAATGAGAATTTATCATGTGAAGAATTATGTTAACAATTTTATATTCAAAGAACTGGTTCTCCACTCTTTTCTGTACGTTTTCGAGTGTCCTGGAAGAGACAGTGTTCGAAAAAATAAAGACATTCTACATCTTAAATTCGGCGATGAGATTCGCCACCCATCCCGAATGTCTTATTTTTTTGTTGGCACGCAGAGGACGATTTGCATGTTAATTACTTGCAGTTAGTTGCCAACTAACCCGGCGTTCTTTTCAACTCAGCAAATGAACCATCTCCATTCAAAACGATTTTGCATCAACTAAGATGATAGGTAGTACAAATTTACATATCTACCTACTAGAAAATTAGAAAAATAGACCTAGAAAATTTACTACACAGACCTAGAAAATTGACTATACAAACTTAGAATATTTCAAATATGCTTCATGTCACGATTTTTCTTTTAGATTCTTACACTGTGCACGGATATTAGCTACAAATTATTAAACTACCTATATTTATTCAAGTAGGTACCCAGTGATCAACTTCTGTTTCATAATAAAAACAGTAAAACGAATTGGTAATCATCTTTAAAAGATGTACCTATTACCTATCTATATACCACATACTTACTTGTAAGAAAGAAAAATTTGAATTCTAGATATATAATATATATCTATTATTTATTATAGTATATAGAAAGGTTGATTTGTATATAATGATGATTTATTATTGTATATAATAAAATATTTCCATATGTTATGTAGTAATAGTTGTATTGGTAGACACCTACCGATGTAATCAATCTTTAATCTACATTTTGGTTTGGTACCGCCTTAAAAGGATTTATTTTTAAGGTTTTAAATACCTACCCTGAATTGTTGTATCATAATATACTGAAATCATCAAAATACAAATTATTGGGCTAAGGAAATCGAAACTTATGAAAAAAATCACTTAACACCCTTATTTATATAAAATACAGCCACAAGTTTTATGACAATTTTAAACCTTCTTAAAATTATCCCACCCATCTGTTACTTCTTCTTCTTTAAGTGCCTTGTCGGGTCCCCTCAACGTTGGCGATCACCTCGGCGAACTTTTCCCTGTCCTGCGCTGGTCGGAACAGCTATTCCACACTTCGGATGCCGGTCCACTCCCTTATGTTTCGCAGCCAGGACATCTGTCTCCTACCGGGACCTCGGCGTCCCTCAATTTTCCCCTTCAATATCAGTTGGAGAAGGTGGTATTTTTCTCCACGCAGAACATGACCCAGATGTGAAACCTTCCGAACCTTGATGATTGACAACAGCTCCCTGTCAACTCTAGCTCGCCTCAGGACTTCGGTATTGGTAATCATGTCGGTCCAGGGAATTCTGAGCATACGGCGATGGAGCCACATTTCAAATGCTTCCAGTCTGTTCATTGTATTGACTTTTGAGGTCCATGTTTCACATCCATACAATAAAACAGACCATACATAGCGTTTGATCATTCTTTGGCGGAGCTTCTACTTCTTACTAAATTGAAGTTCATTAGGATTTTTGTAAATGAATATCAGACAATAGACCACAATTATTAATAATTAAATACAAAATGTATTTTTTTTTTTAATAAGTGATGAAATGGGTAGGTACACCTACGATTTCATTCCGGATGCCAAACTATCGCGCAATGATAGAATAGCTGATGAATTTTCCAATATTTAAAGGTATTATGGAGCCTTAATATTTTTAAAATATCTTATTAGGTACAGTATAACTCTGTTATGTTGGTTACGCCACATTTGTCAGATAGCCGTGAAAGATTAATACATATTATTTTTTTCGTATTAGATACGCGCATCCTATACACCAAACAATTATATTAGGTATATAGACATCTACCTATTAAAATTTAAAATTACGTATAGATATGTCTTAGTTATAGATGCATGATAATATATAATCCAATTTCAAAATTGGAACGCCTTCGTTCTATTATTCAAATGAAGAAATCACCATATCATTAGATAGATATTATTTTCGAATGACAGTTCCATCCGGATTCGAAAGAGGAATTACTCGGTTTAAAATTTCGAAATTAGAATCATCTCTGTTGTTATTATTCGATTTCTCTTATTAGGTATATTTGAAATCATCAACATTACAAACAAATGAAAATCGTCGATTTATACGTTTAATCTCGAGTTATTGATTAGAATAATTGATTATTGTAATTCATAGTAAACACGCCTCCTGAGGTAACGCTCTAACCTTTGAGTCACGACGTCCCGGGTTCGATTCCCGGCCAGGGAAAATTGAAAAATGTTTTTATTTTCAAATTATCCTGGGTCTGGGTGTTACATGTATATGTGCTTGGTGCATTGTATAGGTAGGTATTTGTGTATTTTCGCGTTAGTAACCATATTACAAGATTCGTTATCGGTTTAAGACTAGCTCGATTATGTGAATTATTCATACATTATATTATGTTATATTTATTAATTATTGCTACTACTAATACCATCACAGCATTATATATCCCGTAAGTGAGATAGCCAGCGAACTAGCTGCAAGTAATAAACATGCAGATTGTCCTTCCATACAGTGTATTAATTATTTGTTATATTGTCTTTTTAATGTTATAAGAACAGAACTTAAATTTGGTTTAGTACAGTACTTCCTGTAAAATACACCAAAATATAGAAAAACAGCAATATTATTTTTACAAACACGCCGATGCAACAACTATTTCGTTCGTGTTATATTAATATTTTTGTAGTAAAATAATAAACATAGAAATATTGTTTTTTGATACACGATTAAAGATAATCTCATTTCCCGCTACCGAATCTCATTAAATAAAATACAAAATATGGCCGTCTTTTTGTTAAATACTGTACAACATTTTTTCATTATTTTTTCATGTGGGCTTGTCTAAATCAAAAAATTATATTAGCATAATTAAGTATAGAGACGTCTAGGAACATGATAGGTAGGTTTATAAACAATAATCTATCATTATAAAAATATTTAATTTCGTGTTCGTATGTACCTACATTATTACATATGCAAATCAGTTAGTTAGGTACTCGTAAGATTAAGTCTAATGTATAATTTTAAAATTCGAATGCATAGATAATAATCTACATGTTCTGTGTTGCCATCACCATGATGAGTAGGTGTACCAACCTAATTATTATCGACCATAGACAAATTCTTTTCTATCATTATTATAATATTATAATTATATTAAGAACAGTAGTTGTAGTTGTTCGATGAATAGATAATTCAAATTTAAAAATGGAATGTTCTTATTTCGAAATCATTATAGGTAGGTACCTACCGCATATATCTAGGTAGGTACCTACTTAAAATCATTGAGTAGGTACCTCTTTTAAAACGTGTGCATGTAACGTAAGTATCTACAACCTACAAGTTTTAGTACGTTCATAGCTTAATGTGGAGTCTTCAGCAAATAAAAGACCTACTTCTCTCTGTTGGAAGTATTCGAGGTCCTCTAAAAAGGCAGTAATTCGTAAATTACCAAGTTCGAATTATACCTCCCATCAAAAAAAATATATTTTATATTGGAACAGAGAGAATAACTAGCAAAGAATTGGTTTTCCTCTTTTTTCGTAAGTTTGTAAGTATTCTGTGAAAGGCAAATGTTCGAAAAATAAATACATTCTACATCGGAAATTCAACGATGAGGTTTGCCATCCATCCCGAATGTTTAAGTTGTTGTTGGCACAGAGAGGACAGCTTGCATGTTGTAACATGCAGCTGGTATGCTGGCTACCCTACTTTAGGTAGATGCCCTGATGGTATAAATAGATAGATTAATTACATTACTACATAATATGAAATTAAAATCATGTAGATACCTACCTTCATAGTATCCCTTTGTTCTTATAAAGAATGGTACAAGTACCTAATACCTACCCAGAATGTTATTTTAATAGCACCCTTTTGTAAAAGCTCACCACATGAGTAAACGTGTTTCTAGACCCATTATCAACATCTTCAGAAGCATATTTTACAATAGCCGATCCTTTCATTTGAAAACCAATAAAAGAACAATACGTAATACAAACGAACCCGTTCCCAATCCAAAATACCGTTCGATCTATAGAAATTCAAAATTGTGCAAAAAATAGTAGGTACCTACAATAATAATGACACAACTCGAAAACCGTTTGTCTATTGTTTTTAAAAGTTTGAAAAAAAAATGACAAAAGCTATGCTAACAGTAGACATCTATTTTGAATACAGTTACTCATTCTTTGATTCCAAAATTGTGCAAAAAAAAAAAAACAAAAGAATAAATCCCGAAAATTCAAAAAAAGTTGGACCATTTGATGAATAAATCAGTGGGTGATTTGTAACAAAGAGTTAAGTAGTTCTAATCATTATTTTCTCTATTGGTGAATAGCATTAAATCTTGTGCAAAAAAAATGTTTTGTTTCACAGATGTTTTTGTAGATAACTCATTTAACAATAGTTATAGTAGGCCTAAATTCTTCAAAGTCATAAATTATCATTTTTACAACAGTTTAAATTTAAACAATAGCTTATTGCGTAAGGGTGTAGTTATTTGTTATAAAAATCTTGCCACAACAATGAATTGAGAAATAGGAATACTATTGTTAATCGTCCGATGAGTTTGATGATTTGGGTCCACTGTCCTACAAATAATATTTTCCTTAGTTGTTCATTAATTTACAAAATTTATAATTACATAATTTTCTGGTACAAAAAGTATATTGATCCAATAGACATTTATTTTGTAAAACTCCGTATTAATCTATGGCAGTGAACAAAATATTTTGAGTTTCACTGTATTTAATATCTAATAGGTGTAGTAACCTGGTTTCGACTTACAAAGTCAAACAGTTTGTTTATTTCTATTACTATGGTACATATTATATTATATAATTAAATAAATTTGCATGTTTTCTTTGCAGACAAAAATTATTCTAATATACTGTGTACCGAATTTTCCAAATTACTTAAAAAACTATTTTTTAACTATATAAAAACATTAAAAATGATTTGGTAGATGTATTTTTAATTAGACATCATCTACATCTTAAATTCAGCGATGAGGCTTGCCACCCATCCTGAATGTCTTGATTTTATATTGGCACGGAGTGGACAGCTTGCATGTTTATTATATGCAGCTGATCTGCTGGCTACCCCACTTGTGGGATATGCCGTGATGGTATAGTAGTAGTAGTAGTAATTTTTAATTAGTCTCGAAATTAATACATAACTACAAACATACAATTCATATTATAATTTATAAATAATTGTTTCATTCAACTATTAAAATAATAATAAAATTGTTTCCATGGTCACAGATGTATTTTTTATTTTAACTATCTTCTTTTATATTTTGACTATTTTCTTATTCTAAAAGAAATTCATTACATAATCTTTCATTTTATTGTTTTTCTACTATATAAGTTATATATTGCACATAATACATTTCTCATTGTCTACCCTAATAGCGTTAAAACACAAAATAAAAAGGGTATTATGTACAAAAATAACCTTTTCTTTTGTCTTATAAAATTATTATTGTGTTATATCCTGTTTCGCTTTGTTATGGCCGATTGGCTTAATTGCCATTTTCTATCATTGTGCAATCTTGATTTATTTGCTATTTTTTAATTATTATAATTGTCAAAAGGGACAGATTTATCTGTGATTTCGCAAATAGTGTGTTAAATAACACACTAATTAAGAAATAAAATAAAAACAACAATAGTTTTGGTGCCTACATGAATATTATACAATAGTTTGTTAAAATAGATTTTTTTTACAAACGACCTTGTACGAGCGAATTTTGTTTATTGTCTTGTTTGATCTTTACTCACGAACCAAATACTTACTTACTCAGTAGGTATATCATGTTCAATTCATTATGATTAGTTCATGCATGAAAAATATATGCATGATTGTATTAAATTTAGCAACTAAATGCCATTGGTACTTTCTTACGCACATAAAATTAGTAATCGAGCACTTAAAGGATATGATCAATTACAAAAGAGTTGTATGAGTTTTGCGATGTGAAGTTATTCTGAAAGGGATCATAATATTTTATTTCATTAGTATTTTTTAATTGTTTTATCCATATTGTTTAAAAGTCTGGTTTATTGAAATGACTACTTGCTATTTTTTTATGTTTGCAGATATCAAAATGTGTTTTGATATTCATTTCGAAAGTTGTGAGCTATTCAATACTGAATTTTATGTTGTTTTGATAATAATTAACTAACTTTGATGGTTTTTTTATTATTTCAACATCTGTGATAATTTAGGGTCTTTGCTGGTTTATATATTGAATGTATATTTTGTTAACATATTTTGTTATTAACTGTTTAATTTTGTAAATATTGTGATAAATAAAAATAAAATAAAAATGGTTAGATTGAAATAATAAGTACCTGTATAAAGATGAAACCAAATTATTGAATGCTTCTTATACTCTGTAGACAATATGTACCTATTTATGAGATATGGAAATACATTTATACAAAACTACGTCATTGAGCCCGTCCAATACATTCCTATCATCAAATCGCTAATATCCTTTCGCTATTAATCTTTTTTCCTCGTTCGTATTTTGTTTTCATATTTCTGTGTACTGCTGCACATTTGTTTCATTACATACATAGGTATTGTTTTGTTTCGTTGCTATTTTGTTATCTAAGCATACATAGATACCTATATCTAAAGAGGGACATCCATGCCTATCCATATCAAATATTGCAATATTATGATAGTAGTACATAGGTATTATTTAGCACATATGGCGCAGAGAGGTTGCTATATTACGTACACATTTGCGGCTTTAGGACATTCTTGTTATGATAGCGATTTAGCCTATTTATTACAAGAATGTCATGTTTTGGACCCACAAATTGTAAGATAATAATTTTCAATTTGGAAGGTTATGAACAACTAGCCCACCAAACATGTTTTTTTGGTAGGCAATAAATGTTCCGAAATGAATGTGAAAAGACTATACGATATAAGCATGGAAAGAGTGAATGAGGAGAGATAAAGGAAGGATGTTAGGAGAACAGATACTACAAGATGGATAAGAATTTAGTACATTGAACAGGAGAGTGCACAGTTATGGAAATAATAAACGTGTACAAGAATTATTGAAATGGGTGGCACTCAATCCTTTTTGCCTATCATGCAAGAGAATTAGCGTGATTCTATATTGTTCTTTTTCATCTCTTTTACACGCTTTTCTTGTGGATATAATTGGTTCACAACAAATCTCTTTTCGGAAGCTATTATCTAATTCTGAAATAATTTGACCATTTTCATAAGACTTTCGATATCCTACCTGAAGTTACCTGTAAGTACCTATTAGGTATGTATGTTTGAACGTTAGAACCTTAAATTCTGTTAATTCCGTATAGGGGTATTTTTATTCATGTTAAATAGCGAAATACGAAATATCCTAAATTTTTCCAGGATCGAAATGAAATTAGAGAGCGGAAGAAAAGAAAGAAAAATGTGGTGAGGTCATTATTAGCTTACTGAGCCAAAATAAATAAGGGTCAGACCATTGATATAACACTTCAAGATTGAGCGCATTTTTTTGAGCGCGGAACATTTTTTGTCTATAATATGTATTGGTTATGTAATAATTATTCAACTAATTTATTACTTTTTCGCTCTTCTCTTTTGACACATTGTTAAATATTTTTAATTTTATAAATCATTTATAAGCAACAAGTAAAAATAGATAGGTACTTATCTGATATTTTATAGTAAATTATTTTACCCATCTCATTTCTAGATAAACCTGAATATATGCTGCTAATTATTATAATCGCATTCTTACATAATATATAATATTATGTAAATTCTGCAGGCCACTGCAAACTTAGTTTCTTAAAATTGTCTTGATTTATACCTTCTTATTTTATTTCTGATTCAGCTTTCAATCTTCCAACATTATGTATATTATTAGTACAGTATTACACGACATTAAAGTGTCGATAACGTGCCAAAGCGACTCAAGGACACAGTACAATTCATCTGGTCTAGGACATTATTTACATCCACGTCATTATATAGGTAAATATCAATAAATAAAAAAATTAAAAGAGTAGGTATCTTGGATACACAAAGGAGTCCACATAATTCCTATAACTTATTTGTTCTGTCCTACACATTTGTCACTTTTAATCATTGAAAACTTTAACTTGTTAGATACATTTTAAAATTGATTCTATACTCTTTCTCTAGATATTCTCTCATCAATGTTCTTGCAATTAACTAGCCTTGTACCCTCTATCAGAATTGCTCTCCCATTCCACCCATTATATTCCTCCTGGCTTTCTACTAGTACTACTTTACTGCAAGATATTTAATGTTAGCCTCCATATTATATATTATTTGATAGGTATATCTACTACGTTTATATATTATTTTGGATTAAGCCATTTCGGATAAGCCCTGGGTGTCTAATTAGTCCGCGGTAGTTTTTCCAGCCATAATTTGGGGTTAGCTATTAGGTATACCTACGTACATCTTATACTTACCTACTTAGATATATTACAGAAACCTACCTATAACAATATATGAGTGTACTAACTATTAAGGAAATAAAGGGATATTCATATGTTGGTACTATTATCGAGAATTGAATAAATGTACCCGGCATTTATTTCGATAAATACCTATATATTGTCTTCTACCGAAACTTTAGAAAGGTACCTAACTCAATTATCTTATTTTACTTCTGAAATAAATCATAGATAATTTTGTACTTTATTTCTGAGAAATGTTTAGGCAGTATACAATGTGGGGTTAATTTTCGTTAACGTCATTTCGACAATATATTTACCTACTGGGATCACATTGGATTGCTGATAAATTTCGTCTTCGAACAGCGCAAAATACCGTATTTCTATTGGCGTTTTCATAACATTTATAAACAAAAGATATCTACACTTTCCACCACTTTTATTCAGTCATTTTTGGTCAATCTTTGGTTATAGATTATACCTTTGACCTATGATTTCCCACTCTCATCGTTCTTTCTATACTGGGTTTGCTACATTAACTAAACGTAATGCAATACATGTAATTAATTAAAATAAAACACTTATTTGTAGTATATCCACGGTGACTTTTATTGAACGCGAGCCGGCTTTCAAGAGCTTCCGCTCTCATCATCAGGCTGGCGAAAAGTAAAGAAATTACAGGATGGTAACAAATATATTATATAGTATGTCATTGGGTAGCAAAACAAAAGAGGTAGTTAAGACAGTGGTAACAAACAATTGAAATAGAGTACATATACTACAAATAAGTGTTTTATTTTAATTAATTCAACACGAATTTCCACCAAGTACCGTCGGTTGAAAATATCAACTTTATCAATACATGTAAGTTGTCCTGTCCATTCCAATAAAAAATATGTAACTCTGAATGGATGGTGTACCTCATCACTGAACTGAAGATGTTTAATGTCTTAAAAGTGATGTTTTATGAATACCTGCCTCTTACAGGGCACCCGGAAATTATTAGAAAAGAGAGGGAGAACTATTGTTTACCGGGAATTCTACTCTTCTAAAAATTTCCTTTACAATATGAACTACGTATCTTAAAAACCTACTAATTTAGCTTTTCTTGTATTTGTATAGCGTTACAACATGACCAAAGCTCACAAATATATATGTTTTATTATTTAAGAGCAAAAGCCGTAAGTATACGCCTATAGGGCTAATTTATTTGAGGTTTTTAGGGTGAAATAAACACATTACTTTTAGATTGGGGGATTTTAAGATTTTTTTCCCGTACTTAGTTGTATTTATAATTAGATCCTGCCGTTGTTAAATTATTATGTAAATATTCTATATTTTCAAGTGCAACTTTGTGGAAACTCGTTATCAATATTTTTATAATTAAAATTAAAACTCTTTAAATCCTGTATAAATTCCCCTGTTTATAGTGGATTTAAACAATATTTTTTTATATTATATATTGTTTACATATTTTTGCGGCATAAAGAAAATCAGATATAATAAAAACTCTTCCAAAGGATACCGTCAGTAGGACGGTAGCCTGATGGTCAGACTGTCAATCGGGAGTTCCTGTTTCGATTCCACCCGCTGTCAACTTACTCCACCTTACAATTCAAGCATATTGCTTACTGTGAGACGGTCTAGGGTATATTTGGGTTCATTTCAAATACAAATTAATATATTTTTAAAGGCACCCTCAAATCTTCTAAAACAAAACAAGACGAGATTGGACATAAAGAAATGGAGGCATTAATTATTATTTGTATAATTTTCAAAAGTAATTGAGTTTTGTATTACGTTACTCAAAACATGTATGTAGGTACACAATTTAACATCGCTTCCCGAGTACTTTCCGGTAATACTGTTATTTCGTTATTGTTGTTCTCGTGTAATAAGTACGATACAGCAACAACTCCTTGCGGTACACGCCCTCTACATACAATTATATAATATAATATAATGCATATATATGTAACGTTGTTAAAACTCGTTAATGGTCCTTCGTAACCCGCCGATGTTGGTTGGTTAAACGAAATTATTTCCTGAATTCAATTAACGAAAACACGCACACTGCAACGTAGGTAGGTGTATGTATAGTAATATATTACGTATTATTATGTTCATATATTGTAGGTTAAAATATATTACACATACCTACATGTAAAATGTATTATAACAAACTAAGTATGTATATATACCTACCTATTATGTTATGTATTTATAAATGTATATTAAGAGTGGGGATCAATCTCAAAATTGTCGGATTTAGGAAAATTAAATATAGGTACCTTCTTCTTCTTTCTGTGCCATGTCAGATGCCCCCGACGTTGGCGATCACTCCGGTGAAAACCTCCCTGTCCTGTGCTGCTTTGAACAGGTCATCCACTGTCCTCACTCCAGTCCACTTTCTAATGATGCGCAGCCAGGACATCTGCTTTCTGACAACTCCCCATCTTCATTCTACATAACTTGCCACGTAGCAAGTGACCCAAATATGAGACCTTCTTCACTTTGACAATCGACAACAGCTCTCTCTTGGCTTCGGCTCTCCTAAGTACTTCGATGTTACTGACCTATTCGGTCCAAGGTAAACGAAGCATTCTTTATGTACCTACCCACATTTCGAATGCTTCTAACCGATTCATAACGTTTACTTTCAGAGTCCATGTTTCACTTCTGTATAATAGAGCTAACCATATGTAAGCTTTTATCATTCTTTGTCGAAGTTTAAGATTCAAATTATCGTCACAGAGAAAGGGTCTCACTCATCTTATTAAACGCGGCACGAGCAACTTCTATCCTGCATTTTACCTCTGTATCTGGGTACCAGGTACCTACACATAAATGTGCACTGTTTATAAATATTTTGTTTTTTCCTACTTAAAGTTAACAGTTAAGAGATTTGATCAAAATCTCTAACTTTCTTTAGAGAAATCACCCCATATAGTTGTTATTTAAACATCTTGCATAATTTTTGATCGAAATGCATGCGAAAACCCGACATGCATTCCATTTTGGCTTATAAGTCCTTGTTGTAGTTACCACTTCAATTATAAATTATTTATTTATATCGTTTTATCATAAATATTAAAATCATACAAGATAGCAACAATCATTAATAAAAGGATTGATAAATAATATTTTTTGCATATTATATTTTTATTTATTCACTTATTATGTAATAACATAGCTTTTACTATCAAGTATTTGTCACTTCAACACCCACATAATGCATAACTTGGTTGCATTATATAAGTAAATTACTCATGGTAAATTCTTGAATAATTTTTAAATCATAGATAGGTACATAAATATCCTCGTCTAGTCCCCAGTAGTAAACAATAGATCTTTCACTTTAATCTATACGTTGTCCGCTGGTTACCCTACTTGTGGGATGCGGGGTGGATGACAATATCTATAAAATGCATAAAATATGCGGGGTGGATGACAATATCTATAAAATGCAATAAAATGCACACACAATATGTCAGTTAATGCGAAATATATAAAAATACTACTACTACTATACCATCACGGCATATCCCACAAGTGGGGTAGCCAGCAGACTAGCTGCATATAAAACATGCAAGCTGTCTTCTCCGTGCCAATATAAAATTAAGACATTCAGGATGGGTGGCCAACCTCATCGCCGAATTTAAGATGTAAAATGTCTTATTTTTTCGAATACCTGCCTTTTACAGGACACTGGAAAACTTATGGAGAAGAGTGGGAGACCAATTCTTTACCGGGTGCTCCACGGGATAAAAATAATAATGTCTAGTAATATAAAAATAACAATGTCTAGTAATACCTACGTCCGATAAAAGCAAGTTTGCTTACAGGGTATTGGTTTCCCTATTACCGTGTCTGGTAAATGTGTCTATCATCATCATCAGTGACGCTACAACCCGGTGTGGGTCTTGGCCTCAAGAAGTCACCTCCACTCCCTTCTATCCATCACCTCTTGTCGCCAATTGGTCACGCCCAAAGCTCTCCAGGTCCTTTCCTCCCACGCTTCTTCTGCCACTGTGCTTTGTGGAGTTTGTTTTTTTGATCATTGATGCATCGCTCATCCTCTCTACATGCCCCAGCCATCGGGGTCGGCAGATTTTGATGTACCTACTTAGTGATGTTTCTATAGTAAACATAAAAATTAACATTAGCAGATACATATCAACCTATGAATGTACTAAAATATTTATACCAAGATTAACAAAAATCACAACACTCACGCATTTCAGTAAAATCCTGCACATAATAAATCAAAAACACATCTATATAAATACACAGTAAATTGTTAGTAAATATATTTTATTTATATATATAATAGTACCTAAGTATATAATAAGGTAATATATTAATCAAATATGCTGTATATAAAAGCCACAGAATATACACAATGAAATATGTAAATAATATATAAAAATGTTTTGTGTGGGTATATTTATACCTACTTTAATTAAGAAATCGTTAAAAACCTGTTATAACTATTATTGTGTGACTAGCATTTAACTCAGCTTTGTTCAGGGATCAATTTTATTAATATATAAAAAAACAAACTGTACGTAGTAGGTATAAACGAAAGCATCTTTATTCTAGAGAAATGGTGGATAAAAACAATGAATGTTATTTAAGAATCAGGAATTGATGTAAATAGATTTGAAAACTTGATAAATTGGTACAGAAATCTGTCAACTTTAGATATTTATTAATTGTGTAGGTAGTAGTGATGTAACGAATATTCGCATTCGCATTCGCATTCGCGAATATTCGCATATTTCAAAGTATTCGCATTCGCATTCGCATTCGCAAAAAAATATGCGAATGTTTTGCGAATATTATTTTAGTAATAAAGTATCTGGTCTTCCGTGTTGGCCACATTTGTTGTATTGTTTCCTGTGTTCGTTTGCTTGATGATGTTATTATTATTAGGAGAAATATGCATTTGTGGAGATTTAATTTATATGTTTGTTTTAAGTATTACAACTGCTATGAGTATAGGGCCCTACAATAATTTTATATTCTATTTAAGGAATATTTATATCATACTACAAGGTGAACCACACTAAAGTATTCTCTCAGAATTTTCGGGGCTTGAAGACTAAGATCGAGGAGTTTAGAGCAAACTTATTTGCAAATAGTTATGATATAATTGTTCTGACGGAAACTTGGCTAAATTGTGGCATATTTGACAGCGAACTTTTTCAAAACGAATATACAGTTTACCGCAAGGATAGTGATTTCATGTTGAGTGGTAAAAGGGATGGAGGTGGGGTCTTAATTGCTAATAATTGAGAAGCATACACCTACATATGAAGAGGGTGTCACCTAATAATTTTCCCAAATGGTTCTCTAATAGAATTCTGTTATTGTTTAAGAGAAGTCTAAGGCTTGGCGTAAGTTGAAGATGAACCGTAATGATTCTGACTACAATTTATTTTTTCAACTAAGAGCTCAGTTGAAGTTGTCGCAGAATCACGATTATAGGTCTTTTATTAATAACACTGAGAAGTCACTTAAGGGCAATGTCAAGTCTTTCTTTTCATTCGTGAATTCCCTTAAAGAATCTAGAGGCTATCCAAGGGTAATGGGTGACGGTGACCAGACTTCGAGCGATCCAGAGGGAATTGCAAACTTGTTTTCGACGTTTTTTGGTTCTGTATTTTCACTGAATAATTTGCATGATTCTAATACTAAAGAATTGGAAAATATTTTAACTAACTCATGTTTATCCATGGTTAATATCTTGAAATCTGATATTCATAAACGTTTATTATATATAGATGAGACAAAAGGAGTTGGCCCTGATGGTCTAGCACCAATATATTAAAGAGATGTGTAAGTCATTTAACCAAACCATTGTATCTGACATTTATTAGAACACCTTGCTGCAGGAGGCAATCTAGACTATGGGACATGGAAAACCCTAAATCGACTGAGATCTGGTGTAGGAAACTGCCGCGACAATAGAGAACGATTGGGCTTCCTACAGGACGAATCCGGAGCGTGTGACTGTGGTGCAGCACAGACTATGCCACACTTGTTGGAGTGTCCATTGTGCCCTGTCACTTGCACTATGGAGGATATTTTTGACGCATCTCCACCTGCTGCGCGTTTTGCGCAGTACTGGAAATCAGTTTGATGGGTTTTTTCTCTGGGTTTCAACACGATAAATAAATTAGGAGTTTACAAGAAGGATGCTTTCCATGCAAATGGAAGATGGCTAGTATTATTCCTTTGCATAAATCTGGCAGCAAATCGGACGTTTGTAACTACAGACCAATTTTAATTCTATCACCTATTTCAAAAATATTTGAGGGTATGGTTCGTGAACAAATTACTTTTTTCCTGAAGCCGTATCTTCTTGTAGAGCAGCATGGATTCATGAGTGGAAGATCGACAGTAACAAATCTGATTTTTTTTCTCAGCTATGGACAATCGTATACAGTTGGATGCCATTTATATCGGCTTTCAAAAGGCATTTGATAAAGTAGAACATCGACTTTTTTCAACTAAGGTGGATTGACTCATATATTTCTGATAGATTGATGACAGTTAAACTTAACGGTTACTCATCTGGCAGTGTCAGTGTTACATCTGGTGTCCCTCAGGGGTCTTCTTTGGGTCCTTTACTTTTCACGATATTCATAAACAACATAAAAAAGTGCTTTGACCACTCAGAGCTTCTATTATTTGCGGACGATTTAAAAATATACTGTCAAATTCAATTATTGTTTGACTATGAAATGCTTAACGAGGACTTGGAAAGACTACACGAGTACTGTAAAAGAAATAACTTGCACTTGAATCTGGAGAAGTGTAATCTGATCTCTTTTACCAAAAATAGAAACAAAATTCGATAAATTTACAATATCCATAATCATGATTTAAAAGAAGTAAATAAGATTAGAGATTTAGGTGTGGTGTTTGACTCTGAGCCTCACTTTGATGATCACGTGAACAAAATTATCGAAGAGAGCAATAAAATACTGGGATTTATTCTGAGATCTACAAAGTCATTTAGGTTATATGAATCGTATTTGTACTTGTACTTATCGTTGTTTCGCTCCAAGCTGGAGGACTGTTCCTCTGTATGGAATCCACATTTTAAAAAATATGTCGATCAAGTTGAGAGAACTCAGTCTAAATTCATTCGTTTGGTTAGGAAGAGATTGCATTATCCTGTATTTATTAAAGATTTGCCTAAATTGGAATTGTGAAGAGTTTTGCTGGATGCATGCAACCTGAGAAAAATAATTATGCTTGTCCGAATACGATGTGCCTAATATTTTAGATAGGATTAACTTTAGAATGCTTCCTTTAACAAGATCTTGTTTTCCGTTCTACATTAAAAAAAAACAAAAACGATTGCAGACTCAAGAAACCCTGTTTATAGAATTTTAAAGTGCCAATTACGTCAGCAGGGCTACTCTTGACAAAACTAAACACGATCTTAATCTAATCTTGATCTTGATCATACGACGCACGAAGTGACTATTGGCCAAAAATACACGCAAACTGATCGCGCGTTAGCGGTGGCGCGGTGTATTTGACCATAGTCCCTTCGTGCGTCGTATGATCAAGATCAAGACTAGATTAAGATCGTGTTTAGTTTTGTCAAGAGTAACCCTGCTGGTTTGTGAGAAAGGAGAGTTGAGGGTAGAATAAGATGAAATAAATATTAAAAAAAATGTATATGTTTGATAAAATGTGAAGTGTTTGGGATAGTATTAATTTTTAGACTGTTTTTTAAATTTTTAAATTTTTGATTTTTCTTTTTTAAGAGTTTTTTTGTATTGTTATTGCATACATTAGTGAAGTGTGAATGTGTTTGTGCGAATGAATGTATTAAGGTATGTGTGCGAAATTGGGTGAGCAGCGATTTGTAATAGGAATGGGTGATTGGATGTATTGTGAATTAATACCTATATTATGTGTAAGATTTTCTATAATTGTTTTGTGTGTTATTGCTGAAGTATGCACTGTTTCGATGTAAGACTATTGGAATGTTTTTGTCGCTTACATGTTTATATTTATATGTCTTTCATCTGTTGTGTACCATGTAAATGAAGAAACAAATCAGTAATTCGGTGAAAGTACCGGATACTTACCCGGTACATTGTGGAAAAAGGTACTGCAAGAAAATATTCTTTAAGAAAACCGAGGAGTTTTGGAATATTTCAAATTCCTATACCATTTTCAAGTCAATATTCGCATTCGCATTCGCATTCGCGAATGTCAGCATGAAATATTCGCATTCGCATTCGCATTCGCGAATATCCAAAATCAGACATTCGTTACATCACTAGTAGGTAGTAGAATTCCATAATAAATTAAATTGAAATAAGTATTTCTTTCTACTACAGGTTAAACGAGAGAGGCGTCTTTCGACTTATCAGGTCATTATCAATCTGAATTGTTTGCAACTTCGATTGAACAAAACAATTCCTGATAAGTCGAAAGACGTCTCACTCACGATTTATAATCTATAATCGAAGGAAATACTTGTTTCAATTCACCTAATTTAGATTATAAGCTGTGTACACTTTATTTGACAAAAATAATACAGGTGTTTAAGTGCATATTATCCATTTTTTTATTTAAAAATTCTACAGTTATTCGTAAGTACTTACCTCCACGATAAAGCAAAGCATGTATGTAATAATTTTGAAATTTCCTTAAAAACGTTCAATAAATGGGAGTTCGCATTATAATTGTCAGTTTCTCTATTACCTACTTGTTTTAAAAAGGACATAGATACAAACATACACATATACATAAAAACATACTAAAATATATTTTACACCTTGATTCAGATTGGGATGACATAAATCTTCAATTAGCCGTGTGTAGTAGTACCATATATTACAATTTATTTATTTATTTTATTCCGTATCTAATAATAATACTTCCAATAGATAATATTAAGAGGTTAAAGCAAAGATTTCTATTTGCTAGAGATTTTTTTTTATATCAATTTATCAACTCGTTATAAATGAGTATATTTTAATTATTATTCCTATGTATGTTTTTATACAATTAAAATGTTATCTGTTAATAATAATAATAATAATAATATGCTTAGCATTGATGTTTTATCTTTGGTAAATCGGAGCTTTTTCGTATTTTGACGCATGAAAATAAAAGCTCATTGGCAGTGCCTAGTATGAGAAACGTCAATTCCACTGGCTTTTAAAAGCTTCCCCTTATTGTTTCACTTTAATTTCTAAATATAATGAATGTGAGACCAATTCTTTGTCGGATGCCTACTCCACAGAGAGACTACGTCCTAGAAAAATATAGAAAAAAGTTGAATGAGAAAAATATATTTTATTTTACAATGAACGGCACAGACACTTCGACATGTATGTTTATCACATATATTTAGTTAGTAGACTACCCTACTTGTGATAAATGGAGTTACTTTATAAATAGATAGATAAATTATATTTACAAAAACCTCTAGTTTAAAACAACTTCTATCAGTGGGATTAGACTAATGTATTTGTGACTCATTCATTTTCTTTGATATATTTTTTTCTTTATGCTTACCTAACTTTGTCATTTTGAGATATAAATTATCTTGATTTATATGTTTTGCCGGGAAACTGGCGACAGCGATGAATGGCTTAGGTATGGTGCGGAATGGAATGAAAAGGAATGAATGGTTAGAGCAGGAAAAATAAAATATCACATACCAACTTACACTTAGATAATTTTTTGTTGTTTTTTTATATACGTAGGGGAGTAAGAATATTGTCTAATTTGTCTCATATCTACTGGGATAAAATATATGTAATCAGAAAAAAATATGTAATACATTTTCAACTGTAGAAATACTCCTCTTTTACTGCACACCGTTCCTGGGACAATGATATCAGATCGTTTGAATTATGGTGGAGGACATTTTAAAATCGTTATGATTTGAATTAGTTAGTATCCTCTGTCTTTGGAGAAAGAATATTAACCACCTATTCATAAAAGCTGTATCAAGCTTATTAGTTCCATCACACTTCAATCTTTTTCCTGAAAGGCTACCTACATTTCTTCTTACGAATAGTAAATAATGACATTACATATATACAGTATACTTACTGTATTATTAAAAACAAGTCCAGTTGCAGGTCACGTCGAGATAAAGAAAAACATAAAAAATCAGAAACAAATATTTTCTAAATTAATTACATTTATTATGCAGAATAAAACTTAAGTAGAAATAAATTCGTACTTACCTACTTCCGATGGCCGAAAAGCCCCTGTAGGGCCTTTGCCTCCAAAACAACATAGATCTCCAAGTCTTTCTATCTTGAGCAATGGATTGCCAGTCGTTTTAAGCATTGAGCTCCTGTAGATCTCGGTTGGATGTTATCTAACAATAAAAAATAAATTCATACACAAAAAAATGTGTAGTAAACATCTTTCTTGGTTACCCCACGTGAAAAACGTGAGCAGTAAAATTTTCGCGAGACTGCACTCATTCAAAAGACTCCAATCATTTCTTCCTCAAAATACAAAACGCATGATAGCTCAAACATTTCTCCTTCCAATCCTATACTACGCAGACTGTACCCTTTCCGATACCTCTGAGGAACTCAATGGTAAATTGGATAGGTTGCAGAATGCATATATACGATTTGTGTATGGTTTAAAAAAATATGACCATATTTCCAAATTTCGAGCAGAACTTAAATGGCAAACATACAAACAATCCCGCGATTTACATATACTCTACTTTCTGTACAACATCCTAAAGCACAATTCCCCTCAATACCTTTCTAAGCGTTTTGAATACCTGTCTTCACATGGACGTCCTCTGAGATCTCAGAATAACCAGTTACTTGCCGTCCCTGCCCACACCACAACCTTCTTCAGTTCATCATTTACGACCCATGCAATTAGAATGTGGAATAATCTACCTTGCAATATCAGAAATTCCTCTACGCTACACGTTTTTAAGAATAACCTAAAATCCATAGACTTATCCTAAAAAGTTCCTCCCCGTACCTTTATCCTTCATTTTACAGTATTTATTAGAGGAAACATGACACATATTTATAATGTTCTACTTAGGACTAAGAATATAATTAGTTATAATTAAATTTAGTATTAGGTAACTGGTCACATTTAGTATTAATTACACATTGTCAACATAGTATCACACATTATTTTGGTTAGCTGGAAGATATTGCCTCCAGGCAATAAGCTCGCCAATTGCTCATGATTTTTTTTTTCTGATCAATAAAGTGTTCTTATTATTATTATTATTAGTAAATTCCTACCCAAAAAAGAAAGTGAAAAAACGTAAATATTCAAACTAAAACTGTAAATAATATATTGTCATATTAAATGAAGAAAATGTTCCTTTTTTATAAAATAATACAACAAGTAGTTGTTGTTTCGTGGGTCTGAATTGAGTTGATATAATAATAATAATAATTTTATAATACTGTAATACGTACTTTAGTCAACGGCACAAAATGGAGCTATAAGTGTCCCATAGAATCACCTGAATGGCGTCCTAATAGGCCATTCAGAGGAGTGGATATGAGAGTATATTATATACCTACTATGTATATATCTACCAACAAGTATGTAATAATAATGTGTAACCATGTAGTGAGTGGCAATACTGTGTGATAACACTAATAAGAACAGTAGCATATTACTGTTACGAGGTGTGTTGTGAATGGTACTTTTTGATATGTATTGAAATAACCTCTTTTTCCTGGATATTTTTGAAGTCAAAGAATCAACTTGTCGTAGGGTTCATTAGGATAATTTCTAGAGAAATGATGCTTTTGAATGCTATTGAAATAGGTATATATTGATTGTTACAAATTGCTTTAAGGCAATGATCTCGCCACTTGCGCCAGATTTTTTTTTTATTTATTCAATAATAAAACAACAATACAACAATATTATTTAGTAGACAAATATTATATTACAGTGCAATGGTATTTTTTTTTATAATTTCCTCAATCAGTAGTTGAGCCACTGGTATGAGAGGAAACAGTTTTTTTAAACATATAGGAAATTTTATAATAACTTTTTTATTTTGTTTTATATGTGTTATTTAATTTTTAAAATATTTTTGATTCGTTTGATATCAAATAGGTTAAATGAATGGAAGATCTCTCATTTCATGACAGGTTTCCTATAGAGAAAGTGAATATAAATTTAATTTTTCACATTTTATATCATACCTACATTTGAATTTGGAACTTGAAATTTTTTTGACCTGAACATTGCAAAATTAAGTAGGTACCTACATAGAAATATTTAGCAATATCACTCAATCCGCATTTCATTTGCATAATGCGACAGATTGTGCAAATTCTTATGAGAAAAAACATTAGTGAGGTACCTATTCTGATTCTAAAGAATTAAATGAGCTTGCGTCATCAATGTGTGACAATAACATCAATCGAAGTGCAATGAGAAGGAGTGAGTCGATTCGTACAAAGTATCCATTAATAGAGGGTTTTTTTTACTCCCAATAGGAGCGTTGTGGAGAGAAGGAAATAACAGGAAAAAAATATTCGATATAGGAACTTTTTCTGAACTAAGTTATCATGATCTTGTAGGTAATCTTTTATTTTCATTTCTTTATTAATTTATTTCGTTTTTTGTACTCCACAATAACATAACATGCATAGGCAATTTACACAGATCGAGCTAGTCCCAAACTAAGATATGAATCTTGTATTATGGGCACTAAAGCGTCGACACATATACATGTAACATGGTCACTGTGAAAATTATCAATGCTGTTATTTTCCGATTGCGACTAATCCACATGTAGTTATAAAGAATACGAAGAGAACGTGCTTGAAACATAGTCACCATTTTGCAACCGCCGAATTGGTGCTTTGGGTTCGTGTTGAGTTTCCATAACGACTCCCATGGGACTCCAACATGTTTCTCCACATTTTTCCTGGATCATATAGGATAATATCCATCTATCTATATCTACACTTGTTTGCTTTCTACCTACTATATTATGATATAATTTTATGAAACACTTATTTACAATATTTACCTACTTACTAATTTGAAGTCAAGTTATGAGTAAGATTTTTGTCATTATCACACCTCTAAATTTAAACGTTTTATTTTTTTCTTTATTTTAATAAGAATAAAATAAACTTTATTTTAATTTAAAAAAAAACTTTATTTTACCATAAAATAATTGTACAAAAAGCGAATCTATTTCACAATTGAAAGGTGGTCACACAAAACATCAAATACCTACGCTAAACACTCTACATAAATACATAAGTAATTAATAGTTGCACAAGATTCATATCTTAGTTTGGGACTAGCTCGGTCTGTGTGAATTGTCTGTACGTGTCTGTACGTGTTATATACACAATATATACACAATAAAGAATGTATGTAAATTAAAAAAAAAAATACTTCATTAGTCTTCCTTTCATGAAGTCAAAATCATGGAAAATTGTGTATATAATTTTAACTTTGGAATGAGTTAAGATATATTACAATATAATACAAATTTAACAAATCTAAACCGCATTGAAAACTGCACGAAAACTAAAAAAAGAAAATATCGCTATCCTAAGTGTGGCTACCTAATCGTTAAGTTAGGAAAGAATGGTCGTTTAACGATCGTTAAATGTACATATTTTAACGGCACCTTTAATTGTTATTGGCTTTATTTAAGATCGAAATAGTGAAGGTTATTTTCATCTTTCAAGATGCAAATCTTTCTAAGCTCTAGTGAGTGGCTTAGAAAGATTTGCATTGTGAGACTAATTACCACAGAAGGTAGCCGGTAGAAGGTACTAAATTAAAGATTAAAAAAGATACCTATCACATTATTATATACCTAAGTAAATTCAATAAATAGTGTATTTTCTTATGAAAATATACCTATTAATACCAATCTATTTATGCTTTTTTAAATGGTTTATTTTATGTCAAAGAATATATTTTTCTTAATTGTTGCTTGTGTATTTTTTACGTTACATTTTTTTACTTTAATGTGATGTGATAGTAATCTTTCTCTTTCTTTTTGTCCTCAGGTGCAAATGGCCTCCGACGAAGGGGAAGACAAACCTACACACGCTATCAGACCCTCGAATTGGAGAAAGAATTCCACACAAACCATTACCTCACCCGCAGGCGTAGGATAGAAATGGCCCACGCCCTCTGCCTTACAGAGAGACAGATCAAAATCTGGTTCCAGAACAGAAGGATGAAACTGAAAAAGGAAATACAAGCCATCAAAGAACTCAATGAGCAAGAAAAACAAGCACAAGCACAAAAAGCTGCAGCGGCGGCAGCGGCCGCGGCGGCGCAAGCCGTTCAAGATCATTAAATTATAATAATAAATAAATATAAATAATAAAAGTTTAATAAATAAATAAAAACATTGTGGTGATTTATTATTATTATTATTATGATAAATTAAAAATAATAATAATATAGTGGGAATCATCATCGCAGAATTGCATTTTAATTATTGCGTAAAATAATAATAAAATATAATGATTATTATTTATTATTATTAATAATTGTTGTTGTTTGTGTAATATTCTCCGTAAATTAAAAATAATAATAATAATAAATTTTATTTATTAGTATAAATATTATGATAAATATTGTAATTTTATTATTTAATAAAAAGAATAATAAAACAAGAAAAACAGTTAACTAGTAGTGTTGACACGGAGAATAATATTAAAAACAAAACTCTTTTTTCTATCTGTTTTTTATTCTGTTTTCTTTTGTTTTTTTTTTTTATAATTATTATTTTTGTTTTGTGACTTTGTATTATATTATCTATTATGAACTCTGTACTATTTACAAACTGTGTTTTGTTAACTTTTTGTTAGTTTTATTACAATAATTGAAGAAAACTGTTTAGAACAATTTTTTTTATAAATAAGATTTTTATGACATTTTTTTGTTTGTTTTATTGAATTATGATGAAAAAATATGTTCGAATAAATTAATTTTATTTAAAAATGAAAAAGTGTTTATTTTCTGTTATACTAATTATTTAATTCTTCTACTGTTTTATTATTATTATTATTTTATTATTTAATTTTTATTTGTTAAATTAAATAATAAAAAAAAAACAAGTGCAATGAGGTTAAGAGTTGGGACCCTCGATACCTCCAAAACTACATATTAAAATCTACTGCTGCAATAGTTACAGAAGTGAAATCTTCACACAAGTATTTATTTAATTTATAAGCGAAAAATAAATATATAATAATAATAATGATATAAAATAATACAACAACTGTGAAGATTGATCTATCAAAAAAATAATAATTTTTATTATTATTATTATTATTACAATGTATAGTTTTGTACAAAGTAACTTTTTACCAAAGAAATTTGGTCTCCTAATCTACTATTCTTACTTATTTACTATTATATATTTAATAATTATAATAATAAATATATAGAAATATTTCCTATATATATTATATATAAAAATATATATTAAATAATAAAATAAGTGTATTCGCCGTTGTTCAATGTACTGATTGGTTTCGAACTGATTTCATCATCATTATAAAAAAATATACAATAATAAAGATATAAAAAGATACAAACATAAAATGTGAAATAAGCTGTCATAAAAAAACAAATTTGAAATAACTTTGAGTGTTCTGGAAAGTTCTGTACGCAATAAATTGGATTAACCACTTTACTGGAGATTTTGGAATAACTTAGTTGCTGAGGATAGTTCTATTTGGATTACCAGTTCAACTTCCATGTCTTCGCTGGCCACCCGCTTTGTGAAAGGTAAGTTATTAAGAATTTTTCATTAAGGTATGTAGGTGTAATTCAGACATAATTATAATTTGTCGTCTGTTAATATTGTATAAGAAGATCTTATTTATAATACAAAATGATATTGGTAAAAGCTTGCATACTTATAGCGGTAGTAAGAGCTTTTATTGAGTGCAAAACGATTTTAAGCTTAGGTATTATCGAGCAGAGATTGTCAACCATTCACTAAAATGTATATTTACATAAATAGAATGCCGAAAAATTAAGATTCTAGGTTTCAAATATATGGAATTAAGCATAAAGAATTACTGACTGGGTGACTAAATGTGAGCAGCGACATAATACTTAAGTGAGCGACCACTTAATACCTACAGTTTGTAGGACTATATAATTATTTGGGAGACAGTATTGTGGTGAATTATAAATTGGAAGTTGGTAGGAATTTGGAAAATTAAAAATAAATAGTTTAATTTACGAATTTTTCTACGTATTTTTGGTCAATCATTTAATATAGTGTAGATATAATTAAAAAAAAAATATATCAAGTACCAGGTTACAGAAAAAATATCATATTCAAATTTATTTTCAGTCATAATAAAACAAAAATAGAATTGTAGAAAAACATGAATAGCTTATACATATAGATAATATTTTGTCTTGTAGATCTTCCCTCTTTTTCTCCCTCCAATATTTGTTAATGTTTTACAACACATCATTAAAAATAAAATCTTAGAATTCACGTCAATATCATAATAATTATCATACCTACGTTTAAATTTAAGAATACGATATGAATAAGCTTATTCATTAGCCTGTGAAAAATAAAATTAAAACTACATTAAACCTAACAAAAGGTTGACAACATCTGTAAAACAAGATTGTTATACCGCGTCTTTACGATTGGATGTGATGAGGCGGCCATTTGTGTTTTGAAACCTGCAATTACGTTCTCAATTATTATTTAAACTTTAAGAGATGCTCAAACCTGAGCGTCCAATAGCTATCGGCTATAGTACATTGCCTGTACGTGATATACTTATGGGTACGTTCATCCAATTTTCCACTAATACTTACATTGGTTCATATCGTCGGTGGGTCCATGAAACCTTCCATGTGTAATTTTTTTTCAAAAAAGAGTAATTGATACCAAATTTAACATCGCGTTGAGGCGATCTAGCGATGAAATAATTCTTTAAACTTGTACCACATTAGGTACAATACAACAGATTTCAAATAACGTCTTTTTTGATAGACAATTACTACCACCTACTACTACATCATCACGGCATATTCCACAAGTAGTGTAGCCAGCAGATCAGCTGCATGTAATAAACTTGTAAGCATTCTTCCTCTGTGTGCCAACCAAAAATGAAGACATTCGGAATGGGTGGCAAACCTCATCGCTGAATTTATGTATTCTTTTTGCACATCATTATATAGCAGTGTTAACAAAACAATACAAAATTTAAAATAGGTACTAGGACGACATGCAGTGGCGAGATTATTACTATCAAGTTTTTAGTTTAAATTAAGAATTTAAGATGTAAAATGTCTTTGTTTTTTCGTACACCTACCTTTTACATGACACTCGAAAACCTATGGACAAGAGTGAGAGACCGATTTATAAACAATTAGGTAATTTATTTGAAATAACACTTCACAGCCTCATATTATCTCCTCTGATCACTCGTTAAGAGCCGATTTTTTTTAAATATAGAATAGAATCGAATAATTCAAATTGACAACAGTTTACAGTTTATTAGGTATATCCAATAACTTTCCTAATTATTATCATATTTTCGAATACGGATCTGGTTGCCGAGTTTGAATCACTTGTGAATAGTTTCTCAAACTTACTTATATCGACAATATGGCGGTTCAATCTTTTGAGCCGACATCTGATAGTCCCTGATTAAAAATTCTCCACGGACTCGCTTGTTCCGCGTTCGTAATATTTTAATAACGAAATCACGTAGAATACTACATATTTAAATTTGAATTTCGAACACGTCATTATCGTCAAAATCATGAGAATATGGGCGGTATATATTTTACACATTTTTCTGCGGAAATCTTTAATTAAGATAATTGTAATTATACGAGTAAGAAGATTTTAATCGACTTTTGATTTTTACAGATATGCACCTAACTAAGCAATTAAAGTTAATTTTTCTTAATTATCATGTTCAGAATTACCTACATACGTATTTTACAAAAGTGTAAAAGTAATAAAAATTTATAAATTATATTGTAATAATGCTATACGAGAAGATTGTGAAATAAAAGTTAGTGGTTTGAACATTTAAAAGGTTTGAGCATTTAAAAAGAAACTTTTAGGTATATGGTGGATATGTATTGTGATGAGTTTCTGTAGCGTATGAAATTATGATTATAGAATATTATTTTGTATTGAGATATGAAATTGTTAAGTTATGTTTGATGCTCCGATAAAACGGATTTTATTGTAGTTAATATATTGTATTTGTGTATAGGTGTATAGTTATACTGAGAGCTAACCCGTCGATTTCGTTATTATTGTCACATATTTATTTGAAATTATTATATTGTAGGGAATGATTGGTATTATTATTTCCAGTTGTTAATATTATTATTAATTGCTTAAATTTTATCATAATATCAAGTATTATTATTAGTATACATCTTATAACATATTATGTGCCTAGATATTAATTTATATTTTTGTAGCGTTTATGCACCATAGTATGTATCCCCATGAATGCCTATACACTTGTATCATGTTTGTTTGAAGTTGATATTGGATAAATATTTTTAATTTATGTATTTATTTATTCAATATACGGCAATTGCCTTTTACAAAAAATTATATTACAAAACAAAATAAAAAAATCACATTTCACATCTGTAATAAAAAATTCAAATTATAAAAAAGATATACCTACCTACATCTTGCATTCAACTGTACAACATAATCAAATGCAGCATTAATGTTACATACATACATACACAAACACATACATACCATCACGCCGCTTCCCTCGCGGGGTAGGCAGAAAGGATCGAGCGCCACTTCCTTCTATCCTTGCATACATCTTTCGCTTCCGTTACTGTCATACAATTCCTCATGCATGCTCTCCGGTTCAATGTGCTCAACACGTGACCGTCCTGTAGGATTTGATTCAAATGATCTTGCCATTTAATCCTAGGACGTCCACGTCTCCGAGCACCATTCCTCTCAGCCAAATATATCTTCTTAGTCATTCTGTCCTCATTCATTCTTTCCACGTGCCCAAACCATCTTAACTTATTTACATTCATCCTTGTTGTTAATGTTTTATTGATTAATTAAGGTTTCATTTTGTTTTATTGTTTTTTTTTGTTTGCTTTATATGTATTGTAAAATGTGTTTAAACCTTACTAATGTAAAAGGCTAAATGCCGTTGATGATAGAAATAAATAAATAAATAAATATAGGTACTTATCTACTAATGAGATTACTCCGTGGAGACCCCGGTAAAGAATAGGTATTCCTCTCTTTTCTGAAAATTTTAGAGTGTCCTGTAAAAGGCTGGTATTCAAAAAACATTGTTATGTATAACGCCTAAGACCATTAACAGCTATGAAGCATGCCACCAATCCTGAATGTCTTATTTTCTTCTTGACACGGAGAGGGCAACGTGCATGTTTGGAGAGGTCAATACACTGGCTACCCCACTTGTGGAATATGCTATGATGGTATAGATAGTAGTAGTTTTAAAGAAATCAATAGAAGTGAAATACTAACACAGTTTACCTACTTAGGGAATTTCATAATTTAATACCTTCATCTTCTGTCTATCATAGGTTCCCAATGTTCCCAATCACTTGTCAGAAAGTGTCACTATTCCAATTAGCCCAAATCGACTCCTTAACTCTTCTTAATCCTGTCAGATCTAGCTGGAGGATCTGGCACCATTTTCTATCTTGCCCTTACCAACCTTAGGTACTTACCTATAGGTATATGTATACCTAATTATATTTGATACATATTTATTTACCAAAATCATCGTCCTTTAAACCTTTTTATATTGCATAGCAAAGTATCTTTGATTATATCACATTACAATTATTTGTTAAGAGTCACATTATATACCTATATAAGTACTATAAAATATAAAAACAAATTTCATTCTAAAAGTATTAAGAACATCAGTATAATACTGAAACTCAATCACATGTAAAACTAGAATCATATCAAAATAATTTTTATATGTTATATGGTAGATATATAATTGCTTACATCCAGTTTTCTTCTAATACCTGCCCATTTAGTGATTATATGTAAATGTAATTGATTTAATTACACCACATACATCATAATATAATTGTAAAATATAATATTATACATAGGTAAAAATATTATGTATTATATATATATTCAGATATATATTTTTATTTCCAAATTATAATCGTATACTTATTATTATAGGTATAAGGATTTATTTCGTTGGTTTCACTTTGTAATCTAGATTAGGAATGTACCTACCTACCTACTTTTTAGTTGATGTAAAATTTATAAGTTTCAAACCACAAAATTGAGTTAGTGTTGCAGTTGGGTAGTGTCAACATAATAACTGTCCAGTTTCATAACTCAACAATTCGAAAATTTATAAGTTTCAAACCACAAAATTGAGTTAGTGTTGCAGTTGGGTATTGTCAATACAATAACTGTCCAGTTTCATAACTCAACAATTCGAAAATTTATAAGTTTCAAACCACAAAATTGAGTTAGTGTTGCAGTTGGGTATTGTCAACATAATAACTGTCCAGTTTCATAACTCAACAATTCGAAAATTTATAAGTTTCAAACCACAAAATTGAGTTAGTGTTGCAGTTGGGTATTGTCAACATAATAACTGTCCAGTTTCATAACTCAACAATTCGAAAATTTTGATTTCATAATTGGTAATACTCTTTCAATTCCACAAACAAAGAACTATAAAAAATACACTGATCCCTTAATAAATCAAATATTTTGTAATGGAAAAAGAAAATGTAACTACCTACTACTACTACTACTACTACTATACCATCACGGCATATCCCACAAGTGGGGTAGCCAGCAGATCAGCTGTATGTAAGAAACATACAAACTGTCCTCTTTGTGCCAGTATAAAATCAAGACATTCAGGATGGGTGGCAAACCTCAACGCTGAATTTAAGATGTAAAATACTACCTACCTATTTTAAATTCCAATATATATTTTATTTTTCGATGTTTTACATCTTAAATTCAGCGATGATATTTGCCACCCATCCTGAATGTCTTATTTGTTGACACGGATGTTGCATATTTATTACATGCAGCTGATCTGCTGGCTACCACACTTGTGGAACATGGCGTGATGGTATCTATAGTAAAATTAGATAAGAACTAATGTTAGTTATAAATAGTTTGTTTATATCTGAAGATGGTTAATTTGTAATTAAAAATGTTAACACAAAAATAATTTAAAGTGGATAAAACATTATAAGTTATTAACTGGATGAATGTGGAGGAAGCGAAAGCAGTTTGTAAGGATAGATCTATATGGCGTTCCGTTCTCTCTGCCTACCCCTCCTGGGACACGGTGTGAGGGGATAGATAGAAAATAAATCTTTAATAATAAATTTCCACAAAGATTCACTTGAAAATATAATGGAAGATAATTTGTACCCACCTATTTATGCTCCACAACAATTTTTTTTGTCAAAGATAAAATATTAATCTTACAGTTCTTACCTTCCACACCAATTTAATAAAAGTTGGTACACATGTTATCACGAACAAAAAAAAATCGCTCCGGGCGCGAAATTTAATATTTTAATGTTTTATAAACGTAGGCAGAGACGAACTGTAATCTACATATCATTAAATGTACATTTATCTTTATAAAATAATAATTATACAATATTATATGTAACAATGTTTATATTTTTAAAAATCCAACATTTAATTATATACCTATCTCACCAATCTATAATAATATTATTATATAAAGTCTACTCGGTTATCCATCAACCAATCACGTCTGTGAATTTTAAATTAAGAATGTTGTAAGACAAGTTTGAATATTTTTTAAATAATATTATAATTATTATGAGAACGTTCTTATTTGTCGTCGATGTGAAGTTAGCTACGAGTTTAGCTGCGGACCAATCAAATTAAAGCGTAGTCTATTATGTGAGTACCTAATTATTATGTAATTTTAACAGATTATTATTTTATTGAAATTTGTTATTTTAATAATTAATTCATTGCGAACATATTTTTTAATAATTAAATTATGAATTATAAAATATAATTAAGTACCCATATTGTTTGTTTTATAGTAAGTATGATAAACATTATTTATAACAGCCAATAAAAACCCACACATTTTCTTTTGTATACCTTGTATATTTTAGTAACGATCTTACTTATAAATTCGGCATAACTATATGTCTCTCTCTTGCATGAGCCGAAGCGACATGTTTCGCGACCAGAATAAAATGTTGGGCAAGTGCACCATAGAACTCTTGGGTCCAACCTCCACGATAAACTCATCCTCTGTATATTGAATGTATGATTGTATAAAAAGCTGTATTTCTATGTAAAATTGTTTTTAATCGATGTACAGCAAAGAATAAATAAATAAAATGTCTATCTGTGAAAACCATGGGGTTAAAGCATTTATTTTTTGTAAGAGAGGACTCGTTTTCTGATTTTAAATACACGTAAAAAAATAAATATTCAAAACAAACATATTTAAAAAGGTTTCGATTTGAGAGATGTCTCTTCAGGATTATTATAGATACCTAGATAGGAAAAGACAAAATATTTTTATTAATAAAAAAAAACACTTATACTTAGGTGAATTGACAAAAAAAACTATTTAGCTAACTTCCAAGTGACTTTATTAATTACGCTTACTTATTATTCGGAGACTCTCGACTCCATCTTCAGGCGGTTAGAAGAAAAGAAAAGAAAAACTTATCCTTAGTACTTCCACGTAACTTTATTATTAATCGCAAGCCGGCTTTTGATATCGAAATCGCACAAATCCAAATCTTGAAGATGTTTTGTTTAAATCCGCACACAACAATATTTGATATTAATTTATCCATTGTCCGTTTCCACTGACTTACATTATTCCTGCCATTATTAATTTATTCTCATTACTAATTTGCGTTTCAATGTAATTTCTTCACCTTACATTAGCTTGATGATGAGAACGAAAGCTCTTGAAAGCTGGTTCGCGATTAATAAAATCACCGTGGAAGCACTAAATATAATTGTTTGATTTCGATTAATATAACAAGTAGCTACCTACCGACGGTTGACAATATTATTAACTGCATATTTTTATAATGAGTACTTGGAATAACTTTATGAAAGTTCGTTTTATTAAATCTAATATTTTTAATTCTGCATATTTTTATGTTCAAAATATTTCCTATTTTTCAAACTTTTGTCTCCGTAATCAAACTTTTAAAAATTCATTAACTTTTCGTAAAATCGTATGTATATGTTTTTGAAGAACCTTTTAGACCATATATTATAGTAATATGTAATATCAATATTGTATGTGCAGCGCTATCGAACCACAGTGCACCGTGCAACGGCAGTAAACCGGTTTTGGTAACAACATGATGTATTTGGTCGTTTCGATACACAGTATATAGTAATATATTAAAAAGTTATGTATTATAGGTACCTACCTATCACAAATTCAACAACCTTTGATAATAATATATAAGTAGGTGCCTACCAATAGTAGATACAATATATAATATAAAATAAATGAAAAACGAAACAGCCAATAAATCATTCTCAAGACGAATGCATCGCATCGCATCTTAAAATTGAGAAAGAATTATGTCGACTGTTCAACTCCGTTACTCAAAAAGTAGAAATGTGTCATGTAAAAGAAATTGTCATTTTTGTGATTTTGGTATATTTATTTATTTATTCATTCTTTACTGTACATTGATTAAAAACAATTACATAAAAGGTATATATTCAAATTAAATACAATCAATATACAGAGGTCGAGTTTATCGCAAAGGCGCGATCTCTTCCAACTAACCCAATATTTATATTATACTTAAAAAAACACAATAGAAAGTAAAATATACTATAATCGCACTGTTAAAGACATACGCTATCTTGACTCCGTTCAATAGATGGAAGAAATCGTGGTTAGATGGAAGAAATCACTATAAAGTGATAATCTCGCCACTGCATATCATCACATTTTTTCTTATGTAAACTGATTTGTTGATTTTGTTAAGTGAGTGATGATGTGCAAGAAGAATAAAATAAATGAATAGTAAAACAGTTCGAATTATTTATTTGTGGAATTGAAAATAGATACCTACATCATTTTTGTCCTAAATTAAATATTTAATTTATAAAGGGAACCATGATTTTTATAGTTATTTATTTTTGGAATTGGAAGAGAGGACTTGATTGGGTGTATAATCAAATAAAACAAAATTTTAAAAAATTTCGGCTTGGTGAGCTATAAAACTGGACAGTCGATGTTTATTCTCTGTATCCCATTACAGTTATTTTATTAAGTTAAGTTAGTAGTAGCTTAATTGTAGGTATATGATAAACATACAGGTCGTCTTCTCTGTGCCATAAAAATGATACTTTCACAATACATTATATTTCTTTACTTGTTGTATATTTATGTTAGGTATGTTTTACGAATTCCATCAATTAACAATTTAAAGGACACTTAAAAGCTTTCAATATGAAGGTGAAGGAAATCTGTTGTATCCCGGGTAGTGTTGTGGAATTCTCAAGACATAATTTTTCGAGAAATTTACCGAGAAATTTCTCGAAAATTTTGGGATATTTTTTTTAACAGTATAATAATAATAAATACTTTATTCAATCAATCAATAACACTTTACAAATGTTGAGACAAATTATCACCAATATGGCTACAATTAATTATGGAAACAAAAAAATGTTTGGTACCTACCAAAAAGTGCTAATAACTGATGAAAAATCTTGATGTTTGATACCCCACATGCCCATATTTAAGTTAAAATAAATTGCAGGTACGTACCTACATGGAAAAAAAGTGTTAATAACATTTGATTTGGGCCTTAATCAACCCCACAAATTTTTGGATCATTCAGGTTGGCTGCGAAGTGTACTGGGCGAAAGGTCATAATAATACCACTAAGAAAAATTATGGAGAGAAATTTTTCTTCCATCAGAGGAGAAATTCTCGGAGAAATTTTTCTTCCATCAGAGGAGAAATTCTCGGAGAAATTTTTCTTCCATCAGAGGAGAAATTCTCGGAGAAATTTCTCGTTCTCGAGAAATTTCTTTGGAGAATTTTCTCTTCTCACATCACTAATCCCGGGTACTCCATGACTGTATTATGATATTAATGGTTTACTTTCATTTGCATTTTTACATCTTTATTAGGGTTTTAGGTAAAAGTAAACTTCTTGAATGTAGACATCTAACCTAACAAACATTCAATATAAGTTTATGCACTATTATATTATGTAGGACTTTTTACACTATACCTACATAAAAGCACACCTCCATATAAGTACTTATACTTTATAAAATTATAAGGTACAGTCCATAAAAATCACGCCACGATCGCGAGCTTTTGCACTGAACTATGTGAAAACGAGCGCTGCTTTCATAAGAACAATATTCACACCATTATAAAAACGTAAATAGGATATAAAGAATATTTTCATGGACTATTTTCTTAAAAAGGATAATATTATTATTTTCTTGATATTCTGCTGCTCATCATTCAAAGCCATATTTGGCTTTTTACCATGCTATATTTAAATACGTATTAACAATATCTGCTCGCTTGTATTATAAGCCAAAGTGTAAGTGAATATCTATTGAATCAACTCGTAAAAAATTCAGTTCTGTTAAATGTAGGTATATTATGTTTATATAAACGGCCGGTGTGGCGTAGAGAAAACGTTCTTGCCTTTGAATTACGAGGTTCCGGGTTCGATTCCCGGCCAAGGCAAAATAAAGAATGACCTTTTTCAAATTGTTCTGGGTCTAGGTGTTTTCTGGGTCACGTTTATGTGTTTAGTGCATTGTATTATTACAGAATGTGTATCGTCGTGTTAGTTACTCATCATACAGAATTTGACCTTCCTATATTAGTTTGGGACTAGCTCGATTTGTGTAAATTGTCATAGACAATATTGCCAGACGAATAAAAGAAAAATCTAGGATAGGTTGCATCCATTGAGCTTTGTCCTGAATTATTGAATTTGATAAGAGGTAGGAATATTGAATTTATTAGGTACCGAAAAAATATATCAAAGAAAATGCAAAAAATGATCCTCACAAATTAATGTTCTACCAAAGTAGTAGGTATATAGGTATATTTCATAACAGAATTTTTCAGAATAAGTTTCAAAAATTTGATGAATATACATAATCTGACTGAGCGACAAAATCTTAAATCTAGTAAAGTATGTACCTACATAATTATATGTAAGTTTCTGTTAGCAAGTAGGTAATCATTTCAGATCTTACGATATGCCTAGATAGGCATTTTATAGATACTTATTGAAAATAACGAGGTAATAGGTAAACACATTATATCAATAGTTTCCAATAAAGATCAGTGCATGTTTTCACTTATATCGTGTTTATGGGTAAATTTGATAATTTGGTGTGAAAAGGTTTATAATTTTATGACATTTACTTTAGTGAAGTGCAGTTAATTTATGTGTATTGTATTATAATATGTCGGATGATTTATTCAGCGCAGTTTAAGGGAGCACAAATCTCAAGGGCGCGGGAAACTATGTTGGAAGACCCATAAATCTTCAGTTTCAACATGACCTCAAGGACGCCGCATTATGCGTCTATCACTCTAAACTCCCAGCAAAAAATGTGTGTTTTAGCTTCCTTCTGAAGCCCTGTCCAATCGCCTCCTTGCCAAGGGAGCTTGTTCCGGCATCTGGGACTCGCAACACTAAACTCTCTATCTGTAGGTATATCTAGCTACATATGTATGTATATTTTCTTGGTCATTCTGTCTTTGTCCATTCTTTCCACTAGCCCAAATCACTGTAATTTATTCATTTTCATTCTTATTATTGTTACTCCAGAATTCATTCATCTTTAATATGACACTATTATGCACTCGATGTCTTAGACTGTTACCTCACATATTCTTCTCAATGACCTCATTCTCCATGCAGGACTATGAGAGTAAAGTTAACAAGTCGAAGGAGAACATAAGTATTAAGTAGGTATTTCTTAATTCCCTTCGTAAATGTTTGCTGTTAGTCTGTTCATCTCGTCTCCTGAATGCGACTGTATAGGTATTGAATAAGAGGAATGACGCTCATGATGTGGATTGTGAAATGAGACAGTAGGAAGGCATGTACATAGTAGAGAAGGGAGAGCGAACTCATAAATATTCAGGCTGAGACTCAGACGTGTAGCAAAAAGCTATCAGGTCGGTGAACAAGGATTCAAAATTCCACGAGGTGTAGGTACCTACGTAGTAGATATCTGTTCGAAGCTTAGTGAAAATATGAGTCTAATTTGAAAGAGCCTATGATACCAATATCCATTTAAAATATTGAAAAACTATGTGCAACTTGAGTGTCCATAACTGGTACAACGCACGTCCAGAACCGGGGTAAAGTGTCCAGAACCGATGTTTTTCGACCTTGTCAAAGTTTTTTTTTTAATTTTTATGTAGTAGGTAATTGTCAAATACACTGAGAAAAATACTAACGAAATTTCACGACGAATCATTGGTACGTACTATCAGATTAGGACCAGAGATAGTACAAACGATTCATTAGTACGAATCTATAATATTTACTTGTCGCAAACAATTCGTTGGTAAATTTACCAATGATTTGTTTGCGAAAAAGTTAATATTATAGATTCGTACTAACGAATCGTTTGTACTATCTCTGGTCCTAATCTGATAGTACGTACCAATGATTCGTTGTGAGTATTTTTCTCAGTGTACCTACTGTGTTTGTACTTTTCTAAGCGAATAATGATTGGACTAAAAGAGAAAAAATAAAAATGTGTCCAACTCTATTTACAAGTCCGTTGTGAAGATTTCTTTAAGTGTCCTCGACCGGTTCATTTTTTTTTTAATAAAGATTATATCTGGGTTATGTTATTAACCCCAATACAATCTTTTACACCTTCCACAGTAAGCTAAAAGCTTGTGTTGTGAAAGGAGAGTTTGCTGGCACCTGGGATCGAACCACGGACCCCCTGTTCACGAGGCCGAGACTCTACCTCCAGACAAACTCAATGTCTATTAAAAAGCGTGTACCTACCTATCTACCCTATGTAGATTTAAAAATTACTTATCTTACAAAGAACTCAGGCTATTTGCAAAAATATATTTTTTCTCAGTCATCCCACGGCACAACAATAATATCCACAACATGTTCTCCGCGCTATATAAAGTAGAGTAGCGACAAAAAGAGATAGTAGAGTGCAGAGGAATAAGAAATATCACGAATGAGTTATTATACCTTTGTTATCAGGATTTCTGAGAACTAAATAATAATAATATGCTTTATACCTGAAGGTGGAGTAATGCCAGTAATGGTCACTGCTCTTTAATCTTTTTTTACTAACAGTTTGTGAATTTCTATAGTGGAGTACCGACTAAAGATTATCATATTTCATATTATCAAACTCATCATCATCATGTGGAACGAATGAACGGGGTAAGAATGACAAGGAGGATATATTTGTCTGAAAGAAAGGGTGTGAGGAAGCGCGGGCGTCCGAGAATTACGTAGATCAAATTCTCAAGGACGGAGGAACCGATTTGCGTGCATGAGAAATTGTATGAATGTGGAAGAAGCGAAGGAAGTGTATAAAGATAGATCTATTTAGCGTTTCATTCTCTCTTCCTACACCACTTGGGACACGGCGTGAGGGTATAGGATGTATAGTATAATATTTAATTTTGTAGTTAATCTACGGTCGTATACCGTGATCTATGATCTTGCATATTATTATTATGATCTTGATCTAATTCTTGGTTTTTAAACACCTAATAACCTATTGATCATAAATTATTGTAAATAGATCTTACTTTGTATGTAATGGTTCACAATAATAATTGCTGGATCAATATATATTATGAACTTTCAAGCGAAGAATACAACGTTCAAATCTCAATATTTTTTTACATTTTGCTTTAGGCTCATTTTCCCGTGTATCAATTTTTGAAAGATTAACACATTTTCTTTTTTTTTTTTTTTTTAAAAAGATATATCTGGGTTTTTTTGTTATAAACCCAAATACAACCTTATACACCTTTCACAGTAAGCTACTAAAAGCTTGAAGCTTTTTAAAAAAAGCTTCTTTTATATTGAATTTTTCTTTTTCTTGTCATTCTTCTCTGGCTAGGTCATGGTTTGAGATTGCCCAAAAAGAAAAAGGTGACACTCTTTCACAATGCAATGTTTAGCAAGTCATTATTGATTAGTTTTTACAAAATTTCTCGGGAAGTCGATTCATTAATGACGGGTCCTGCGATACCAAAAGCCCTGTCATAGAAGCAGGGCTTATTGGCGCTGTTGATCTCGTCCAGAATGTCAGTAGATGTCTTTGCTGAGCATAAGGATCTATTTGCAGCTTTTATGAGAACACAAAGCTCATGAAGCGAGACGTACCGTGATAATATAGTTAAAAAAATGAAGGTATATTTTTATAGGTTCACACCTCCAAACAACCTTCCAATAAATTCTTCACCTCCTTCAATCTTTCCCGTCTCATTCTTTCTTTATATCTATCTCATTCTTAATCTCAGTTACAAGCTACAAATAAGATTAAGATATTATAAGCAGGTGTATACCAATGTTTTATCTACTCTTAGGATGGTTCGGGAGATACGGCCAAAATACATAAATCATTAACAAGTTCAAAGAAGGTAATATTGTAGATAACTAGGTGTATAAGCTCTTGTTTGACTTTGGTTTATCTTTACTGATATTAAGTTAATGAAGATATTATATTCCTATGTGTTTAACTATAAATAAAAAGAATATGAATCATATATTATACATGTATTGTTAATGACAGATGGGATCACGTGGCGTTTCTGGTATGGGATCATACCAGAAATGCCACGTTGAGCAAGTACGTGGAGTCTTCATGAAGATGCAAGGCATTGAAAACAATAAAGACCTTTCACTGGATCAATTTAAAATCCCAGACCTAACTATTAAAGACTACCGACCATTTCACTTTTTAATTTACCCGTGTATTTTCTGTGAAATCTTCAAAATAGAATAAGTTCGAAACATATTTTTTAGTGTCATGTTAAAGAAAGCTGTATTTATCGTGTTGAAGCTGTATTACCTACGTCATGAATCGAAAATGTATGCATCATTTTCGATTTATCGATGACGTTGCTGTACATCATTGTTGACAATAGCTGATAATTTTATATATACCGACCTAAATAAATAAAATTATTTATGTAGAGCTTTTGTACTTTCAAATAAATAGATAAATATTTTTATTTCATCGTTGCATGAATAATAAAAGTAAAACCTTTTATTACCCTCGAGAAATCAATTTTCAAAAACAAGGAGACGCGCCATCTAAATGCATATCCTGAAGACGATGCATGTTGGTTATCGCATCCAATCTATTTTCCTCCAGTCAACCTGTCACGCAGTAATAGATATATTATTATTATATACATAGAAAGATAAATAAGTTTATATTATGTGTGTATTGTGTAGGTATATTATTTACATTTTTAGGGTGCATCGGCTTAAGCAACCCTCACAAATTTGGCAAAACTACCCACGTTTTAGGAAGTACTTGTATGTATAACGGGTCATGCACCTATGTAGATAAGGATACATTTATTTCTGAAGTTGTTTTTCTTATAAAGAACTGAATGAAATGTGGAAACACAAAATTCGTAAATAAGTAAAAGAAATAATGGCATATATTATTAGGTACGTACCTACATATTATACGAACGTGTTTAAAGGTTTTTCTAGAAATTCATAGATTTTGATTGTAGTGGAATACCTACCAACATTTTTGATAATTTAGTGATGAAATATACCATCCTTCCCGAATATCTTATTTTTATGGTGCGAAGAAAACGACGTGTATGCTTATTACAAAAAATCAATCCACTGGTTAGGTCATTTGTTGGAGATGCCGGGATAGCGTGGATTGATAAATAGTTTACTGAATTAAAGATTATTATAATTAAAAACACTGCTTAAATCCACTATAAATTTGCTTATTGATACAATGTAGTCATCTTCAGAACAAAAGTAGATATTGGTTTGATACTGACGATGATTAGGTACACTGTGTTCGTAACAATTAACAGTTTCACAACATTGGAACAATGCTTGTTTAAAGTTAAATATGAAAAAAATTGGTCCCACGATTCGATTGGACGCAATACCAATTTTTGTCACATGTTTCTAGTAGATATATTATGAAAATAATAAGTCTATGCTTTGAAGTGAGGTTTAACTATAAAAGATCTTGTTTTCGATTGTCAATATCAACATTCTTGTGCTAAATCTATACCTATAAATACCAATAATAAAATGAATATAGAAAATAAACCCATAAATAAAATATCTTCGATCTAACACGATATCTTTTCCGGCAAATCAGACAGCATTCTGCTTACGTAGATGCAATAATATATAAAACAATATTTTCTTTCCGTTTTGTCCAGGGTTCAACTTCAGACTATCGCAAAGATCTTCAGCCAGGAGAATGAAGGTACCTAGATCTGTTATAATAAATATCAGCAGATACTATATAAGTGTATAGATGTATTTTGAAAGGGGACAGCAGGAAGAAGAAAGAGTGAAAGATTGTCTTTCTAAGAAGTTGTAGATAAATTTAATATGGTAGTCGAAATATTGGTAACTTTATTTATATAAAAATGTTAATACATAAAAAACCCTCTATGGGCCAAAGCACTCTGAAAAGGTCTCTAGTGTCTTTTGTGATACAGTAGAAAATGGGTCATGTTTCGAGAATGTCTGATCAATACCTAAGTAATAATTGGACAAAAAGACCGGTGTTCGAAAAAATAAAGACATTAAACATTAAATGTCTTTATTTTTTTATCTTAAATTCAGCGAATAGGTTTGCCACCCATCTTGAATATCTTAATTTATTGTTGGCATGGAGAGGATAGCTTGCATGTTTAGTATAGGTATGCAGCTGGTCTGCTGGTTACCCTATTTGTGGGATATGCCATGATGTTATAATAGTAGTATAAAATCCTTAACAATTTAATACATGACTACTAAATTTCTTGGACATAACTGAAACTGAATAAAAATATTCTCTCTCCCTATTTTCTTCCTCATTCTAATATAGGTAATTTCTTGAACTCAAAAATGGATGGACCGGACAAAACGATAGTCATTTTAAATTTCCTCCTAACTTTCTGACGGAAAATCAACTTGCATTGGATAATAAATTATTAGTGTTCATAACAAAAGTGTGACCAGTATAAAAAATCCATTCCCGCCACTGCAAAACAGTGGGTGGAAAAATATACCTATCAATTTAGTTATGCCTTGAGTAAGATATACCTATTGGTACCTATTCAAGTTAGGGTGATGCAATTGTAGATATTATGTATGTAGGTATATTGATCATGTATTACCAATTCAGAAGTGATTTTATTGGTTAGAATTGTCTTGATATTGTTATTGCAAGTCCCTTAATGATCATAAAGGCCATCCTTGGTGCAAAGGGCCCAATATAGGGATTGCATTGGCTACCTAGTAATACAGATTAGTCTTTGAACTAATAAACCCTTCGTTCTATCGTTCCTACACCTAATATCATATTTAATTCAGAAAACCCTACGATCTATATAAATCTATCATATAAACCAAGTTATATGTTCTAATCCATGATTTATTATAACATGTTATGCTATAATATTGTGTACTTATTTTTTTGTTGAGCATGTAATATATTCTTGATTATTTTTACTTATATTTTTAATGTTTTATTCGGCCTCCTTCGGACATAATATTCTTAGGGGAAAATAATGCAATTTTTTTTATCTTGTTATGGACAACTGTTGCAATGGCTATTATTTATTTTAAGGGTTGTCTAGAAGAAATAGTTTATTTGTAATAAGTCACCCACTGTATATTGGTCTCTTTTTTTTTAATTATAGTTTCAAATGAGATATTTTTTAAATCAATTATGGCGCATATGGATTTATTCGGGATCATTAAATGGAACATCGATCTCTAAGGCGCGGGTAAATATTGGAAGAGCAATGCCTTTAGTTTGCTTCTGAACGTTGTTATTGTTATTGATTGTTTTTTTGAAGGCCTTCAGGGAGTTCATACGACACCAAAAGTCTTATCGTGGAAGCAGGACTAGTTGTTTCTATTGATCTCACTTAAGTACATCGTATTTAAGTACCAGCATATTTTTGATCAATAAGGGAACTACTCAACATTCTTAAGAATATTCGCAAACAATTACAAAGATACCTAAGTATTCCTTACAAAATAAAAGCCTACACTTTATTACATGAATAATATATTTCAAACAATCCGTGTAGGTATTCAAGTCCTAGGTATGTATATTTTTGTCTACCTGTGTATAGTTTTGGGTAGTCACCTCCTCACATCAATTTCGAATTCGGTTTGTAGCCAGCCGCGCGTGCCGAACCGTTTCATAGTTTGAATTTCAAAATTGTTCCAAAATTTTCATAAGGCAATCAGGGTTGAAGAATAAATCATCAAATTTACATTATAAAGTATTTTAGACGGGATATCGACACCTACCTAGTGCCTATATAACTAGACGTGCATTCACGGTGAAAGTGACTTGTAAAGAATTTTAGGGATGGCAATGATTACAGCGTGAATAGTTACCTAGCTGCTCGATCATTTTTCTATTTTAATCTCGAGTCAAAGGGCCAGTAATCTAAAGAATTCTGTTGATACTTACTCAAAATCATGTAGGTTGTTTTGAAATTTCTTTAACAATAAATTCAATTTGTTTTTTATAAAAAAAAAAGTTAAAAATATTGGATGAAAAATAAACAGTGTTATTTAGGTATTTATTTACATATCCACGACGTGACCCTTTTACATAATGTACAATACAAGAAAAAAGGAAAGCAAAATTCTCATTCACAACACAGTTGGAGTAAGACAAAAACAACAACAACTGGTGAAAAAATAATACAATAAAGTGTTGTTGTTTTATACATTTTTAAAATACTTAAAACGTTTTTTACAATGAAAATGCACACACCTTCGAACTACTTGATAGCTTTGTTAATAATCCACCAAAATACACACTAACTTATGTAGATAAATTTTCGATGTTATTATTTGTGTAAAGAACGATTCGCTTCCCTAAAATTGAGCGTTCTTATAAGCGCGAGAGCGAGGAGTGAATTGAGTGAGAAATGTTGTCGACGGACTTAGGTAAGTTTGATGATAAATCTCGCAATTTTCTTTAGTACCCATAATACCTACATTACCTATATAAAATATTCAAATAAGTTGGGATATAAATTTTATACCTACACCTATTAAGTACCCATAGTAGGTAACGCTACTAAGACCCCTCCTCTTCTCTTGCAACTTGGTTCCTACCCAGTCTGAAAGACTGTGTTCGGACAGATTTCCCCTCAAAAAATTCACAAAAAATGGTTTAACCTTAAAATGACTCCACTTAAAAAAAAAACAATGTTTTCTTATTACAAAATTAACCAATATTTTTTATTATTTGTTATGAGGTGAAGAGAAAGGTGTGGCTAAAAGAGGTCCAGCTGTCCCATCACGGCATCTCCCACAAATGAGGTAGCCAGCAGTCCAACTGTTTGTAATAAACATGCATGTCGTCCTCTCTGTACCAATAAAAGTTAAGATATTCCGGATGGGTGGCCTCATCACTAAACTGAAGATTTTTAATATCTTAAAACTTTTAATCAAATATTAGTTTAGTTTTAGGAGGCGTTTAGGCGGGCGGAGGACCGGGCACGGTGGAGGAGCTTGTTGCTTGGTTGGGGTCATGGTGGTCACGATCCTCAGCATTGAGGGACCGACTTAGAAGAGAAGAAAGAGTTTAGTTAGATTTCGTAAAATATTTTAAAAACGTTCTATATTCAAACATATTCTACGAAATTTTCTCAAACATCCGGCGCTATTTTTTCATCTTTTTCTTAGTTCCCCGAATTTAAAAGCATCTAACATAATGGAGATTCTGATTTATACCAACAACGACGATAAGTTTTTTCCCTCTCGCACGTTCTCCCTCATTCCTCTTTTTTCTTTCTCTTATTACCTACACTTCCTCTTTCTTATAATATTTACTTTCTAAATACGAATATTATAATCAGTGGCGTATCTACCTATTTTTCAAACACAAATACCAAAACTCTGAAGTGGTCGGTATCCTGATGGTAGAATCTATTTTCAGTCGAGAGATCCCGGGTTCATTTTCACCCGCTGCCGAACTACTTCATCTTCACGACACAAGCATATTGTTTACTCTGAATGTATCTAGGTAGTATTTGGGTTTATTTCAAATCCATATTCGTTTTTTAAAATATACTCAGTTAGGTACCTACTTAGGTATCTACCCAGGTATGTAGGTATATTAACGTGTTTAAAATAATTTTGAAGGATGTGCAAGAAAATTTTGACTTTAATTCTTTACTCTCTATCTATCTCGCAAGAGATGTATTTATATCATCATAGATATACAGTCTACCGTGCTATTTTAAAGGCAGACACCTATTCCTATAAAGTGTCGAGTAAGACTTTCAGTATGTTCATTTCAGCGATATAGATACCCATGTTACCTATCTTAAATGTATTTTAAAGCACGGAGAGAACGACCTGTGTGTTCACAATTAGAAATCAGATATGAGATAGAAGATAATCGACTTGCCTACTTAAAAAAAATATGTAGGTAATAAAAAATATTATTAATAAAATTTATTTGGACCCGGTAACTTTCTCAAACATCGTTTCTTAGATACCGAAGCTTCCTGTTCTAAAAACAAACAAAAAACATGTGAATTTCATCTCTTTCTATAGAGTCCTTTTGTTAAAAAGGAAAGAAACGGTAAGATGCACATTGTATTAGAGTAACAAGGACGACGACGATGATAGAATGCATAGATAACAAAAGCAGAACTAAAGTCATTCATCAATGTCAGGAGAAAAATAGAGAAGGAGAGAGATGGTAGTATATGAAGAGAGTTTGTTAGAAAGAGAGATAAATTTGAGAATAGATAGTTATATTGAAGACGATAATATCTTAGGAGACATTTTTCTTTTTTGTTGGTAAATAACTGGCCACCATCTTTCTTTAGATGCATAGGGTTGAAAATTCATTACATTTAGATTTATGTTACTGTAAATATTTGCAAATTAATTTTTACTCAATTTAGTTGATTATTTAAGGACCCACCCGCGATAGAACGGAAGTTTGGGGACTTCCGTTTATCCATAATCCTTGGTTGATTAGAAGAAATTCTTAAATAACTGCTATAAACTTGCCATCTCTTTAGGTAGCTACTTACTGGGTTGACTGGAAGAAATAGCATGTACGGAATCCCCGACTTTTGGAATATTTTCAAAACATTCTTTTTTGTACATCATAACAAAATCAACAAATTAATTTACATAAAAAAAATGTGATTATAGTTATGCAGTGGCGAGATTATCAACATATTAGTGATTTCCTCCATTTAACCACGTCATATTAAAATAAAACATAACTATATAAAAAAATAAACAAAGCACAAAAAATTACAATAATCTCTATGTAAACCAATAAAAGAAAAAAAATCACAACACACCCCAAATAATCAATCCAACTAGCAAAGAATGAGACTAACTTGAACGATTTTCAATATGAAATTCAATAGTATCACTAATTCTGTAAAATCCAATACCAGATTTTATCCAATTAGAATAAGGAAATAAGTCTTACTAGATTGGTATCAGTTTTTGTCTAGTAAGAGTCCATTTCGAATTGCTTCTACCAAAAACATTACTAATGGGAAAATGTTCCTTGTTAGAATATTATTCTAATGCCAATAGGTTGGTATCTACTTACATCTAAAAAATAATTAAAAATGTGGGATAGTTGGAAGAGATCGCGCCTTTGTAATAAACTCACCCTCTGTATATTTATTTTGTTTTATTTGAATGTACCTACTTATATCTTCTATGGATTTGTAATCAATTTACAGTACCTAAAGAATGAATAAAGAAAATGAAGGACATTTTATCCTAAAAAATTGCGTACCTTTATAACACATATTTGACAAATAACTGTATCATAATGAACGCTCGTAAAAAATATTTCTATATTTTTATCTTACCCCAAAAAGTCGGCAACATCGCCATTCTTGCAAAACATTATTACATAATTTACCTGTCTTATATTCAACTTGTTTCAAAATAAATTTGTACATACAAAAATATGATATTTCAGTCTCATTTTATTGTTTTAATTATTATGTATTGTTTTTATCGAGTTTTTATTGACATTGTAGTAAAATGTGTTTTAATTTTTAATGAAGCAATAAATATCGTAAAATACTGCAGAGATATCTATCGGTGACTAGCGTAAGTAATCCATACTTTTATAATTTATTACCTCAGTGACCACTCCCATAAATCTAAGGGGTGGAGCAATAAACTACCGAGATTGTTCCACTTCAAGGTGAACGCATAAAACAATATTTCAACTCGCATTAAAACACCACAAAATCATTCAGACCACACAAAAAATCTTAAAACAGTACAGAAATAATTAATTCATACATGAAAACATGTATTTTTATCCATATTTTAAGCATAAAATGTGTTTTTATTGCCTTTATTGAAGTTTTAATTTATTGTAGTGTATTTCTCCGCTATTTATTGCCGAGTAGTTTTCATAATGGTTTGTGTCTCGGCTAATAAAACAAATTGCTTCGTTTATTGTTCGCTAGATGGTTTACTAGCGTTCTTGTACATGAACTGGTTATTAGGTATTATTGTTATTATTACTTTATGTAGGTATACGAAACCGTTTATAGGGTTTACGGTGGCGCTGAGTGCGGTTTTATTGGGAACTAAAAATAATAAAGACCTACCAAAGGTGGGTTTTATGTTTATGATGTCGTTCGCAGTTCGTATTTCGTAAAGGACAGAGGTTTTCAAACGAAAATGAAAAGATATGATTTTACTTAGAATTTAATGAATATTTTACCGAAGCTTTTCAACCACATTTGAAGAAATATCTTGAATATATTTTTGTTGTTTGTTTTAAAACTTGTTGTGCGGTAGTGTTATTTATATTCAACGATGAGATTTGCCACCCATCCTGAATGTCTTAATTTTATATTGACACGGAGAGGACAGCTTGAATGTTTATTACATGCTGCTGGTTTGCTGGCTACCTTACTTATGGGATATACCGTGATGGTATGGTATGTTTTTGAGTTTAATATTATGATGATGGATGATTTCTTCAGCGCCGTTTAATGGAGAATCCATCACAATATAGGTACATACCTAATAAATACCTATGAGTTCAAAATAGTTTTTATTTTCAAATTAAGAATTCTAATATTTGGTATTGCAATATGTACCTAATTCCTAGTAGGTACCTACTTATATACACTTAAAATATATGCATTCAATAATATTACAAAAAGTTTTACAATGAGTTTTGTTATTCTCAACATTGAGGTGGGCTTATGCTTTGAGGGATTATACCTATATTTTTTGGAATGAATAAATTATAATAATACTATAACGACTTACTATACCATCATGGCATATCCCACAAGTGGCTAGCTAGTGGATTGACTGCACGTAATAAATATGCAGATTGTCTTCTACGTGACAATAAAAAATGAGACATTCAGGATAGGTGGATTGCCGCATCCCTCGCATCCTAAATGAAAGTCCCCAGACTTCTGCGGTATCCGGGTGGACGGTGGGTCCTTCAATGTATGCCGCATCCCTCAAGTAGGTATTATTATATCTGTAGTTTTCACTTTAGCTGTGGATAATGGGCTAAAATCTTGAGTAGATAATTATGATAAGGTAGGTATTGATCACAGAGAATATTGTAATTTACTTAATATTCTTGTGTGGAATAATGTTTTTATTTTTTTTAAGTAGGTGCCTACCTAGTAGGATTCACAAATTATTATTTCTAGGATACCCAATCAATACTTACGTCTACCTAAAACTTTTATTCATACCTAAATCTTTTTTTCATACATACCTACCTAAAACTAGGATATTAATTTAATTAAATGTATTTAATAGGTATCAATTATCTGTCGTCTTTTTCAATCTATGTATAAAGATATTATTATTACTGAATTTATTTATTATCTAAAAAATGTCACCAATCACCTTCACAGTCATCACTTTTGCGGTGAGTGATGTTCACAAAATATAACATTATTCACATTAATTTAAAATAAACCAAACTATCTATCTATCTATCTATTCCCTCACGCCGTATCCCAAGTGGGGTAGGCAGAGAGAACGAAACGCCAATTAGATATGTCCTTACATACTTCTTTCGCCTCCGCCTCATACAATTTCTCATGCACGCACCTCGGTTTCTCTTACTCAAAACATGGCCGTCCTTGAGAATTTGATCCACATGTTCAAGCCATCTAGTTCTCGAACGCCCGCGCTTCCTCACACCCCTCCTTTCAGCCAAGTATATCCTCTTTGTCTTAAAAGTTTGGTTTATCCTTTTTCACAAAGAGGATAAACCAAACTTTTAAGTAAAAATATAAAAAAAAAAAACAACTTAAACAATGAACAAAACGTATTTCACGCAAAAAATACAGACATTATGTACCTACCTACAATGCATAATATGTTGATAACAATGCATTTTTTTTATTTTCTTTTACCATTCGATTTCCATTTCTAAGGAAAACATGAAAAAATAAGCCTTCCCCAATTCGAGCAATAATTTTTAGCCAATCGAGTTTCTATTTTTTTCGGTCATTTAGGTAGGTATCGGGAACCACACATTAGATGATTTTCAGTATTTCTTCTTTCTCTTATTGTAAAAAATGTGCCTCCCATTCTTTCCTCTAATTTCTACTGATATTTGTATCTTTATAATTTTTCACAAATTTTTCACAAATTGAGACCATAGTGGTTCCGATTGACTTAACGATATAGAACCAGAATTTTATTTATTTGTTCAGAAATGAAGGCTTATCCTGGATTATCGACGAAGAAATTAATTCTTGATAACTAATAATATCGTATGAACATTATTTGTATTTATTTATTTAAGTTCAGAACCCCTGGTCTAATATAATACTTACTAACACAGCGCCGCCGATAAACTTTATTACCGACATTTTTATTTAACGGCCTCTCAATAAAACAGCGATAAAGCTTCATCGGAACCTTTACAGATGTCGTTTTATCGTAAAATATATTTATTATTATTATTATAATATTATTAGTACAAAGAAAATTATTACTACATCTTGGGATTTTAAATTCAATTATTTACACTAATTAAGTTAAATTGGGTGTTTTATTAAGATTTGTTTAGGCAGGTACGTAAATTGTTTCTTTGAGTTCTTTTAAAGATAAATTTTACAAATATTTGAGATGAATTATTGAGTTTTAATTTTACTTTTCTTCACATACTCAATGTCAAGTCAATTTAATTGTATACCTACCAATTATTTCTTTTAATATTATTCTATAATTGAATTTTTGCTTCTTGTTCATACCCAAGCCAAAATCTTATCTTTCTGCCTACAATTTTCTAATAGGTTTGTTAGTATGTCAATATGGAAAATAATACTGTACTTTACAATTTGTGATATACCTAATTTTGTACCTATACAAGGACAAATTGCATGTCATTTTATGCAGTAAGTACCTACACTGGCTACCCCATATTTGGAAGTAGATTTAGAAACTTAACTATCCAAGATTTTTGTTCTTTATCCATGTATTATTTTGTACATACATGGATGAAGCTCTTACATAACTATTTCTTATACCTACCTATAAGTGTTCCACAATACAGTTATATAATACATATTCATATCGAAATAAAATTCTAGACTTAAGCTCATTGAATAGAAAGCATGCATGAGTGATTGTATGACAGTGAAGATAGCGAAAAAGAAAGGATAGGAATAAATGGCGCTTTATCCTCTTTGCCAACAGCGAAAGAAAAACTGATGGTTGTAATCAATCATGCATAAAAATATCGACACTGAAAGAATTATCCGCATGTTTATAACTACGTCCAATGGTATCTATAAATTAAAATTCAAATGCATTTGTGGGTATTCCAAAAAAATATCACAATACACACCGTTATTTTTGTCAATGTTGTCACGCAAGGCACAGTTAGGACTATCCTTAATATGTCATTTACTTTATGGTTCCATTGTGTTTTGAAATTCAATGACTTTTGGAAACCTGAAGATGACCGTTCAAGTTCTTTGTAGATACCTACATACCTAATATTATTATCATTATATTGTTTTATCTACCAAAACAACAGTAAAATTTGCATTTGCAAGGCCAAATTGTACAACCTTTTTTTTAGTCGATATTTATTACACATTGTATCCCATCTGTCTTTGAAATCAAAAGACAATGTAACCAGGTATCTTTATTTTGTGCAATTTCTGCCATTGTCATTGTCGTTTGTTTATTTGTTATTTTTTCATATTTAGGCGACATAAATAGATTTCTTTGTTTTTATTTTATTGCGTAAAGTTATTGTTTGTGAATATTTATTGTTTCTGTTTGTTGATTCTTATTTATTGTTTTTGATTTATTTTTGTGTTTTACAATGATATTTTATTTTTGGTTTTAGTTTTGATTTTAAAACTGTGTGTAACGGTTGTTCAGTGCGTTTTTATGTTTTAAATTTTTAGAATATTCATATTTCAATGTTATTATTTCTTTAAAACTTTATCAGTGAAAATACATTTCTACATTATCATAATAAAATTAAGAAGGTAGGATTTTATTTTTATTTTTGTGCCGTGTAGCATCCGCCAAAGAATTGGTCTACCACTCTTTTCCGTAAGTTTTGAAATGTTCTATTTAAAAGCATGACGTGTTCGAAAAAATAAAGACGTTTTACATCTTGAAATTCAACAGTGAGGTTTATCACCCATTTTAAATGTCTTATTTTTGTTAGCATTGAGAAGAACGCTTTCTTGTTTATTATAGGTATGGAGACGGTCTGCTGGCTACCCCGTTTTTGGGTATGCCATGACGGTGTAGGAGTAAATTATATTTTTTTAAAGGTCTACCTATAATAATTAGGTGTACCTGATAATTTGTATAAATGGAAGTCCTCAGACTTCTGCAGTATCTGGGTGGACGGTGGGTCTCCTTGTTCTGTAAAAGGCAGGTATTCGTAATACATCGCACTTTAATTAACATCTTCAATGAGGCGTGCCACCCGTTCTGAATATCCTTTTTTTATTGCCACAGAGAGGATATTAAGTATTATGCTTGTTTATCACTTGCAGTTCGTCCATTGGGTACTCCACTAGTGGGATAACTAGAAGATATTGCCATGATGGTACAGCGCAGCGGTAGATAGAAATAGTAGCAATACATAAATTGTCATACGGCATATTCTTTAATTTATTTATGATAGGTAGTAGGTATTACAAGTTTTATAACACATAATAGGTTAGTAATAAGTACATAATATTGTTAAATATATATTAGGTATTATGAAGTGTTATAAAATTGTCGGGAGATGATTTTATAAAAGTTTCGAGTTACTTATTTTACCCAAAATTCCTCTAGAAAGTTTTCATTGGTTCCATAAATATTGCATCTCCTTCGGAAAATAATATATTAGCTATCGGACTCAAAATCTGATAGAGTTGAAGGCAGAAGCGGACTTGAAATCATTTATACATAAGTAAAGTATATTTTTTTAAATAATTAAAATTTAATATCACTATTTTGATCGCTCGTGTGAGTGGCATGGGAACAAAAATGGACAAATCCATATGTAGTAAAATGCCAATAGGTAGAGCACGAAACTAATTGAATTTTGATTGTTTTTATATAAATTTTGAATTTCTCCGCTATTTTTCATACGGAAAATGTGGTTCTATAGAACTCTATACAAATAATACTTTTTGGATTTTTCCTATTATTATACAAAGTTACCTACCTACTCGTATTTTATTTTATTGGTAGGTACTTTAAATATAAATGTATTTGTTTCAACTTCGTGAAAATATTGTCCCACCTATGTGTGCGTGTTGTATAATTCAAAAGTATATATATGTTATCGTGAGTAGATAATTATGTATTTATGTAAGTGTGCATTTTTTATACTTTCTATTTATTATTTTTCTTTAAATATATTTAAAAATCTGGTACAGTCCGCACCAGTCACAATCGTGTATACTTACGACTTTTGCCGAGATTTCCCGATTCTTATCTGGGTGAACCTATCGTATGGGATCGGCAGTAAATATTATATTCAGAAAATACTCTCCTTCCTTTCTTTCTCTCCATCCAACTCCTCACACATACTTCAGGATTCATCCATATCTACCTTCAAAATCAAAATAGTTGAGATTTCACCCGAAATCACTGGTATTTCGATAAAAAATAATCATAGTAGCAAGCTTTGATGAAAATAAAAATTATATCTTAGTAACTTTTCTTGAAAACATTTGCCTATCACAAAAATTTTAATGAATATTTTGATTTTTGTCTTCAAGCAGACTAATTTTCATATATACCTACCTAAGGCTTTTTTTATAAGTAGGTATCGGTCGATGGCTTTAAATTTAATATTTTTAGAAGAAAAAAGTAATTTTTCGTTTTGAAATTTGATGGCAAAATCTAATACATATAACTACTTTATAATTTATTGCCCTATTGCTATGTTATCATGTACTAATTTCTTAATACATAAAATCTATTTCAGATACGTTAGTTGTTAGAAAATATATCGTGTACCTATAAAAAATATTTTAGTCTCATTAAGCTTTGCTTTTCTCCAATAATCACATTTCAATTGGCTGTTCTCTTTTACCAGCTGTTTTATTCAATTCCAGAGTCCAGACATCTCTATTCATTCTCTGTTGCTGACTAGCACAAATTATTATTATTACCATCGAAGACCCCATATAGGTACCTAAATAGGTAGGTAGGCAGTAGAATATAAAATATTAGGTACATATCTATTATTAGATATACACAATTCTTATACATACTTTTTCTTTCATCTTGGATCGGAACTATGTAGATCCCTCCTCGTTTACCCCTTCCCAGACATTCAACTCTTAGTTTATGGCATGCTTGATATCATAGAACTTACTTCATTTTCAACGACCCCACATATATGGTCAGGAGTTATGAATGCAGACAGCTTCTTGTAGATTATTAGTATCCAAGTTTATAGAGAAATCTTAAACTTTTCATGCCATGAGATTGCCTTCATTGTATTTTTTTTTTTATTTTATTTTCTTAACTGTGTAATATGCAATATTTCACTAGTACCGTAATAATTTTGAAAAATGTTTTGTGTTGTATGATTTGCTGTATTTTTCATTACTGATAAGTTTCATTTCATGTTCCGAAAAGCTTCAAAAAATAATATTGGTTGACAATGTGGAAATAAAAACTAGGTAATTTTTAATTTCACTTATTTTTGAAGAAATAACTAGGTATGTAATATTGTTGCGATACATTTTTATAAAATGGAGTATTTATAGATACTATGTATCCCGTGGAGCACCCGGTAAAGAATTGGTCTCCCACTCTTCTGCGTAAGTTTTCGAGTGCCCTGTTAAAGGCAGGTGTTCGAAAAAAATTAGACATTTTACATCTTAAATTCAGCGATGAGGTTTGCCACCCATCCTGAATGTCTTGATTTTATATTGGCACGAAGAGGACAGTTTGCATGTTTCTTACATGCAGCTGATCTGTCCCGTGATGCCGTGATGGTATAGTATAGTATAGTATGTATTACAAAATAAATACTTTTGTAAATTAACAAAATTATGGAAAATAACATAGAAAATAAGAAGGTTCATCTTTTACATAAGTTTTCACTACTAAATTCTGCCAAAAAATAATCAAAGAAATTAATGAATCTTATAAAAAGCGCTATAAAGACTTAATTGTGTCTTTGGGGAAATACTGAATCCAGCTGTCCCCCCATATTATAAAAATAAGACATTTTAGATGGGTAGCATAACTTTTCGCTGAATTAAAGTTGTCAAAATAATGTTGATTTTTAGTTGATAATAATTATAAACTTTTAAAATAAATGTTGATTTTTAGTTGATAATAATTATAAACTTTTAAAATAAATGTTGATTTTTAGTTGATAATAATTATAAACTTTTAAAATAAATGTTGATTTTTAGTTGATAATAATTATAAACTTTTAAAATAAATGTTGATTTTTAGTTGATAATAATTATAAACTTTTAAAATAAATGTTGATTTTTAGTTGATAATAATTATAAACTTTTAAAATAAATCCAAACTTATCTAATTACTAACTTTTATATGGATTCGGTTTGTACTGATTTTCTAAGCTAAATTGCTGCGTTCATTGGTCGTTCCAAATCAGATCCATGGCTCCCGTCCAGAAAGCCCTTGCAACGTCTTTGGGGTCATCCTATGGATGTCCATCCAGTCATCCTCTCTCGGTTATACCTGTTGTATTCCTATCCCAATAAATGAATGAATGAGCCGTATCAAAACACATGTTTATTTTTTTGATTGACATAATAGACACCTACTTAACTAACCTGGTGTAATAAATTTGATCATTGTTAGATAATATAAATAACCCCAAATAAATTTACGATCATTTTACGAGCTCGTAAAATAAAGATAGCTATATAAGCATGTTAACATCATTATATTGTATACTTACAATATACAAATAGTAGATAATAAACATATTGTTATTTTATGTTATGTAATAATAACAAATAATACTTAAATGATCCTACTTATAAACTCGTAAAAAAGAGTGGCGATAAACTCAATTGGTAGACAGCTAATAAAAACATAATAACAATGTGTATTATCATTGATTATTATGATGGTAATGTTGTTTATGGGCTCATGAAAAAGTCGTAAAGGAGCTTTGGTGAACAGTCAACAGATGGCGATATAGGGAAGCTTTGGGGCAATCAGGCAACTCTTTATTTAGATATTTATGAATAATTATTGATTCTACGTAATTTTATTCTATCAATTTTTACTCATTTGCAAGTGCTTTTGGTGTTAATAGATTAACATCAAATAATTACCGTTTTTTTACCTCCGTTTATCCAAGAGGTTCCCAATTTTTTTCGACAGCCACTTACTTTGTGAGATAGATCTAGTGCCCCCTCCAGAGCACCTCCCAATTGTCTCTGGGCTCTCTACCGCTCTCTTTGGGTACCACTTTGTCCAAATGAGTAAAGTTTATTGTTTATATTTGGAGTCCCCGTGGAGTCCCCGGTAAAGAACAGGTCTGCCACTCTTTTCTGTAAGTTTTCGAGTGTCCTGTAAATGCTAAGTGTTTATAAAACCTCACGTATAAGACGACAATATTAACATCTACAATTCAACGACAACGAGGTATGCCACGCATCCTGGATGTCTTGATTTTTATTGGCACGGAGAATACAATCTGCGTGTTTATTACATGCAGATAGTTCGCTGTTTATCCCATTTATAACTTTCATAATATGGAACAACGGAACATTTAACTGACCACTGTCCTGTATTTTCATTCACTGGAGGAATACAAGGCCTCGGACCCTCGAGATTCAAGTCTAGCGGGCCATAAGAAGAAGAAGAAGATAATATGGAATCTTGGGTTATTTTTTCATTATGTTATATTTCCCTAAAATAAATTACTTATGTTTATTTTTAGTTTTTTCTATGCAGTAGATATGCACTACAATTAACACATTTACAGCGGGGCTCTAATTATTTATTTCCCAGTTTAGTCAACCTATTATTCGATAGTTAAATCAACAGGCTGTATCTATAACAAATTCCTAGAATTTAAAAAGTTTCTATCAAGGAAAAACTCTTCCAAAATCATTCTAATATCAAAACAGGAATATATCTGTAGGTATCTAAATTCTGTTCTTTAGTAGGTAGGTGATCGCACGTGTGTGTGTCTCTCTCTCTAGATCCACAGGTAAACCCCCAAAAACCTTCATTTATCGGCACCATGGGAGAAATCCTTTTCAAGATTATCATCTCCCACAAGAGTATCGCTTAACAACCTGTTTACTTTCCACTCAGTGCCTTTATTTTACCGAAGCAATCAGCGTAAAAGTCACTACTTTATTATTTGCAGACGTCTTTACGTTCCATTTTATATTTAGTATTATTATTACTATATAGGGGGATAAAAGTTACGACTCGTTCATACAATTTGGTACAAGATAAGGTCTAATATATAGAGGAAATTGAGTAAAACGTCACCTTATCAAAAGGAACAAACTTTTATATCGAGAGTCAAATAATACAATAGTGTTAACACTTTTATATTTCGATTAAGTCGTCACGGTTTGTAGTAGGTATATTTTTGTTTTATTAAAGCTGAGGGGTACTTGTATAGGGCTTCTCTACAGTTGTATTGCTGCTACTACTACTGTAGGTACTAATAATAAGCGCGGCTAAAATGTAAGCGGTTGTCTTTTATTGTTTGTGAATTGGCTATAAAATTATTGTGAGATTCCCCAACAGGGTTGAGGCAAGGGATATAGCGCTCCAATGCGTATAAAACTCCATGGTTATGGTATTCTCGTTTGTTCTTAGTAGGAAACCTAAATAAGTTTATACTTAGAGATTAGATAAAACTTCGTGAAAAAGGTTTTGTCTATATATACGGAAGTGTGTATAACCAAAGTGTTCTAAAATAAATTATTTATCTATCAGTATTGAAATCAGAATGTATGGAAGGTATTTTCAGTTCAATTTTAGTTACATTTATGGTTTTATAAAAGGGGTAGGTACACAGTTTTTTCAGAGGTAGAGGGGCAGCCCATATTTTTTCAAACTTAGTGCCTAATTCTGCCTGTAATTTTTTCTTATATAAAAAAATAAGATTTGTTCATAATATAATATGGACAATTTGTAAAGCGCCGTTTATTTAAAACATGACCTCAAGGGCGCCGTAGGTACTTATACCGCGTCCATCACCCGAAACTTTCAGAAAAAATGCGTCTTCAGCCTTCTTCTTAAGCTCTCTCCATTCGCCTCGAAGCAGAGGCAGCTTGTTCCAGCATCTGGAAACCTCAACACTGAATGCTCTTTATCTTCAAATCCTGTCCTGCGAGATAGAAATGGCTCATTTAGTCTGCCTTTTGCTTCACTCTGTGCTGAGCAAAGTATGATAATGTAATTAGCTGATATCTCGGCTAGAATTTTGTGATACTTATCTTATCAAAATAGTGATTTATTCCGCATTCACAACATAAACATACTGATTTTAAAATTATCTTTCAAAAATATGATAATAACTGTGTTAGTAAACACCCATTCCTACCACTAGGTACTATCCAACCCCCTCCTATTCCTCCTTTTTATCTTAGATTTATATTTTTTCAATCAGTTCTCTTGAAAATGTCAAACTGAGCTTCTGACGATAGCGCTCGAATTCTTTAAAAAAAAAATAGTGAAAAATTAACTGTGTTTAGAAATATTGATATTTGTAATCATGAATTTCACTCTGTGAATGTACAGAATCACTAAATATATTCCCCTCGATGTATTACCTAAATATCGATGTATTACCTAAATATCAATATTAAAATACGAATTTTCATTGAATTTAATTAAAGAAACTTATCTGGGGCCCTATTCTCCAATCTCGATTGATAAATGTCACCTGTGAGATATGTCGATTAATTATCTCGCACGAAAAGTCGAATGGCAGTCTACGACACTATTCTTGACGCCACTCGAGATTTAAACGGTCGACATTCGAGAAGCTACCGGCAACGTCGCACTTTTTGTATGTGGTCATCGAAAAATGACATTTATTTATACAATTTTTCAAGAGATGGCGCTTTCGTGTGGGGGGACACGTGACGTACAAGATGGCGCTTTTATATGAGGAGTCACAATCAATATCAAACTTTTCGTTATATTTTTATTTAAACTAAAAAACTTTATAAATCCGGCATCACTTTATTTTATTTTTATACCGTATGCAAAATGTAAACAACCATTGAGTGACTCACGGCGGTCATTTTTATCAATTTTTGACATGTCGATTGGTGTGACATTCATCTCGATTGGTAAAACACCACTCGACAAATTCTCGCATGATTTCGTGTGACATTTGTCGTATACGACTTTCAAGAATAGGATTTTGAAGGAATCGATCGAAAGTAATAAAATCTCGATTGCGACATCCATCAATCGAGATTGGAGAATAGACCCCCTGGATAACACGTCACGAGGCAATCGCAATGTTCACTTCATTCACCTTTCTCCGTCCCTGTACGATTGTTGTGTGAGGTCATGGTTTAACAGTCTGTTATTGTATAATGACATTATTATCATTATTATTATTATTTAACTGAAACTGGGTAGGTACGTTAATTTATTTTATTTTATTACCTTTATTATGTAACTATGTCTTCACCTAATTGAAATGTCTGGTGTGGGAAGGTATCTACCTATATATTACTATCATATTATTATGAGACAGTCCAAAGGTGTTTTTCGAAAATTATGATACTGAAGTGTCTTTCATGGAGTTCTCGATAAAGAATAGATCTCATATTTTCTATTCAAGTTTACGAGTGTTCTGTAAAAGACAGATTCGTAAAATATCACATTTATTACATATTCTATACTATACAATGTTATACCATCACGGCATATCCCACAAACGGAGTAGCCAGCAGATTAACCAGTCTTTTTTGTGCCGACAAAATTTTTTTAGACATTCAGAATTGGGGTCAACCTCATCGCTGAATTTAAAAAAATATGTGAAACATCTCCCTACTTATTTATTTTCATGTTATTTTCTTCAATAGATACACAGTTTGAACAATATATAGTATATTAATACAATTTGTGATTTAGGTAGGTACTATTTTAATAGGTAGGTATTGTAGTATGTATTATCTAAAATATGATTATGAAAACAGCACAATATTAATAAAATAATTTTAAAGCGAGCAAGGGAGAATGGAATGCAACTTCACATCAATGTTTTAATCCACAATGTTTTAGCATAGGTATAGAATTTATTATATAGAAAGGTATACATATAATTAACAATCAACTGCAGTTATAAGAATTGGCTTTTAAAGGGCGTCTTTCTTGTTTATTACAATATGTAGGTAGTCAGTCGCTGGCTTCCCCACTTATGGGAAATGTCGTGATGGTATAAAACAATAAAACAAATGAAAGTAGTACCTACCTACTAAAGTAAGCTAGTACCTACTTGTGTATATTTATGAATGAAAAAAGTATGAATGAAATTTTATCATCAACCACATAACGATTTATCTACTACAATCTATTATGTACATATGTAGGTATTTAATATAAACAACATTACTACTTAGCGAATGAATTACAATTCGTATACTTATAGTTGTAGCCGGTATATTCATAAAAAAAAACATAAAAATGCAATAAAACTTCTTAATGCCACACACAAAAACGTATCACGAACAAACGTAATAAAAATTATTGCAGGGTAAACAATATAGTTCATAGCCACTTACTTAACTTATTTATTAAAAACATATCTTGTTTTTTTTTGTAACTTGAGTTAGTTTATTCTGATCGGGTATTTCATAATAGGGCCAATTCTGAATCTTGATGAACTAACTAAACTAACTAATAATAGTTGACTAATACTTTATAGTACATTATAGTACAAATTCGTATTCAGTATTAGTTACGAACTATAAACAACTATAAACTCGATAACCACCAAGGGCAAACGGTAAAATCTATGGGACAAACAAATATTAGTCGGTGATGCCGCAATAAAAAAAGTTTTTCACGTTCCGATTTACACTTCTGGCAACAATTTAATAGTTGTCGCGCGTGAAAATTGTGTAATGTCAGATTTGCCGGTATATTTTGACGTTCGCATTTGCGTCGGTGGTGGTATAATTTTACAATTTATAGATGCCAAGAGTTGCGAGGACCCTAAAAATATCCATTTTTTACTTTTAATTGAAAAAACAACTTTAAACTTCCAAAATATAGCAATATTCTGCGGCAAAAGACAGCAACTAATAATATTCGCACATTAAAAGTCGCGAATAAAATTCTGCAAAATACAACTAATTGTAGTTGTCAGATGTCAACTAAAATTTCGTTCTGAATACGAAATCCATAGATTCTCGAAATTTATAGTCGTACTAAGGTGTCAAAATGAACTAGCTAACTAAATTAGTTTTAGTAGGTACGGAAAACTGTGAATACGAATTTGAACTAAATATTATGACTCAACTATCTCCTTACACTCAGTGCAACTAAACTATTTTATGATTCAGAGTTGGCCATATTGTGTTCCTATACGTTGTACCAGATTAACGAACTGCCATTCTCCTTTTTTTTAACTTGACTGCTTTCATTCGAAACCTCATTTTGTGCCAATTGAGTCAACGTCCACTGCAATAAGAAATTATAAAACTTAAACAGATAGAATCATTAACACAACATTACATAGTGACCAATCTGCAATTCATTTATATAAAAAGATGTCTTCAATAATATAAATCAGATTAAAATTTGTACATTATTATTTATTTAGAAAAGTTGCTTCTAAGGTTCGTTTAAAGCGTCTCTCCATGGACACCGAAAGGTATCACTTAAGCCAGCTTTCAGCCAATTCGTAAGCGTTGGGACACCTTTCTCACTTCTTCCGATTAGATTCTACACAATGTTGCATTGTGTAGACATGGTTCTACAATCGAGGTTTCTGATTGGTTTTGTCATCTGCACCCAAATCCGGTTAAATAATAAAAAAATTAGTAAATATTCTAAACATTTTTCGTTTGAACTCCAGACAGACCTGCTATTACACATTTTACCCTACAAGCCAATAATTTCGCACAGTTCATTCATAAAATCACGCCGACAACAATAATAAAATTAGTAAATTAATAATTTGTTTTAATGAGTTTTGTAATACATAACCAAGTACCTAATAACAATAAAATCAAAATTATTATTATTATGTAGGCATTATAAAACATCAAAATGATATAAAACTTATGAAAAAACATTTAATGTGTTGATAAGTAGTAATGCCAATTTGAAAATATATTTTTAGCTGTCGATGTTAATTTTATTCGATGAAGTTAAGCGGAGTAACTATCACGGAATATCCCACAAAAAGGGTAGCCAGCTGCATTTAATAAACATGTCCTCTCCGTGCCAACAAAAAATAAGACATTTAGGATGAGTGGCGAACTTCTTCGCTGAATTGAAGATTTAAAATGTCTTAAGTATTCAAATATCTGCCGTCATCATTTTGAACGTAATAATCCACATTCACGACACAAGCATGCTATAAATTTGGTTTATATCACAACTAGATTTCATCATTTTCTAAAAAAAAAAAACGATGTTTTCAAAATCATCTGAATACCAAATATTATCTCCATCTCTAAAAATTGTGGACAATAAATTTTTTATTTATATATTTATTGTTGTTAGTACTCATAAAGTATGTTAATTTGCGACATATTTTATTACATTTTAATAGATTGTTAAATTAAAATTATGTTTACAAAAATATGGCACATTAAACACTATGAAAAACGCTGTTTTTTGCCACAGTAATATAAATGCGAATGTCAATTTATGCAAGTGATCCTCGATTTTTTTTATTAATGAAGGTATTAATAATATTTAAATATAGATTCAGTTTTATTTTATCATCCAACGAAAGTGA